>CM073757.1:24665915-25374398 GCA_037127355.1 Schoenoplectus tabernaemontani | reverse complement strand
TTTGCGCTCCGGACTCGTTTTCGGTGGTAACGGGGCGTTGGGTCCCGTTTTCTAGTTTTGCGCCCCGGACTCTTTTACGCGATGCAGAGTGTGTCGGTTCCGTTTTACGATTTGCGCTCCCGAACTCGTTTTCGGCGGTACGAGGCGTCGGGTCCGTTTTCACGTTTTGCTCTCCCGAATATTTTTCGGCGGTAACGGGGACGTCGGGTCCCGTTTTCTTGTTTTGCGCCCGGACTCGTTTTACGCGGTTCGAGGCGTCGGGTCCCGTTCTCACGCGATTTGCGCTCCCGGAGACTCGATTTCGGAGGTAAGGCGTCGGGTCCGTATTCACGTTTTGCGTGTCCATACTCGTTTTTGGCGATCTGAGGGCGTCGGGATCCGTTTTCATGTTATGCGCTCCCGATTCATTTTTCGGCGATACGCGTGGGCGTCGGGTCCCGTTTTCTTGTTTTGCGCCCGGGACTCGATTTCGACGGCAGAGGCGTCGGGTCCCGTTTTCATGTTTTGCGCGTCGTACTCGTTTTCGGCGATACGAGGCGTCGGATCCGTTTTCATGTTATGTGCTCCGGATTCGTTTCGGCGGTGCGGTGGGCGTCGGGTCCGTTTTCTTGTTTGCGCCCGGACTCGATTTCGGCGATGCCGAGGCGTCGGGTTCCGTTTTCATGTTTTGGGCGCCGGGACTTGTTTTCGGCGATACGTGGGTGTCGGGTCCGTTTTCAAGTTTTGCCCAATACGCTCGTTTTCGGCGGTGCGGGGGCGTCGGGGCTGTTTTCACGTTTTTGCGCTCCGGACTCGTTTTCGGCGGTAACGGGGGCGTCGGGTCATGTTTTCTTGTTTTGCGCCCGGACTCGTTTTGCGCGTGCAGGGCGTCGGAGTACCGTTTTCACGTTTTGCGGTCCGGACTCGTTTCGGTGGTGCAGGGGTGTCGAATCGGTTTCACGTTTTTGCACGCTCGAACTAGTTTCGGCGATACGAGGCGTCGGTTCTGTTTTCATGTTTTGCGCCCCGGACTCGGGTCGGCGGTGACGGGGCGTCGAGTCCGTTTTCTTGTTTTGCGCCCGGACTCGATTTGGACGATGCAGGGTCGTCGTGTCCGTTTCATGTTTTGGGCTCTGGACTCGATTTGGACGGTACGAGGACGTCGGGTCCCTTTTTCAAGTTTTGCGCTCCCGGACTCGATTTCGGCGGTGCAGGGCGTCGGGTCCCGTTTTCATGTTTTGCGCTCCCGGACTCGTTTCGGCGGTGCGGGGTGCGTCGGGTCCTGTTTTCACGTTTTGCGCCCCCGGACTCGTTTTCGGCGGTAACGGAGCGTCGGAGTACGAGGCGTCGGGTCCCGCTTTCACGTTTTGCGCGTCCGTACTCATTTTGGCGAAACGAGGGCTTCGGATCCCGTTTTGATGTTATGCGCTCCGGATTCATTTTCGGCGGTGCCGTGGGCGTCGGGTCCCGTTTTCTTTTTGCGCCCCGGACTCGATTTCGGCGGTGCAGAGGGCGTCGGGTTCCGTTTTCATGTTTTTGGCGCCCGGACTCGTTTTCGGCGATACGCAGTGGGTGTCGGGTCTGTTTTCAAGTTTTGCCCCGCCGTACTCGTTTTCGGCGGTGCGAGGCGTCGGGTCCGTTTTCACGTTTTGCGCTCTCGGACTCGATTTCGGCGGTACGGGGGTGTCGGATCCGGTTTAAACGTTTTGCAAGCTCGAACTAGTTTCGGCGATACGGGCGTCGGGTCTCGTTTTCATGTTTTGCGCTTCGGACTCGTTTTCGACGGTAACGGGGCGTCGGGTCCGTTTTCTTGTTTTGCGCCCCGGACTCGTTTTTACGCGGTGCGAGGGCGTGAGGTCCGTTTTCACTTTTTGCGCTGCCGGACTCGATTTCGGAGGTGCAGGCGTCGGGATCCATTTTCACGTTTTGCGCTCCGGACTCGATTTCTACGATGCAGGGGCGTCGGGTCCGTTTTCATGTTTTGCGCTCTCGGACTCGTTTTTCGGCGGTAACGGGGCGTTGGGTCCGTTTTCTTGTTTTGCGCCCGGACTCGTTTTTGCGGTATCGAGGGCGTCGGGTCCCGTGTTTTCACGATTTGTGCTCCGGACTCGATTTCGGAGTGCGAGGGGCGTCATGTCCCCGTTTTCACGTTTTGCGCGTCCGTACTCGTTTCGGCGATACAGGGGCGTCGGATCCGTTTTCATGTTATGCGCTCCGGATTCATTTTCGGCGGTGCGCGTGGGCGTCGGGTCCCGTTTTCTTGTTTTGCACCCGAACTCGATTTCGGCGGTACGAGGCGTCGGGTCCGTTTTCATGTTTTGCGCGTCCGTACTCGTTTTCGGCGATACCGAGGGCGTCGGATCCCGTTTTCATGTTATGCGCTTCCGGATTCGTTTTCGGCGGTACCGTGGGCGTCGGATCCCGTTTTCTTGTTTTGCGCCCCCGGACTCGATTTCGACGGTGCAGGGGCATCGGGTTACGTTTTCACGTTTTGGGCTCCGGACTCGTTTTAGGCGGTGCACGTGGGTGTCGGGTCCGTTTTCAAGTTTTGCCCGCTTGCGTACTCGTTTTCGGCGGTGCGAGGCGTAGGGGCCCATTTTCACGTTTTGCGCTCCCGGACTCGTTTTCGACGGTAACGGGGCGTCGGGTCCCGTTTTCTCGTTTTGCGCCCCGGACTCGTTTTACGCGATGCCGAGCAGGGGCGTCGGGTCCGTTTTCACAAAACGATATGAATATCCTATAAGCTGTAATTTTTCATAAAACATAAATGAGATACATTTGAAATTGCTTGTTTAAACTAGTTGTTTAAGATTTTCAAAATTTATTGTCTCATAACTACATATAATTTTGTGAAAATTAATATAATTACACCTATTTGTGTCTATTAGAAGTATATCCAATTAACACCTCGATATGAATATTCTACGACACCATGTTTGCACAAAACATAGGTAAGATGCATTAAAAGAACAACAATTTAAACTAGGCGATTGAGTTTATCAATTTTTTTACCGCATAACTACATATAATTTCGTACAAATAAATATAATTACTTCTAATTATGCCTATTATAAGATTATATAATTAAAACTTCGATATAAATATTCTATGACGCAAATTTAACACAAAACATAAGTAGATGCATTAAAAGCTGTTGTTTAAACAAGTTGTTTGACTTTTTTAAAATTTTTGGCGCATAAACACTCATAATTTCGTGTGAATTCATATAATTACCCCTAATCATGTCTATTATAAGATTGATCATTTAACACTTCGATATGAATATTCTACGACACTAATTTTACACAAAACATATGTAAGATGCATTAAAAACAATTTTTGTTTAAACGAGTTATTTGAGTTTTTCAAAAATATTGGTTGAATAACTACACATAATTTCTTATAAATTACTATAATTAATCCTAAATATGTCTATAGTAAGATTTTCCTTTTAAAACTTCGAGATGAATGTTGTACAACACTAATTTTGCACAAAACTTAAATAAGATGCATTCAAAACTACTTTGTTTAAACAAGTTGTTTGATCATTCCAAATTTTTTGGCCGCATAACGGTACATAATTTCGTATAAATTAATATAATTACTCCTAATCATGTCTTTTATATGATTTTTCAATGAACACGTTGATATGAATATTCTACGATACTATTTTTTTACAAAATATAAGTAAGATGCTTTAGAAACCGCTAATAATAAAAAGATTGTTTGAGTTTTTAACATTTTTGCCCTCATAACTACACATAATCTCAAGAAAATTAATATAACTACTCCTAATTACGCCTATTGTAAAATTGTCCAATTAAAACTTTGATATGAATATTCTATAACGCCATTTTTCATAATTTTTGGCCGCATAACTACATAAAATTCCGTTCAAATTAATAAAATCACTCCTAAATACGCCTAAATTCAAATTGTCCAATTAGAACTTCGATATGAATATTCTATAACGCTAATATTGCACAAAACATAAGTAAGATGCCCTAAAAATCGATGTTTAAACAAGTTGTTTGGCTTTATGAAAATTTATGGCCGCATAACTCGGCCATAACTACACATAATTTGGTGCAAATTAATATAATTACTCCTAATTATGGTTATTATAAGATTGTACAATTAACACTTCAAAATGAATATTTTAGGGCACTATATTTCCTCAAAACATAAGTAAGATGCACTAGAAACTGCTATTTAAAAAAATTAAGTTTTCCAATATTTTTGGCCTCATAACTACATATAATTTCGTGAACATTAATATAATTACTCCTAATTATGCCTATTAAAATATTAGCCGATTTGTACTTCGATATGAACATTCTACGGCACTAGGTTTGCACAAGACATAAGTCGGTGCATTAAAAACAGTTGTTTAAACAAGTTGTTTGTGTTTAACAAAAATTTTGGCTGCATAAATACACATAATTTCATACAAATTAATATGATTACTCATAATTATGTCTATTATAAGATTGTCCAATTAAAACTTCGATATAAATATCCTACAATACTATTGTTTCATAAAACATAAGTAAGATACATTAGAAACATTTTTTAAACAAGTAGTTTAAGAGTTTTAACATTTTCTCGACTCATAACTGCTCATAACTTCGGGAAAATTAATATAATTACTCCTAATTATACCTATTAGAAGATTATCCAATTAACACTTCGATATGAACATTGTACGGCACAAATGTTGCATAAAACATAAATAAGATGCATTGAAAAAAGTTGTTTAAACAAATTGATTGAGTTTTTGAAAATTTTTGGCCGCATAACTACATATCATTACTCCTAATTATGTCTATTATATGATTGTCCAATTATAACTTTTATATGAATATTCTATGACGCTAATTTTGCACAAAATATAAGTAAGTTGCTTTAGAAATCATTGTTTAAACAAGTTGTTTAAGATTTTCATCATTTTTTGCATCAAAACCACACATAATTTCGAGCGAATTAATAAAATTACTCCTAACTATGCCTATTATAAGATTTTCAAATTAACACTTCGATACGAATATCATAGGACACTAATTTTTCATAAGACAAGTTGTAAGATACATTAGAAATTGCTGTTCAAACAAGTTGTTTAAGATTTTTAACATTTATTACCTCATAATGACACATAATTTCATGAAAATTAATATAATTACTCCTAATTATTGCTATTAGAAGATTATCCAATTAACACTTCGATATGAACATTCTACGATATGAATTTCGCATAAAAAATAAGTAAGATGCATTAAAAATAGTTTTTTAAACAAGTTGTTTGAGTTTTGTAAAATTTTTGGCTGCATAACTAGACATAATTTCACGCAAATTAATATAATTACTCCTAATTATGCCTATTATATGATTTTCCAATTAACACTCCAATATGAATATCCTATAACTGTAATTTTTCATAAAACATAAATAAGATACATTTGAAATTCTTTGTTTAAACTAGTTGTTTAAGATTTTCAAAATTTATTGTCTCATAACTACATATAATTTTGTGAAAATTAATATAATTACACCTATTTGTGTCTATTAGAAGATTATCCAATTAATACCTCGATATGAATATTCTACGACACCATGTTTGCACCAAACATAGGTAAGATGCATTAAAAGAACAACAGTTTAAACTAGGCGATTGAGTTTGTCAATTTATTTACCGCATAACTATATATAATTTCGTGCAAATTAATATAATTACTTCTAATTATTCCTATTATAAGATTATATAATTAAAACTTCGATATAAATATTCTATGACGTAAATTTGGCACAAAACATAAGTAGATGCATTAAAAATCTGTTTAAACAAGTTGTTTGACTCTTTTTTTTTTTAAATTTTTGGCCGCATAAACACACATAATTTCGTGTGAATTCATATAATTACTCGTAATCATGTCTATTATAAGATTGTTCAATTAACACTTCGATATGAATATTCTACGACACTAATTTTACACAAAACATAAGTAAGATGCGTTAAAAACTACTCGTTTAAACAAGTTGTTTGGCTTTATGAAAATTTTTACGCCCAACTACACAAAATTTCGTGCAAATTAAAATAATTACTCCTAATTACGCCTATTATAAGATTGTCCTATTAAAATTTCGATATGAATATTCTAGGACGCTAATTCCGCGCAAAACATAAGCAAGTTTGCATTAAAAACTATTGTTTGAACAAGTTGTTTGAGTTTTTCATAATTTTTGGCCGCATAACTAAATAAAATTCCGTGCAAATTAATACAATCACTCCTAAATACGCCTATTATCAAATTGTCCAATTAGAACTTCGATATGAATATTCTATAACGCTAATATTGCACAAAACATAAGTAAGATGCCCTAAAAATCGATGTTTAAACAAGTTGTTTGGCTTTATGAAAATTTATGGCCGCATAACTACACATAATTTGGTGCAAATTAATATAATTACTCCTAATTATGGCTATTATAAGATTGTTCAATTAACACTTCAAAATGAATATTCTAGGACGCTAATTCCACGCAAAACATAAGTAAGTTTGCATTAAAAGCTAGCTTGTTTGAACAAGTTGTTTGAGTTTTTCATAATTTTTGGCCGCATAACTACATAAAATTCCTAAATTAATAAAATCACTCCTAAATACGCCTAAATTCAAATTGTCCAATTAGAACTTCGATATGAATATTCTATAACGCTAATATTGCACAAAACATAAGTAAGATGCCCTAAAAATCGATGTTTAAACAAGTTGTTTGGCTTTATGAAAATTTATGGCCGCATAACTACACATAATTTGGTGCAAATTAATATAATTACTCCTAATTATGGCTATTATAAGATTGTTCAATTAACACTTCAAAATGAATATTTTAGGGCACTATATTTCCTCAAAACATAAGTAAGATGCACTAGAAAGCGCTATTTAAAAAAATTAAGTTTTCCAATATTTTTTGCCTCATAACTACATATAATTTCGTGAAAATTAATATAATTACTCCTAATTATGCCTATTAAAATATTAGCCGATTTGTACTTCGATATGAACATTCTACGGCACTAGGTTTGCACAAGACATAAGTCGGTGCATTAAAAACATTTGTTTAAACAAGTTGTTTGTGTTTAACAAAATTTTTGGCCGCATAAATACACATAATTTCATACAAATTAATATGATTACTCATAATTATGCCTATTATAAGATTGTCCAATTAAAACTTCGATATAAATATCCTACGATACTATTGTTTCATAAAACATAAGTAAGATACATTAGAAACCGCCATTGTTTAAACAAGTAGTTTAAGAGTTTTAACATTTTCTGACTCATAACTTGCTCATAACTTCGGGAAAATTAATATAATTACTCCTAATTATACCTATTAGAAGATTATCCAATTAGCACTTCGATATGAACATTGTACGGCACAAATGTTGCATAAAACATAAATAAGATGCATTGAAAAAAGTTGTTTAAACAAATTGATTGAGTTTTTGAAAATTTTTGGCCGCATAACTACATATCATTACTCCTAATTATGTCTATTATATGATTGTCCAATTATAACTTTTATATGAATATTCTATGACGCTAATTTTGCACAAAATATAAGTAAGTTGCTTTAGAAACTGTTGTTTAAACAAGTTGTTTAAGATTTTCATCATTTTTTGCATCAAAACCACACATAATTTCGAGCGAATTAATAAAATTACTCCTAACTATGCCTATTATAAGATTTTCAAATTAACACTTCGATACGAATATCATAGGACACTAATTTTTCATAAGACAAGTTGTAAGATACATTAGAAATTGCTGTTCAAACAAGTTGTTTAAGATTTTTAACATTTATTACCTCATAATGACACATAATTTCATGAAAATTAATATAATTACTCCTAATTATTGCTATTAGAAGATTATCCAATTAACACTTCGATATGAACATTCTACGATATGAATTTCGCATAAAAAATAAGTAAGATGCATTAAAAATAGTTTGTTTAAACAAGTTGTTTGAGTTTTGTAAAATTTTTGGCTGCATAACTAGACATAATTTCACGCAAATTAATTTAATTACTCCTAATTATGCCTATTATATGATTTTCCAATTAACACTCCAATATGAATATCCTATAACTGTAATTTTTCATAAAACATAAATAAGATACATTTGAAATTCTTGTTTAAACTAGTTGTTTAAGATTTTCAAAATTTATTGTCTCATAACTACATATAATTTTGTGAAAATTAATATAATTACACCTATTTGTGTCTATTAGAAGATTATCCAATTAATACCTCGATATGAATATTCTACGACACCATGTTTGCACCAAACATAGGTAAGATGCATTAAAAGAACAACAGTTTAAACTAGCGATTGAGTTTGTCAATTTATTTACCTCATAACTATATATAATTTCGTGCAAATTAATATAATTACTTCTAATTATTCCTATTATAAGATTATATAATTAAAACTTCGATATAAATATTCTATGACGTAAAATTGGCACAAAACATAAGTAGATGCATTAAAAGCTCATTGTTTAAACAAGTTGTTTGACTCTTTTTTAAATTTTTGGCCGCATAAATACACATAATTTCGTGTGAATTCATATAATTACTCGTAATCATGTCTATTATAAGATTGTTCAATTAACACTTAGATATGAATATTCTACGACACTAATTTTACACAAAACATAAGTAAGATGCATTAAAAACAATTGTTTAAACGAGTTATTTGAGTTTTTCAAAAATATTGGCTGAAAAACTGCACATAATTTCTTATAAATTACTATAATTACTCCTCAATATGTCTATAGTAAGATTTTCCTATTAAAACTTCAAGATGAATGTTGTACAACACTAATTTTGCACAAAACTTAAGTAAGATGCATTAAAAACTGCTATTTAAACAAGTTGTTTGATCGTTCCAAATTTTTTGGCCGCATAACTCGTACATAATTTCGTATAAATTAATATAATTACTCCTAATCATGTCTTTTATATGATTTTTCAATGAACACGTTGATATGAATATTCTACGATACTAATTTTTCACAAAACATAAGTAAGATGCTTTTGAAACCGCTATTAATAAAAAGATTGTTTGAGTTTTTAACATTTTTGCCCTCATAACTACACATAATCTCAAGAAAATTAATATAACTACTCCTAATTACGCCTATTGTAAAATTGTCCAATTAAAACTTCGATATGAATATTCTATAACGTCATTTTTGCACAAAACATAAGTAAGATGCGTTAAAAACTACTTTTTAAACAAGTTGTTTGGCTTTATGAAAATTTTTGGCCGAACTACACAAAATTTCGTGCAAATTAAAATAATTACTCTGATTACGCCTATTATAAGATTGTCCTATTAAAATTTCGATATGAATATTCTAGGACGCTAATTCAAGCGCAAAACATAAGCAAAATTTGCATTAAAAGCTATTTGTTTGAACAAGTTGTTTGAGTTTTTCATAATTTTTGGCCGCATAACTAAATAAAATTCCGTGCAAATTAATACAATCACTCCTAAATACGCCTATTATCAAATTGTCCAATTAGAACTTCGATATGAATATTCTATAACGCTAATATTGCACAAAACATAAGTAAGATGCCCTAAAAATCGATGTTTAAACAAGTTGTTTGGCTTTATGAAAATTTATGGCCGCATAACTACACATAATTTGGTGCAAATTAATATAATTACTCCTAATTATGGCTATTATAAGATTGTTCAATTAACACTTCAAAATGAATATTCTAGGACGCTAATTCCGCAAAACATAAGTAAAATTTGCATTAAAGCTATTTGTTTGAACAAGTTGTTTGAGTTTTTCATAATTTTTGGCCGCATAACTACATAAAATTCCCCTGCAAATTAATAAAATCACTCCTAAATACGCCTAAATTCAAATTGTCCAATTAGAACTTCGATATGAATATTCTATAACGCTAATATTGCACAAAACATAAGTAAGATGCCCTAAAAATCGATGTTTAAACAAGTTGTTTGGCTTTATGAAAATTTATGGCCGCATAACTACACATAATTTGGTGCAAATTAATATAATTACTCCTAATTATGGCTATTATAAGATTGTTCAATTAACACTTCAAAATGAATATTTTAGGGCACTATATTTCCTCAAAACATAAGTAAGATGCACTAGAAAGCTTTATTTAAAAAAATTAAGTTTTCCAATATTTTTTGCCTCATAACTACATATAATTTCGTGAAAATTAATATAATTACTCCTAATTATGCCTATTAAAATATTAGCCGATTTGTACTTCGATATGAACATTCTACGGCACTAGGTTTGCACAAGACATAAGTCGGTGCATTAAAAACAATTGTTTAAACAAGTTATTTGTGTTTAACAAAATTTTTGGCCGCATAAATACACATAATTTCATACAAATTAATATGATTACTCATAATTATGCCTATTATAAGATTGTCCAATTAAAACTTCGATATAAATATCCTACGATACTATTGTTTCATAAAACATAAGTAAGATACATTAGAAACCGCATTTGTTTAAACAAGTAGTTTAAGAGTTTTAACATTTTCGACTCATAACTTGCTCATAACTTCGGGAAAATTAATATAATTACTCCTAATTATACCTATTAGAAGATTATCCAATTAGCACTTCGATATGAACATTGTACGGCACAAATGTTGCATAAAACATAAATAAGATGCATTGAAAAAAGTTGTTTAAACAAATTGATTGAGTTTTTGAAAATTTTTGGCCGCATAACTACATATCATTACTCCTAATTATGTCTATTATATGATTGTCCAATTATAACTTTTATATGAATATTCTATGACGCTAATTTTGCACAAAATATAAGTAAGTTGCTTTAGAAACTGTTGTTTAAACAAGTTGTTTAAGATTTTCATCATTTTTTGCATCAAAACCACACATAATTTCGAGCGAATTAATAAAATTACTCCTAACTATGCCTATTATAAGATTTTCAAATTAACACTTCGATACGAATATCATAGGACACTAATTTTTCATAAGACAAGTTGTAAGATACATTAGAAATTGCTGTTCAAACAAGTTGTTTAAGATTTTTAACATTTATTACCTCATAATGACACATAATTTCATGAAAATTAATATAATTACTCCTAATTATTGCTATTAGAAGATTATCCAATTAACACTTCGATATGAACATTCTACGATATGAATTTCGCATAAAAAATAAGTAAGATGCATTAAAAATAGCTGTTTAAACAAGTTGTTTGAGTTTTGTAAAATTTTTGGCTGCATAACTAGACATAATTTCACGCAAATTAATATAATTACTCCTAATTATGCCTATTATATGATTTTCCAATTAACACTCCAATATGAATATCCTATAACTGTAATTTTTCATAAAACATAAATAAGATACATTTGAAATTGCTTGTTTAAACTAGTTGTTTAAGATTTTCAAAATTTATTGTCTCATAACTACATATAATTTTGTGAAAATTAATATAATTACACCTATTTGTGTCTATTAGAAGATTATCCAATTAATACCTCGATATGAATATTCTACGACACCATGTTTGCACCAAACATAGGTAAGATGCATTAAAAGAACAACGAGTTTAAACTAGCTGATTGAGTTTGTCAATTTATTTACCGCATAACTATATATAATTTCGTGCAAATTAATATAATTACTTCTAATTATTCCTATTATAAGATTATATAATTAAAACTTCGATATAAATATTCTATGACGTAAATTTGGCACAAAACATAAGTAGATGCATTAAAAACTATGTTTAAACAAGTTGTTTGACTCTTTTTTTTAAATTTTTGGCCGCATAAACACACATAATTTCGTGTGAATTCATATAATTACTCGTAATCATGTCTATTATAAGATTGTTCAATTAACACTTCGATATGAATATTCTACGACACTAATTTTACACAAAACATAAGTAAGATGCATTAAAAACAATTGTTTAAACGAGTTATTTGAGTTTTTCAAAAATATTGGCTGAAAAACTGCACATAATTTCTTATAAATTACTATAATTACTCCTAAATATGTCTATAGTAAGATTTTCCTATTAAAACTTCAAGATGAATGTTGTACAACACTAATTTTGCACAAAACTTAAGTAAGATGCATTAAAAACTGCTATTTAAACAAGTTGTTTGATCGTTCCAAATTTTTTGGCCGCATAACTGTACATAATTTCGTATAAATTAATATAATTACTCCTAATCATGTCTTTTATATGATTTTTCAATGAACACGTTGATATGAATATTCTATGATACTAATTTTTCACAAAACATAAGTAAGATGCTTTTGAAACCGCTATTAATAAAAAGATTGTTTGAGTTTTTAACATTTTTGCCCTCATAACTACACATAATCTCAAGAAAATTAATATAACTACTCCTAATTACGCCTATTGTAAAATTGTCCAATTAAAACTTCGATATGAATATTCTATAACGCCATTTTTGCACAAAACATAAGTAAGATGCGTTAAAAACTACTTGTTTAAACAAGTTGTTTGGCTTTATGAAAATTTTTGGCCGCCCAACTACACAAAATTTCGTGCAAATTAAAATAATTACTCCTGATTACGCCTATTATAAGATTGTCCTATTAAAATTTCGATATGAATATTCTAGGACGCTAATTCAGCAAAACATAAGCAAAATTTGCATTAAAAACTGCTGTTTGAACAAGTTGTTTGAGTTTTTCATAATTTTTGGCCGCATAACTAAATAAAATTCCGTGCAAATTAATACAATCACTCCTAAATACGCCTATTATCAAATTGTCCAATTAGAACTTCGATATGAATATTCTATAACGCTAATATTGCACAAAACATAAGTAAGATGCCCTAAAAATCGATGTTTAAACAAGTTGTTTGGCTTTATGAAAATTTATGGCCGCATAACTACACATAATTTGGTGCAAATTAATATAATTACTCCTAATTATGGCTATTATAAGATTGTTCAATTAACACTTCAAAATGAATATTCTAGGACGCTAATTCCGCGCAAAACATAAGTAAGCTTTTGCATTAAAAACTGCTGTTTGAACAAGTTGTTTGAGTTTTTCATAATTTTTGGCCGCATAACTACATAAAATTCCCTGCAAATTAATAAAATCACTCCTAAATACGCCTAAATTCAAATTGTCCAATTAGAACTTCGATATGAATATTCTATAACGCTAATATTGCACAAAACATAAGTAAGATGCCCTAAAAATCGATGTTTAAACAAGTTGTTTGGCTTTATGAAAATTTATGGCCGCATAACTACACATAATTTGGTGCAAATTAATATAATTACTCCTAATTATGGCTATTATAAGATTGTTCAATTAACACTTCAAAATGAATATTTTAGGGCACTATATTTCCTCAAAACATAAGTAAGATGCACTAGAAACTGCTATTTAAAAAAATTAAGTTTTCCAATATTTTTTGCCTCATAACTACATATAATTTCGTGAAAATTAATATAATTACTCCTAATTATGCCTATTAAAATATTAGCCGATTTGTACTTCGATATGAACATTCTACGGCACTAGGTTTGCACAAGACATAAGTCGGTGCATTAAAAACAATTTGTTTAAACAAGTTGTTTGTGTTTAACAAAATTTTTGGCCGCATAAATACACATAATTTCATACAAATTAATATGATTACTCATAATTATGCCTATTATAAGATTGTCCAATTAAAACTTCGATATAAATATCCTACGATACTATTGTTTCATAAAACATAAGTAAGATACATTAGAAACCGCTGTTTAAACAAGTAGTTTAAGAGTTTTAACATTTTCTGACTCATAACTGCTCATAACTTCGGGAAAATTAATATAATTACTCCTAATTATACCTATTAGAAGATTATCCAATTAGCACTTCGATATGAACATTGTACGGCACAAATGTTGCATAAAACATAAATAAGATGCATTGAAAAAAGTTGTTTAAACAAATTGATTGAGTTTTTGAAAATTTTTGGCCGCATAACTACATATCATTACTCCTAATTATGTCTATTATATGATTGTCCAATTATAACTTTTATATGAATATTCTATGACGCTAATTTTGCACAAAATATAAGTAAGTTGCTTTAGAAACTGTTGTTTAAACAAGTTGTTTAAGATTTTCATCATTTTTTGCATCAAAACCACACATAATTTCGAGCGAATTAATAAAATTACTCCTAACTATGCCTATTATAAGATTTTCAAATTAACACTTCGATACGAATATCATAGGACACTAATTTTTCATAAGACAAGTTGTAAGATACATTAGAAATTGCTGTTCAAACAAGTTGTTTAAGATTTTTAACATTTATTACCTCATAATGACACATAATTTCATGAAAATTAATATAATTACTCCTAATTATTGCTATTAGAAGATTATCCAATTAACACTTCGATATGAACATTCTACGATATGAATTTCGCATAAAAAATAAGTAAGATGCATTAAAAATAGCTGTTTAAACAAGTTGTTTGAGTTTTGTAAAATTTTTGGCTGCATAACTAGACATAATTTCACGCAAATTAATATAATTACTCCTAATTATGCCTATTATATGATTTTCCAATTAACACTCCAATATGAATATCCTATAACTGTAATTTTTCATAAAACATAAATAAGATACATTTGAAATTGCTGTTTAAACTAGTTGTTTAAGATTTTCAAAATTTATTGTCTCATAACTACATATAATTTTGTGAAAATTAATATAATTACACCTATTTGTGTCTATTAGAAGATTATCCAATTAATACCTCGATATGAATATTCTACGACACCATGTTTGCACCAAACATAGGTAAGATGCATTAAAAGAACAACAGTTTAAACTAGCTGATTGAGTTTGTCAATTTATTTACCGCATAACTATATATAATTTCGTGCAAATTAATATAATTACTTCTAATTATTCCTATTATAAGATTATATAATTAAAACTTCGATATAAATATTCTATGACGTAAATTTGGCACAAAACATAAGTAGATGCATTAAAAACTGCTGTTTAAACAAGTTGTTTGACTCTTTTTTTAAATTTTTGGCCGCATAAACACACATAATTTCGTGTGAATTCATATAATTACTCGTAATCATGTCTATTATAAGATTGTTCAATTAACACTTCGATATGAATATTCTACGACACTAATTTTACACAAAACATAAGTAAGATGCATTAAAAACAGCTTTGTTTAAACGAGTTATTTGAGTTTTTCAAAAATATTGGCTGAAAAACTGCACATAATTTCTTATAAATTACTATAATTACTCCTAAATATGTCTATAGTAAGATTTTCCTATTAAAACTTCAAGATGAATGTTGTACAACACTAATTTTGCACAAAACTTAAGTAAGATGCATTAAAAACTGCTATTTAAACAAGTTGTTTGATCGTTCCAAATTTTTTGGCCGCATAACTGTACATAATTTCGTATAAATTAATATAATTACTCCTAATCATGTCTTTTATATGATTTTTCAATGAACACGTTGATATGAATATTCTACGATACTAATTTTTCACAAAACATAAGTAAGATGCTTTTGAAACCGCTATTAATAAAAAGATTGTTTGAGTTTTTAACATTTTTGCCCTCATAACTACACATAATCTCAAGAAAATTAATATAACTACTCCTAATTACGCCTATTGTAAAATTGTCCAATTAAAACTTCGATATGAATATTCTATAACGCCATTTTTGCACAAAACATAAGTAAGATGCGTTAAAAACTACTGTTTAAACAAGTTGTTTGGCTTTATGAAAATTTTTGGCCGCCCAACTACACAAAATTTCGTGCAAATTAAAATAATTACTCCTGATTACGCCTATTATAAGATTGTCCTATTAAAATTTCGATATGAATATTCTAGGACGCTAATTCCGCGCAAAACATAAGCAAGCTGCATTAAAAACTGCTGTTTGAACAAGTTGTTTGAGTTTTTCATAATTTTTGGCCGCATAACTAAATAAAATTCCGTGCAAATTAATACAATCACTCCTAAATACGCCTATTATCAAATTGTCCAATTAGAACTTCGATATGAATATTCTATAACGCTAATATTGCACAAAACATAAGTAAGATGCCCTAAAAATCGATGTTTAAACAAGTTGTTTGGCTTTATGAAAATTTATGGCCGCATAACTACACATAATTTGGTGCAAATTAATATAATTACTCCTAATTATGGCTATTATAAGATTGTTCAATTAACACTTCAAAATGAATATTCTAGGACGCTAATTCCGCGCAAAACATAAGTAAGCTGCATTAAAAACTGCTGTTTGAACAAGTTGTTTGAGTTTTTCATAATTTTTGGCCGCATAACTACATAAAATTCCCTGCAAATTAATAAAATCACTCCTAAATACGCCTAAATTCAAATTGTCCAATTAGAACTTCGATATGAATATTCTATAACGCTAATATTGCACAAAACATAAGTAAGATGCCCTAAAAATCGATGTTTAAACAAGTTGTTTGGCTTTATGAAAATTTATGGCCGCATAACTACACATAATTTGGTGCAAATTAATATAATTACTCCTAATTATGGCTATTATAAGATTGTTCAATTAACACTTCAAAATGAATATTTTAGGGCACTATATTTCCTCAAAACATAAGTAAGATGCACTAGAAACTGCTATTTAAAAAAATTAAGTTTTCCAATATTTTTTGCCTCATAACTACATATAATTTCGTGAAAATTAATATAATTACTCCTAATTATGCCTATTAAAATATTAGCCGATTTGTACTTCGATATGAACATTCTACGGCACTAGGTTTGCACAAGACATAAGTCGGTGCATTAAAAACAGCTGTTTAAACAAGTTGTTTGTGTTTAACAAAATTTTTGGCCGCATAAATACACATAATTTCATACAAATTAATATGATTACTCATAATTATGCCTATTATAAGATTGTCCAATTAAAACTTCGATATAAATATCCTACGATACTATTGTTTCATAAAACATAAGTAAGATACATTAGAAACCGCTGTTTAAACAAGTAGTTTAAGAGTTTTAACATTTTCTGACTCATAACTGCTCATAACTTCGGGAAAATTAATATAATTACTCCTAATTATACCTATTAGAAGATTATCCAATTAGCACTTCGATATGAACATTGTACGGCACAAATGTTGCATAAAACATAAATAAGATGCATTGAAAAAAGTTGTTTAAACAAATTGATTGAGTTTTTGAAAATTTTTGGCCGCATAACTACATATCATTACTCCTAATTATGTCTATTATATGATTGTCCAATTATAACTTTTATATGAATATTCTATGACGCTAATTTTGCACAAAATATAAGTAAGTTGCTTTAGAAACTGTTGTTTAAACAAGTTGTTTAAGATTTTCATCATTTTTTGCATCAAAACCACACATAATTTCGAGCGAATTAATAAAATTACTCCTAACTATGCCTATTATAAGATTTTCAAATTAACACTTCGATACGAATATCATAGGACACTAATTTTTCATAAGACAAGTTGTAAGATACATTAGAAATTGCTGTTCAAACAAGTTGTTTAAGATTTTTAACATTTATTACCTCATAATGACACATAATTTCATGAAAATTAATATAATTACTCCTAATTATTGCTATTAGAAGATTATCCAATTAACACTTCGATATGAACATTCTACGATATGAATTTCGCATAAAAAATAAGTAAGATGCATTAAAAATAGCTGTTTAAACAAGTTGTTTGAGTTTTGTAAAATTTTTGGCTGCATAACTAGACATAATTTCACGCAAATTAATATAATTACTCCTAATTATGCCTATTATATGATTTTCCAATTAACACTCCAATATGAATATCCTATAACTGTAATTTTTCATAAAACATAAATAAGATACATTTGAAATTGCTGTTTAAACTAGTTGTTTAAGATTTTCAAAATTTATTGTCTCATAACTACATATAATTTTGTGAAAATTAATATAATTACACCTATTTGTGTCTATTAGAAGATTATCCAATTAATACCTCGATATGAATATTCTACGACACCATGTTTGCACCAAACATAGGTAAGATGCATTAAAAGAACAACAGTTTAAACTAGCTGATTGAGTTTGTCAATTTATTTACCGCATAACTATATATAATTTCGTGCAAATTAATATAATTACTTCTAATTATTCCTATTATAAGATTATATAATTAAAACTTCGATATAAATATTCTATGACGTAAATTTGGCACAAAACATAAGTAGATGCATTAAAAACTGCTGTTTAAACAAGTTGTTTGACTCTTTTTTTAAATTTTTGGCCGCATAAACACACATAATTTCGTGTGAATTCATATAATTACTCGTAATCATGTCTATTATAAGATTGTTCAATTAACACTTCGATATGAATATTCTACGACACTAATTTTACACAAAACATAAGTAAGATGCATTAAAAACAGCTGTTTAAACGAGTTATTTGAGTTTTTCAAAAATATTGGCTGAAAAACTGCACATAATTTCTTATAAATTACTATAATTACTCCTAAATATGTCTATAGTAAGATTTTCCTATTAAAACTTCAAGATGAATGTTGTACAACACTAATTTTGCACAAAACTTAAAGTAAGATGCATTAAAAACTGCTATTTAAACAAGTTGTTTGATCGTTCCAAATTTTTTGGCCGCATAACTGTACATAATTTCGTATAAATTAATATAATAACTCCTAATCATGTCTTTTATATGATTTTTCAATGAACACGTTGATATGAATATTCTACGATACTAATTTTTCACAAAACATAAGTAAGATGCTTTTGAAACCGCTATTAATAAAAAGATTGTTTGAGTTTTTAACATTTTTGCCCTCATAACTACACATAATCTCAAGAAAATTAATATAACTACTCCTAATTACGCCTATTGTAAAATTGTCCAATTAAAACTTCGATATGAATATTCTATAACGCCATTTTTGCACAAAACATAAGTAAGATGCGTTAAAAACTACTGTTTAAACAAGTTGTTTGGCTTTATGAAAATTTTTGGCCGCCCAACTACACAAAATTTCGTGCAAATTAAAATAATTACTCCTGATTACGCCTATTATAAGATTGTCCTATTAAAATTTCGATATGAATATTCTAGGACGCTAATTCAGCGCAAAACATAAGCAAGCTGCATTAAAAACTGCTGTTTGAACAAGTTGTTTGAGTTTTTCATAATTTTTGGCCGCATAACTAAATAAAATTCCGTGCAAATTAATACAATCACTCCTAAATACGCCTATTATCAAATTGTCCAATTAGAACTTCGATATGAATATTCTATAACGCTAATATTGCACAAAACATAAGTAAGATGCCCTAAAAATCGATGTTTAAACAAGTTGTTTGGCTTTATGAAAATTTATGGCCGCATAACTACACATAATTTGGTGCAAATTAATATAATTACTCCTAATTATGGCTATTATAAGATTGTTCAATTAACACTTCAAAATGAATATTCTAGGACGCTAATTCCGCGCAAAACATAAGTAAGCTGCATTAAAAACTGCTGTTTGAACAAGTTGTTTGAGTTTTTCATAATTTTTGGCCGCATAACTACATAAAATTCCCTGCAAATTAATAAAATCACTCCTAAATACGCCTAAATTCAAATTGTCCAATTAGAACTTCGATATGAATATTCTATAACGCTAATATTGCACAAAACATAAGTAAGATGCCCTAAAAATCGATGTTTAAACAAGTTGTTTGGCTTTATGAAAATTTATGGCCGCATAACTACACATAATTTGGTGCAAATTAATATAATTACTCCTAATTATGGCTATTATAAGATTGTTCAATTAACACTTCAAAATGAATATTTTAGGGCACTATATTTCCTCAAAACATAAGTAAGATGCACTAGAAACTGCTATTTAAAAAAATTAAGTTTTCCAATATTTTTTGCCTCATAACTACATATAATTTCGTGAAAATTAATATAATTACTCCTAATTATGCCTATTAAAATATTAGCCGATTTGTACTTCGATATGAACATTCTACGGCACTAGGTTTGCACAAGACATAAGTCGGTGCATTAAAAACAGCTGTTTAAACAAGTTGTTTGTGTTTAACAAAATTTTTGGCCGCATAAATACACATAATTTCATACAAATTAATATGATTACTCATAATTATGCCTATTATAAGATTGTCCAATTAAAACTTCGATATAAATATCCTACGATACTATTGTTTCATAAAACATAAGTAAGATACATTAGAAACCGCTGTTTAAACAAGTAGTTTAAGAGTTTTAACATTTTCTGACTCATAACTGCTCATAACTTCGGAAAATTAATATAATTACTCCTAATTATACCTATTAGAAGATTATCCAATTAGCACTTCGATATGAACATTGTACGGCACAAATGTTGCATAAAACATAAATAAGATGCATTGAAAAAAGTTGTTTAAACAAATTGATTGAGTTTTTGAAAATTTTTGGCCGCATAACTACATATCATTACTCCTAATTATGTCTATTATATGATTGTCCAATTATAACTTTTATATGAATATTCTATGACGCTAATTTTGCACAAAATATAAGTAAGTTGCTTTAGAAACTGTTGTTTAAACAAGTTGTTTAAGATTTTCATCATTTTTTGCATCAAAACCACACATAATTTCGAGCGAATTAATAAAATTACTCCTAACTATGCCTATTATAAGATTTTCAAATTAACACTTCGATACGAATATCATAGGACACTAATTTTTCATAAGACAAGTTGTAAGATACATTAGAAATTGCTGTTCAAACAAGTTGTTTAAGATTTTTAACATTTATTACCTCATAATGACACATAATTTCATGAAAATTAATATAATTACTCCTAATTATTGCTATTAGAAGATTATCCAATTAACACTTCGATATGAACATTCTACGATATGAATTTCGCATAAAAAATAAGTAAGATGCATTAAAAATAGCTGTTTAAACAAGTTGTTTGAGTTTTGTAAAATTTTTGGCTGCATAACTAGACATAATTTCACGCAAATTAATATAATTACTCCTAATTATGCCTATTATATGATTTTCCAATTAACACTCCAATATGAATATCCTATAACTGTAATTTTTCATAAAACATAAATAAGATACATTTGAAATTGCTGTTTAAACTAGTTGTTTAAGATTTTCAAAATTTATTGTCTCATAACTACATATAATTTTGTGAAAATTAATATAATTACACCTATTTGTGTCTATTAGAAGATTATCCAATTAATACCTCGATATGAATATTCTACGACACCATGTTTGCACCAAACATAGGTAAGATGCATTAAAAGAACAACAGTTTAAACTAGCTGATTGAGTTTGTCAATTTATTTACCGCATAACTATATATAATTTCGTGCAAATTAATATAATTACTTCTAATTATTCCTATTATAAGATTATATAATTAAAACTTCGATATAAATATTCTATGACGTAAATTTGGCACAAAACATAAGTAGATGCATTAAAAACTGCTGTTTAAACAAGTTGTTTGACTCTTTTTTTTAAATTTTTGGCCGCATAAACACACATAATTTCGTGTGAATTCATATAATTACTCGTAATCATGTCTATTATAAGATTGTTCAATTAACACTTCGATATGAATATTCTACGACACTAATTTTACACAAAACATAAGTAAGATGCATTAAAAACAGCTGTTTAAACGAGTTATTTGAGTTTTTCAAAAATATTGGCTGAAAAACTGCACATAATTTCTTATAAATTACTATAATTACTCCTAAATATGTCTATAGTAAGATTTTCCTATTAAAACTTCAAGATGAATGTTGTACAACACTAATTTTGCACAAAACTTAAGTAAGATGCATTAAAAACTGCTATTTAAACAAGTTGTTTGATCGTTCCAAATTTTTTGGCCGCATAACTGTACATAATTTCGTATAAATTAATATAATTACTCCTAATCATGTCTTTTATATGATTTTTCAATGAACACGTTGATATGAATATTCTACGATACTAATTTTTCACAAAACATAAGTAAGATGCTTTTGAAACCGCTATTAATAAAAAGATTGTTTGAGTTTTTAACATTTTTGCCCTCATAACTACACATAATCTCAAGAAAATTAATATAACTACTCCTAATTACGCCTATTGTAAAATTGTCCAATTAAAACTTCGATATGAATATTCTATAACGCCATTTTTGCACAAAACATAAGTAAGATGCGTTAAAAACTACTGTTTAAACAAGTTGTTTGGCTTTATGAAAATTTTTGGCCGCCCAACTACACAAAATTTCGTGCAAATTAAAATAATTACTCCTGATTACGCCTATTATAAGATTGTCCTATTAAAATTTCGATATGAATATTCTAGGACGCTAATTCAGCGCAAAACATAAGCAAGCTGCATTAAAAACTGCTGTTTGAACAAGTTGTTTGAGTTTTTCATAATTTTTGGCCGCATAACTAAATAAAATTCCGTGCAAATTAATACAATCACTCCTAAATACGCCTATTATCAAATTGTCCAATTAGAACTTCGATATGAATATTCTATAACGCTAATATTGCACAAAACATAAGTAAGATGCCCTAAAAATCGATGTTTAAACAAGTTGTTTGGCTTTATGAAAATTTATGGCCGCATAACTACACATAATTTGGTGCAAATTAATATAATTACTCCTAATTATGGCTATTATAAGATTGTTCAATTAACACTTCAAAATGAATATTCTAGGACGCTAATTCCGCGCAAAACATAAGTAAGCTGCATTAAAAACTGCTGTTTGAACAAGTTGTTTGAGTTTTTCATAATTTTTGGCCGCATAACTACATAAAATTCCCTGCAAATTAATAAAATCACTCCTAAATACGCCTAAATTCAAATTGTCCAATTAGAACTTCGATATGAATATTCTATAACGCTAATATTGCACAAAACATAAGTAAGATGCCCTAAAAATCGATGTTTAAACAAGTTGTTTGGCTTTATGAAAATTTATGGCCGCATAACTACACATAATTTGGTGCAAATTAATATAATTACTCCTAATTATGGCTATTATAAGATTGTTCAATTAACACTTCAAAATGAATATTTTAGGGCACTATATTTCCTCAAAACATAAGTAAGATGCACTAGAAACTGCTATTTAAAAAAATTAAGTTTTCCAATATTTTTTGCCTCATAACTACATATAATTTCGTGAAAATTAATATAATTACTCCTAATTATGCCTATTAAAATATTAGCCGATTTGTACTTCGATATGAACATTCTACGGCACTAGGTTTGCACAAGACATAAGTCGGTGCATTAAAAACAGCTGTTTAAACAAGTTGTTTGTGTTTAACAAAATTTTTGGCCGCATAAATACACATAATTTCATACAAATTAATATGATTACTCATAATTATGCCTATTATAAGATTGTCCAATTAAAACTTCGATATAAATATCCTACGATACTATTGTTTCATAAAACATAAGTAAGATACATTAGAAACCGCTGTTTAAACAAGTAGTTTAAGAGTTTTAACATTTTCTGACTCATAACTGCTCATAACTTCGGGAAAATTAATATAATTACTCCTAATTATACCTATTAGAAGATTATCCAATTAGCACTTCGATATGAACATTGTACGGCACAAATGTTGCATAAAACATAAATAAGATGCATTGAAAAAAGTTGTTTAAACAAATTGATTGAGTTTTTGAAAATTTTTGGCCGCATAACTACATATCATTACTCCTAATTATGTCTATTATATGATTGTCCAATTATAACTTTTATATGAATATTCTATGACGCTAATTTTGCACAAAATATAAGTAAGTTGCTTTAGAAACTGTTGTTTAAACAAGTTGTTTAAGATTTTCATCATTTTTTGCATCAAAACCACACATAATTTCGAGCGAATTAATAAAATTACTCCTAACTATGCCTATTATAAGATTTTCAAATTAACACTTCGATACGAATATCATAGGACACTAATTTTTCATAAGACAAGTTGTAAGATACATTAGAAATTGCTGTTCAAACAAGTTGTTTAAGATTTTTAACATTTATTACCTCATAATGACACATAATTTCATGAAAATTAATATAATTACTCCTAATTATTGCTATTAGAAGATTATCCAATTAACACTTCGATATGAACATTCTACGATATGAATTTCGCATAAAAAATAAGTAAGATGCATTAAAAATAGCTGTTTAAACAAGTTGTTTGAGTTTTGTAAAATTTTTGGCTGCATAACTAGACATAATTTCACGCAAATTAATATAATTACTCCTAATTATGCCTATTATATGATTTTCCAATTAACACTCCAATATGAATATCCTATAACTGTAATTTTTCATAAAACATAAATAAGATACATTTGAAATTGCTGTTTAAACTAGTTGTTTAAGATTTTCAAAATTTATTGTCTCATAACTACATATAATTTTGTGAAAATTAATATAATTACACCTATTTGTGTCTATTAGAAGATTATCCAATTAATACCTCGATATGAATATTCTACGACACCATGTTTGCACCAAACATAGGTAAGATGCATTAAAAGAACAACAGTTTAAACTAGCTGATTGAGTTTGTCAATTTATTTACCGCATAACTATATATAATTTCGTGCAAATTAATATAATTACTTCTAATTATTCCTATTATAAGATTATATAATTAAAACTTCGATATAAATATTCTATGACGTAAATTTGGCACAAAACATAAGTAGATGCATTAAAAACTGCTGTTTAAACAAGTTGTTTGACTCTTTTTTTTAAATTTTTGGCCGCATAAACACACATAATTTCGTGTGAATTCATATAATTACTCGTAATCATGTCTATTATAAGATTGTTCAATTAACACTTCGATATGAATATTCTACGACACTAATTTTACACAAAACATAAGTAAGATGCATTAAAAACAGCTGTTTAAACGAGTTATTTGAGTTTTTCAAAAATATTGGCTGAAAAACACATAATTTCTTATAAATTACTATAATTACTCCTAAATATGTCTATAGTAAGATTTTCCTATTAAAACTTCAAGATGAATGTTGTACAACACTAATTTTGCACAAAACTTAAGTAAGATGCATTAAAAACTGCTATTTAAACAAGTTGTTTGATCGTTCCAAATTTTTTGGCCGCATAACTGTACATAATTTCGTATAAATTAATATAATAACTCCTAATCATGTCTTTTATATGATTTTTCAATGAACACGTTGATATGAATATTCTACGATACTAATTTTTCACAAAACATAAGTAAGATGCTTTTGAAACCGCTATTAATAAAAAGATTGTTTGAGTTTTTAACATTTTTGCCCTCATAACTACACATAATCTCAAGAAAATTAATATAACTACTCCTAATTACGCCTATTGTAAAATTGTCCAATTAAAACTTCGATATGAATATTCTATAACGCCATTTTTGCACAAAACATAAGTAAGATGCGTTAAAAACTACTGTTTAAACAAGTTGTTTGGCTTTATGAAAATTTTTGGCCGCCCAACTACACAAAATTTCGTGCAAATTAAAATAATTACTCCTGATTACGCCTATTATAAGATTGTCCTATTAAAATTTCGATATGAATATTCTAGGACGCTAATTCCGCGCAAAACATAAGCAAGCTGCATTAAAAACTGCTGTTTGAACAAGTTGTTTGAGTTTTTCATAATTTTTGGCCGCATAACTAAATAAAATTCCGTGCAAATTAATACAATCACTCCTAAATACGCCTATTATCAAATTGTCCAATTAGAACTTCGATATGAATATTCTATAACGCTAATATTGCACAAAACATAAGTAAGATGCCCTAAAAATCGATGTTTAAACAAGTTGTTTGGCTTTATGAAAATTTATGGCCGCATAACTACACATAATTTGGTGCAAATTAATATAATTACTCCTAATTATGGCTATTATAAGATTGTTCAATTAACACTTCAAAATGAATATTCTAGGACGCTAATTCCGCGCAAAACATAAGTAAGCTGCATTAAAAACTGCTGTTTGAACAAGTTGTTTGAGTTTTTCATAATTTTTGGCCGCATAACTACATAAAATTCCCTGCAAATTAATAAAATCACTCCTAAATACGCCTAAATTCAAATTGTCCAATTAGAACTTCGATATGAATATTCTATAACGCTAATATTGCACAAAACATAAGTAAGATGCCCTAAAAATCGATGTTTAAACAAGTTGTTTGGCTTTATGAAAATTTATGGCCGCATAACTACACATAATTTGGTGCAAATTAATATAATTACTCCTAATTATGGCTATTATAAGATTGTTCAATTAACACTTCAAAATGAATATTTTAGGGCACTATATTTCCTCAAAACATAAGTAAGATGCACTAGAAACTGCTATTTAAAAAAATTAAGTTTTCCAATATTTTTTGCCTCATAACTACATATAATTTCGTGAAAATTAATATAATTACTCCTAATTATGCCTATTAAAATATTAGCCGATTTGTACTTCGATATGAACATTCTACGGCACTAGGTTTGCACAAGACATAAGTCGGTGCATTAAAAACAGCTGTTTAAACAAGTTGTTTGTGTTTAACAAAATTTTTGGCCGCATAAATACACATAATTTCATACAAATTAATATGATTACTCATAATTATGCCTATTATAAGATTGTCCAATTAAAACTTCGATATAAATATCCTACGATACTATTGTTTCATAAAACATAAGTAAGATACATTAGAAACCGCTGTTTAAACAAGTAGTTTAAGAGTTTTAACATTTTCTGACTCATAACTGCTCATAACTTCGGGAAAATTAATATAATTACTCCTAATTATACCTATTAGAAGATTATCCAATTAGCACTTCGATATGAACATTGTACGGCACAAATGTTGCATAAAACATAAATAAGATGCATTGAAAAAAGTTGTTTAAACAAATTGATTGAGTTTTTGAAAATTTTTGGCCGCATAACTACATATCATTACTCCTAATTATGTCTATTATATGATTGTCCAATTATAACTTTTATATGAATATTCTATGACGCTAATTTTGCACAAAATATAAGTAAGTTGCTTTAGAAACTGTTGTTTAAACAAGTTGTTTAAGATTTTCATCATTTTTTGCATCAAAACCACACATAATTTCGAGCGAATTAATAAAATTACTCCTAACTATGCCTATTATAAGATTTTCAAATTAACACTTCGATACGAATATCATAGGACACTAATTTTTCATAAGACAAGTTGTAAGATACATTAGAAATTGCTGTTCAAACAAGTTGTTTAAGATTTTTAACATTTATTACCTCATAATGACACATAATTTCATGAAAATTAATATAATTACTCCTAATTATTGCTATTAGAAGATTATCCAATTAACACTTCGATATGAACATTCTACGATATGAATTTCGCATAAAAAATAAGTAAGATGCATTAAAAATAGCTGTTTAAACAAGTTGTTTGAGTTTTGTAAAATTTTTGGCTGCATAACTAGACATAATTTCACGCAAATTAATATAATTACTCCTAATTATGCCTATTATATGATTTTCCAATTAACACTCCAATATGAATATCCTATAACTGTAATTTTTCATAAAACATAAATAAGATACATTTGAAATTGCTGTTTAAACTAGTTGTTTAAGATTTTCAAAATTTATTGTCTCATAACTACATATAATTTTGTGAAAATTAATATAATTACACCTATTTGTGTCTATTAGAAGATTATCCAATTAATACCTCGATATGAATATTCTACGACACCATGTTTGCACCAAACATAGGTAAGATGCATTAAAAGAACAACAGTTTAAACTAGCTGATTGAGTTTGTCAATTTATTTACCGCATAACTATATATAATTTCGTGCAAATTAATATAATTACTTCTAATTATTCCTATTATAAGATTATATAATTAAAACTTCGATATAAATATTCTATGACGTAAATTTGGCACAAAACATAAGTAGATGCATTAAAAACTGCTGTTTAAACAAGTTGTTTGACTCTTTTTTTTAAATTTTTGGCCGCATAAACACACATAATTTCGTGTGAATTCATATAATTACTCGTAATCATGTCTATTATAAGATTGTTCAATTAACACTTCGATATGAATATTCTACGACACTAATTTTACACAAAACATAAGTAAGATGCATTAAAAACAGCTGTTTAAACGAGTTATTTGAGTTTTTCAAAAATATTGGCTGAAAAACTGCACATAATTTCTTATAAATTACTATAATTACTCCTAAATATGTCTATAGTAAGATTTTCCTATTAAAACTTCAAGATGAATGTTGTACAACACTAATTTTGCACAAAACTTAAGTAAGATGCATTAAAAACTGCTATTTAAACAAGTTGTTTGATCGTTCCAAATTTTTTGGCCGCATAACTGTACATAATTTCGTATAAATTAATATAATAACTCCTAATCATGTCTTTTATATGATTTTTCAATGAACACGTTGATATGAATATTCTACGATACTAATTTTTCACAAAACATAAGTAAGATGCTTTTGAAACCGCTATTAATAAAAAGATTGTTTGAGTTTTTAACATTTTTGCCCTCATAACTACACATAATCTCAAGAAAATTAATATAACTACTCCTAATTACGCCTATTGTAAAATTGTCCAATTAAAACTTCGATATGAATATTCTATAACGCCATTTTTGCACAAAACATAAGTAAGATGCGTTAAAAACTACTGTTTAAACAAGTTGTTTGGCTTTATGAAAATTTTTGGCCGCCCAACTACACAAAATTTCGTGCAAATTAAAATAATTACTCCTGATTACGCCTATTATAAGATTGTCCTATTAAAATTTCGATATGAATATTCTAGGACGCTAATTCCGCGCAAAACATAAGCAAGCTGCATTAAAAACTGCTGTTTGAACAAGTTGTTTGAGTTTTTCATAATTTTTGGCCGCATAACTAAATAAAATTCCGTGCAAATTAATACAATCACTCCTAAATACGCCTATTATCAAATTGTCCAATTAGAACTTCGATATGAATATTCTATAACGCTAATATTGCACAAAACATAAGTAAGATGCCCTAAAAATCGATGTTTAAACAAGTTGTTTGGCTTTATGAAAATTTATGGCCGCATAACTACACATAATTTGGTGCAAATTAATATAATTACTCCTAATTATGGCTATTATAAGATTGTTCAATTAACACTTCAAAATGAATATTCTAGGACGCTAATTCCGCGCAAAACATAAGTAAGCTGCATTAAAAACTGCTGTTTGAACAAGTTGTTTGAGTTTTTCATAATTTTTGGCCGCATAACTACATAAAATTCCTGCAAATTAATAAAATCACTCCTAAATACGCCTAAATTCAAATTGTCCAATTAGAACTTCGATATGAATATTCTATAACGCTAATATTGCACAAAACATAAGTAAGATGCCCTAAAAATCGATGTTTAAACAAGTTGTTTGGCTTTATGAAAATTTATGGCCGCATAACTACACATAATTTGGTGCAAATTAATATAATTACTCCTAATTATGGCTATTATAAGATTGTTCAATTAACACTTCAAAATGAATATTTTAGGGCACTATATTTCCTCAAAACATAAGTAAGATGCACTAGAAACTGCTATTTAAAAAAATTAAGTTTTCCAATATTTTTTGCCTCATAACTACATATAATTTCGTGAAAATTAATATAATTACTCCTAATTATGCCTATTAAAATATTAGCCGATTTGTACTTCGATATGAACATTCTACGGCACTAGGTTTGCACAAGACATAAGTCGGTGCATTAAAAACAGCTGTTTAAACAAGTTGTTTGTGTTTAACAAAATTTTTGGCCGCATAAATACACATAATTTCATACAAATTAATATGATTACTCATAATTATGCCTATTATAAGATTGTCCAATTAAAACTTCGATATAAATATCCTACGATACTATTGTTTCATAAAACATAAGTAAGATACATTAGAAACCGCTGTTTAAACAAGTAGTTTAAGAGTTTTAACATTTTCTGACTCATAACTGCTCATAACTTCGGGAAAATTAATATAATTACTCCTAATTATACCTATTAGAAGATTATCCAATTAGCACTTCGATATGAACATTGTACGGCACAAATGTTGCATAAAACATAAATAAGATGCATTGAAAAAAGTTGTTTAAACAAATTGATTGAGTTTTTGAAAATTTTTGGCCGCATAACTACATATCATTACTCCTAATTATGTCTATTATATGATTGTCCAATTATAACTTTTATATGAATATTCTATGACGCTAATTTTGCACAAAATATAAGTAAGTTGCTTTAGAAACTGTTGTTTAAACAAGTTGTTTAAGATTTTCATCATTTTTTGCATCAAAACCACACATAATTTCGAGCGAATTAATAAAATTACTCCTAACTATGCCTATTATAAGATTTTCAAATTAACACTTCGATACGAATATCATAGGACACTAATTTTTCATAAGACAAGTTGTAAGATACATTAGAAATTGCTGTTCAAACAAGTTGTTTAAGATTTTTAACATTTATTACCTCATAATGACACATAATTTCATGAAAATTAATATAATTACTCCTAATTATTGCTATTAGAAGATTATCCAATTAACACTTCGATATGAACATTCTACGATATGAATTTCGCATAAAAAATAAGTAAGATGCATTAAAAATAGCTGTTTAAACAAGTTGTTTGAGTTTTGTAAAATTTTTGGCTGCATAACTAGACATAATTTCACGCAAATTAATATAATTACTCCTAATTATGCCTATTATATGATTTTCCAATTAACACTCCAATATGAATATCCTATAACTGTAATTTTTCATAAAACATAAATAAGATACATTTGAAATTGCTGTTTAAACTAGTTGTTTAAGATTTTCAAAATTTATTGTCTCATAACTACATATAATTTTGTGAAAATTAATATAATTACACCTATTTGTGTCTATTAGAAGATTATCCAATTAATACCTCGATATGAATATTCTACGACACCATGTTTGCACCAAACATAGGTAAGATGCATTAAAAGAACAACAGTTTAAACTAGCTGATTGAGTTTGTCAATTTATTTACCGCATAACTATATATAATTTCGTGCAAATTAATATAATTACTTCTAATTATTCCTATTATAAGATTATATAATTAAAACTTCGATATAAATATTCTATGACGTAAATTTGGCACAAAACATAAGTAGATGCATTAAAAACTGCTGTTTAAACAAGTTGTTTGACTCTTTTTTTTAAATTTTTGGCCGCATAAACACACATAATTTCGTGTGAATTCATATAATTACTCGTAATCATGTCTATTATAAGATTGTTCAATTAACACTTCGATATGAATATTCTACGACACTAATTTTACACAAAACATAAGTAAGATGCATTAAAAACAGCTGTTTAAACGAGTTATTTGAGTTTTTCAAAAATATTGGCTGAAAAACTGCACATAATTTCTTATAAATTACTATAATTACTCCTAAATATGTCTATAGTAAGATTTTCCTATTAAAACTTCAAGATGAATGTTGTACAACACTAATTTTGCACAAAACTTAAGTAAGATGCATTAAAAACTGCTATTTAAACAAGTTGTTTGATCGTTCCAAATTTTTTGGCCGCATAACTGTACATAATTTCGTATAAATTAATATAATAACTCCTAATCATGTCTTTTATATGATTTTTCAATGAACACGTTGATATGAATATTCTACGATACTAATTTTTCACAAAACATAAGTAAGATGCTTTTGAAACCGCTATTAATAAAAAGATTGTTTGAGTTTTTAACATTTTTGCCCTCATAACTACACATAATCTCAAGAAAATTAATATAACTACTCCTAATTACGCCTATTGTAAAATTGTCCAATTAAAACTTCGATATGAATATTCTATAACGCCATTTTTGCACAAAACATAAGTAAGATGCGTTAAAAACTACTGTTTAAACAAGTTGTTTGGCTTTATGAAAATTTTTGGCCGCCCAACTACACAAAATTTCGTGCAAATTAAAATAATTACTCCTGATTACGCCTATTATAAGATTGTCCTATTAAAATTTCGATATGAATATTCTAGGACGCTAATTCCGCGCAAAACATAAGCAAGCTGCATTAAAAACTGCTGTTTGAACAAGTTGTTTGAGTTTTTCATAATTTTTGGCCGCATAACTAAATAAAATTCCGTGCAAATTAATACAATCACTCCTAAATACGCCTATTATCAAATTGTCCAATTAGAACTTCGATATGAATATTCTATAACGCTAATATTGCACAAAACATAAGTAAGATGCCCTAAAAATCGATGTTTAAACAAGTTGTTTGGCTTTATGAAAATTTATGGCCGCATAACTACACATAATTTGGTGCAAATTAATATAATTACTCCTAATTATGGCTATTATAAGATTGTTCAATTAACACTTCAAAATGAATATTCTAGGACGCTAATTCCGCGCAAAACATAAGTAAGCTGCATTAAAAACTGCTGTTTGAACAAGTTGTTTGAGTTTTTCATAATTTTTGGCCGCATAACTACATAAAATTCCCTGCAAATTAATAAAATCACTCCTAAATACGCCTAAATTCAAATTGTCCAATTAGAACTTCGATATGAATATTCTATAACGCTAATATTGCACAAAACATAAGTAAGATGCCCTAAAAATCGATGTTTAAACAAGTTGTTTGGCTTTATGAAAATTTATGGCCGCATAACTACACATAATTTGGTGCAAATTAATATAATTACTCCTAATTATGGCTATTATAAGATTGTTCAATTAACACTTCAAAATGAATATTTTAGGGCACTATATTTCCTCAAAACATAAGTAAGATGCACTAGAAACTGCTATTTAAAAAAATTAAGTTTTCCAATATTTTTTGCCTCATAACTACATATAATTTCGTGAAAATTAATATAATTACTCCTAATTATGCCTATTAAAATATTAGCCGATTTGTACTTCGATATGAACATTCTACGGCACTAGGTTTGCACAAGACATAAGTCGGTGCATTAAAAACAGCTGTTTAAACAAGTTGTTTGTGTTTAACAAAATTTTTGGCCGCATAAATACACATAATTTCATACAAATTAATATGATTACTCATAATTATGCCTATTATAAGATTGTCCAATTAAAACTTCGATATAAATATCCTACGATACTATTGTTTCATAAAACATAAGTAAGATACATTAGAAACCGCTGTTTAAACAAGTAGTTTAAGAGTTTTAACATTTTCTGACTCATAACTGCTCATAACTTCGGGAAAATTAATATAATTACTCCTAATTATACCTATTAGAAGATTATCCAATTAGCACTTCGATATGAACATTGTACGGCACAAATGTTGCATAAAACATAAATAAGATGCATTGAAAAAAGTTGTTTAAACAAATTGATTGAGTTTTTGAAAATTTTTGGCCGCATAACTACATATCATTACTCCTAATTATGTCTATTATATGATTGTCCAATTATAACTTTTATATGAATATTCTATGACGCTAATTTTGCACAAAATATAAGTAAGTTGCTTTAGAAACTGTTGTTTAAACAAGTTGTTTAAGATTTTCATCATTTTTTGCATCAAAACCACACATAATTTCGAGCGAATTAATAAAATTACTCCTAACTATGCCTATTATAAGATTTTCAAATTAACACTTCGATACGAATATCATAGGACACTAATTTTTCATAAGACAAGTTGTAAGATACATTAGAAATTGCTGTTCAAACAAGTTGTTTAAGATTTTTAACATTTATTACCTCATAATGACACATAATTTCATGAAAATTAATATAATTACTCCTAATTATTGCTATTAGAAGATTATCCAATTAACACTTCGATATGAACATTCTACGATATGAATTTCGCATAAAAAATAAGTAAGATGCATTAAAAATAGCTGTTTAAACAAGTTGTTTGAGTTTTGTAAAATTTTTGGCTGCATAACTAGACATAATTTCACGCAAATTAATATAATTACTCCTAATTATGCCTATTATATGATTTTCCAATTAACACTCCAATATGAATATCCTATAACTGTAATTTTTCATAAAACATAAATAAGATACATTTGAAATTGCTGTTTAAACTAGTTGTTTAAGATTTTCAAAATTTATTGTCTCATAACTACATATAATTTTGTGAAAATTAATATAATTACACCTATTTGTGTCTATTAGAAGATTATCCAATTAATACCTCGATATGAATATTCTACGACACCATGTTTGCACCAAACATAGGTAAGATGCATTAAAAGAACAACAGTTTAAACTAGCTGATTGAGTTTGTCAATTTATTTACCGCATAACTATATATAATTTCGTGCAAATTAATATAATTACTTCTAATTATTCCTATTATAAGATTATATAATTAAAACTTCGATATAAATATTCTATGACGTAAATTTGGCACAAAACATAAGTAGATGCATTAAAAACTGCTGTTTAAACAAGTTGTTTGACTTTTTTTTTAAATTTTTGGCCGCATAAACACACATAATTTCGTGTGAATTCATATAATTACTCGTAATCATGTCTATTATAAGATTGTTCAATTAACACTTCGATATGAATATTCTACGACACTAATTTTACACAAAACATAAGTAAGATGCATTAAAAACAGCTGTTTAAACGAGTTATTTGAGTTTTTCAAAAATATTGGCTGAAAAACTGCACATAATTTCTTATAAATTACTATAATTACTCCTAAATATGTCTATAGTAAGATTTTCCTATTAAAACTTCAAGATGAATGTTGTACAACACTAATTTTGCACAAAACTTAAGTAAGATGCATTAAAAACTGCTATTTAAACAAGTTGTTTGATCGTTCCAAATTTTTTGGCCGCATAACTGTACATAATTTCGTATAAATTAATATAATAACTCCTAATCATGTCTTTTATATGATTTTTCAATGAACACGTTGATATGAATATTCTACGATACTAATTTTTCACAAAACATAAGTAAGATGCTTTTGAAACCGCTATTAATAAAAAGATTGTTTGAGTTTTTAACATTTTTGCCCTCATAACTACACATAATCTCAAGAAAATTAATATAACTACTCCTAATTACGCCTATTGTAAAATTGTCCAATTAAAACTTCGATATGAATATTCTATAACGCCATTTTTGCACAAAACATAAGTAAGATGCGTTAAAAACTACTGTTTAAACAAGTTGTTTGGCTTTATGAAAATTTTTGGCCGCCCAACTACACAAAATTTCGTGCAAATTAAAATAATTACTCCTGATTACGCCTATTATAAGATTGTCCTATTAAAATTTCGATATGAATATTCTAGGACGCTAATTCCGCGCAAAACATAAGCAAGCTGCATTAAAAACTGCTGTTTGAACAAGTTGTTTGAGTTTTTCATAATTTTTGGCCGCATAACTAAATAAAATTCCGTGCAAATTAATACAATCACTCCTAAATACGCCTATTATCAAATTGTCCAATTAGAACTTCGATATGAATATTCTATAACGCTAATATTGCACAAAACATAAGTAAGATGCCCTAAAAATCGATGTTTAAACAAGTTGTTTGGCTTTATGAAAATTTATGGCCGCATAACTACACATAATTTGGTGCAAATTAATATAATTACTCCTAATTATGGCTATTATAAGATTGTTCAATTAACACTTCAAAATGAATATTCTAGGACGCTAATTCCGCGCAAAACATAAGTAAGCTGCATTAAAAACTGCTGTTTGAACAAGTTGTTTGAGTTTTTCATAATTTTTGGCCGCATAACTACATAAAATTCCTGCAAATTAATAAAATCACTCCTAAATACGCCTAAATTCAAATTGTCCAATTAGAACTTCGATATGAATATTCTATAACGCTAATATTGCACAAAACATAAGTAAGATGCCCTAAAAATCGATGTTTAAACAAGTTGTTTGGCTTTATGAAAATTTATGGCCGCATAACTACACATAATTTGGTGCAAATTAATATAATTACTCCTAATTATGGCTATTATAAGATTGTTCAATTAACACTTCAAAATGAATATTTTAGGGCACTATATTTCCTCAAAACATAAGTAAGATGCACTAGAAACTGCTATTTAAAAAAATTAAGTTTTCCAATATTTTTTGCCTCATAACTACATATAATTTCGTGAAAATTAATATAATTACTCCTAATTATGCCTATTAAAATATTAGCCGATTTGTACTTCGATATGAACATTCTACGGCACTAGGTTTGCACAAGACATAAGTCGGTGCATTAAAAACAGCTGTTTAAACAAGTTGTTTGTGTTTAACAAAATTTTTGGCCGCATAAATACACATAATTTCATACAAATTAATATGATTACTCATAATTATGCCTATTATAAGATTGTCCAATTAAAACTTCGATATAAATATCCTACGATACTATTGTTTCATAAAACATAAGTAAGATACATTAGAAACCGCTGTTTAAACAAGTAGTTTAAGAGTTTTAACATTTTCTGACTCATAACTGCTCATAACTTCGGGAAAATTAATATAATTACTCCTAATTATACCTATTAGAAGATTATCCAATTAGCACTTCGATATGAACATTGTACGGCACAAATGTTGCATAAAACATAAATAAGATGCATTGAAAAAAGTTGTTTAAACAAATTGATTGAGTTTTTGAAAATTTTTGGCCGCATAACTACATATCATTACTCCTAATTATGTCTATTATATGATTGTCCAATTATAACTTTTATATGAATATTCTATGACGCTAATTTTGCACAAAATATAAGTAAGTTGCTTTAGAAACTGTTGTTTAAACAAGTTGTTTAAGATTTTCATCATTTTTTGCATCAAAACCACACATAATTTCGAGCGAATTAATAAAATTACTCCTAACTATGCCTATTATAAGATTTTCAAATTAACACTTCGATACGAATATCATAGGACACTAATTTTTCATAAGACAAGTTGTAAGATACATTAGAAATTGCTGTTCAAACAAGTTGTTTAAGATTTTTAACATTTATTACCTCATAATGACACATAATTTCATGAAAATTAATATAATTACTCCTAATTATTGCTATTAGAAGATTATCCAATTAACACTTCGATATGAACATTCTACGATATGAATTTCGCATAAAAAATAAGTAAGATGCATTAAAAATAGCTGTTTAAACAAGTTGTTTGAGTTTTGTAAAATTTTTGGCTGCATAACTAGACATAATTTCACGCAAATTAATATAATTACTCCTAATTATGCCTATTATATGATTTTCCAATTAACACTCCAATATGAATATCCTATAACTGTAATTTTTCATAAAACATAAATAAGATACATTTGAAATTGCTGTTTAAACTAGTTGTTTAAGATTTTCAAAATTTATTGTCTCATAACTACATATAATTTTGTGAAAATTAATATAATTACACCTATTTGTGTCTATTAGAAGATTATCCAATTAATACCTCGATATGAATATTCTACGACACCATGTTTGCACCAAACATAGGTAAGATGCATTAAAAGAACAACAGTTTAAACTAGCTGATTGAGTTTGTCAATTTATTTACCGCATAACTATATATAATTTCGTGCAAATTAATATAATTACTTCTAATTATTCCTATTATAAGATTATATAATTAAAACTTCGATATAAATATTCTATGACGTAAATTTGGCACAAAACATAAGTAGATGCATTAAAAACTGCTGTTTAAACAAGTTGTTTGACTCTTTTTTTTAAATTTTTGGCCGCATAAACACACATAATTTCGTGTGAATTCATATAATTACTCGTAATCATGTCTATTATAAGATTGTTCAATTAACACTTCGATATGAATATTCTACGACACTAATTTTACACAAAACATAAGTAAGATGCATTAAAAACAGCTGTTTAAACGAGTTATTTGAGTTTTTCAAAAATATTGGCTGAAAAACTGCACATAATTTCTTATAAATTACTATAATTACTCCTAAATATGTCTATAGTAAGATTTTCCTATTAAAACTTCAAGATGAATGTTGTACAACACTAATTTTGCACAAAACTTAAGTAAGATGCATTAAAAACTGCTATTTAAACAAGTTGTTTGATCGTTCCAAATTTTTTGGCCGCATAACTGTACATAATTTCGTATAAATTAATATAATAACTCCTAATCATGTCTTTTATATGATTTTTCAATGAACACGTTGATATGAATATTCTACGATACTAATTTTTCACAAAACATAAGTAAGATGCTTTTGAAACCGCTATTAATAAAAAGATTGTTTGAGTTTTTAACATTTTTGCCCTCATAACTACACATAATCTCAAGAAAATTAATATAACTACTCCTAATTACGCCTATTGTAAAATTGTCCAATTAAAACTTCGATATGAATATTCTATAACGCCATTTTTGCACAAAACATAAGTAAGATGCGTTAAAAACTACTGTTTAAACAAGTTGTTTGGCTTTATGAAAATTTTTGGCCGCCCAACTACACAAAATTTCGTGCAAATTAAAATAATTACTCCTGATTACGCCTATTATAAGATTGTCCTATTAAAATTTCGATATGAATATTCTAGGACGCTAATTCCGCGCAAAACATAAGCAAGCTGCATTAAAAACTGCTGTTTGAACAAGTTGTTTGAGTTTTTCATAATTTTTGGCCGCATAACTAAATAAAATTCCGTGCAAATTAATACAATCACTCCTAAATACGCCTATTATCAAATTGTCCAATTAGAACTTCGATATGAATATTCTATAACGCTAATATTGCACAAAACATAAGTAAGATGCCCTAAAAATCGATGTTTAAACAAGTTGTTTGGCTTTATGAAAATTTATGGCCGCATAACTACACATAATTTGGTGCAAATTAATATAATTACTCCTAATTATGGCTATTATAAGATTGTTCAATTAACACTTCAAAATGAATATTCTAGGACGCTAATTCCGCGCAAAACATAAGTAAGCTGCATTAAAAACTGCTGTTTGAACAAGTTGTTTGAGTTTTTCATAATTTTTGGCCGCATAACTACATAAAATTCCCTGCAAATTAATAAAATCACTCCTAAATACGCCTAAATTCAAATTGTCCAATTAGAACTTCGATATGAATATTCTATAACGCTAATATTGCACAAAACATAAGTAAGATGCCCTAAAAATCGATGTTTAAACAAGTTGTTTGGCTTTATGAAAATTTATGGTCAAGATAACTACACATAATTTGGTGCAAATTAATATAATTACTCCTAATTATGGCTATTATAAGATTGTTCAATTAACACTTCAAAATGAATATTTTAGGGCACTATATTTCCTCAAAACATAAGTAAGATGCACTAGAAACTGCTATTTAAAAAAATTAAGTTTTCAATATTTTTTGCCTCATAACTACATATAATTTCGTGAAAATTAATATAATTACTCCTAATTATGCCTATTAAAATATTAGCCGATTTGTACTTCGATATGAACATTCTACGGCACTAGGTTTGCACAAGACATAAGTCGGTGCATTAAAAACAGCTGTTTAAACAAGTTGTTTGTGTTTAACAAAATTTTTGGCCGCATAAATACACATAATTTCATACAAATTAATATGATTACTCATAATTATGCCTATTATAAGATTGTCCAATTAAAACTTCGATATAAATATCCTACGATACTATTGTTTCATAAAACATAAGTAAGATACATTAGAAACCGCTGTTTAAACAAGTAGTTTAAGAGTTTTAACATTTTCTGACTCATAACTGCTCATAACTTCGGGAAAATTAATATAATTACTCCTAATTATACCTATTAGAAGATTATCCAATTAGCACTTCGATATGAACATTGTACGGCACAAATGTTGCATAAAACATAAATAAGATGCATTGAAAAAAGTTGTTTAAACAAATTGATTGAGTTTTTGAAAATTTTTGGCCGCATAACTACATATCATTACTCCTAATTATGTCTATTATATGATTGTCCAATTATAACTTTTATATGAATATTCTATGACGCTAATTTTGCACAAAATATAAGTAAGTTGCTTTAGAAACTGTTGTTTAAACAAGTTGTTTAAGATTTTCATCATTTTTTGCATCAAAACCACACATAATTTCGAGCGAATTAATAAAATTACTCCTAACTATGCCTATTATAAGATTTTCAAATTAACACTTCGATACGAATATCATAGGACACTAATTTTTCATAAGACAAGTTGTAAGATACATTAGAAATTGCTGTTCAAACAAGTTGTTTAAGATTTTTAACATTTATTACCTCATAATGACACATAATTTCATGAAAATTAATATAATTACTCCTAATTATTGCTATTAGAAGATTATCCAATTAACACTTCGATATGAACATTCTACGATATGAATTTCGCATAAAAATAAGTAAGATGCATTAAAAATAGCTGTTTAAACAAGTTGTTTGAGTTTTGTAAAATTTTTGGCTGCATAACTAGACATAATTTCACGCAAATTAATATAATTACTCCTAATTATGCCTATTATATGATTTTCCAATTAACACTCCAATATGAATATCCTATAACTGTAATTTTTCATAAAACATAAATAAGATACATTTGAAATTGCTGTTTAAACTAGTTGTTTAAGATTTTCAAAATTTATTGTCTCATAACTACATATAATTTTGTGAAAATTAATATAATTACACCTATTTGTGTCTATTAGAAGATTATCCAATTAATACCTCGATATGAATATTCTACGACACCATGTTTGCACCAAACATAGGTAAGATGCATTAAAAGAACAACAGTTTAAACTAGCTGATTGAGTTTGTCAATTTATTTACCGCATAACTATATATAATTTCGTGCAAATTAATATAATTACTTCTAATTATTCCTATTATAAGATTATATAATTAAAACTTCGATATAAATATTCTATGACGTAAATTTGGCACAAAACATAAGTAGATGCATTAAAAACTGCTGTTTAAACAAGTTGTTTGACTCTTTTTTTTAAATTTTTGGCCGCATAAACACATATAATTTCGTGTGAATTCATATAATTACTCGTAATCATGTCTATTATAAGATTGTTCAATTAACACTTCGATATGAATATTCTACGACACTAATTTTACACAAAACATAAGTAAGATGCATTAAAAACAGCTGTTTAAACGAGTTATTTGAGTTTTTCAAAAATATTGGCTGAAAAACTGCACATAATTTCTTATAAATTACTATAATTACTCCTAAATATGTCTATAGTAAGATTTTCCTATTAAAACTTCAAGATGAATGTTGTACAACACTAATTTTGCACAAAACTTAAGTAAGATGCATTAAAAACTGCTATTTAAACAAGTTGTTTGATCGTTCCAAATTTTTTGGCCGCATAACTGTACATAATTTCGTATAAATTAATATAATTACTCCTAATCATGTCTTTTATATGATTTTTCAATGAACACGTTGATATGAATATTCTACGATACTAATTTTTCACAAAACATAAGTAAGATGCTTTTGAAACCGCTATTAATAAAAAGATTGTTTGACTTTTTAACATTTTTGCCCTCATAACTACACATAATCTCAAGAAAATTAATATAACTACTCCTAATTACGCCTATTGTAAAATTGTCCAATTAAAACTTCGATATGAATATTCTATAACGCCATTTTTGCACAAAACATAAGTAAGATGCGTTAAAAACTACTGTTTAAACAAGTTGTTTGGCTTTATGAAAATTTTTGGCACCCAACTACACAAAATTTCGTGCAAATTAAAATAATTACTCCTGATTACGCCTATTATAAGATTGTCCTATTAAAATTTCGATATGAATATTCTAGGACGCTAATTCCGCGCAAAACATAAGCAAGCTGCATTAAAAACTGCTGTTTGAACAAGTTGTTTGAGTTTTTCATAATTTTTGGCCGCATAACTAAATAAAATTCCGTGCAAATTAATACAATCACTCCTAAATACGCCTATTATCAAATTGTCCAATTAGAACTTCGATATGAATATTCTATAACGCTAATATTGCACAAAACATAAGTAAGATGCCCTAAAAATCGATGTTTAAACAAGTTGTTTGGCTTTATGAAAATTTATGGCCGCATAACTACACATAATTTGGTGTAAATTAATATAATTACTCCTAATTATGGCTATTATAAGATTGTTCAATTAACACTTCAAAATGAATATTCTAGGACGCTAATTCCGCGCAAAACATAAGTAAGCTGCATTAAAAACTGCTGTTTGAACAAGTTGTTTGAGTTTTTCATAATTTTTGGCCGCATAACTACATAAAATTCCCTGCAAATTAATAAAATCACTCCTAAATACGCCTAAATTCAAATTGTCCAATTAGAACTTCGATATGAATATTCTATAACGCTAATATTGCACAAAACATAAGTAAGATGCCCTAAAAATCGATGTTTAAACAAGTTGTTTGGCTTTATGAAAATTTATGGCCGCATAACTACACATAATTTGGTGCAAATTAATATAATTACTCCTAATTATGGCTATTATAAGATTGTTCAATTAACACTTCAAAATGAATATTTTAGGGCACTATATTTCCTCAAAACATAAGTAAGATGCACTAGAAACTGCTATTTAAAAAAATTAAGTTTTCCAATATTTTTTGCCTCATAACTACATATAATTTCGTGAAAATTAATATAATTACTCCTAATTATGCCTATTAAAATATTAGCCGATTTGTACTTCGATATGAACATTCTACGGCACTAGGTTTGCACAAGACATAAGTCGGTGCATTAAAAACAACTGTTTAAACAAGTTGTTTGTGTTTAACAAAATTTTTGGCCGCATAAATACACATAATTTCATACAAATTAATATGATTACTCATAATTATGCCTATTATAAGATTGTCCAATTAAAACTTCGATATAAATATCCTACGATACTATTGTTTCATAAAACATAAGTAAGATACATTAGAAACCGCTGTTTAAACAAGTAGTTTAAGAGTTTTAACATTTTCTGACTCATAACTGCTCATAACTTCGGAAAATTAATATAATTACTCCTAATTATACCTATTAGAAGATTATCCAATTAGCACTTCGATATGAACATTGTACGGCACAAATGTTGCATAAAACATAAATAAGATGCATTGAAAAAAGTTGTTTAAACAAATTGATTGAGTTTTTGAAAATTTTTGGCCGCATAACTACATATCATTACTCCTAATTATGTCTATTATATGATTGTCCAATTATAACTTTTATATGAATATTCTATGACGCTAATTTTGCACAAAATATAAGTAAGTTGCTTTAGAAACTGTTGTTTAAACAAGTTGTTTAAGATTTTCATCATTTTTTGCATCAAAACCACACATAATTTCGAGCGAATTAATAAAATTACTCCTAACTATGCCTATTATAAGATTTTCAAATTAACACTTCGATACGAATATCATAGGACACTAATTTTTCATAAGACAAGTTGTAAGATACATTAGAAATTGCTGTTCAAACAAGTTGTTTAAGATTTTTAACATTTATTACCTCATAATGACACATAATTTCATGAAAATTAATATAATTACTCCTAATTATTGCTATTAGAAGATTATCCAATTAACACTTCGATATGAACATTCTACGATATGAATTTCGCATAAAAAATAAGTAAGATGCATTAAAAATAGCTGTTTAAACAAGTTGTTTGAGTTTTGTAAAATTTTTGGCTGCATAACTAGACATAATTTCACGCAAATTAATATAATTACTCCTAATTATGCCTATTATATGATTTTCCAATTAACACTCCAATATGAATATCCTATAACTGTAATTTTTCATAAAACATAAATAAGATACATTTGAAATTGCTGTTTAAACTAGTTGTTTAAGATTTTCAAAATTTATTGTCTCATAACTACATATAATTTTGTGAAAATTAATATAATTACACCTATTTGTGTCTATTAGAAGATTATCCAATTAATACCACGATATGAATATTCTACGACACCATGTTTGCACCAAACATAGGTAAGATGCATTAAAAGAACAACAGTTTAAACTAGCTGATTGAGTTTGTCAATTTATTTACCGCATAACTATATATAATTTCGTGCAAATTAATATAATTACTTCTAATTATTCCTATTATAAGATTATATAATTAAAACTTCGATATAAATATTCTATGACGTAAATTTGGCACAAAACATAAGTAGATGCATTAAAAACTGCTGTTTAAACAAGTTGTTTGACTCTTTTTTAAATTTTTGGCCGCATAAACACACATAATTTCGTGTGAATTCATATAATTACTCGTAATCATGTCTATTATAAGATTGTTCAATTAACACTTCGATATGAATATTCTACGACACTAATTTTACACAAAACATAAGTAAGATGCATTAAAAACAGCTGTTTAAACGAGTTATTTGAGTTTTTCAAAAATATTGGCTGAAAAACTGCACATAATTTCTTATAAATTACTATAATTACTCCTAAATATGTCTATAGTAAGATTTTCCTATTAAAACTTCAAGATGAATGTTGTACAACACTAATTTTGCACAAAACTTAAGTAAGATGCATTAAAAACTGCTATTTAAACAAGTTGTTTGATCGTTCCAAATTTTTTGGCCGCATAACTGTACATAATTTCGTATAAATTAATATAATTACTCTAATCATGTCTTTTATATGATTTTTCAATGAACACGTTGATATGAATATTCTACGATACTAATTTTTCACAAAACATAAGTAAGATGCTTTTGAAACCGCTATTAATAAAAAGATTGTTTGAGTTTTTAACATTTTTGCCCTCATAACTACACATAATCTCAAGAAAATTAATATAACTACTCCTAATTACGCCTATTGTAAAATTGTCCAATTAAAACTTCGATATGAATATTCTATAACGCCATTTTTGCACAAAACATAAGTAAGATGCGTTAAAAACTACTGTTTAAACAAGTTGTTTGGCTTTATGAAAATTTTTGGCCGCCCAACTACACAAAATTTCGTGCAAATTAAAATAATTACTCCTGATTACGCCTATTATAAGATTGTCCTATTAAAATTTCGATATGAATATTCTAGGACGCTAATTCCGCGCAAAACATAAGCAAGCTGCATTAAAAACTGCTGTTTGAACAAGTTGTTTGAGTTTTTCATAATTTTTGGCCGCATAACTAAATAAAATTCCGTGCAAATTAATACAATCACTCCTAAATACGCCTATTATCAAATTGTCCAATTAGAACTTCGATATGAATATTCTATAACGCTAATATTGCACAAAACATAAGTAAGATGCCCTAAAAATCGATGTTTAAACAAGTTGTTTGGCTTTATGAAAATTTATGGCCGCATAACTACACATAATTTGGTGTAAATTAATATAATTACTCCTAATTATGGCTATTATAAGATTGTTCAATTAACACTTCAAAATGAATATTCTAGGACGCTAATTCCGCGCAAAACATAAGTAAGCTTTGCATTAAAAACTGCTGTTTGAACAAGTTGTTTGAGTTTTTCATAATTTTTGGCCGCATAACTACATAAAATTCCCTGCAAATTAATAAAATCACTCCTAAATACGCCTAAATTCAAATTGTCCAATTAGAACTTCGATATGAATATTCTATAACGCTAATATTGCACAAAACATAAGTAAGATGCCCTAAAAATCGATGTTTAAACAAGTTGTTTGGCTTTATGAAAATTTATGGCCGCATAACTACACATAATTTGGTGCAAATTAATATAATTACTCCTAATTATGGCTATTATAAGATTGTTCAATTAACACTTCAAAATGAATATTTTAGGGCACTATATTTCCTCAAAACATAAGTAAGATGCACTAGAAACTGCTATTTAAAAAAATTAAGTTTTCCAATATTTTTTGCCTCATAACTACATATAATTTCGTGAAAATTAATATAATTACTCCTAATTATGCCTATTAAAATATTAGCCGATTTGTACTTCGATATGAACATTCTACGGCACTAGGTTTGCACAAGACATAAGTCGGTGCATTAAAAACAGCTGTTTAAACAAGTTGTTTGTGTTTAACAAAATTTTTGGCCGCATAAATACACATAATTTCATACAAATTAATATGATTACTCATAATTATGCCTATTATAAGATTGTCCAATTAAAACTTCGATATAAATATCCTACGATACTATTGTTTCATAAAACATAAGTAAGATACATTAGAAACCGCTGTTTAAACAAGTAGTTTAAGAGTTTTAACATTTTCTGACTCATAACTGCTCATAACTTCGGGAAAATTAATATAATTACTCCTAATTATACCTATTAGAAGATTATCCAATTAGCACTTCGATATGAACATTGTACGGCACAAATGTTGCATAAAACATAAATAAGATGCATTGAAAAAAGTTGTTTAAACAAATTGATTGAGTTTTTGAAAATTTTTGGCCGCATAACTACATATCATTACTCCTAATTATGTCTATTATATGATTGTCCAATTATAACTTTTATATGAATATTCTATGACGCTAATTTTGCACAAAATATAAGTAAGTTGCTTTAGAAACTGTTGTTTAAACAAGTTGTTTAAGATTTTCATCATTTTTTGCATCAAAACCACACATAATTTCGAGCGAATTAATAAAATTACTCCTAACTATGCCTATTATAAGATTTTCAAATTAACACTTCGATACGAATATCATAGGACACTAATTTTTTATAAGACAAGTTGTAAGATACATTAGAAATTGCTGTTCAAACAAGTTGTTTAAGATTTTTAACATTTATTACCTCATAATGACACATAATTTCATGAAAATTAATATAATTACTCCTAATTATTGCTATTAGAAGATTATCCAATTAACACTTCGATATGAACATTCTACGATATGAATTTCGCATAAAAAATAAGTAAGATGCATTAAAAATAGCTGTTTAAACAAGTTGTTTGAGTTTTGTAAAATTTTTGGCTGCATAACTAGACATAATTTCACGCAAATTAATATAATTACTCCTAATTATGCCTATTATATGATTTTCCAATTAACACTCCAATATGAATATCCTATAACTGTAATTTTTCATAAAACATAAATAAGATACATTTGAAATTGCTGTTTAAACTAGTTGTTTAAGATTTTCAAAATTTATTGTCTCATAACTACATATAATTTTGTGAAAATTAATATAATTACACCTATTTGTGTCTATTAGAAGATTATCCAATTAATACCTCGATATGAATATTCTACGACACCATGTTTGCACCAAACATAGGTAAGATGCATTAAAAGAACAACAGTTTAAACTAGCTGATTGAGTTTGTCAATTTATTTACCGCATAACTATATATAATTTCGTGCAAATTAATATAATTACTTCTAATTATTCCTATTATAAGATTATATAATTAAAACTTCGATATAAATATTCTATGACGTAAATTTGGCACAAAACATAAGTAGATGCATTAAAAACTGCTGTTTAAACAAGTTGTTTGACTTTTTTTTTAAATTTTTGGCCGCATAAACACACATAATTTCGTGTGAATTCATATAATTACTCGTAATCATGTCTATTATAAGATTGTTCAATTAACACTTCGATATGAATATTCTACGACACTAATTTTACACAAAACATAAGTAAGATGCATTAAAAACAGCTGTTTAAACGAGTTATTTGAGTTTTTCAAAAATATTGGCTGAAAAACTGCACATAATTTCTTATAAATTACTATAATTACTCCTAAATATGTCTATAGTAAGATTTTCCTATTAAAACTTCAAGATGAATGTTGTACAACACTAATTTTGCACAAAACTTAAGTAAGATGCATTAAAAACTGCTATTTAAACAAGTTGTTTGATCGTTCCAAATTTTTTGGCCGCATAACTGTACATAATTTCGTATAAATTAATATAATTACTCCTAATCATGTCTTTTATATGATTTTTCAATGAACACGTTGATATGAATATTCTACGATACTAATTTTTCACAAAACATAAGTAAGATGCTTTTGAAACCGCTATTAATAAAAAGATTGTTTGAGTTTTTAACATTTTTGCCCTCATAACTACACATAATCTCAAGAAAATTAATATAACTACTCCTAATTACGCCTATTGTAAAATTGTCCAATTAAAACTTCGATATGAATATTCTATAACGCCATTTTTGCACAAAACATAAGTAAGATGCGTTAAAAACTACTGTTTAAACAAGTTGTTTGGCTTTATGAAAATTTTTGGCCGCCCAACTACACAAAATTTCGTGCAAATTAAAATAATTACTCCTGATTACGCCTATTATAAGATTGTCCTATTAAAATTTCGATATGAATATTCTAGGACGCTAATTCCGCGCAAAACATAAGCAAGCTGCATTAAAAACTGCTGTTTGAACAAGTTGTTTGAGTTTTTCATAATTTTTGGCCGCATAACTAAATAAAATTCCGTGCAAATTAATACAATCACTCCTAAATACGCCTATTATCAAATTGTCCAATTAGAACTTCGATATGAATATTCTATAACGCTAATATTGCACAAAACATAAGTAAGATGCCCTAAAAATCGATGTTTAAACAAGTTGTTTGGCTTTATGAAAATTTATGGCCGCATAACTACACATAATTTGGTGTAAATTAATATAATTACTCCTAATTATGGCTATTATAAGATTGTTCAATTAACACTTCAAAATGAATATTCTAGGACGCTAATTCCGCGCAAAACATAAGTAAGCTGCATTAAAAACTGCTGTTTGAACAAGTTGTTTGAGTTTTTCATAATTTTTGGCCGCATAACTACATAAAATTCCCTGCAAATTAATAAAATCACTCCTAAATACGCCTAAATTCAAATTGTCCAATTAGAACTTCGATATGAATATTCTATAACGCTAATATTGCACAAAACATAAGTAAGATGCCCTAAAAATCGATGTTTAAACAAGTTGTTTGGCTTTATGAAAATTTATGGCCGCATAACTACACATAATTTGGTGCAAATTAATATAATTACTCCTAATTATGGCTATTATAAGATTGTTCAATTAACACTTCAAAATGAATATTTTAGGGCACTATATTTCCTCAAAACATAAGTAAGATGCACTAGAAACTGCTATTTAAAAAATTAAGTTTTCCAATATTTTTTGCCTCATAACTACATATAATTTCGTGAAAATTAATATAATTACTCCTAATTATGCCTATTAAAATATTAGCCGATTTGTACTTCGATATGAACATTCTACGGCACTAGGTTTGCACAAGACATAAGTCGGTGCATTAAAAACAGCTGTTTAAACAAGTTGTTTGTGTTTAACAAAATTTTTGGCCGCATAAATACACATAATTTCATACAAATTAATATGATTACTCATAATTATGCCTATTATAAGATTGTCCAATTAAAACTTCGATATAAATATCCTACGATACTATTGTTTCATAAAACATAAGTAAGATACATTAGAAACCGCTGTTTAAACAAGTAGTTTAAGAGTTTTAACATTTTCTGACTCATAACTGCTCATAACTTCGGGAAAATTAATATAATTACTCCTAATTATACCTATTAGAAGATTATCCAATTAGCACTTCGATATGAACATTGTACGGCACAAATGTTGCATAAAACATAAATAAGATGCATTGAAAAAAGTTGTTTAAACAAATTGATTGAGTTTTTGAAAATTTTTGGCCGCATAACTACATATCATTACTCCTAATTATGTCTATTATATGATTGTCCAATTATAACTTTTATATGAATATTCTATGACGCTAATTTTGCACAAAATATAAGTAAGTTGCTTTAGAAACTGTTGTTTAAACAAGTTGTTTAAGATTTTCATCATTTTTTGCATCAAAACCACACATAATTTCGAGCGAATTAATAAAATTACTCCTAACTATGCCTATTATAAGATTTTCAAATTAACACTTCGATACGAATATCATAGGACACTAATTTTTTATAAGACAAGTTGTAAGATACATTAGAAATTGCTGTTCAAACAAGTTGTTTAAGATTTTTAACATTTATTACCTCATAATGACACATAATTTCATGAAAATTAATATAATTACTCCTAATTATTGCTATTAGAAGATTATCCAATTAACACTTCGATATGAACATTCTACGATATGAATTTCGCATAAAAAATAAGTAAGATGCATTAAAAATAGCTGTTTAAACAAGTTGTTTGAGTTTTGTAAAATTTTTGGCTGCATAACTAGACATAATTTCACGCAAATTAATATAATTACTCCTAATTATGCCTATTATATGATTTTCCAATTAACACTCCAATATGAATATCCTATAACTGTAATTTTTCATAAAACATAAATAAGATACATTTGAAATTGCTGTTTAAACTAGTTGTTTAAGATTTTCAAAATTTATTGTCTCATAACTACATATAATTTTGTGAAAATTAATATAATTACACCTATTTGTGTCTATTAGAAGATTATCCAATTAATACCTCGATATGAATATTCTACGACACCATGTTTGCACCAAACATAGGTAAGATGCATTAAAAGAACAACAGTTTAAACTAGCTGATTGAGTTTGTCAATTTATTTACCGCATAACTATATATAATTTCGTGCAAATTAATATAATTACTTCTAATTATTCCTATTATAAGATTATATAATTAAAACTTCGATATAAATATTCTATGACGTAAATTTGGCACAAAACATAAGTAGATGCATTAAAAACTGCTGTTTAAACAAGTTGTTTGACTCTTTTTTTAAATTTTTGGCCGCATAAACACACATAATTTCGTGTGAATTCATATAATTACTCGTAATCATGTCTATTATAAGATTGTTCAATTAACACTTCGATATGAATATTCTACGACACTAATTTTACACAAAACATAAGTAAGATGCATTAAAAACAATTGTTTAAACGAGTTATTTGAGTTTTTCAAAAATATTGGCTGAAAAACTGCACATAATTTCTTATAAATTACTATAATTACTCCTAAATATGTCTATAGTAAGATTTTCCTATTAAAACTTCAAGATGAATGTTGTACAACACTAATTTTGCACAAAACTTAAGTAAGATGCATTAAAAACTGCTATTTAAACAAGTTGTTTGATCGTTCCAAATTTTTTGGCCGCATAACTGTACATAATTTCGTATAAATTAATATAATTACTCCTAATCATGTCTTTTATATGATTTTTCAATGAACACGTTGATATGAATATTCTACGATACTAATTTTTCACAAAACATAAGTAAGATGCTTTTGAAACCGCTATTAATAAAAAGATTGTTTGAGTTTTTAACATTTTTGCCCTCATAACTACACATAATCTCAAGAAAATTAATATAACTACTCCTAATTACGCCTATTGTAAAATTGTCCAATTAAAACTTCGATATGAATATTCTATAACGCCATTTTTGCACAAAACATAAGTAAGATGCGTTAAAAACTACTGTTTAAACAAGTTGTTTGGCTTTATGAAAATTTTTGGCCGCCCAACTACACAAAATTTCGTGCAAATTAAAATAATTACTCCCGATTACGCCTATTATAAGATTGTCCTATTAAAATTTCGATATGAATATTCTAGGACGCTAATTCCGCGCAAAACATAAGCAAGCTGCATTAAAAACTGCTGTTTGAACAAGTTGTTTGAGTTTTTCATAATTTTTGGCCGCATAACTAAATAAAATTCCGTGCAAATTAATACAATCACTCCTAAATACGCCTATTATCAAATTGTCCAATTAGAACTTCGATATGAATATTCTATAACGCTAATATTGCACAAAACATAAGTAAGATGCCCTAAAAATCGATGTTTAAACAAGTTGTTTGGCTTTATGAAAATTTATGGCCGCATAACTACACATAATTTGGTGCAAATTAATATAATTACTCCTAATTATGGCTATTATAAGATTGTTCAATTAACACTTCAAAATGAATATTCTAGGACGCTAATTCCGCGCAAAACATAAGTAAGCCGCATTAAAAACTGCTGTTTGAACAAGTTGTTTGAGTTTTTCATAATTTTTGGCCGCATAACTAAATAAAATTCCCTGCAAATTAATAAAATCACTCCTAAATACGCCTAAATTCAAATTGTCCAATTAGAACTTCGATATGAATATTCTATAACGCTAATATTGCACAAAACATAAGTAAGATGCCCTAAAAATCGATGTTTAAACAAGTTGTTTGGCTTTATGAAAATTTATGGCCGCATAACTACACATAATTTGGTGCAAATTAATATAATTACTCCTAATTATGGCTATTATAAGATTGTTCAATTAACACTTCAAAATGAATATTTTAGGGCACTATATTTCCTCAAAACATAAGTAAGATGCACTAGAAACTCGCTATTTAAAAAAATTAAGTTTTCCAATATTTTTTGCCTCATAACTACATATAATTTCGTGAAAATTAATATAATTACTCCTAATTATGCCTATTAAAATATTAGCCGATTTGTACTTCGATATGAACATTCTACGGCACTAGGTTTGCACAAGACATAAGTCGGTGCATTAAAAACAATTGCTTAAACAAGTTGTTTGTGTTTAACAAAATTTTTGGCCGCATAAATACACATAATTTCATACAAATTAATATGATTACTCATAATTATGCCTATTATAAGATTGTCCAATTAAAACTTCGATATAAATATCCTACGATACTATTGTTTCATAAAACATAAGTAAGATACATTAGAAACCGCTGTTTAAACAAGTAGTTTAAGAGTTTTAACATTTTCTGACTCATAACTGCTCATAACTTCGGGAAAATTAATATAATTACTCCTAATTATACCTATTAGAAGATTATCCAATTAGCACTTCGATATGAACATTGTACGGCACAAATGTTGCATAAAACATAAATAAGATGCATTGAAAAAGTTGTTTAAACAAATTGATTGAGTTTTTGAAAATTTTTGGCCGCATAACTACATATCATTACTCCTAATTATGTCTATTATATGATTGTCCAATTATAACTTTTATATGAATATTCTATGACGCTAATTTTGCACAAAATATAAGTAAGTTGCTTTAGATACTGTTGTTTAAACAAGTTGTTTAAGATTTTCATCATTTTTTGCATCAAAACCACACATAATTTCGAGCGAATTAATAAAATTACTCCTAACTATGCCTATTATAAGATTTTCAAATTAACACTTCGATACGAATATCATAGGACACTAATTTTTCATAAGACAAGTTGTAAGATACATTAGAAATTGCTGTTCAAACAAGTTGTTTAAGATTTTTAACATTTATTACCTCATAATGACACATAATTTCATGAAAATTAATATAATTACTCCTAATTATTGCTATTAGAAGATTATCCAATTAACACTTCGATATGAACATTCTACGATATGAATTTCGCATAAAAAATAAGTAAGATGCATTAAAAATAGCTGTTTAAACAAGTTGTTTGAGTTTTGTAAAATTTTTGGCTGCATAACTAGACATAATTTCACGCAAATTAATATAATTACTCCTAATTATGCCTATTATATGATTTTCCAATTAACACTCCAATATGAATATCCTATAACTGTAATTTTTCATAAAACATAAATAAGATACATTTGAAATTGCTGTTTAAACTAGTTGTTTAAGATTTTCAAAATTTATTGTCTCATAACTACATATAATTTTGTGAAAATTAATATAATTACACCTATTTGTGTCTATTAGAAGATTATCCAATTAATACCTCGATATGAATATTCTACGACACCATCTTTGCACCAAACATAGGTAAGATGCATTAAAAGAACAACAACTTAAACTAGCTGATTGAGTTTGTCAATTTATTTACCGCATAACTATATATAATTTCGTGCAAATTAATATAATTACTTCTAATTATTCCTATTATAAGATTATATAATTAAAACTTCGATATAAATATTCTATGACGTAAATTTGGCACAAAACATAAGTAGATGCATTAAAAACTGCTTTTAAACAAGTTGTTTGACTTTTTTTTTAAATTTTTGGCCGCATAAACACACATAATTTCGTGTGAATTCATATAATTACTCGTAATCATGTCTATTATAAGATTGTTCAATTAACACTTCGATATGAATATTCTACGACACTAATTTTACACAAAACATAAGTAAGATGCATTAAAAACAAATTGTTTAAACGAGTTATTTGAGTTTTTCAAAAATATTGGCTGAAAAACTGCACATAATTTCTTATAAATTACTATAATTACTCCTAAATATGTCTATAGTAAGATTTTCCTATTAAAACTTCAAGATGAATGTTGTACAACACTAATTTTGCACAAAACTTAAGTAAGATGCATTAAAAACTGCTATTTAAACAAGTTGTTTGATCGTTCCAAATTTCTTGGCCGCATAACTGTACATAATTTCGTATAAATTAATATAATTACTCCTAATCATGTCTTTTATATGACTTTTCAATGAACACGTTGATATGAATATTCTACGATACTAATTTTTCACAAAACATAAGTAAGATGCTTTTGAAACCGCTATTAATAAAAAGATTGTTTGAGTTTTTAACATTTTTGCCCTCATAACTACACATAATCTCAAGAAAATTAATTTAACTACTCCTAATTACGCCTATTGTAAAATTGTCCAATTAAAACTTCGATATGAATATTCTATAACGCCATTTTTGCACAAAACATAAGTAAGATGCGTTAAAAACTACTGTTTAAATAAGTTTGGCTTTATGAAAATTTTTGGCCGCCCAACTACACAAAATTTCGTGCAAATTAAAATAATTACTCCTGATTACGCCTATTATAAGATTATCCTATTAAAATTTCGATATGAATATTCTATGATGCTAATTCCGCGCAAAATATAAGTAAGCTGCATTAAAAACTACTGTTTGAACAAGTTGTTTGAGTTTTTCATAATTTTTGGCCGCATAACTACATAAAATTCCGTGGAAATTAATAAAATCACTCCTAAATACGCCTAAATTCAAATTGTCCAATTAGAACTTCGATATGAATATTCTATAACTTTAATATTGCACAAAACATAAGTAAGATGCCCTAAAAATCGATGTTTAAACAAGTTGTTTGGCTTTATGAAAATTTATGGCCGCATAACTACACATAATTTGGTGCAAATTAATATAATTACTCCTAATTATGGCTATTATAAGATTGTTCAATTAACACTTCAAAATGAATATTTTAGGGCACTATATTTCCTCAAAACATAAGTAAGATGCACTAGAAACTGCTATTTAAAAAAATTAAGTTTTCCAATATTTTTTGCCTCATAACTACATATAATTTCGTAAAAATTAATATAATTACTCCTAATTATGCCTATTAAAATATTAGCCGATTTGTACTTCGATATGAACATTCTACGGCACTAGGTTTGCACAAGACATAAGTCGGTGCATTAAAAACAATTGTTTAAACAAGTTGTTTGTGTTTAACAAAATTTTTGGCCGCATAAATACACATAATTTCATACAAATTAATATGATTACTCATAATTATGCCTATTATAAGATTGTCCAATTAAAACTTCGAAATAAATATCCTACGATACTATTGTTTCATAAAACATAAGTAAGATACATTAGAAACCGCTTGTTTAAACAAGTAGTTTAAGAGTTTTAACATTTTCTCGACTCATAACTGCTCATAACTTCGGGAAAATTAATATAATTACTCCTAATTATACCTATTAGAAGATTATCCAATTAGCACTTCGATATGAACATTGTACGGCACAAATGTTGCATAAAACATAAATAAGATGCATTGAAAAAAGTTGTTTAAACAAATTGATTGAGTTTTTGAAAAATTTTGGCCGAATAACTACATATCATTACTCCTAATTATGTCTATTATATAATTGTCCCATTATAACTTTTATATGAATATTCTATGACGCTAATTTTGCACAAAATATAAGTAAGTTGCTTTAGAAAGCTTGTTGTTTAAACAAGTTTGTTTAAGATTTTCAACATTTTTTGCATCAAAACCACACATAATTTCGAGCGAATTAATAAAATTACTCCTAACTATGCCTATTATAAGATTTTCAAATTAACACTTCGATACGAATATCATAGGACACTAATTTTTCATAAGACATAAGTAAGATACATTAGAAATTGCTGTTGAAACAAGTTGTTTAAGATTTTTAACATTTATTACCTCATAATGACACATAATTTCGTGAAAATTAATATAATTACTCCTAATTATTGCTATTAGAAGATTATCCAATTAACACTTCGATATGAACATTCTACGATATGAATTTTGCATAAAAAATAAGTAAGATGCATTAAAAATAGCTGTTTAAACAAGTTGTTTGAGTTTTGTAATAATTTTGGCTGCATAACTAGACATAATTTCACGCAAATTAATATAATTACTCCTAATTATGCCTATTATATGATTTTCCAATTAACACTCCAATATGAATATCCTATAACTGTAATTTTTCATAAAACATAAATAAGATACATTTGAAATTGCTGTTTAAACTAGTTGTTTAAGATTTTCAAAATTTATTGTCTCATAACTACATATAATTTTGTGAAAATTAATATAATTACATCTATTTGTGTCTATTAGAAGATTATCCAATTAATACCTCGATATGAATATTCTACGACACCATCTTTGCACCAAACATAGGTAAGATGCATTAAAAGAACAACGATTTAAACTAGTGATTGAGTTTGTCAATTTATTTACCGCATAACTATATATAATTTCGTGCAAATTAATATAATTACTTCTAATTATTCCTATTATAAGATTATATAATTAAAACTTCGATATAAATATTCTATGACGTAAATTTGGCACAAAACATAAGTAGATGCATTAAAAACTGCATTTTTAAACAAGTTGTTTGACTTTTTTTTTAAATTTTTGGCCGCATAAACACACATAATTTCGTGTGAATTCATATAATTACTCGTAATCATGTCTATTATAAGATTGTTCAATTAACACTTCGATATGAATATTCTACGACACTAATTTTACACAAAACATAAGTAAGATGCATTAAAAACAATTTGTTTAAACGAGTTATTTGAGTTTTTCAAAAATATTGGCTGAAAAACTGCACATAATTTCTTATAAATTACTATAATTACTCCTAAATATGTCTATAGTAAGATTTTCCTATTAAAACTTCAAGATGAATGTTGTACAACACTAATTTTGCACAAAACTTAAGTAAGATGCATTAAAAACTGCTATTTAAACAAGTTGTTTGATCGTTCCAAATTTCTTGGCCGCATAACTGTACATAATTTCGTATAAATTAATATAATTACTCCTAATCATGTCTTTTATATGACTTTTCAATGAACACGTTGATATGAATATTCTACGATACTAATTTTTCACAAAACATAAGTAAGATGCTTTTGAAACCGCTATTAATAAAAAGATTGTTTGAGTTTTTAACATTTTTGCCCTCATAACTACACATAATCTCAAGAAAATTAATTTAACTACTCCTAATTACGCCTATTGTAAAATTGTCCAATTAAAACTTCGATATGAATATTCTATAACGCCATTTTTGCACAAAACATAAGTAAGATGCGTTAAAAACTACTGTTTAAATAAGTTTGGCTTTATGAAAATTTTTGGCCGCCCAACTACACAAAATTTCGTGCAAATTAAAATAATTACTCCTGATTACGCCTATTATAAGATTGTCCTATTAAAATTTCGATATGAATATTCTATGACGCTAATTCCGCGCAAAATATAAGTAAGCTGCATTAAAAACTACTGTTTGAACAAGTTGTTTGAGTTTTTCATAATTTTTGGCCGCATAACTACATAAAATTCCGTGGAAATTAATAAAATCACTCCTAAATACGCCTAAATTCAAATTGTCCAATTAGAACTTCGATATGAATATTCTATAACGCTAATATTGCACAAAACATAAGTAAGATGCCCTAAAAATCGATGTTTAAACAAGTTGTTTGGCTTTATGAAAATTTATGGCCGCATAACTACACATAATTTGGTGCAAATTAATATAATTACTCCTAATTATGGCTATTATAAGATTGTTCAATTAACACTTCAAAATGAATATTTTAGGGCACTATATTTCCTCAAAACATAAGTAAGATGCACTAGAAACCTGCTATTTAAAAAAATTAAGTTTTCCAATATTTTTTGCCTCATAACTACATATAATTTCGTGAAAATTAATATAATTACTCCTAATTATGCCTATTAAAATATTAGCCGATTTGTACTTCGATATGAACATTCTACGGCACTAGGTTTGCACAAGACATAAGTCGGTGCATTAAAAACAAATTGTTTAAACAAGTTGTTTGTGTTTAACAAAATTTTTGGCCGCATAAATACACATAATTTCATACAAATTAATATGATTACTCATAATTATGCCTATTATAAGATTGTCCAATTAAAACTTCGATATAAATATCCTACGATACTATTGTTTCATAAAACATAAGTAAGATACATTAGAAACCGTTGTTTAAACAAGTAGTTTAAGAGTTTTAACATTTTCGACTCATAACCGCTCATAACTTCGGGAAAATTAATATAATTACTCCTAATTATACCTATTAGAAGATTATCCAATTAGCACTTCGATATGAACATTGTACGGCACAAATGTTGCATAAAACATAAATAAGATGCATTGAAAAAAGTTGTTTAAACAAATTGATTGAGTTTTTGAAAAATTTTGGCCGCATAACTACATATCATTACTCCTAATTATGTCTATTATATAATTGTCCCATTATAACTTTTATATGAATATTCTATGACGCTAATTTTGCACAAAATATAAGTAAGTTGCTTTAGAAACTGTTGTTTAAACAAGCTGTTTAAGATTTTCAACATTTTTTGCATCAAAACCACACATAATTTCGAGCGAATTAATAAAATTACTCCTAACTATGCCTATTATAAGATTTTCAAATTAACACTTCGATACGAATATCATAGGACACTAATTTTTCATAAGACATAAGTAAGATACATTAGAAATTGCTGTTTAAACAAGTTGTTTAAGATTTTTAACATTTATTACCTCATAATGACACATAATTTCGTGAAAATTAATATAATTACTCCTAATTATTGCTATTAGAATATTATCCAATTAACACTTCGATATGAACATTCTACGATATGAATTTCGCATAAAAAATAAGTAAGATGCATTAAAAATAGCTGTTTAAACAAGTTGTTTGAGTTTTGTAATAATTTTGGCTGCATAACTAGACATAATTTCACGCAAATTAATATAATTACTCCTAATTATGCCTATTATATGATTTTCCAATTAACACTCCAATATGAATATCCTATAACTGTAATTTTTCATAAAACATAAATAAGATACATTTGAAATTGTTTGTTTAAACTAGTTGTTTAAGATTTTCAAAATTTATTGTCTCATAACTACATATAATTTTGTGAAAATTAATATAATTACACCTATTTGTGTCTATTAGAAGATTATCCAATTAATACCTCGATATGAATATTCTACGACACCATGTTTGCACCAAACATAGGTAAGATGCATTAAAAGAACAACAGTTTAAACTAGGCGATTGAGTTTGTCAATTTTTTTGCCGCATAACTATATATAATTTCGTGCAAATTAATATAATTACTTCTAATTATTCCTATTATAAGATTATATAATTAAAACTTCGATATAAATATTCTATGACGTAAATTTGGCTCAAAATATAAGTAGATGCATTAAAAACTCATTGCTTTAAACAAGTTGTTTGACTTTTTTTTTAAAATTTTTGGCCGCATAAACACACATAATTTCGTGTGAATTCATATAATTACTCCTAATCATGTCTATTATAAGATTGTTCAATTAACACTTCGATATGAATATTCTACGACACTAATTTTACACAAAACATAAGTAAGATGCATTAAAAACAAATTTTGTTTAAACGAGTTATTTGAGGTTTTCAAAAATATTGGCTGAATAACTGCACATAATTTCTTATAAATTACTATAATTACTCCTAAATATGTCTATAGTAAGATTTTCCTATTAAAACTTCAAGATGAATGTTGTACAACACTAATTTTGCACAAAACTTAAGTAAGATGCATTAAAAACTGCTATTTAAACAAGTTGTTTGATCGTTCCAAATTTTTTGGCCGCATAATTGTACATAATTTCGTATAAATTAATATAATTACTCCTAATCATGTCTTTTATATGATTTTTCAATGAACACGTTGATATGAATATTCTACGATACTAATTTTTCACAAAACATAAGTAAGATGCTTTTGAAACCGCTATTAATAAAAAGATTGTTTGAGTTTTTAACATTTTTGCCCTCATAACTACACATAATCTCAAGAAATTTAATATAACTACTCCTAATTACGCCTATTGTAAAATTGTCCAATTAAAACTTCAATATGAAAATTCTATAACGCCATTTTTGCACAAAACATAAGTAAGATGCGTTAAAAACTACTGTTTAAACAAGTTGTTTGGCTTTATGAAAATTTTTGGCCGCCCAACTACACATAATTTCGTGCAAATTAAAATAATTACTCCTGATTACGCCTATTATAAGATTGTCCTATTAAAATTTCGATATGAATATTCTATGACGCTAATTCCGCGCAAAACATAAGTAAGCTGCATTAAAAACTGCTGTTTGAATAAGTTGTTTGAGTTTTTCATAATTTTTGGCCGCATAACTACATAAAATTCCGTGCAAATTAATACAATCACTCCTAAATACGCCTAAATTCAAATTGTCCAATTAGAACTTCGATATGAATATTCTATAACGCTAATATTGCACAAAACATAAGTAAGATGCCCTAAAAATCGATGTTTAAACAAGTTGTTTGGCTTTATGAAAATTTATGGCCGCATAACTACACATAATTTGGTGCAAATTAATATAGTTACTCCTAATTATGGCTATTATAAGATTGTTCAATTAACACTTCAAAATGAATATTTTAGGGCACTATATTTCCTCAAAACATAAGTAAGATGCACTAGAAACTGCTATTTAAAAAAATTAAGTTTTCCAATATTTTTGGCCTCATAACTATATATAATTTCGCGAAAATTAATATAATTACTCCTAATTATGCCTATTAAAACGGGAGCGCAAAACGTGAAAACGGGATACGACGCCCTCTGTACCTCCGAAATCGAGTCCGGGAGCGCAAAACGTGAAAACGGGACCCGACGCCCTCGCTACCGCCGAAAACGAGTCCGGGAGCGTAAAACATGAAAACGGGACCCGACGCCCTCGCTACCGCCGAAAACGAGTCCGGCACGCAAAACTTGAAAAAGGTACGCGACGCCCCTCGCACCGCCGAAAACGAGTCCGGAGCGCGAACGTGAAAACGGACCCGACGCCCCGCACCGCCGAAAACGAGTCCGGAGCGCACAACGTGAAAACGGGACTCGACGCCCTCGCACCGCCGAAACGAGTCCGGGAGCGCAAAACGTGAAAACGGGACCCGAGGCCCTGCACCGCCGAAAACGTGTCCGGGAGCGCAAAACGTGAAAATGGGTCCCGATGCCCTCGGTACCGCCGAAAACGAGTCCGTGCACGCAAAACATGAAAACGGGACCCGACGCCCACGGTACCGCCGAAAACGAGTCCAGGAGTGCAAAACTAGAAAACGGGACCCGACGCCCCCGGTACCGCCGAAAACGAGTCCGGAGCGCAAAACGTGAAAATTGGACCCGACGCCCTCTGCATGCCCAAAAACGAGTCCGGAGCGCAAAACGTGAAAACGGACCCGACGCCCTCGCACGCGAAAACGGTCCGGGGGTGGGACTCGACGCCCCCGTTACCGCCCAAAAACTAGTCCCGAAACGCAAAACTAGAAAACGGGACCCGACGCCCACGCTACCGCCGAAAACGAGTCCGGGGGCGCAAAATAAGAAAACGGGACCCGATGCCCCCGTTACCGCCGAAAATAAGTCCGAGAGTGCAAAACGTGAAAACGGGACCCGACGCCCTCGGTACCGTCGAAAACGAGTCCGGGAGCGCAAAACGTGAAAACGGGACCCGACGCGCTCGCTACCGTCGAAAATGAGTCCGGGAGCGCAAAACGTGAATGCGGGACCCGACCCCCTTGTTTCGCCTAAATCGAGTCATGGCGCGCAAAACATGAAAACAGGACCCGACACCCACGGTACCGCCGAAAATGAGTTCGGGAGGACCAAACTTGAAAACGGGACCCGACGCCCTCGGTACCGCCGAAAACGAGTCCGGGAGCGCAAAACGTGAAAATTGGACCCGACGCCCTCGCTACAGCCGAAAACGAGTTTGGGAGCGCAAAACGTGAAAACGGGACCCGAGGCCCTCGGTACCGCCGAAAACGAGTCCGGGAGCGCAAAACGTGAAAATGGGCCCCGACGCCTCGCTACCGCCGAAAAAGAGTCCGGGCGCTCAAAACTTGAAAACGGGATCTGACGCCCTCGGTACCGCCGAAAACGAGTTCGGGAGAGCAAAACGTGAAAAACGGGACCCGACGCCCTCGGTACCGCAGAAAACAGGTCCGGGAGTGGGACCCGACGCCCCCGTTACCGCTGAAAACTAGTCAGAGAGCGCAAAACGTGAAAATTGGACCCGACGCCCTCGGTAGAGCCGAAAACGAGTCCGGGAGCGCAAAACGTGAAAACGGGACCCGACGCCCACGTGCCGCCGAAAACGAGTCCGGGAGCGCAAAACGTGAAAATTGGACCCGACGCCCTCGCACAAACCGAAAACGAGTCCGGGAGCGCAAAACGTGAAAACGAGACCCGACGCCCACGGTACCGCCGAAAACGAGTCCGGGAGCGCAAAACGTGAAAATTGGACCCGACGCCCTCGATACCGCCGAAAACGAGTCCGGGAGCGCAAAACGTGAAAATGGGCCCCGACGCCTCGGTACCGCCGAAAAAGAGTCCGGGCGCTCAAAACTTGAAAACGGGATCTGACGCCCTCGCTACCGCCGAAAACGAGTCCGGGAGCCCAAAAGTGAAAAACGGGACCCGACGCCCTCGGTACGGCAGAAAACAGGTCCGGGGGTGGGACCCGACGCCCCTGTTACGAGTTCGGGAACGCAAAACTAGAAAACGGGACCCGACGCCCACGGTACCGCCGAATACGAGTCCGGGGGCGCAAAATAAGAAAACGGGACCCGACGCCCCCGTTACCGCCGAAAATAAGTCCGGGAGTGCAAAACGTGAAAACGGGACCCGACGCCCTCGATACCGCCGAAAACAAGTCCGGGAGCGCAAAACGGGACCCGACGCGCTCGCTACCGCCGAAAATGAGTCCGGGAGCGCAAAACGTGAAAGCGGGACCCGACCCCCTTGTTCAGCCTAAATCGAGTCATGGCGCGCAAAACATGAAAACAGGACCCGACGTCCACGGTACCCGACGCCCTCGGTACCGCCGAAAACGAGTCAGGGCGCGCAAAACAAGAAAACGGGACCCGACGCCCACGGTACCGCCGAAAACGAGTCCGGTAGAGCAAAACAAGAAAACGGGACCCGACGCCCCCGGTACCGCCGAAAACGAGTCTGGGAGCGCAAAACGTGAAAACGGGACTTGAGGCCCCCGGCACCGCCGAAAACGAGTTCGGGAGTGCAAAACGTGAAAACGAGACCCGACGCCCTCGCTACCGCCGAAAATGAGTTCCAGAGCGCAAAACGTGAAAACGGGACCCGAGGCCCTCGGTACCGCCAAAAACGAGTTCGGGAGCCCCATACTTGAATACGGGACCCGACGACCTCGGTACAGCCGAAAACGAGTCCGGGCACGCAAAACAAGAAAACGGGACCCGACTCCCCCGGTACCGCCGAAAACGAGTCCGGGAGCGCAAAACTTGAAAACGGGACTCCACGCCCTCTGTACCGCCGAAAACGAGTCCGGGAGCACAGAACGTGATAACGGGACCCGACGCCCACGGTACCGCCGAAACGTGTACGGGAGCGCACAACGTGAAAACGGGACCCAATGCTCTCGGTACCGCCGAAAATGAGTCCGGGAGCGCAAAACGTGAAAATAGGACCCGAGGCCCTCGCTACCGCCGAAAACGAGTCTGGGAGCGCAAAACGTGAAAATGGGCCCCGACGCCTCGGTACCGCCGAAAACGAGTCCGAGAGCGCAAAACATGAAAACGGGACCCGACGCCCACGGTACCGCCGAAAATGAGTTCGGGAGCCCCGAACTTGAAAACGGGACTCGACACCCACGATACCGCCGAAATCGAGTTGGGGAGCGCAAAACTTTAAAAAGGGACTGGACGCCCTCGAGTACGCCGAAAACGAGTCCGGGAGCGCAGAACGTGAAAACGGGACCCGACACCCACGGTACCGCCGAAAACGAGTCCAGGAGCGCAAAACATGAAAACGGGACCCGACGCCCACGGTGCCGCCGAAAATGAGTTCGGGGGCCCCGAACTTGAAAACGGGACTCGACACCCACGATACCGCCGAAATCGAGTTGGGGAGCGCAAAACTTTAAAAAGGGACTCGACGCCCTCGTACCACCGAAAACGAGTCCGGGAGCGCAGAAAGTGAAAACGGGACCCGACACCCACGGTACCGCCAAAAACGAGTCCGGGAGCGCAAAACGTGAAAATGGGCCCCGACGCCTCGCTACCGCCGAAAACAGGTCCGGCGCACAAAACATAAAAACGGGACCCGACGCCCTCGGTTCCGCCGAAAACGAGTCCATGCACGCAAAGCATGAAAACGGGACCCGACGCCCACGGTACCGCCGAAATTGAGTTCGGGGGCCCCGAACTTGAAAACGGGACCCGACGCCCACGGTACCGCCGAAAACGAGTCCGGGAGCGCAAAACGTGAAAATTGGACCCGACGCCCTCGCACGCCCGAAACGAGTCGCGGTGCGCAAAACGTGAAAACGGGACCCGAGGCCCTCGGTACCGCCGAAAACGAGTCCGGGAGCGCAAAACGTGAAAATGGGCCCCGACGCCTCGCTACCGCCGAAAAAGAGTCCGGGCGCTCAAAACTTGAAAATGGGATCTGACGCCCTCGGTACCGCCGAAAACGAGTCCGGGAGCGCAAAACGTGAAAAACGGGACCCGACGCCCTCGCTACCGCAGAAAACAGGTCCGGGGGTGGGGACCCGACGCTCCCGTTACCGCCGAAAACTAGTCCGGGAACGCAAAACTAGAAAACGGGACCCGACGCCCACGGTACCGCCGAAAACGAGTCCGGGGCGCAAAATAAGAAAACGGGACCCGACGCCCCCGTTACCGCCGAAAACAAGTCCGGGAGTGCAAAACGTGAAAACGGGACCCGACGCCCTCGATACCGCCGAAAACGAGTCCGGGAGCGCAAAACGAGAAAACGGGACCCGACGCGATCGGTACCGCCGAAATGAGTCCGGGAGCGCAAAACGTGAAAGCGGGACCCGACCCCCTTGTTCCGCCTAAATCGAGTCATGGCGCGCAAAACATGAAAACAGGACCCGACACCCACGGTACCGCCGAAAATGAGTTCGGGAGGCCCAAACTTGAAAACGGGACCCGACGTCCACGATACCCGACGCCCTCGCTACCGCCGAAAACGAGTCAGGGCGCGCAAAACAAGAAAACGGGACCCGACGCCCACGGTACCGCCGAAAACGAGTCCGGTAGAGCAAAACAAGAAAACGGGACCCGACGCCCCCGGTACCGCCGAAAACGAGTCCGGGAGCGCAAAACGTGAAAACGGGACTTGAGGCCCCCGGCACCGCCGAAAACGAGTTCGGGAGTGCAAAACGTGAAAACGAGACCCGACGCCCTCGATATTGCGAAAATGAGTTCCGGAGCGCAAAACGTGAAAACGGGACCCGAGGCCCTCGGTACCGCCAAAAACGAGTTCGGGAGCCCCATACTTGAATACGGGACCCGACGACCTCGGTACACGCCGAAAAACGAGTCCGGGCACGCAAAACAAGAAAACGGGACCCGACACCCACGGCACGCCGAAAACGAGTCCGGAGCGCAAAACTTGAAAACGGACTCCACGCCCTCGATGCACCGCCGAAAACGAGTCCGGAAGCGCGTAACGTGATAACGGGACCCGACGCCCACGCACCGCCGAAAACGAGTACGGGAGCGCACAACGTGAAAACGGGACCCGATGCTCTCGGTATCGCCGAAAATGAGTCCGGGAGCGCAAAACGTGAAAACGGGACCCGAGGCCCTCGCTACCGCCGAAAACGAGTCCGGGAGCGCAAAACGTGAAAATGGGCCCCGACGCCTCGCCGCCGAAAACGAGTTCGGGAGCGCAAAACATGAAAACAGGAACCGAGGCCCTCGCTACCGCCGAAAACGAGTCCGGGAGCGCAAAACGTGAAAATGGGCCCCGACGCCTCGGTACCGCCGAAAACGAGTCCGGGAGCGCAAAACATGAAAACGGGACCCGACGCCCACGGTACCGCCGAAAATGATTTCGGGAGCCCCGAACTTGAAAACGGGACTCGACACCCACGATACCGCCGAAATCTAGTTGGGGAGCGCAAAACTTTAAAAAGGGACTAGACGCCCTCGTGTACCGCCGAAAACGAGTCCGGGAGCGCAGAACGTGAAAACGGGACCCGACACCCACGGTACCGCCGAAAATGAGTCCGGGAGCGCACGACGTGAAAACGGGACCCGACGCCTCGCTACCGCCGAAAACGAGTCCGGGAGCGCAAAACGTGAAAATGGGCCCCGACGCCTCGCTACCGCCGAAAATGAGTCCGGGGGCGCAAAATAAGAAAACGGGACCCGACGCCCCCGTTACCGCCAAAAATAAGTCCGGGAGCGCAAAACGTGAAAACGGGACCCGACGCCCTCGATACCGTCGAAAACGAGTCCGGGAGCGCAAAACGAGAAAACGGGACCCGACGCGATCGGTACCGCCGAAAATGAGTCCGGGAGCGCAAAACGTGAAAGCGGGACCCGACCCCCTTGTTCCGCCTAAATCGAGTCATGGCGCGCAAAACATGAAAACAGGACCCGACACCCACGGTACCGCCGAAAATGAGTTCGGGAGGCCCAAACTTGAAAACGGGACCTGACGTCCACGGTACCCGACGCCCTCGGTACCGCCGAAAACGAGTCAGGGCGCGCAAAACAAGAAAAAAGCACCCGACGCCCACGGTACAGCCGAAAACGAGTCCGGTAGAGCAAAACATGAAAACGGGACCCGACGCCCCGCATACCGCCGAAAACGAGTCCGGGAGCGCAAAACGTGAAAACGGGACTCGAGGCCCCCGGCACCGCCGAAAACGAGTTCGGGAGTGCAAAACGTGAAAACGAGACCCGACGCCCTCGCTACCGCCGAAAATGAGTTCCAGAGCGCAAAGCGTGAAAACGGGACCCGGGCCCTCGCATACGCCAAAACGAGTCCGGGAGCCCCATACTTGAAAACGGGACCCGACTACCTCGATGCCGAAAAACGAGTCCGGCACGCAAAACAAGAAAACGGGACCCGACTCCCCGTGCACCGCCGAAAACGAGTCCGGAGCGCAAAACATGAAAACGGGACTCCACGCCCTCGGTACCGCCGAAAACGAGTCCGGAATCACAGAACGTGATAACGGGACCCGACGCCCACGGTACCGCCGAAAACGAGTACGGGAGCGCACAACGTGAAAACGGGACCCAATGCTCTCGGTATCCCCGAAAATGAGTCCGCAAAACAAGAAAACAGGACCCGACTCCCCCGGTACCGCCGAAAACGAGTACGGGAGCGCACAACGTGAAAACGGGACCCGACGCTCTCGGTACCGCCGAAAATGAGTCCGAGAGCGCAAAACGTGAAAACGGGACCCGAGGCCCTCGGTACCGCCGAAAACGAGTCCGGGAGCACAAAACGTGAAAATGGGCCCCGACCACTCGGTACCGCCGAAAACGAGTCCGGTGGCGCAAAACATGAAAACGGGACCCGACGCCCACGGTACCGCCGAAAATGAGTTCGGGAGCCCCGAACTTGAAAACGGGACTCGACGCCCACGATACCGCCGAAATCGAGTTGGGGAGTGCAAAACTTTAAAAAGGGACGAGACGCCCTCGGTACCGCCGAAAACGATTCCGGGAGCGCAGAACGTGAAAACGGGACCCGACACCCTCGTTAACGTCGAAAACGAGTCTGGGAGCGCAAAACGTGAAAATGGGCCCCGACGCCCTCGGTACCGCCGAAAACGAGTCCGGGCACGCAAAACGTGAAAACGGGACCCGACTCCCCCGGTACCGCCGAAAACGAGTCCGGGAGCGCAAAACTTGAAAACGGGACTCCACGCCCTCGGTACCGCCGAAAACGAGTCCGGGAGCGCAGAACGTGAAAACGGGACCCGACGCCCACGATACCGCCGAAAACGAGTCGGGAGCGCACAACGTGAAAACGGGACCGACGCCATCGCATCGCCGAAAACGAGTCCGGGAGCGCAAAACGTTAAAACGGGCCCCGACGCCCTCGGTACCGCCGAAAACGAGTCCGAGAGCGCAAAACATGAAAACGGGACCCGACGCCCACGCACCGCCGAAAATTAGTCGGGAGCGCCGAAAACGTGAAACGGGACTCGACACCCACGATACCGCCGAAATCGAGTTGGGGAGCGCAAAACTTTAAAAAGGAACTCGACGCCCTCGTACCGCCGAAAACGAGTCCGGGAGCGCAGAACGTGAAAACGGGACCGACGCCCACGATACCGCCGAAAACGAGTCCGGGAGCGCACAACGTGAAAACGGGACCCGACGCCCTCGGCACCGCCGAAAACGAGTCCGGGAGCGCAAAACGTGAAAATGGGCCCCGACGCCTCGGCACCGCCGAAAATGAGTCCGGGAGCGCAAAACATGAAAACGGGACCCGACGCCCACGGTGCCGCCGAAAATGAGTTCGGGGCCCCGAACTTGAAAACGGGACTCGACACCCACGATACCGCCGAAATCGAGTTGGGGAGCACAAAACTTGAAAACGGGACTCGACGCCCCGTACGCCGAAAACGAGTCCGGAGCGCAAAAACGTGAAAACGGGACCCGACGCCCACGGCACCGCCAAAAACGAGTCCGGGAGCGCAAAACGTGAAAACGGGACCCGACGCCCTCGGTACCGCCGAAAACGAGTCCGGGCGCAAAACATAAAAACGGGACCCGACGCCCTCGGTACCGCCGAAAACGAGTCCGTGCACGCAAAGCATGAAAACGGGAACCGACGCCCACGGTACCGCCGAAATTGAGTTCGGGAGCCCCGAACATGAAAACGGGACCGACGCCCACGTGCCGCCGAAAACGAGTCCGGAGCGCAAAACGTGAAAACGGGACCCGACGCCCTCGCTATAGCCGAAAAAGAGTTCGGGAGCGCAAAACGTGAAAACGGGACCCGAGGCCCTCGGTACCGCCGAAATCGAGTCCGGGAGCGCAAAACGTGAAAACGGGCCCGACGCCTCGCTACCGCCGAAAAAGAGTCCGGGAGCGCAAAACGTGAAAACGGGACCGACGACCTCGCACCGCCGAAAACGAGTCCGGGAGCGCAAAACGTGAAAACGGGACCCGACGCCCTCGGTACCGCCGAAAACGAGTCCGGGAGCGCAAACGTGAAAACGGGACCCGACGCCCACGGTACCGCCGAAAGCGAGTCCGGGAGCGCAAAACTAGAAAACGGGACCCGACGCCCACGCACCGCCGAAACGAGTCCGGGAGCGCAAAACGTAAGAAAACGGGACCCGACGCCCCGGTACCTCCGAAAACGATTCCGGGAGCGCAAAACGTGAAAACGGGACCCGACGCCCTCGATACCGCCGAAAACGAGTCCGGGAGCGCAAAACGTGAAAACGGGACCCGACGAGCTCGGTACCGCCGAAAAATGAGTCCGGGAGCGCAAAACGTAAAAACGGGACCCGACGCCCTCGTTCCGCCGAAAACGAGTCCGGCGCGCAAAACATGAAAACGGGACCCGACGCCCACGGTACCGCCGAAAATGAGTTCGGGAGCGCCAAACTTGAAAACGGGACCCGACGACCCGTCCACGAGTCCGGGAGCGCAACGTGAAAACGGACGACGCCCTCGATGCCGCCGAAAACGAGTCCGGGAGCCCAAAACATGAAAACGGGACCCGACGCCCACGGTACCGCCGAAAACGAGTCCGGGAGCGCAAAACAAGAAAACGGACCCGACGCCCCCGGGTTACCGCCGAAAACGAGTCCGGGAGCGCAAAACGTGAAAACGGGACTCCGAGGCCCTCGCGCCGCCGAAAACGAGTTCGGGAGCGCAAAACGTGAAAACGGACCCGACGCCCTCGATATCGCGAAAATGAGTTCGGAGCGCAAAAACGTGAAAACGGGACCCGAGGCCCTCGGCACCGCCAAAACGAGTCCGGGAGCCCCAAACTTGAAAACGGGACCCGACGACCTCGGTACCGCCGAAAACGAGTCCGGGCACGCAAAACAAGAAAACGGGACCCGACTCCCCCGGTACCGCCGAAAACGAGTACGGGAGCGCACAACGTGAAAACGGGACCCGACGCTCTCGCTACCGCCGAAACTGAGTCCGAGAGCGCAAAACGTGAAAACGGGACCGACGCCCTCGGTACCGCCGAAAACGAGTCCGGGAGCGCAAAACGTGAAAATGGGCCCCGACGCCTCGGTACCGCCGAAAACGAGTCCGGAGCGCAAAACATGAAAACGGGACCCGACGCCCACGGTACCGCCGAAAAACGAGTCCGGGAGCCCAAAACTTGAAAACGGGACTCGACGCCCACGATACCGCCGAAATCGAGTCCGGCGCGCAAAACGTGAAAACGGGACCCGACTCCCCCGGTACGCCGAAAACGAGTACGGGAGCGCACAACGTGAAAACGGGACCCGACGCTCTCGGTACCGCCGAAAATGAGTCCGAGAGCGCAAAACGTGAAAACGGGAACCGAGGCCCTCGCTACCGCCGAAAACGAGTCCGGAGCGCAAAACGTGAAAACGGGCCCGACGCCTCGCACCGCCGAAAACGAGTCCGGGAGCGCAAAACATGAAAACGGGACCAGACGCCCACGGTACCGCCGAAAATGAGTTCGGGAGCCCCGAACTTGAAAATGGGACTCGACACCCACGGTATCGACGAAAATGAGTTCGGGAGCCCCGAACTTGAAAACGGGACTCGACGCCCTCGTACCGCCGAAATCGAGTCCGGAGCGCGAACGTGAAAACGGGACCCGACGCCCACGTACCGCCGAAAACGAGTCCGGAGCGCACAACGTGAAAACGGGACCCGACGCCCTCGCCCGCGCGAAAACGAGTCCGGAGCGCAAAACGTGAAAACGAGACCCGACGCCCCTCGGTACCGCCGAAAACGAGTCCGGAGCGCAAAACGTGAAAACGGGACCCGAGGCCCTCGATACCGCCAAAACGAGTCGGGAGCGCACAACTTGAAAACGGGACCCGACGCCTCTCGCACGCCCGAAAACGAGTCCGGCAGCGCAAAACAAGAAAACGGGACCCGACGCCCCCGTGCACCGCCGAAAAAATGAGTCCGGGAGCGCAAAACTTGAAAACGGGACTCCACGCCCTCGCACCGCCGAAAACGAGTCCGGGAGCACGCGAACGTGAAAACGGGACCCGACGCCCACGCATACCGCCGAAAACGAGTCGGAGCGCACAACGTGAAAACGGGACCCGACGCCCTGCACCGCGAAAATGAGTCCGGAGCGCAAAACGTGAAAACGGGACCCGACGCCCTCGTGCACCGCCGAAAACGAGTCCGGGAGCGCAAAACGTGAAAACGGGCCCCGACGCCCTCGATCCGCCGAAAACGAGTCCGGAGCGCAAAACATGAAAACGGGACCGACGCCCACGCACCGCCGAAAATGAGTTCGGGAGCGCAAAACTTGAAAACGGACTCGACGCCCACGGTATCGCCGAAAATGAGTTCAGGAGCGCACAACTTGAAAACGGGACTCGACGCCCTCGATACCGCCGAAATCGAGTCCGGGAGCGCAAAACGTGAAAACGGGACCCGACACCCACGTTACCGCCGAAAACGAGTCCGGGAGCGCACAACGTGAAAACGGGACCCGACGCACTCGCACCGCCGAAAACGAGTCCGGAGCGCAAAACGTGAAAACGGGACCTGACGCCCCTCGCACCGCCGAAAATGAGTTCTAGAGCACAAAACGTGAAAACGGGACCCGAGGCCCTCGATACCGCCAAAAACGAGTTCGAGAGCGCAAAACTTGAAAACGGACCCGACGACCTCGCATACCCGAAAACGAGTCCGGGAGCGCAAAACAAGAAAACGGACCCGACGCCCCTCGCACCGCCGAAAACGAGTCCGGAGCGCAAAACTTGAAAACGGGACTCCGACGCCCTCGATACCGCCGAAAACGAGTCCGGAGCGCAAACGTGAAAACGGGACCCGACGCCCACGCACCGCCGAAAACGAGTCCGGAGCGCACAACGTGAAAACGGGACCCGACGCCCTCGCATACGCCGAAAATAGTCCGGGAGCGCAAAACGTGAAAACGGGACCCGAGGCCCTCGATACCGCCGAAAACGAGTCCGGAGCGCAAAACGTGAAAACGGGACCCGACGCCTCGCATCCGAAAACGAGTCCGGGAGCGCAAAACATGAAAACGGGACCCGACGCCCACGGTACCGCCGAAAACGAGTCCGGGAGCGCAAAACGTGAAAACGGGACTCGACGCCCACGATACCGCCGAAAACGAGTCCGGAGCGCAAAACGTGAAAACGGGACTCGACGCCCTCGCACCGCCGAAAACGAGTCCGGGAGCGCAAAAAAGTGAAAACGGGACCCGACTCCCACGGTGCACGCCGAAAACGAGTCCGGGAGCGCAAACGTGAAAATGGGACCCGACGCCTCGCACCGCCGAAAACGAGTCCGGAGCGCACAAAACATGAAAACGGGACCCGACGCCCCGGCCGCCGAAAACGAGTCCGTGAGCGCAAAGCATGAAAACGGGACCCGACGCCCACGCATCGCGCGAAAACGAGTCCGGAGCGCAAAACTTGAAAACGGGACCCGACGCCCTCGCACCGCCGAAAAAACGAGTCCGGGAGCGCAAAACGTGAAAACGGGACCCGACGCCCTCGATACCGCCGAAAACGAGTCCGGAGCGCAAAACGTGAAAACGGACCCGACGCCCTCGCACGCGCCGAAAATGAGTCCGGGAGCGCAAAACGTGAAAACGGGACCCGACGCCTCGATACCGCCGAAAATGAGTCCGGGAGCGCAAAACGTGAAAACGGGACCCGACGCCCTCGATACCGCCGAAAACGAGTCCGGGCGCGCAAAACGTGAAAACGGGACCCGACGCCCACGGTACCGCCGAAAATGAGTTCGGGAGCGCAAAACGTGAAAACGGGACCCGACGCCCCCGGTACCGCCGAAAACGAGTCCGGGAGCGCACAACGTGAAAACGGGACCGACGCCCCAACGAGTAAAACGAGTCGCGCGCAAAACGAGAAAACGGGACCCGACGCCCACGCACCGCCGAAAACGAGTCCGGAGCGCAAAACAAGAAAACGGGACCCGACGCCCCGCACCGCCGAAAACGAGTCCGGGAGCGCAAAACGTGAAAACGGGACTCGACGCCCTCGATGCACCGCCGAAAACGAGTCCGGCGCGCAAAACGTGAAAACGGGACCCGACGCCCACGGTACCGCCGAAAATGAGTCCGGAGCGCAAAACGTGAAAACGGGACCCGACGCCCTCGACCGCGCGAAAACGAGTCCGGGAGCGCAAAAACGTGAAAACGGACTCGACGCCCTCGATACCGCCGAAAACGAGTCCGGGAGCGCAAAACTTGAAAACGGGACCGACGCCCCGATGCACCGCCGAAAACGAGTCCGGAGCGCGCAAAACGTGAAAACGGGACCCGACGCCCCGATACGCCGAAAACGAGTCCGGAGCGCACAACGTGAAAACGGGACCCGACGCCCTCGGCACCGCCGAAAACGAGTCCGGAGCGCAAAACGTGAAAACGGGACCCGACGCCCTCGATACCGCCGAAAACGAGTCCGGAGCGCAAAACGTGAAAACGGGACCCGACGCCCTCGATACCGCCGAAAACGAGTCCGGAGCGCAAACGTGAAAACGGACCCGACGCCCTCGCACCGCCGAAAACGAGTCCGGGAGCGCAGAACGTGAAAACGGGACCCGACGCCCACGGTACCGCCGAAAACGAGTCCGGAGCGCACAACTTGAAAACGGACTCGACGCCCTCGATACCGCCGAAAACGAGTCCGGGAGCGCAAAACGTGAAAACGGGACCCGACGCCCTCGGTACCGCCGAAAACGAGTCCGGAGCGCACAACGTGAAAACGGGACCCGACGCCCTCGGTACCGCCGAAAACGAGTCCGGAGCGCAAAACGTGAAAACGGGACCCGACGCCCTCGCATACCGCCGAAAACGAGTCCGGGAGCGCAAAACGTGAAAACGGGACCCGACGCCCACGATACCGCCGAAACGAGTCCGGAGCGCAAAACGTGAAAACGGGACCCGACGCACCCGGCACCGCCGAAAATGAGTCCGGGAGCGCAAAACGTGAAAACGGGACCCAACGCACTCGACACCGCCGAAAAAACGAGTCCGGGAGCGCGCAAAAACGTGAAAACGGGACCCGACGCCCTCGATACCGCCGAAAACGAGTCCGGAGCGCACAACGTGAAAACGGGACCCGACGCCCTCGATACGCCGAAAACGAGTCCGGAGCGCAAAACGTGAAAACGGACCGACGCCCTCGTACCGCCGAAAACGAGTCCGGGAGCGCAAAACGTGAAAACGGGACCTGACGCCCTCGGTACCGCCGAAAACGAGTCCGGGAGCGCAAAACTTGAAAACGGGACCCGACGCCCTCGATACCGCCGAAAACGAGTCCGGGAGCGCAGAACGTGAAAACGGGACCTGACGCCCCCTGTACCGCCGAAAACGAGTCCGGGAGCGCAAAACTTGAAAACGGGACCCGACGCCCTCGATACCTCCAAACGAGTCCGGGAGCGCAGAACGTGAAAACGGACCCGACGCCCACCGATGCACCGCCGAAAACGAGTCCGGAGCGCACAACGTGAAAACGGGACCCGACGCCCTCGCTACCGCCGAAAACGAGTCCGAGAGCGCAAAACGTGAAAACGGGACCCGACGCCCTCGATACCCCCGAAAACGAGTCCGGTAGCGCAAAACGTGAAAACGGGACCCGACGCCCTCGGTACCGCCGAAAACGAGTCCGGAGCGCAAAACATGAAAAAACGGACCGACGCCCACGCACCGCCGAAAATGAGAGTCCGGGAGCGCAAAACGTGAAAACGGGACCGACGCCCTCGATACCGCCGAAAACGAGTCCGGAGCGCAAAACGTGAAAACGGGACCGACGCCCTCGCACCGCGCCGAAAACGAGTCCGGGAGCGCAAACGTGAAAACGGGACCCGACGCCTCGGTATCGCCGAAAACGAGTCCGGAGCGCAAACGTGAAAACGGGACCCGACGCCCTCGTACCGCCGAAACGAGTCCGGGAGCGCAAACGTGAAAACGGGACCCGACGCCCTCGATACCGCCGAAAACGAGTCCGGAGCGCAAAACGTGAAAACGGACCCGACGCCCATCGTACCGCCGAAAACGAGTCCGGAGCGCAAACTGAAAACGGACCGACGCCCTCGGATACCGCCGAAAACGAGTCCGGAGCGCAAAACGTGAAAACGGGACCGACGCCCTCGTACCGCCGAAAACGAGTCCGGAGCGCGCAAAACGTGAAAACGGGACCCGACGCCCTCGATGCACCGCCGAAAACGAGTCCGGAGCGCAAAACGTGAAAACGGGACCCGACGCCCTCGCACCGCCGAAAACGAGTCCGGAGCGCAAAACATGAAAACGGGACCCGACGCCCTCGATCCGCCGAAAACGAGTCCGGGCAGCGCAAACGTGAAAACGGGACCCGACGCCCCTCGCACCGCCGAAACGAGTCCGGGCGCGCAAAACGTGAAAACGGGACCCGACGCCCGACGCCCTCGCTACCGCCGAAAACGAGTCCGGAGCGCAAAACGTGAAAACGGGACCCGACGACCTCGATACCGCCGAAAACGAGTCCGGGAGCGCAAAACGTGAAAACGGGACCCGACGCCCTCGGTACCGCCGAAAACGAGTCCGGGAGCGCAAAACGTGAAAACGGGACCCGACGCCCTCGGTACCGCCGAAAACGAGTCCGGGAGCGCAAAACGTGAAAACGGGACCCGACGCCCCTCGCATCGCGAAAACGAGTCCGGGAGCGCAAAACGTGAAAACGGGACCCGACGCCCTCGATACCGCCGAAAACGAGTCCGGGAGCGCAAAACGTGAAAACGGGACCCGACGCCCCGTTACCGCCGAAAACGAGTCCGGAGCGCAAAACTGAAAACGGGACCCGACGCCCTCGCACCGCCGAAAACGAGTCCGGGAGCGCAAAACGTGAAAACGGGACCCGACGCCCCGTACCGCCGAAAACGAGTCCGGGAGCGCAAAACGTGAAAACGGGACCCGACGCCCTCGATACCGCCGAAAACGAGTCCGGGAGCGCAAAACGTGAAAACGGGACCCGACGCCCTCGATACCGCCGAAAACGAGTCCGGAGCGCAAAACGTGAAAACGGGACCCGACGCCCCTCGACCGCCGAAAACGAGTCCGGAGCGCAAAACGTGAAAACGGACCCGACGCCCTCGATCCGCCGAAAACGAGTCCGGAGCGCAAACGTGAAAAAACGGGACCCGACGCCCTCGGCCGAAAACGAGTCCGGAGCGCACAAACTGAAAACGGGACCGACGCCCTCGATACCGCCGAAAACGAGTCCGGAGCGCAAAACGTGAAAACGGGACCCGACGCCCTCGGCACGCCGAAAACGAGTCCGGAGCGCAAAACGTGAAAACGGACCCGACGCCCCGTACCGCCGAAAACGAGTCCGGGAGCGCAAAACGTGAAAACGGGACTCGACGCTCCGCACCGCCGAAAACGAGTCCGGGAGCGCAAAACGTGAAAACGGACCCGACGCCCTCGAGACCGCCGAAAACGAGTCCGGGGAGCGCAAAACGTGAAAACGGGACCCGACGCCCGCACCGCCGAAAATGAGTCCGGAGCGCAAACGTGAAAACGGACCCGACGCCCACGATACCGCCGAAAAACGAGTCCGGGAGCGCACAACGTGAAAACGGGACTCGACGCCCTCGATACCGCCGAAAACGAGTCCGGGAGCGCAGAACGTGAAAACGGGACCGACGCCCTCGATACCGCCGAAAACGAGTCCGGAGCGCAAAACGTGAAAACGGGACCCGACCCCGCCCCGCGAGTCGGCCGCCGAAAACGAGTCCGGGAGCGCAAAACGTGAAAACGGACCCGACGCCCCGCACCGCCGAAACGAGTCCGGCGCGCAAAACGTGAAAACGGGACCGACGCCCTCGATACCGCCGAAAATGAGTCCGGGAGCGCAGAACGTGAAAACGGGACCCGACGCCCTCGCACGCGCCGAAAACGAGTCCGGAGCGCGCAAAACGTGAAAACGGACCCGACGCCCTCGACACCGCGAAAACGAGTCCGGAGCGCAAAACATGAAAACGGGACCCGACGCCCTCGCATACCGCCGAAAATCGAGTCCGGGAGCGCAAAACGTGAAAACGGGACCCGACGCCTCGCACCGCCGAAAACGAGTCCGGAGCGCAAAACGTGAAAACGGGACCCGACGCCCCGCACCGCCGAAAACGAGTCCGGGAGCGCAAAACGTGAAAACGGACCCGACGCCCTCGCACCGCCGAAAACGAGTCCGGAGCGCAAAACATGAAAACGGGACCCGACGCCCTCGCACCGCCGAAAACGAGTCCGGAGCGCAAACGTGAAAACGGGACCCGACGCCCCCGATCCGCCGCCGAAAACGAGTCCGGAGCGCAAAACGAAAACGGGACCCGACGCCCTCGCACCGCCGAAAACGAGTCCGAGCGAGCGCAAAACTGAAAACGGGACCCGACGCCCTCGCACCGCCGAAAACGAGTCCGGCAGCGCAAAACGTGAAAACGGGACCCGACGCCTCGCACCGCCGAAAACGAGTCCGGAGCGCAAAACGTGAAAACGGGACCCGACGCCGACTGCGCACCGCCGAAAACGAGTCCGGAGAGCAAAACGTGAAAACGGGACCCGACGCCCTCGCACCGCCGAAAACGAGTCCGGGAGCGCAAAACGTGAAAACGGACCCGACGCCTCGATGCACGCCGAAAAAGTCCGGGAGCGCAAAACTGAAAACGGACCCGACGCCCTCGTTACCGCCGAAACGAGTCCGGGCGCGCAAAACGTGAAAACGGGACCCGACGCCCACGCATACGCCGCCGAAAACGAGTCGGGAGCGCACAAACGTGAAAACGGACTCGACGCCCACGATACCGCCGAAAACGAGTCCGGGAGCGCAAAACGTGAAAACGGGACCCGACGCCCTCGCATACCGCCGAAAACGAGTCCGGGAGCGCAAAACGTGAAAACGGACCCGACGCCTCGATACCGCCGAAACGAGTCCGGGAGCGCAAAACGTGAAAACGGGACCCGACGCACTCGCACCGCCGAAAACGAGTCCGGGAGCGCAAAACGTGAAAACGGGACCCGACGCCCTCCGCACCGCCGAAAACGAGTCCGGAGCGCAAAACGTGAAAACGGACCCGACGCCCTCGATACCGCCGAAAATGAGTCCGGAGCGCAAAAACGTGAAAACGGACCCGACGCCCTCGATACCGCCGAAAACGAGTCCGGAGCGCGCAAACGTGAAAACGGGACCCGACGCCCTCGCACCGCCGAAAACGAGTCCGGAGCGCAAAACGTGAAAACGGGACCCGACGCCCTCGTACACCGCCGAAAACGAGTCCGGGAGCGCAAAACGTGAAAACGGGACCCGACGCCCTCGATACCGCCGAAACGAGTCCGGAGCGCAAAACGTGAAAACGGACCGACGCCCTCGATACCGCCGAAAACGAGTCCGGAGCGCAAAACGTGAAAACGGGACCCGACGCCCCTGCACCGCCGAAAACGAGTCCGGAGCGCAAACGTGAAAACGGACCCGACGCCTCGCACCGCCGAAAACGAGTCCGGGAGCGCAAAACGTGAAAACGGGACCCGACGCACTCGGCACCGCCGAAAACGAGTCCGGAGCGCAAAACGTGAAAACGGGACCCGACGCCCTCGATACCGCCGAAAACGAGTCCGGAGCGCAAAACGTGAAAACGGGACCCGACGCCCTCGCACCGCCGAAAACGAGTCCGGAGCGCAAAACGTGAAAACGGACCCGACGCCCTCGATACCGCCGAAAACGAGTCCGGAGCGCAAAACGTGAAAACGGGACCCGACGCCCTCGCACCGCCGAAAACGAGTCCGGAGCGCAAACGTGAAAACGGGACCCGACGCCCTCGATACCGCCGAAAACGAGTCCGGAGCGCAAAACGTGAAAACGGGACCCGACGCCCCGCACCGCCGAAAACGAGTCCGGAGCGCAAAACGTGAAAACGGGACCCGACGCCCTCGATACGCCGAAAACGAGTCCGGAGCGCAAAACGTGAAAACGGACCCGACGCCCTCGCACCGCCGAAAACGAGTCCGGAGCGCAAAACGAAAACGGGACTCGACGCCCTCGATACCGCCGAAACGAGTCCGGGAGCGCAAAACGTGAAAACGGACCCGACGCCCTCGCACCGCCGAAAACGAGTCCGGAGCGCAAAACGTGAAAACGGGACCCGACGCCCTCGTACCGCCGAAAACGAGTCCGGAGCGCAAAACGTGAAAACGGACCCGACGCCCTCGATACGCCGAAAACGAGTCCGGAGCGCAAAACGTGAAAACGGACTCGACGCCCTCGCACGTACCGCCGAAAACGAGTCCGGAGCGCAAAACGTGAAAACGGGACCCGACGCCCTGCACCGCCGAAAATGAGTCCCGGAGCGCAAAACGTGAAAATGGGACCCGACTCCCACTAGACCGCCGAAAACGAGTCCGGGAGCGCAAAACGTGAAAACGGACCCGACGCCCCGATACCGCCGAAAAAGTGAGTCGGAGCGCAAACGTGAAAACGGGACCCGACGCCTCGCACCGCCGAAAACGAGTCCGGGAGCGCAAAACGTGAAAACGGACCCGACGCCCACGCACCGCCGAAAACGAGTCCGGAGCGCAAAACGTGAAAACGGGACCGACGCCCCACGACCGCCGAAAACGAGTCCGGGAGCGCAAAACGTGAAAACGGGACCCGACGCTCTCGCACCGCCGAAAACGAGTCCGGAGCGCAAAACGTGAAAACGGGACCCGACGCCCCGTACCGCCGAAAACGAGTCCGGAGCGCAAAACGTGAAAACGGGGGACCCGACGCCCTCGCACCGCCGAAAACGAGTCCGGGAGCGCAAAACGTGAAAACGGACTCGACGCCCTCGATACCGCCGAAAACGAGTCCGGAGCGCAAAACGTGAAAACGGGACCCGACGCCCCGCACCGCCGAAAACGAGTCCGGGAGCGCAAACGTGAAAACGGACCCGACGCCCTCGCATCGCCGAAAACGAGTCCGGAGCGCAAAACGTGAAAACGGACCCGACGCCCTCGATACCGCCGAAAACGAGTCCGGAGCGCAAAACGTGAAAACGGGACCCGACGCCCTCGCATACCGCCGAAAACGAGTCCGGAGCGCAAAACGTGAAAACGGACCCGACGCCCACGCACCGCCGAAAACGAGTCCGGAGCGCAAAACGTGAAAACGGACCGACGCCCCGATACCGCCGAAAACGAGTCCGGAGCGCAAAACGTGAAAACGGACTCGACGCCCTCGCATACCGCCGAAAACGAGTCCGGCGCGCAAAACGTGAAAACGGGACCCGACGCCCTCGCACCGCCGAAAACGAGTCCGGAGCGCAAAACGTGAAAACGGACCCGACGCCCACTCGCACCGCCGAAACGAGTCCGGGAGCGCAAAACGTGAAAACGGACTCGACGCCCTCGATACGCCGAAAACGAGTCCGGAGCGCAAAACGTGAAAACGGGACCCGACGCCCGCTGCACCGCCGAAAACGAGTCCGGAGCGCAAAACGTGAAAACGGGACCCGACGCCCTCGCACGCCGAAAACGAGTCCGGAGCGCAAAACGTGAAAACGGACCCGACGCCCCTGCACCGCCGAAAACGAGTCCGGAGCGCAAAACGTGAAAACGGGACCCGACGCCCCTCGTACCGCCGAAAACGAGTCCGGAGCGCAAAACGTGAAAACGGACCCGACGCCCCGCACCGCCGAAACGAGTCCGGAGCGCAAAACGTGAAAACGGACCGACGCCCACGATACCGCCGAAAACGAGTCCGGAGCGCAAAACGTGAAAACGGGACCCGACGCCCCCGAAAATACCGCGAAAAACGAGTCCGGAGCGCAAAACGTGAAAACGGGACCGACGCCCTCGCACCGCCGAAAACGAGTCCGGAGCGCAAAACGTGAAAACGGACCCGACGCCCCCGACGCACCGCCGAAACGAGTCCGGAGCGCAAACGTGAAAACGGACTCGACGCCCTCGATACGCCGAAAACGAGTCCGGGAGCGCAAAACGTGAAAACGGGACCCGACGCCCTCGCACCGCCGAAAACGAGTCCGGAGCGCAAACGTGAAAACGGACCCGACGCCCTCGCACCGCCGAAAACGAGTCCGGAGCGCAAAACGTGAAAACGGGACCCGACGCCCCGCATACCGCCGAAAACGAGTCCGGAGCGCAAAACGTGAAAACGGACCCGACGCCCCGCACCGCCGAAAACGAGTCCGGAGCGCAAAACGTGAAAACGGACCCGACGCCCTCGCACCGCCGAAAACGAGTCCGGAGCGCAAAACGTGAAAACGGGACCCGACGCCCCGATACCGCCGAAAACGAGTCCGGGAGAGCAAAAACGTGAAAACGGGACCCGACGCCCTCGCACCGCCGAAAACGAGTCCGGAGCGCAAAACGTGAAAACGGGACCCGACGCCCGATACCGCCGAAAACGAGTCCGGAGCGCACAACGTGAAAACGGACCCGACGCCCTCGCCCTGATCGCCGAAAACGAGTCCGGAGCGCAAAACGTGAAAACGGGACCCGACGCCCCGCACCGCCGAAACGAGTCCGGAGCGCAAAACGTGAAAACGGACCCGACGCCCCGCGATACCGCCGAAAACGAGTCCGGAGCGCAAAAACGTGAAAACGGACCGACGCCCACGATACGCCGAAAAACGAGTCCGGAGCGCAAAACGTGAAAACGGACCCGACGCCCCGCACCGCCGAAAACGAGTCCGGAGCGCAAAACGTGAAAACGGGACCCGACGCCCATCGCCATCGCCGAAAACGAGTCCGGAGCGCAAAACGTGAAAACGGACCGACGCGCCGATACCGCCGAAAACGAGTCCGGAGCGCAAAACGTGAAAACGGACCCGACGCCCTCGCACCGCCGAAAACGAGTCCGGAGCGCGCAAAACGTGAAAACGGACCCGACGCCCCTCGACCGCCGAAAACGAGTCCGGAGCGCAAAACGTGAAAACGGGACCCGCCCCGCACCGCCGAAAACGAGTCCGGAGCGCAAACGTGAAAACGGACCCGACGCCCCTCCACCGCGCCGAAAACGAGTCCGGAGCGCAAAACGTGAAAACGGGACCCGACGCCCCGCACCGCCGAAAACGAGTCCGGAGCGCAAAACGTGAAAACGGGACCCGACGCCCTCGATACCGCCGAAAACGAGTCCGGAGCGCAAAACGTGAAAACGGACCCGACGCCCCTGCACCGCCGAAACGAGTCCGGAGCGCACAACGTGAAAACGGGACCGACGCCCCGCATACCGCCGAAAACGAGTCCGGAGCGCAAAACGTGAAAACGGGACCGACGCCCTCGATACCGCCGAAAACGAGTCCGGAGCGCAAAACGTGAAAACGGACCCGACGCCCCTCGATACCGCCGAAAACGAGTCCGGAGCGCAAAACGTGAAAACGGGACCCGACGCCCGCACCGCCGCCGAAACGAGTCCGGGAGCGCGCAAACGTGAAAACGGACCCGACGCCTCGATACCGCCGAAAACGAGTCCGGAGCGCACAACGTGAAAACGGGACCCGACGCCCTCGATGCACCGCCGAAAACGAGTCCGGAGCGCAAAACGTGAAAACGGGACCCGACGCCCTCGCACCGCCGAAAACGAGTCCGGAGCGCAAAACGTGAAAACGGGACCCGACGCCCTCGATACCGCCGAAAACGAGTCCGGAGCGCAAACGTGAAAACGGGACCCGACGCCCTCGCACCGCCGAAAACGAGTCCGGAGCGCAAAACGTGAAAACGGACCCGACGCCCCGCACCGCCGAAAACGAGTCCGGAGCGCAAAACGTGAAAACGGGACCCGACGCCCGATACCGCCGAAAACGAGTCCGGTCCGGAGCGCAAAACGTGAAAACGGACCCGACGCCCCTCGACCGCCGAAACGAGTCCGGGAGCGCAAAACGTGAAAACGGGACCCGACGCCCCGATACCGCCGAAAACGAGTCCGGAGCGCAAAACGTGAAAACGGACCCGACGCCCTCGCACCGCCGAAAACGAGTCCGGGAGCGCAAAACGTGAAAACGGGACCCGACGCCCTCGCATACCGCCGAAAACGAGTCCGGAGCGCAAAACGTGAAAACGGACCCGACGCCCTGATACCGCCGAAAACGAGTCCGGAGCGCAAAACGTGAAAACGGGACCCGACGCCCTCGACACCGCCGAAAACGAGTCCGGAGCGCAAAACGTGAAAACGGACCCGACGCCCCTCGCACCGCCGAAAACGAGTCCGGAGCGCAAAACGTGAAAACGGGACCCGACGCCCTCGCACGCCGAAAACGAGTCCGGAGCGCAAAACGTGAAAACGGACCCGACGCCCCGCATACCGCCGAAAACGAGTCCGGAGAGCGCAAAAACGTGAAAACGGGACCCGACGCCCTCGATCGCCGAAACGAGTCCGGAGCGCAAAACGTGAAAACGGGACCCGACGCCCTCGATACGCCGAAAAACGAGTCCGGAGCGCAAAACGTGAAAACGGGACCGACGCCCGCATACCGCCGAAAACGAGTCCGGGAGCGCAAAACGTGAAAACGGACCCGACGCCCCTCGCACCGCGAAAACGAGTCCGGAGCGCGCAAAACGTGAAAACGGGACCCGACGCCCACGATACCGCCGAAAACGAGTCCGGAGCGCAAAACGTGAAAACGGGACCCGACGCCCGATACCGCCGAAAAACGAGTCCGGGAGCGCAAAACGTGAAAACGGACCCGACGCCCTGCATCCGCCGAAAACGAGTCCGGAGCGCAAAACGTGAAAACGGACCCGACGCCCCGATACCGCCGAAAACGAGTCCGGAGCGCAAAACGTGAAAACGGGACCCGACGCCCCGCATACCGCCGAAACGAGTCCGGAGCGCAAAACGTGAAAACGGACCCGACGCCCCTCGCACCGCCGAAACGAGTCCGGAGCGCAAAACGTGAAAACGGACCCGACGCCCTCGCATCCGCCGAAAACGAGTCCGGAGCGCAAAACGTGAAAACGGGACCCGACGCCCCCGCACCGCCGAAAACGAGTCCGGGCGCAAAAACGTGAAAACGGACCCGACGCCTCGCACCGCCGCCGAAACGAGTCCGGGAGCGCAAAACGTGAAAACGGGACCCGACGCCCTCGCACCGCCGAAAACGAGTCCGGAGCGCAAAACGTGAAAACGGGACCCGACGCCCTCGACCGCCGCCGAAAACGAGTCCGGGAGCGCAAAACGTGAAAACGGACCCGACGCCCGCACCGCCGAAAACGAGTCCGGAGCGCAAACGTGAAAACGGACCCGACGCCCCGCACCGCCGAAAACGAGTCCGGAGCGCAAAACGTGAAAACGGACCCGACGCCCTCGATATCGCCGAAACGAGTCCGGAGCGCAAAACGTGAAAACGGGACCCGACGCCCGCATACCGCGAAAACGAGTCCGGGAGCGCAAAACGTGAAAACGGACTCGACGCCCTCGATACCGCCGAAAACGAGTCCGGGAGCGCAAAACGTGAAAACGGGACCCGACGCCCCGCACCGCCGAAAACGAGTCCGGAGCGCAAAACGTGAAAACGGACCCGACGCCCTCGCACCGCCGAAAACGAGTCCGGGAGCGCAAAACGTGAAAACGGACCCGACGCCCCTCGACCGCCGAAAACGAGTCCGGAGCGCAAAACGTGAAAACGGGACCCGACGCCCTCGATACCGCCGAAAACGAGTCCGGAGCGCAAAACGTGAAAACGGACCCGACGCCCTCTGCGTACCGCCGAAAACGAGTCCGGAGCGCAAACGTGAAAACGGACCGACGCCCACGCACCGCCGAAAACGAGTCCGGAGCGCAAAACGTGAAAACGGGACCCGACGCCCTCGATACCGCCGAAAACGAGTCCGGGAGCGCAAAACGTGAAAACGGACCCGACGCCCCGATACCGCCGAAAACGAGTCCGGAGCGCAAAACGTGAAAACGGACCCGACGCCCTCGCACCGCCGAAAACGAGTCCGGAGCGCAAAACGTGAAAACGGGACCCGACGCCCTCGCACCGCCGAAAACGAGTCCGGAGCGCAAACGTGAAAACGGACCCGACGCCCCGCACCGCCGAAAACGAGTCCGGAGCGCAAAACGTGAAAACGGGACCCGACGCCCTCGCACCGCCGAAAACGAGTCCGGAGCGCAAAACGTGAAAACGGGACCCGACGCCCGTACCGCCGAAAACGAGTCCGGAGCGCAAAACGTGAAAACGGACCCGACGCCTCGATACGCCGAAAAACGAGTCCGGGAGCGCAAAACGTGAAAACGGACCCGACGCCCTCGACCGCCGAAAACGAGTCCGGAGCGCAAAAACGTGAAAACGGGACCGACGCCCCGCACCGCCGAAAACGAGTCCGGAGCGCAAAACGTGAAAACGGACCCGACGCCCTCGCACCGCCGAAAACGAGTCCGGGAGCGCAAAACGTGAAAACGGGACCCGACGCCCCGCACCGCCGAAAACGAGTCCGGAGCGCAAAACGTGAAAACGGGACCCGACGCCCTCGCACCGCCGAAAAACGAGTCCGGAGCGCAAAACGTGAAAACGGGACCCGACGCCCGCACCGCCGAAAACGAGTCCGGAGCGCAAAACGTGAAAACGGGACCCGACGCCCCTCGACCCGCCGAAAACGAGTCCGGGAGCGCAAAACGTGAAAACGGGACCCGACGCCCTCGTTACCGCCGAAAACGAGTCCGGGAGCGCAAAACGTGAAAACGGGACCCGACGCCCTCGATACCGCCGAAAACGAGTCCGGTAGCGCAAAACGTGAAAACGGGACCCGACGCCCTCGCACCGCCGAAAACGAGTCCGGAGCGCAAACGTGAAAACGGGACCCGACGCCCCGCACCGCCGAAAACGAGTCCGGAGCGCAAAACGTGAAAACGGGACCCGACGCCCCGCACCGCCGAAAACGAGTCCGGAGCGCAAAACGTGAAAACGGACCCGACGCCCTCGCACCGCCGAAAACGAGTCCGGAGCGCAAAAAACGTGAAAACGGACCCGACGCCCGCACCCGCCGAAAACGAGTCCGGAGCGCAAAACGTGAAAACGGACCCGACGCCCTCGCATACCGCCGAAAACGAGTCCGGAGCGCAAAACGTGAAAACGGACCCGACGCCCTCGCACCGCCGAAACGAGTCCGGAGCGCAAAACGTGAAAACGGGACCCGACGCCTCGCACCGCCGAAAACGAGTCCGGCGCGCAAAACGTGAAAACGGGACCCGACGCCCTCGCACCGCCGAAAACGAGTCCGGAGCGCAAAACGTGAAAACGGACCCGACGCCCTCGCACGCCGAAAACGAGTCCGGGAGCGCAAAACGTGAAAACGGACCGACGCCCTCGATACCGCCGAAAACGAGTCCGAGCGCAAAACGTGAAAACGGACCCGACGCCCTCGACCGCCGAAACGAGTCCGGAGCGCAAAACGTGAAAACGGGACCCGACGCCCTCGCCGCACCGCCGAAAACGAGTCCGGGAGCGCAAAACGTGAAAACGGACCCGACGCCTCGATACCGCCGAAAACGAGTCCGGAGCGCAAAACGTGAAAACGGACCCGACGCCTCGCACCGCCGAAAACGAGTCCGGAGCGCAAAACGTGAAAACGGACTCGACGCCCCGTACCGCCGAAAACGAGTCCGGAGCGCAAAACGTGAAAACGGGACCCGACGCCCTCGCACCGCCGAAAACGAGTCCGGAGCGCAAAACGTGAAAACGGGACCCGACGCCCCGCACCGCCGAAAACGAGTCCGGAGCGCAAAACGTGAAAACGGACCCGACGCCCTCGATCGCCGAAAACGAGTCCGGAGCGCAAAACGTGAAAACGGGACCCGACGCCCTCGATACCGCCGAAAACGAGTCCGGAGCGCAAAACGTGAAAACGGACCCGACGCCCTCGCACCGCCGAAAACGAGTCCGGGAGCGCAAACGTGAAAACGGGACCCGACGCCCTCGATACCGCCGAAAACGAGTCCGGGAGCGCAAAACGTGAAAACGGGACCCGACGCACTCGCACCGCCGAAAATGAGTCCGGAGCGCAAAACGTGAAAACGGACCCGACGCCCCGCATCGCCGAAAACGAGTCCGGAGCGCAAAACGTGAAAACGGACCCGACGCCCACGCACCGCCGAAAACGAGTCCGGAGCGCAAAACGTGAAAACGGACCCGACGCCTCGCACCGCCGAAAACGAGTCCGGAGCGCAAAACGTGAAAACGGGACCCGACGCCCTCGATACCGCCGAAAACGAGTCCGGAGCGCAAAACGTGAAAACGGGACCCGACGCCCCGACGCCCCTCGATCGCCGAAAACGAGTCCGGAGCGCAAAACGTGAAAACGGGACCCGACGCCCTCGATACCGCCGAAAACGAGTCCGGGAGCGCAAAACGTGAAAACGGGACCCGACGCCCTCGACACCGCCGAAAACGAGTCCGGAGCGCAAAACGTGAAAACGGGACCCGACGCCCTGCACCGCCGAAAACGAGTCCGGGAGCGCAAAACGTGAAAACGGGACCCGACGCACCCGGCACCGCCGAAAACGAGTCCGGGAGCGCAAAACGTGAAAACGGGACCCGACGCACTCGACACCGCCGAAAACGAGTCCGGAGCGCAAAACGTGAAAACGGACCCGACGCCCCGGGACCGCCGAAAACGAGTCCGGAGCGCAAAACGTGAAAACGGGACCCGACGCCCTCGACACCGCCGAAAACGAGTCCGGGAGCGCAAAACGTGAAAACGGGACCCGACGCACTCGCACCGCCGAAAACGAGTCCGGGGCGCAAAACGTGAAAACGGACCCGACGCACACGGCACCGCCGAAAACGAGTCCGGAGCGCAAACGTGAAAACGGGACCCGACGCCCCGCACCGCCGAAAACGAGTCCGGGAGCGCAAAACGTGAAAACGGGACCCGACGCCCCCGCACCGCCGAAAACGAGTCCGGAGCGCAAAAACGTGAAAACGGACCCGACGCCCTGCACCGCCGAAAACGAGTCCGGGAGCGCAAAACGTGAAAACGGGACCCGACGCCCTCGATACGCCGAAAACGAGTCCGGAGCGCAAAACGTGAAAACGGGACCCGACGCCCTCGATACACGCCGAAAACGAGTCCGGAGCGCAAAACGTGAAAACGGACCCGACGCCCCGCACCGCCGAAAACGAGTCCGGAGCGCAAAACGTGAAAACGGACCCGACGCCCTCGCACCGCCGAAAACGAGTCCGGAGCGCAAAACGTGAAAACGGGACCCGACGCCCTCGATACCGCCGAAAACGAGTCCGGAGCGCAAAACGTGAAAACGGACCCGACGCCCTCGCACCGCCGAAAACGAGTCCGGAGCGCAAAACGTGAAAACGGGACCCGACGCCCTGCATACCGCCGAAAACGAGTCCGGGAGCGCAAAACGTGAAAACGGACCCGACGCCCACGCACCGCCGAAAACGAGTCCGGGAGCGCAAAACGTGAAAACGGACCCGCGACCTCGCACCGCCGAAAACGAGTCCGGGAGCGCAAACGTGAAAACGGACCCGACGCCCCTGCACCGCCGAAAACGAGTCCGGAGCGCAAAACGTGAAAACGGACCCGACGCCCTCGATACCGCCGAAAACGAGTCCGGAGCGCAAAACGTGAAAACGGGACCCGACGCCCCTCGATCCGCCGAAAACGAGTCCGGAGCGCAAAACGTGAAAACGGGACCCGACGCCCCTGCACGTACGCCGAAAACGAGTCCGGGAGCGCAAACGTGAAAACGGGACCCGACGCCCTCGTACCGCCGAAAACGAGTCCGGAGCGCAAAACGTGAAAACGGGACCCGACGCCCCTCGATACCGCCGAAAACGAGTCCGGAGCGCAAAACGTGAAAACGGACCCGACGCCCCCGCACCGCCGAAAACGAGTCCGGAGCGCAAAACGTGAAAACGGACCCGACGCCCTGCACCGCCGAAAACGAGTCCGGGAGCGCAAAACGTGAAAACGGGACCCGACGCCCTGCATACCGCCGAAAACGAGTCCGGAGCGCAAAACGTGAAAACGGGACCCGACGCCCTCGCACCGCCGAAAACGAGTCCGGAGCGCAAAACGTGAAAACGGGACCCGACGCCCCTCGCCGCCGAAAACGAGTCCGGAGCGCAAAACGTGAAAACGGACCCGACGCCCCGACCGCCGAAAACGAGTCCGGAGCGCAAAACGAAAACGGGACCCGACGCCGGCACGCATCGCCGAAAACGAGTCCGGGAGCGCAAAACGTGAAAACGGGACCCGACGCCCTGCACCGCCGAAAACGAGTCCGGAGCGCAAAACGTGAAAACGGGACCCGACGCCCACGCACCGCCGAAACGAGTCCGGGAGCGCAAAACGTGAAAACGGGACCCGACGCCCTCGGTACAGCCGAAAACGAGTCCGGAGCGCAAAACGTGAAAACGGACCCGACGCCCTCGACCGCCGAAAACGAGTCCGGAGCGCAAAACGTGAAAACGGGACCCGACGCCCCCGTACCGCCGAAAACGAGTCCGAGCGCGCAAAACGTGAAAACGGGACTCGACGCCCCGCACCGCCGAAAACGAGTCCGGAGCGCAAAACGTGAAAACGGGACCCGACGCCCTCGATATCGCCGAAAACGAGTCCGGAGCGCAAAACGTGAAAACGGGACCCGACGCCCTCGATACCGCCGAAAACGAGTCCGGAGCGCAAAACGTGAAAACGGACCCGACGCCCCGGTACCGCCGAAAACGAGTCCGGAGCGCAAAACGTGAAAACGGGACCCGACGCCACGTACGCCGAAAACGAGTCCGGGCGCGCAAAACGTGAAAACGGACCCGACGCCCCTGCACCGCCGAAAACGAGTCCGGAGCGCAAAACGTGAAAACGGACCCGACGCCCCGCATACCGCCGAAAACGAGTCCCGGGAGCGCAAAACGTGAAAACGGGACCCGACGCCTCGATACCGCCGAAAACGAGTCCGGAGCGCAAAACGTGAAAACGGGACCCGACGCCCTCGCACCGCCGAAAACGAGTCCGGAGCGCAAAACGTGAAAACGGGACCGACGCCCTCGCACCGCCGAAAACGAGTCCGGAGCGCAAAACGTGAAAACGGACCCGACGCCCTCGCACCGCCGAAAACGAGTCCGGAGCGCAAAACGTGAAAACGGACCCGACGCCCGATACCGCCGAAAACGAGTCCGGAGCGCAAAACGTGAAAACGGGACCCGACGCCCTCGATACCGCCGAAAACGAGTCCGGAGCGCAAAACGTGAAAACGGGACCCGACGCCCTCGCACCGCCGAAAACGAGTCCGGAGCGCAAAACGTGAAAACGGGACCCGACGCCCTCGCACCGCCGAAAACGAGTCCGGGAGCGCAAAACGTGAAAACGGGGACCCGACGCCTCGATACCGCCGAAAACGAGTCCGGAGCGCAAAACGTGAAAACGGGACCCGACGCCCTGCACCGCCGAAAACGAGTCCGGAGCGCAAACGTGAAAACGGGACCCGACGCCCTCGCACGCCGAAAACGAGTCCGGAGCGCAAAACGTGAAAACGGGACCCGACGCCCTGCACCGCCGAAAACGAGTCCGGGAGCGCAAAACGTGAAAACGGACCCGACGCCCTCGCACCGCCGCCGAAACGAGTCCGGAGCGCAAAACGTGAAAACGGGACCCGACGCCCACTCGCATCGCCGAAAACGAGTCCGGAGCGCAAAACGTGAAAACGGACCCGACGCCCCCGCACCGCCGAAAACGAGTCCGGGAGCGCAAAACGTGAAAACGGACCCGACGCCCCTGCACCGCCGAAAACGAGTCCGGAGCGCAAAACGGAAAACGGACCCGACGCCCTGCATACCGCCGAAACGAGTCCGGAGCGCAAAACGTGAAAACGGGACCCGACGCCCACTCGGCTACCGCCGAAAACGAGTCCGGAGCGCAAAACTTGAAAACGGACCCGACGCCCTCGATACCGCCGAAAACGAGTCCGGAGCGCAAAACGTGAAAACGGACCCGACGCCCTCGCACCGCCGAAAACGAGTCCGGGGCGCAAAACGTGAAAACGGGACCCGACCCACCCCGCAGCGCCGAAAACGAGTCCGGGGCGCAAAACGTGAAAACGGACCCGACGCACCCGGCACCGCCGAAAACGAGTCCGGGAGCGCAAAACGTGAAAACGGGACCCGACGCACTCGCACCGCCGAAAACGAGTCCGGGCGCGCAAAACGTGAAAACGGACCCGACGCACTCGGCACCGCCGAAAACGAGTCCGGGCGCGCAAAACGTGAAAACGGGACCCGACGCCCCGCACCGCCGAAAACGAGTCCGGAGCGCAAAACGTGAAAACGGGACCCGACGCCCTCGCACCGCCGAAAACGAGTCCGGAGCGCAAAACGTGAAAACGGACCCGACGCCCTCGACGCCGAAAACGAGTCCGGAGCGCAAAACGTGAAAACGGGACCCGACGCCCGCGCACCGCCGAAAACGAGTCCGGAGCGCGCAAAACGTGAAAACGGACCCGACGCCTCGCACCGCCGAAACGAGTCCGGAGCGCAAAACGTGAAAACGGACCCGACGCCCTCGTGCACCGCCGAAACGAGTCCGGAGCGCAAAACGTGAAAACGGACCCGACGCCCTCGCACCGCCGAAAACGAGTCCGGAGCGCAAACGTGAAAACGGGACCCGACGCCCTCACCGCCGAAACGAGTCCGGGAGCGCAAACGTGAAAACGGACCCGACGCCCTCGCACCGCCGAAAACGAGTCCGGAGCGCAAAACGTGAAAACGGGACCCGACGCCCTCGGTACCGCCGAAAACGAGTCCGGAGCGCAAAACGTGAAAACGGACCCGACGCCCTCGATACGCCGAAAACGAGTCCGGCGCGCAAAACGTGAAAACGGACCCGACGCCTCGGATACCGCCGAAAACGAGTCCGGAGCGCAAAACGTGAAAACGGGACCCGACGCCCTCGCACCGCCCGAAAACGAGTCCGGAGCGCAAAACGTGAAAACGGACCCGACGCCCTCGCACCGCCGAAAACGAGTCCGGAGCGCAAAACGTGAAAACGGACCCGACGCCCCGCATACCGCCGAAACGAGTCCGGGAGCGCAAAACGTGAAAACGGACCCGACGCCCCGACCGTTACCGCCGAAAACGAGTCCGGAGCGCAAACGTGAAAACGGACCCGACGCCCTCGGCACGCCGAAAACGAGTCCGGAGCGCAAACGTGAAAACGGGACCCGACGCCCTCGCACCGCCGAAACGAGTCCGGAGCGCAAAACGTGAAAACGGACCCGACGCCCTCGCACCGCCGCCGAAAACGAGTCCGGGAGCGCAAAACGTGAAAACGGACCCGACGCCCTCGTGCACCGCCGAAAACGAGTCCGGAGCGCAAAACGTGAAAACGGGACCCGACGCCCGTCTGCACCGCCGAAAACGAGTCCGGAGCGCAAAACGTGAAAACGGGACCCGACGCCTCGGCACCGCCGAAAACGAGTCCGGAGCGCAAAAACGTGAAAACGGACCCGACGCCCCTCGTACCGCCGAAAACGAGTCCGGCGCGCAAAAACGTGAAAACGGGACCCGACGCCCTCGCACCGCCGAAAACGAGTCCGGAGCGCAAAACGTGAAAACGGACCCGACGCCCTCTGCACGCCGAAAACGAGTCCGGAGCGCAAAACGTGAAAAACGGGACCCGACGCCCTCGCACCGCCGAAAACGAGTCCGGAGCGCAAAACTTGAAAACGGGACCCGACGCCCTCGCACCGCCGAAAACGAGTCCGGAGCGCAAAACGAAAACGGGACCGACGCCTCGTACCGCCGAAACGAGTCCGGGCGCGCAAAACGTGAAAACGGGACCCGACGCCCTGCACCGCCGAAAACGAGTCCGGAGCGCAAAACGTGAAAACGGACCCGACGCCCGCACCGCCGAAAACGAGTCCGGAGCGCAAAAAACGTGAAAACGGGACCCGACGCCCTCGATACCGCCGAAACGAGTCCGGGAGCGCAAAACGTGAAAACGGACCCGACGCCCCGCACCGCCGAAAACGAGTCCGGAGCGCAAAACGTGAAAACGGGACCCGACGCCTCCCGCATCCGCCGAAAACGAGTCCGGGAGCGCAAAACGTGAAAACGGGACCCGACGCCCTCGCACCGCCGAAAACGAGTCCGGAGCGCAAAACGTGAAAACGGACCCGACGCCCTCGCACCGCCGAAACGAGTCCGGAGCGCGCAAAACGTGAAAACGGACCCGACGCCTCGACACCGCCGAAACGAGTCCGGCGCGCAAAACGTGAAAACGGGACCCGACGCCCTCGCACCGCCGAAAACGAGTCCGGAGCGCAAACGTGAAAACGGACCCGACGCCATCCTGCACCGCCGAAACGAGTCCGGAGCGCAAAACGTGAAAACGGACCCGACGCCCCCGCACCGCCGAAACGAGTCCGGAGCGCAAAACGTGAAAACGGGACCCGACGCCCACGGTCGCACCGCCGAAAACGAGTCCGGAGCGCAAAACGTGAAAACGGACCCGACGCCTCGATACCGCCGAAAACGAGTCCGGGAGCGCAAAACTTGTGAAAACGGGACCCGACGCCCTCGCTACCGCCGAAACGAGTCCGGAGCGCAAAACGTGAAAACGGACCCGACGCCCTCGCACCGCCGAAAACGAGTCCGGCGCGCAAACGTGAAAACGGACCCGACGCCCTCGCACCGCCGAAAATGAGTCCCGGAGCGCAAAACGTGAAAACGGGACCCGACGCCATCGCACCGCCGAAAACGAGTCCGGGCGCAAAACGTGAAAACGGGCTCCCGACGCCCGCACCGCCGAAAACGAGTCCGGCGCGCGCAAACGTGAAAACGGGACCCGACGCCCTCGCACCGCCGAAAACGAGTCCGGCGCGCAAAACGTGAAAACGGGACCCGACGCCCTCCGCACCGCCGAAACGAGTCCGGAGCGCAAAACGTGAAAACGGGACCCGACGCACTCGCACCGCCGAAAACGAGTCCGGGCGCGCAAAACGTGAAAACGGGACCCGACGCCCTGCACCGCCGAAAACGAGTCCGGAGCGCAAAACATGAAAACGGACCGACGCCCACGCACCGCCGAAAACGAGTCCGGGAGCGCAAAACTGAAAACGGACCCGACGCCCCGGCATCCGAAAACGAGTCCGGGAGCGCAAAACGTGAAAACGGGACCCGACGCCCTCGGTACCGCCGAAAATGAGTCCGGAGCGCAAAACGTGAAAACGGGACCCGACGCCTCGATACCGCCGAAAACGAGTCCGGGAGCGCAAAACGTGAAAACGGGACCCGACGCCCCTCACCGCCGAAAACGAGTCCGGGCGCGCAAAACGTGAAAACGGGACCCGACGCACTCGGCACCGCCGAAAACGAGTCCGGGGGCGCAAACGTGAAAACGGGACCCGACGCCTCGATACCGCCGAAACGAGTCCGGGAGCGCAAAACGTGAAAACGGGACCCGACGCCCTCGCACCGCCGAAACGAGTCCGGAGCGCAAAACGTGAAAACGGACCCGACGCCCTCGTGCACCGCCGAAAACGAGTCCGGAGCGCAAAACGTGAAAACGGACCCGACGCCCCGATACCGCCGAAAACGAGTCCGGAGCGCAAAACGTGAAAACGGACCCGACGCCTCTCGCACCGCCGAAAACGAGTCCGGAGCGCAAAACGTGAAAACGGACCCGACGCCCCGCACCGCCGAAAACGAGTCCGGAGCGCAAAACGTGAAAACGGGACCGACGCCTCGCACCGCCGAAACGAGTCCGGGAGCGCAAAACGTGAAAACGGACCCGACGCCTCGCACCGCCGAAAACGAGTCCGGAGCGCGCAAAACGTGAAAACGGGACCCGACGCCCTGCACCGCCGAAAAACGAGTCCGGGAGCGCAAAACGTGAAAACGGACCCGAGGCCCCGCACCGCCGAAAACGAGTCCGGGGCGCAAAACGTGAAAACGGGACCCGACGCACTCTGCACCGCCGAAAACGAGTCCGGGAGCGCAAAACGTGAAAACGGGACCCGACGCTCTCGGCACCGCCGAAAATGAGTCCGGGCGGGCAAAACGTGAAAACGGACCCGACGCCTCGATACCGCCGAAACGAGTCCGGAGCGCAAAACGTGAAAACGGACCCGACGCCCTCGCACCGCCGAAAACGAGTCCGGGCGCGCAAAACGTGAAAACGGACCCGACGCCCTCGCATACCGCCGAAAACGAGTCCGGAGCGCAAAACGTGAAAACGGACCCGACGCCCTCGATACCGCCGAAAACGAGTCCGGAGCGCAAAACGTGAAAACGGACCGACGCCCCGTGCCGCCGAAAAACGAGTCCGGAGCGCGCAAAACGTGAAAACGGGACCCGACGCCCACCGCACCGCCGAAAACGAGTCCGGCGCGCAAAACGTGAAAACGGGACCCGACGCCCTCGATGCCGCCGAAAATGAGTCCGGAGCGCAAAACGTGAAAACGGGACCCGACGCCTCGTACACCGAAAACGAGTCCGGGAGCGCAAAACGTGAAAACGGGCCCGACGCCCTCGCACCGCCGAAAACGAGTCCGGGCGCGCAAAACTTGAAAAACGGGACCCGACGCCCGGCGCCGCCGAAAATGAGTCCGGAGCGCAAAACATGAAAACGGGACCGACGCCCGACCTGCACCGCCGAAAAAGAGTCCGGGAGCGCAAAACTAGAAAACGGGACCCGACGCCCCCGGTATCGCCGAAAACGAGTCCGGAGCGCAAAACGTGAAAACGGGACCCGACGCCCTCGGTACATCCGAAAATGAGTCCGGGAGCGCAAACGTGAAAACGGACCGAGGCGCCTCGATACCGCCGAAAACGAGTCCGGAGCGCAAAACGTGAAAACGGGACCCGACGCCCTCGCATCGCCGAAAACGAGTCCGGGAGCGCAAAAGTGAAAACGGGACCCGACGCCCTCGCACCGCCGAAAATGAGTCCGGGAGCGCAAACGTGAAAACGGGACCGACGCCTCGATACGCCGAAAACGAGTCGGGAGCGCAAAACGTGAAAACGGGACCCGACGCCCTCGCACCGCCGAAAACGAGTCCGGAGCGCAAAACTTGAAAACGGACCGACGCCCCTCGGTCCGCCGAAAAACGAGTCCGGCAGCGCAAAACGAAAACGGGACCCGACGCCCCGATACCGCCGAAAAACGAGTCCGGAGCGCAAAACTTGAAAACGGGACCGACGCCCTCGGCACCGCCGAAAACGAGTCCGGGAGCGCAAAACGTGAAAACGGGACCCGACGCCCTCGGTACCGTCGCCGAAAACGAGTCCGGGAGCGCAAAAACGTGAAAACGGGACCCGACGCCCACGCACCGCCGAAAACGAGTCCGGAGCGCAAAACGTGAAAACGGGACCCGACGCCTCGCACCGCCGAAAAAACGAGTCCGGGAGCGCAAAACGTGAAAACGGGACCCGACGCCCTCGCACCGCCGAAAACGAGTCCGGGAGCGCAAAACGTGAAAACGGGACCCGACGCCATCGATACCGCCGAAAACGAGTCCGGAGCGCAAAACGTGAAAACGGGACCGACGCCCTCGGTACCGCCGAAAACGAGTCCGGGCTCGCAAAACGTGAAAACGGGACCCGACGCCCGATACCGCCGAAACGAGTCCGGAGCGCAAAACGTGAAAACGGGACCGACGCCTCGATACCGCCGAAAACGAGTTCAGGCGCGCAAAACGTGAAAACGGGACCCGACGCACTCGGCACCGCCGAAAACGAGTCCGGGCGCGCAAAACTTGAAAACGGGACCGACGCACTCGGCACCGCCGAAAACGAGTCCGGCGCGCAAAACGTGAAAACGGGACCCGACGCCCTCGCACCGCCGAAAACGAGTCCGGAGCGCAAAACGTGAAAACGGGACCCGACGCCCCCGCACCGCCGAAAACGAGTCCGGGCGCGCAAAACGTGAAAACGGGACCCGACGCCTCGTGCCGCCGAAAACGAGTCCGGCGCGCAAAACGTGAAAACGGGACCCGACGCACTAGGCTCCGCCGAAAATGAGTCCGGAGCGCAAAACGTGAAAACGGGACCCGACGCCCTCTGGACCGCCGAAACGAGTCCGGAGCGCAAAACGTGAAAACGGGACCCGACGCCTCGACCGCCGAAAACGAGTCCGGGCGCGCAAAACGTGAAAACGGGACCCGACGCCCTCGCACCGCCGAAAACGAGTCCGGGAGCGCAAAACATGAAAACGGGACCCGACGCCCCGATGCCGCCGAAAACGAGTCCGGGAGCGCAAAACGTGAAAACGGGACCGACGCCCCGTACGTCGCCGAAAACGAGTCCGGAGCGCAAAACGTGAAAACGGGACCCGACGCCCTCGCACATCTACCGCCGAAACGAGTCCGGGAGCGCAAAACGTGAAAACGGACCGACGCCCCGATCTCCGAAAACGAGTCCGGAGCGCACAACGTGAAAACGGGACTCGACGCCCTCGCACCGCCGAAAACGAGTCCGGGAGCGCAAAACGTGAAAACGGGACCCGACGCCCTCGGTACACGCCGAAAACGAGTCCGGGAGCGCAAAAACGTGAAAACGGGACCCGACGCCCTCGCACCGCCGAAAACGAGTCCGGGAGCGCAAAACGTGAAAACGGGACCGACGCACTCGCACCGCCGAAAACGAGTCCGGGCGCGCAAAACGTGAAAACGGGACCCGACGCCCTCGATACCGCCGAAAACGAGTCCGGGCATGCAAAACGAGAAAACGGGACCCGACGCCCCGATATGCCGCACGCCGAAAACGAGTCCGGAGCGCAAAACTTGTGAAAACGGGACTCGACGCCCTCGCACGCCGAAAACGAGTCCGGGAGCGCAAAACGTGAAAACGGGACCCGACGCCCTCGTGCCGCCGAAATCGAGTCCGGCGCGCAAAACGTGAAAACGGGACCGACGCCCTCGGTACCGCCGAAAACGAGTCGGGAGCGCAAAATGAAAACGGGACCCGACGCCCTCGTGCCACCGTCGAAAACGAGTCCGGGAGCGCAAAACGTGAAAACGGGACCCGACGCCCTCGGTTCCGCCGAAAATCGAGTCCGGGAGCGCAAAACGTGAAAACGGAACTCGACGCCCTCGGTACCGCCGAAAACGAGTCCGGAGCGCAAAACGTGAAAACGGGACCCGACGCCCTCGATACCGCCGAAAACGAGTCCGGGAGCGCAAAACGTGAAAACGGGACCGACGCCCTCGGTACCGCCAAAACGAGTCCGGGAGCGCAAAACGTGAAAACGGGACCGACGCCCTCGCACCGCCGAAAACGAGTCCGGAGCACGCAAAATGAAAATGGGACCCGACGCCCAGTGCACCGCCAAAACGAGTCCGGGAGCGCAAAACTAGTACGAGTCGGGCGCAAAACTTGAAAACGGGACCCGACGCCTCTTGGTACCGCCGAAAATGAGTCCGGGAGCGCAAAACGTGAAAACGGGACCGAGGCCCTCGGTACCGCCGAAAACGAGTCCGGGAGCGCAAAACGTGAAAACGGGACCCCCGACGCCTCGGTACGCCGAAAACGAGTCCGGAGCGCAAAACGTGAAAACGGGACCCCGACGCCCTCGGCACCGCCGAAAAATAGTCCGGGAGCGCAAAACTTGAAAACGGGACCCGACGCCCTCGCACCGCCGAAAACGAGTCCGCGGAGCGCAAAACGTTAAAACGGGACCGACGCCCTCTACGGCCGAAAACGAGTCCGGGAGCGCAAACGTGAAAACGGGCCCGACGCCCCTCGCATGCGCCGAAAACGAGTCCGGAGCGCAAAACTTAAAAACGGGACCCGACGCCCTCGGTTCCGCCGAAAACGAGTCCGGGAGCGCAAAACATGAAAACGGGAACCGACGCCCACGGTACCGCCGAAAAAGAGTCCGGGAGCGCAAAACTAGAAAACGGGACCCGACGCCCCCGGTACCGCCGAAAACGAGTCCGGGAGCGCAAAACGTGAAAACGGGACCCGACGTCCTCGATACATCGCGAAAACGAGTCCGGGCGCAAAACGTGAAAACGGGACCCGACGCCCTCGATACCGCCGAAACGAGTCCGGGAGCGCACAACTTGAAAACGGGACTCGACGCCCTCGTAACACCGCCGAAAACGAGTCCGGGAGCGCAAAACGTGAAAACGCGCCCGACGCCCTCGTGCCGCGAAAACGAGTCCGGAGCGCAAAACGTGAAAACGGGACCGACGCCCTCGATGCCGAAAACGAGTCCGGAGCGCAAACGTGAAAACGGACCCGACGCCCTCGATACCGCCGAAAACGAGTCCGGAGCGCAAAACTTGAAAACGGGACCCGACGCCCTCGTACCGCCGAAAACGAGTCCGGGAGCGCAAAACGTGAAAACGGGACCCGACGGCCCTCGCATCGCCGAAACGAGTCCGGGAGCGCAAAACGTGAAAACGGGACCCCGACGCCTCGACCGCCGAAAACGAGTCCGGAGCGCAAAACTTGAAAACGGGACCGACGCCCCGTACCGCCGAAAACGAGTCCGGAAAGCAAAACATGAAAACGGGACCCGACGCCTCGCATACCGCCGAAAACGAGTCCGGAGCGCAAAACTAGAAAACGGACCCGACGCCCCGTGCACCGCCAAAAACGGTCCGGAGCGCAAAACTTGTAAACGGGACTTGACGCCCTCGGTACATTGAAAAACGAGTTCGGGAGTGCAAAACGTGAAAACGGGACCCGAGGCCCTCGATGCGCCGCCGAAAAATAAGAGTCCGGCAGCGCAAAACAAAAAACGGGACCCGACGCCCCGAACCGCCGAAAACGAGTCCGGAGGGCAAAACGTGAAAACGGGACCCGACGCCCTCGTAACGCCGAAACGAGTCCGGAGCGCAAAACGTGAAAACGGGACCCGACGCCCTCGATGCCGCCGAAAACGAGTCAGGGAGCGCAGAAAGTGAAAACGGGACCCGACGCCTCGATGCCGTCGAAACGAGTCTAGGAGCGCAAAACGTGAAAACGGGACCCGTGGCCCTCGCTACCGCCGAAAACGACTTCGGGGCCCCAAACTTGAATACGAGACCCGACGCCCTCGCTACCGCCGAAAACGAGTCCGGCACGCAAAATGAAAACGGGACCCGACGCCCCGCACCGCCGAAAATAAGTCCGGAGCGCAAAACTAGAAAACGGACTCGACGCCCTCGGTACCGCCGAAAACGAGTCCGGGAGCGCTGAATTAGTTCGGGCGCGCAAAGCTTGAAAACGGGACCCAACGCCCTCAGTACCGCCGAAAATAAGTCCGGGAGCGCAAAACGTGAAAACGGGACCCGAGGCCCTCGGTACCGTCGAAAACTAGTCCGGGTGCGCAAAACGTGAAAATGGGCCCCGACGCCTCGGTACCGCCGAAAATGAGTCCGGGCGCGCAAAACTTGAAAACGGGACCCGACGCCCTCGCTACCGCCGAAAACGAGTCCGGGAGCGCAGAACGTGAAAACGGGACCCGAGGCCCTCTGTACCGCCGAAAACGAGTCCGGGAGCGCAAAACGTGAAAATGGGCCCCGACGCCTCGGTACCGCCGAAAACGATTCCGGGCGCGCAAAACTTAAAAACGGGACCCGACTCCCACTGCCCGCCGAAAATGAGTCCGGGAGCGCAAAACATGAAAACGGAACCGACGCCCACGCACCGCCGAAAACGATTCCGGGCGCGCAAAACGTGAAAACGGGACCCGACGCCCCGTGCCGCCGAAAACGAGTCCGGAGCGCAAAACGTGAAAACGGGACCGACGTCCTCGCACATCCGAAACGAGTCCGGACCGCAAAACGTGACAACGGGACCGACGTCACTTCCGACCGAAAATTGAGTCGGGGCGCGCAAAACGTGACAACGGGACTCGAGGCCCCGCACGCCGAAAACGAGTTCGGGAGCGCAAAACGTGAAAACGCGACCCGTGGCCCTCGTTACCGCCGAAAACGAGTCTGGGAGCACAAAACTTGAAATCGGGACCCGACGCCCACAGTACCGCCGAAAACGAGTTCGGGCGCGCAAAACGTGAAAACGGGACCCGACGCCCTCGTTACCTCCGAAAACGAGTCCGGGAGCGCAGAACGTGAAAACGGGACCCGACGCCCTCGGTACCGCCGAAAAGGAGTCCGGAGCGCAAAACGTGAAAACGGGACCCGACGCCCTCGGTACCGCCGAAAACGAGTCCGGGAGCGCAAAACGTGAAAACGGGACCCGACGCCCTCGGTACCGCCGAAAACGAGTCCGGGAGCGCAAAACGTGACAACGGGACTTGACGCCCTCGGTTCCGCCTAAATTGAGTCAGGGCGCGCAAAACGTGACAACGGGACTTGAGGCCCCCGGCACCGCCGAAAACGAGTTCGGTAGCGCAAAACGTGAAAACGAGACCCGTGGCCCTCGTTACCGCCGAAAACGAGTTCGGGCGCCCCAAACTAGAATACGGGACCCGACGCCCGCGGTACCGCCGAAAACGAGTCCGGGCGCGCAAAACAAGAAAACGGGACCCGACGCCCCCGGTAACGCCGAAAACGAGTCCGTGAGCGCAAAACTTGAAAACGGGGTTCGACGCCCTCGCTACCGCCGAAAACGAGTCCGGGCGCGCATAACTTGAAAACGGCACCCGACGCCATCGGTACCGCCGAAAACGAGTCCGGGCGCGCAAAACGTGAAAATGGGCCTCGACGCCTCGGTACCGCCGAAAACGAGTCCGGGCGCGCAAAACAAGAAAACGGGACCCGACGCCCCCGGAACCGCCGAAAACGAGTCCGGGAGGGCAAAACGTGAAAACGGGACCCGACGCCCTCGGTAACGCCGAAAAAACGAGTCCGGAGCGCAAAACGTGAAAACGGGACCCGACGCCCTCGCACCGCCGAAAACGAGTCGGGGAGCGCAAAGTGAAAACGGGACCCGACGCCTCGATGCCGCCGAAACGAGTCTAGGGAGCGCAAAACGTGAAAACGGGACCCGTGGCCCTCGCTAGCGCCGAAAACGACTTCGGGGCCCCAAAACTTGAATACGAGACCCGACGCCCTCGCTACCGCCGAAAACGAGTCCGGGCACGCAAAATAAGAAAACGGGACCCGACGCTCCCGGTACCGCCGAAAATAAGTCCGGAAGGGCAAAACTAGAAAACGGCACTCGACGCCCTCGGTACCGCCGAAAACGAGTCCGGGAGCGCTGAATTAGTTCGGGCGCGCAAAGCTTGAAAACGGGACCCGACGCCCTCAGTACCGCCGAAAATAAGTCCGGGAGCGCAAAACGTGAAAACGGGACCCGAGGCCCTCGGTACCGTCGAAAACTAGTCCGGGTGCGCAAAACGTGAAAATGGGCCCCGACGCCTCGGTACCGCCGAAAATGAGTCCGGGCGCGCAAAACTTGAAAACGGGACCCGACGCCCTCGCTACCGCCGAAAACGAGTCCGGGAGCGCAAAACGTGAAAACGGGACCCGAGGCCCTCTGTACCGCCGAAAACGAGTCCGGGAGCGCAAAACGTGAAAATGGGCCCCGACGCCTCGGTACCGCCGAAAACGATTCCGGGCGCGCAAAACTTAAAAACGGGACCCGACTCCTCGGTTCCGCCGAAAATGAGTCCGGGAGCGCAAAACATGAAAACGGGAACCGACGCCCACGGTACCGCCGAAAACGAGTTCGGGCGCGCAAAACGTGAAATCGGGACCCGACGCCCCCGGTACCGCCGAAAACGAGTCCGGGAGCGCAAAACGTGAAAACGGGACCGGACGTCCTCGGTACATCCGAAAACGAGTCCGGGACCGCAAAACGTGACAACGGGACCCGAGGCCGTCACTTCCGACTAAATTGAGTCAGGGCGCGCAAAACGTGACAACGGGACTTGAGGCCCCCGGCACCGCCGAAAACGAGTTCGGGAGCGCAAAACGTGAAAACGCGACCCGTGGCCCTCGTTACCGCCGAAAACGAGTCTGGGAGCACAAAACTTGAAATCGGGACCCGACGCCCACAGTACCGCCGAAAACGAGTTCGGGCGCGCAAAACGTGAAAACGGGACCCGACGCCCTCGTTACCTCCGAAAACGAGTCCGGGAGCGCAGAACGTGAAAACGGGACCTAACGCCCTCGGTACCGCCGAAAAGGAGTCCGGGAGCGCAAAACGTGAAAACGGGACCCGACGCCCTCGCACCGCCGAAAACGAGTCCGGAGCGCAAAACGTGAAAACGGGACCCGACGTCCTCGGTACCGCCGAAACGAGTCCGGGAGCGCAAAACGTGACAACGGGACTTGACGCCCTCGGTTCCGCCTAAATTGAGTCATGGCGCGCAAAACGTGACAACGGGACTTGAGGCCCCCGGCACCGCCGAAAACGAGTTCGGGAGCGCAAAACGTGAAAACGAGACCCGTGGCCCTCGTTACCGCCGAAAACGAGTTCGGGCGCCCCAAACTAGAATACGGGACCCGACGCCCGCGGTACCGCCGAAAACGAGTCCGGGCACGCAAAACAAGAAAACGGGACCCGACGCCCCCGGTAACGCCGAAAACGAGTCCGGGAGCGCAAAACTTGAAAACGGGGTTCGACGCCCTCGGTACCGCCGAAAACGAGTCCGGGCGCGCATAACTTGAAAACGGCACCCGATGCCACGCACCGCCGAAAACGAGTCCGGCGCGCAAAACGTGAAAATGGGCCTCGACGCCTCGCTACCGCCGAAAACGAGTCCGGGCGCGCAAAACGTGAAAATGGGACCCGACGCCCTCGGTACCGCCGAAAACGAGTCCGCGAGCGCAAAACGTGAAAACGGGACCCGAGGCTCTCTGTACAGCCGAAAACGAGTCCGGGAGCGCAAAACGTGAAAATGGGCCCCGACGCCTCGCTACCGCCGAAAACGATTCCAGGCTCGCAAAACTTAAAAACGGGACCCGACGCCCTCGGTACCGCCGAAAACGAGTCCGGAAGCGCAAAACATGAAAACGGGAACCGACGCCCACGGTACCGCCGAAAAAGAGTCCGGGAGCGCAAAACTAGAAAACGGGACCCGACGCCCCCGGTACCGCCGAAAACGAGTCCGAGAGCGCAAAACGTGAAAACGGGACCCGACGTCCTCGGTACATCCGAAAATTAGTCCGGGAGCGCAAAACGTGACAACGGGACCCGAGGCCCTCGATACCGCCGAAAACGAGTCTGGGAGCGCAAAACTTGAAAACGGGACGTGACGCCCTCCGTAACACCGAAAACTAGTCCGGGAGCGCAAAACGTGAAAAAGCGCCCCGACGCCCTCGCTACCGCTGAAAACTAGTCCGGGAGCGCAAAACGTGAAAACGGGACCCGACGCCCTCGGACCGCCGAAAACGAGTCCGGGAGCGCAAAACGTGAAAACGGGACCCGACACCCTCGGTACCGTCGAAAAAACGAGTCTGGGAGCGCAGAAAGTGAAAACGAGTCTGGGCACGCAAAACGAGAAAACGGGACCCGACGCCCCCGGTACCGCCGAAAACGAGTCCGTGAGCGCAAAACTTGAAAACGGCACTCGACGCCCTCGGTACCGCCGAAGACGAGTCCGGGAGCGCAAAACTTGAAAACGGGACCCGACGCCCTCGCTACCGCCGAAATCGAGTCCGGTAGCGCAAAATGTGTAAACGCGACCCGACGCCCTCGGTACCTCAGAAAACGAGTCCGGGGCGCAAAATAAGAAAACGGGACCGATGCCCCCGTTACCGCCGAAAACGAGTCCGGGAGCGCAAAACATGAAAGTAGTACCTGACGCCCTCGGTTCCGCCTAAATCGAGTCTGGGAGCGTAAAACTTGAAAATGGAACTCGACGCCCTCGCTACCGCCGAAAACGAGTCAGGGAGCGTAAAACGTGAAATTCGGCCCCGACGCTCTCGGTACCACCGAAAACGAGTTCGGGAGCGCAAAACGTGAAAACGGGACCCGTGGCCCTCGCTACCGCCGAAAACGAGTTCGGGCGCCCCAAACTTGAATACGGGACCCGATGCCCTCGGTACCGCCGAAAACGATTCCGGGCACGCAAAACAAGAAAATGGGACCCGACGCCCCAGGTACCGCCGAAAACGAGTCCGGGAGCGCAGAACTAGTACGGGAGCGCAAAACTTGAAAACGGGACCCGACGCCCTCGCTACCGCCGAAAATGAGTCCGGGAGCGCAAAACGTGAAAACGGGACCCGAGGCCCTCGGTACCGTCGAAAACGAGTCCGGGAGTGCAAAACGTGAAAACGGGCCCCGACGCCTCGGTACCGCCGAAAAAGAGTCAAGGAGCAAAACGTGAAAATGGGCCCCGACGCCCTCGGTACCGCCGAAAAAGAGTCCGGCGCGCAAAACTTGAAAACGGGACCCGACGCCCTCGGTACCGCCGAAAACGAGTCCGGGAGCGCAAAACGTGAAAATGGGCCCGACGCCCTCGGTACCGCCGAAAACGAGTCCGGGCGCGCAAAACTTGAAAACGGGACCCGACGCCCTCGGTACCGCCGAAATCGAGTCCGGGAGCGCAAAACGTGAAAACGGGACCCGAGGCCCTCGGTACCGCCGAAAACGAGTCCGGAGCGCAAAACATGAATATGGGCCCCGACGCCTCGGTACCGCCGAAAACGATTCCGGGCGCGCAAAACTTGAAAACGGGACCCGACGCCCTCGGTACCGCCGAAAACGAGTCCGGGAAAGCAAAACATGAAAACGGGAACCGACGCCCACGGTACCGCCGAAAACGAGTCCGGGAGCGCAAAACTAGAAAACGGGACCCGACGCCCCCGGTACCGCCAAAAACGACTCCGGTAGCGCAAAACTTGAAAACGGGACTTGACGCCCTCTGTACATCGAAAAATGAGTTCGGGAGCGCAAATCGTGAAAACGGGACCCAAGGCCCTCGGTACCGCCGCAAAACAAGTCCGGGCACGCAAAACAAGAAAACGGGACCCGACGCCCCGGGAACCGCCGAAAACGAGTCCGGGAGGGCAAAACGTGAAAACGGGACCCGACGCCCTCGGTAACGCCGAAAACGAGTCCGGGAGCGCAAAACGTGAAAACGGGACCCGACGCCCTCGATACCGCCGAAAACGAGTCCGGGAGCGCAGAACGTGAAAACGGGACCCGACGCCCTCGGTACCGCCGAAAACGAGTCCGGGAGCGCAGAAAGTGAAAACGGGACCCGACGCCTCGATGCCGTCGAAAACGAGTCTAGGAGCGCAAAACGTGAAAACGGGACCCGGGGCCCTCGCTACCGCCGAAAACGACTTCGGGGCCCCCAAACTTGAATACGAGACCCGACGCCCTCGGTACCGCCGAAAACGAGTCCGGGCACGCAAAACAAGAAAACGTGACCCGACGCCCCCGGTACCGCCGAAAACAAGTCCGGAAGGGCAAAAGTAGAAAACGGCACTCGACGCCCTCGGTACCGCCGAAAACGAGTCCGGGAGCGCTGAATTAGTTCGGGCGCGCAAAGCTTGAAAACGGGACCCGACGCCCCCAGTACCGCCGAAAATAAGTCCGGGAGCGCAAAACGTGAAAACGGGACCCGAGGCCCTCGGTACCGTCGAAAACTAGTCTGGGTGCGCAAAACGTGAAAACGGGCCCCGACGGCTCGGTACCGCCGAAAACGAGTCCGGGCGCGCAAAACTTGAAAACGGGACCCGACGCCCTCGGTGCACGCCGAAAACGAGTCCGGGAGCGCGAACGTGAAAACGGGACCCGAGGCCCTCTCGCCACCGCCGAAAACGAGTCCGGAGCGCAAAACGTGAAAATGGGCCCCGATGCCTCGATGCACCGCCGAAACGATTCCGGCGCGCAAAACTTAAAAACGGGACCCGACTCCCACGGCTCCGCCGAAAATGAGTCCGGGAGCGCAAAACATGAAAACGGGAACCGACGCCCACGGTACCGCCGAAAAAGAGTCCGGGAGCGCAAAACTAGAAAACGGGACCCGACGCCCCCGCTACCGCCGAAAACGAGTCCGGGAGCGCAAAACGTGAAAACGGGACCGGACGTCCTCGGTACATCCGAAAACGAGTCCGGGACCGCAAAACGTGACAACGGGACCCGAGGCCCTCGCTTCCGCCGAAAATGAGTCGGGGAGCGCAAAACTTGAAAACGGGACGTGACGCCCTCGGTAACGCCGAAAACTAATCCGGGAGCGCAAAACGTGAAAAAGCGCCCCGACGCCTTCGCTACCGCCGAAAACGAGTCCGGGCACGCCCCGGTACCGCAAAAAACGAGTCCGGGAGCGCAAAACGTGAAAACGGGACCCGACACCCACGGTACCGCCGAAAATGAGTTCGGGAGCCCCAAACTTGAAAACGGGACCCGACGCCCACGGTACCGCCAAAAACGAGTCTGGTAGAGCAAAACAAGAAAACGGGACCGACGCCCACGGTACCGCCGAAAACGAGTCCGGGAGCGCAGAACGTGAAAACGGGACCCAATGCCCACTGTACCGCCGAAAACGAGTCCGGAAGCGCACAACGTGAAAACGGGACCCGAGGCCCTTGGTACCTCCAAATCGTGTCCGGGAGCGCAAAACGTGAAAACGGGACACGACGCCCTCGATGCCGCCGCCGAAACGAGTCCGGCGCGCAAAACATGAAAACGAGACCCGACGCCCTCGGTACCGTCGAAACGAGTCCGGGAGCGCAAAACGTGAAAACGATACCCGAGGCCCTCGGTACCGCCGAAAACGAGTCCGGGAGCGCAAAACTTAAAAACGGGACCCGACGCCCTCGGTTCCGCCGAAAAAGAGTCCGGGTGCGCAAAACTTGAAAACGGGATCCGACGCCCTCGTTACCGCCGAAAATGAGTCCGGGAGCGTAAAACGTGAAAACCTGGACCCGACGCCCCCGTTACCGTCGAAAACGAGTCCGGGAGCGCAAAACATGAAACCGGGACCCGACGCCCTCGGTACCGCCGAAATCGATTCTGGGAGCACAAAACTTGAAAACGGGACCCGACGCCCACAGTACCGCCGAAAACGAGTTCGGGCGCGCAAAACGTGAAAACGGGACCCGACGCCCTCGTTACCTCCGAAAACGAGTCCGGGAGCGCAGAACGTGAAAACGGGACATAACGCCCTCGGTACCGCCGAAAAGGAGTCCGGGAGCGCAAAACGTGAAAACGGGACCCGACGCCCTCGGTACCGCCGAAAACGGGACGAGTCCGGGAGCGCAAAACGTGACAACGGGACTTGACGCCTCGGGTTCGCCTAAATTGAGTCAGGGCGCGCAAAACGTGACAACGGGACTTGAGGCCCCCGGCACCGCCGAAAACGAGTTCGGGAGCGCAAAACGTTAAAACGAGACCCGTGGCCCTCGTTACCGCCGAAAACGAGTCCGGGCACGCAAAACAAGAAAACGGGACCCGACGCCCCCGGTACCGCCGAAAACGAGTCCGGGAGCGCAAAACTTGAAAACGGGATTCGACGCCCTCGGTACCGCCGAAAATGAGTCCGGGCGCGCATAACTTGAAAACGGCACCCGACACCATCGCTACCGCCGAAACGAGTCCGGCGCGCAAAACGTGAAAACGGGCCCCGACGCCTCGCATGCCGCCGAAACGAGTCCGGCGCGCAAAACGTGAAAACGGGACCCCGACGCCCTCGCACCGCCGAAAACGAGTCCGGCGCGCGCAAAACGTGAAAATGGGCCCCGACGCCTCGCATGCGCCGAAAAATGAGTCCGGGCGCGCAAAACGTGAAAACGGGCCCGACGCCTCGGTGCACCGTCGAAAACTAGTCCGGGTGCGCAAAACGTGAAAATGGGCCCCGACGCCTCGGTACCGCCGAAAACGAGTCCGGGCGCGCAAAACTTGAAAACGGGACCCGACGCCCTCGCACCGCCGAAACGAGTCCGGGAGCGCAAAAACGTGAAAACGGGACCCGAGGCCCTCATGCGCGAAAACGAGTCCGGAGCGCAAAGTGAAAACGGGACCCGACGCCTCGATACCGCCGAAAACGAGTCTAGGAGCGCAAAACGTGAAAACGGGACCCGTGGCCCTCGCTACCGCCGAAAACGACTTCGGGTGCCCCAAACTTGAATACGAGACCCGACGCCCTCGGTACCGCCGAAAACGAGTCCGGGCACGCAAAACAAGAAAACGGGACCCGACGCCCCCGGTACCGCCGAAAACAAGTCCGGAAGGGCAAAACTAGAAAACGGCACTCGACGCCCTCGGTACCGCCGAAAATGAGTCCGGGAGCGCTGAATTAGTTCGGGCGCGCAAAGCTTGAAAACGGGACCCGACGCCCTCAGTACCGCCGAAAATGAGTCCGGGAGCGCAAAACGTGAAAACGGGACCCGAGGCCCACGGTACTGTCGAAAACTAGTCCGGGTGCGCAAAACGTGAAAATGGGCCCCGACGCCTCGGTACCGCCGAAAACGAGTCCGGCGCGCAAAACTTGAAAACGGGACCGACGCCCTCGATGCCGCCGAAAATGAGTCCGGGAGCGCAAAACGTGAAAACGGGACCCGAGGCCCTCTCGTACTGCCGAAACGAGTCCGGAGCGCAAAACGTGAAAATGGGCCCCGACGCCTCGGTACTGCCGAAAACGATTCCGGGCGCGCAAAACTTAAAAACGGGACCCGACTCCCACGGTTTCGCCGAAAATGAGTCCGGGAGCGCAAAACATGAAAACGGGAACCGACGCCCACGGTACCGCCGAAAAAGAGTCCGGGAGCGCAAAACTAGAATACGGGACCCGACGCCCCGTGTACCGCCGAAAACGAGTCCGGGAGCGCAAAACGTGAAAACGGGACCGGACGTCCTCGGTACATCCGAAAACGAGTCCGGGACCGCAAAACGTGACAACGGGACCCAAGGCCCTCGCTACCGCCGAAAATGAGTCGTGGAGCGCAATACTTGAAAACGGGACGTGACGCCCTTGGTAACGCCGAAAACTAGTCCGGGAGCGCAAAACGTGAAAAAGCGCCCCGACGCCCTCGGTACTGCCGAAAACGAGTCTGGGCACGCCCGGGAGCGCGTGAAAACGAGTCCCGACGCCCTCGGTACCGCCGAAAAGGAGTCTGGGAACGCAAAACGTTAAAACGGGACCCGACGCCCACGGTACCGCCGAAAATGAGTCCGGGAGCGAAAAACATGGCGAAGGGATCCGACGCCCTCGTTACCGCCGAAAACAAGTTCGGGAGCGCAAAACGTGAAAACGGGACCCGACGCCCTCGGTACCGCCGAAAAAGAGTCCGGGAGCGCAAAACGTGGATACGGGACCCGACGCCCTCGGTACAGGCGAGAACGAGTCCGAGAGCGCAAAACATGAAAACGGGATCCGACGCCCTCGGTACTGCAGAAAATGAGTCCGGGGGTGTAGAATAATAAAACGGGACCCGACGCCCTCGTTACCGCCGAAAATAAGTTCGGGAGCGGAAAACGTGAAAGCAGGATCCGACACCCCTGTTACCGCTGAAAACGAGTCCGAGAGCGCAAAACATGAAAACGGGAACCGATGCCCTTGATACCACCGAAATTGAGTCCGGGAGAGCAAAACGTGAAAACGGGACCCGACGCCCTCGGTACCGCCGAAAACGAGTCCAGGACCGCAAAACATTAAAACGGGACCTGACGCCCTCGGTACCAAGAAAATGAGTCCAGGAGCGCAACACGTGAAAATGCGCCTCGACGCACTCGGTACCGTCGAAAATGAGTCTGGGCACGTAAAACATGAAAACGGGACCCGACACCCACGGTACCGCCGAAAACGAGTCCGGGAGTGCAAAACATGAAAACGAGACCCGACGCCCTCGGTATTAAACAAAACGAGTCTGGGCCCGCAAAACAAGAAAACGGGACTTGACGCCCCCGGTACCACCAAAAATGAGTTCGGGAGCGCAAAACGTGAAAACGGGAACTTGACGCCCTCGGTACCGCCGAAAATGAGTTCGGGCGCGCAAATCATGAAAACGGGACCCCACGCCCTCGGTACCGCTGAAAACGAGTCCGGGAACGCAAAAATATGAAAACGGGACCCGCGCCCTCGGTACCGCCGAAAATGAGTCCGAGAGCGCAAAACGTGAAAACGGGCCCCGACGCCCTCCATATCGCCGAAAACGAGTCCGGGCGTGCAAAACTTGAAAACGGGACCCGACGCCCACGGTACCACCGAAAACGAGTCCGGGAGCGCAGAACGTGAAAACGGGACACGACGCCCTCGGTACCGCCGAAAACGAGGCCGGGAGCGGGAGCGCAAAACATGAAAACGGGACCCCACGACCTCGGTACCTCCGAAATCGAGTCCGGAAGCGCAAAACGTGAAAACGGGACCCGACACCCTCGGTACCGCCGAAAACGTGTCCGACAGTGCAAAACGTGAAAACGGGACCCGACGCCCACGGTAACGCCGAAAACGAGTCAGGGACCGCAGAATGTCAAAACGGGACCCGACGCCCTCGGTACCGCCGAAATCGTGTCGGGGAGCGCACAACGTGAAAACGGGACCCGACGCACTCGGTACCAACGAAAACGAGTCCGGTAGCGCAGAACGTGAAAACGGGACCCGACGCCCTCGGTACCGTCGGAAACGAGTACGGGCGCACAAAACGTGAAAACGGGACCCGACGCCCTCGGTACCGCCGAAAAAGAGTCCGGGAGCGCAAAACGTCAAAACGGGACCCGACGCCCTCGGTACCGCCGAACATGAGTCCGGGCACGCAATACAAGAAAACAGGACTTAACGCCCTCGGTATCGCCGAAAATGAGTTCGGGAGTCCCAAAAGGTGAAAACGGCACATGATGCCCTCGGTACCGCCGAAAACGACTCCGGGAGCGCAAAACATGAAAACGGGACCAGACGCCCTCCGTACCGCCGAAAACGAGTCCGGGCGCACAAAACAAGAAAACTAGACTCGACGCCTCTAGTATCGCCGAAAATGAGTCCGGGATCGAAAAATATGAAAACGGGACCCGAGGCCCTCGACACGGCCAAAAATGAGTTCGGGGGCGAAAACAAGAAAACGGGACTTGACGCCCCCGGTACCGCCGAAAATGAGTCCGGGCGCAAAAAAAAAAGGGGACCCGAAGCCCCCGGTACCTTGGAAAATGAGTATGGGATCGCAAAACGTGAAAACGGGACCCGAAGCCCTCGGTACCTTGGAAAATGAGTCTAGGAGCCCCAAACATGAAAACAGGACCTGACGCCCTCGGTACGCCAAAAAATTATTTCGGGAGCGCAAAACAAGAAAACGGAATTGACGCCCTCGATGCCGCGAAAAATATTTCGGGCGCGCAAAACATGAAAACGGGACCCGACGCCCTCGCTACCGCCGAAAATGAGTATGGGAGCGCAAAACGTGAAAACGGGACCCGACGCCCTCCGTATCACCGAAAACGAGTCCGGGCGTGCAAAACTTGAAAACGGGACCCGACGACCACGGTACCGCCGAAAATGAGTCCGGGAGCGTAGAACGTGAAAACGGGGCACGACGCCCGCGGTACTGCCAAAATCGTGTCCGGGAGCGCAAAACGTGAAAGTGGGACCCGATGCCCTCGCTACCGCCAAAAACGAGTCCGAGAGCGCAAAACATGAAAACGGGACCCGACGCTCTCGATACCGCCAAAATTGAGTCTGGGAGCACAAAACATGAAAAGGACACCCGACGCCCTCGGTACCAAGAAAACGTGAAAATGCGCCCCGACGCACTCGGTACCGTCGAAAATGAGTCCGGCGCGTAAAAACATGAAAACGGGACTCGAGACCCACGGTACCACCGAAACGAGTCCGGGAGTGCAAAACATGAAAACGGGACCCGACACCCTCGGTATTGCGAAAACGAGTCGGGCGCGCAAAACAAGAAAAATAGGATTAGACGCCCCCGTACCACCGAAAATGAGTTCGGGAACGGAAAACGTGAATACATGACTTGACGCCCTCCGTATCGCCGAAAACGAGTCCGGCCGCGCAAAACTGGAAAACGGGACCCGACACCCTCTGTATCGCCGAAAACGAGTCCGGCCACGCAAAACTTTCAAACGGGACCTGACGCCCACGGTATCGCCGAAAATGAGTCCGGGAGCGCAGAACGTGAAAACGGGACCCGACGCCCTCGGTACCGCCGAAAACGAGTCCGGGAGCGCAAAACTTGAAAACGGGACCCAACGCCCTCGCTACCGTCGAAAAAATGTCCGAGAGCGAAAAACATGGCAAAGGGACCCGACGCCCTCGGTACCGCTGAACACGAGTCCGGGCGCGCAAAACTTGAAAACGGGACCCGACGCCCTCGGTACCGCCGAAAACGAGTCCGGGCGCGCAAAACTTGAAAACGGGACCCCGACGCCCTCGCTACCGTCGAAAATATGTCCGAGAGCGAAAAACATGGCAAAGGGACCCGACGCCCTCGGTACCGCCGAACACGAGTCCGGGCACGGAAAACAAGAAAACAGGACTTAACGCGCCCGGTATCGACGAAAATGAGTTCGGGAGCGCAAAACATAAAATTGGACCTGACGCCCGGTCGATGCCCGAAAAACGAGTTCGGGAGCCCCAAAAGGTGAAAACGGCACATGACGCCCTCGGTGCATCGCCGAAACGACTCCGAGAGCGCAAAACATGAAAACGGGACCGACGCGCCTCCGTACCGCCGAAACGAGTCCGGCGCACAAAACAAGAAAATCGGACTCGACGCCCCGAGTACCGCCGAAAATGAGTCCGGGATCGAAAAACGTGAAAACGGGACCCGAGGCCCTCGATACGGCCGAAAACGAGTCCGGGAGCCCCAAACATGAAAACGGGACCTGACGCCCTCGGTACCGCCAAAAATGAGTTCGGGAGCGCAAAACAAGAAAACGGGACTTGACGCCCCCGGTACCGCCGAAAATGAGTCCGGCGCGCAAAATAAGAAAACGGGACCGAAGCCCCCTGTACCATAGAAAATGAGTCCGGCATCGCAAAAACGTGAAAACGGGACCGAAGCCCTCGGTACCTTGGAAAATGAGTCTAGGAGCCCCAAACATGAAAACGGGACCGACGCCCTGCACCGCCAAAAATTAGTTCGGGAGCGCAAAACAAGAAAACGGAATCAAGCCCTCGTGCACCGCCGAAAACGAGTTCGGCGCCCCAAACGTGAAAACGGGACCGACGCCCTCGTGCGCCAAAAAATATTTCGGGCCGCAAAACATGAAAACGGGACCCAACGCCCTCGGTACCGCAGAAAATGAGTCCGGGAACGATAAATATGAAAACGGGACCCGACGCCCTCGGTACCGCCGAAAATGAGTCTGGGAGCGCAAAATGTGAAAACGGGACCCGACGCCCTCCGTATCACCGAAAACGAGTCGAGCGTGCAAAACTTGAAAACGGGACCCGACGACCACGGTGCGCCGAAAACGAGTCGGGAGCGTATAACATGAAAACGGGGCACGACGCCCTCGGTCGCCCAAATCGTGTCCGGAGCGCAAAACGTGAAAGTGGGACCGATGCCCCGCACGCCAAAATTGAGTCCGGAGCGCAAAACGTGAAAACGACACCCGACGCCCTCGGTACCAAGAAAACGAGTCCAGGAGCACAAAAAGTGAAAATGCGCCCCGACGCACTCGGTACCGTCGAAAATGAGTCTGGGCACGTAAAAACATGAAAACGGGACCTGACACCCACGGTACCATCGAAAATGAGTTCGGGAGCGCAAAACATAAAAATGGGACCTAACGCCCTCGGTACCGCCGAAAACGAGTTTGGGAGCCCCAAAAGGTGAAAACGGCACATGACGCCCTCGATACCGCCGAAAACGACTCCGGGAGCGCAAAACATGAAAACGGGACCAGACGCCCTCCGTACCGCCGAAAACGAGTACGGGCGCACAAAACAAGAAAACTAGACTCGACGCCCCCAGTACCGCCGAATAATGAATCCGGGATCGAAAAACGTGAAAACGGGACCCGAGGCCCTCGAAACGGCCGAAAACGAGTCCGGGAGCCCCAAACATGAAAACGGGACCTAACGCCCTCGGTACCGCCAAAAATGAGTTCGGGAGCGCAAAACAAGAAAACGGGACCCGACGCCCTCGATACTGCCAAAATTGAGTCCGGGAGCGCAAAACGTGAAAATGAGACCCGACGCCCTCGGTACCAAGAAAACGAGTCCAGGAGCACAAAACTTGAAAATGCGCCCCGACGCACTCGGTACCGTCGAAAACGAGTCTGGGCACGTAAAAACATGAAAACGGGACCTGACACCCACGGTACCACCGAAAATGAGTTCGGGAGCGCAAAACGTGAAAACGGGATTTGACGCCCTCGGTACCGCCGAAAACGAGTTCGGGTGCCCCAAACGTGAAAACGGGATCCGACGCCCACGGTACCGCCGAAATCTAGATCGGGCGCGCAAAACATGAAAAACGGGACCCGACGCCCTCGGTACCGCCGAAAATGAGTCCGAGAGCGCAAAATATAAAAACGGGACCCGACGCCCTCCTTACCGCCGAAAACGAGTCCGGGAGCGCAAACCGTGAAAACGGGACTAAACGCCCTCTGTATCGCCGAAAACGAGTCCGGCCGCGCAAAACTTGAAAACGGGACCCGACGCCCACGGTATCGTCGAAAACGAGTCCGGGAGAGCAGAACGTGAAAACGGGACCCGACGCCCTCGGTACCGTCGGAAACGAGTACGGGGGCACAAAACGTGAAAACGGGACCGACGCCCTCGGTGCATACGAAACGAGTCCGGCACGCAAAACGTCAAAACGGGACCCGACGCCACGGCACGCCGAAAACGAGTCCGGCGGCGCAATACATGAAAACGGGACCGACGCCCTCGGTACCACCGAAAAAGAGTCCGAGAGCGCAAAACGTGAAAACGGGACCGACGCCCTCGCATGCCGCCGAACACGAGTCCGGGCACGCAAAACAAGAAAACAGGACTTAACGCCCCCGATATCGCCGAAAATGAGTTCGGGAGCGCAAAACATAAAAATGGAACCTGACGCCCTCGGTACCGCCGAAAACGAGTTCGGGAGTCCCAAAAGGTGAAAACGGCACATGATGCCCTCGGTACCGTCGAAAACGACTCCGGGAGCGCAAAACATGAAAACGGGACCAGACGCCCTCCGTACCGCCGAAAACGAGTCCGGGCGCACAAAACAAGAAAACTAGACTCGACGCCTCTAGTATCGCCGAAAATGAGTCCGGGATCGAAAAATATGAAAACGGGACCCGAGGCCCTCGACACGGCCAAAAATGAGTTCGGGGGCGAAAACAAGAAAACGGGACTTGACGCCCCCGGTACCGCCGAAAATGAGTCCGGGCGCAAGAAAAAAAAAAAAGGGGACCCGAAGCCCCCGGTACCTTGGAAAATGAGTCTGGGATCGCAAAACGTGAAAACGGGACCCGAAGCCCTCGGTACCTTGGAAAATGAGTCTAGGAGCCCCAAACATGAAAACAGGACCTGACGCCCTCGGTACCGCCAAATATTATTTCGGGAGCGCAAAACAAGAAAACGGGAATTGACGCCCTCGGTACCGCCGAAAAATATTTCGGGCGCGCAAAACATGAAAACGGGACCCGACGCCCTCGGTGCGCGAAAATGAGTCTGGGAGCGCAAAACGTGAAAACGGGACCCGACGCCCTCCGTATCACCGAAAACGAGTCCGGGCGTGCAAAACTTGAAAACGGGACCCGACGACCACGGTACCGCCGAAAATGAGTCCGGGAGCGTAGAACATGAAAACGGGGCACGACGCCCGCGGTCCTGCCAAAATCGTGTCCGGGAGCGCAAAACGTGAAAGTGGGACCCGATGCCCTCGGTACCGCCAAAAACGAGTCCGAGAGCGCAAAACATGAAAACGGGACCCGACGCTCTCGATACCGCCAAAATTGAGTCTGGGAGCGCAAAACATGAAAAGGACACCCGACGCCCTCGGTACCAAGAAAACGTGAAAATGCGCCCCGACGCACTCGGTACCGTCGAAAATGAGTCTGGGCGCGTAAAAACATGAAAACGGGACCTGAGACCCACGGTACCACCGAAAACGAGTCTGGTAGTGCAAAACATGAAAACGGGACCTGACACCCTCGGTATTGCCGAAAACGAGGCAGGGCGCGCAAAACAAGAAAATAGGATTAGACGCCCCCGTACCACCGAAAATGAGTTCGGGAACGGAAAACGTGAAAACATGACTTGACGCCCTCCGTATCGCCGAAAACGAGTCCGCCGCGCAAAAATCGGAAAACGGGACCCGACACCCTCGTATCGCCGAAAACGAGTCCGCCACGCAAAACTTTCAAACGGGACCGACGCCCACGTATCGCCGAAAATGAGTCCGGGAGCGCGAAACGTGAAAACGGGACCCGACGCCCTCGCACCGCCGAAACGAGTCCGGAGCGCAAAACTTGAAAACGGGACCCAACGCCCTCGCACGTCGAAAAAATGTCCGAGAGCGAAAAACATGGCAAAGGGACCCGACGCCCTGCACCGCCGAACACGAGTCCGGGCGCGCAAAACTTGAAAACGGGACCCGACGCCCTCGGTACCGCCGAAAACGAGTCCGGCGCGCAAAACTTGAAAACGGACCCCGACGCCCTCGCACCGTCGAAAATATGTCCGAGAGCGAAAAACATGGCAAAGGGACCCGACGCCCTGCACCGCCGAACACGAGTCCGGCACGCAAAACAAGAAAACAGACTTAACGCCCCGTATCGACGAAAATGAGTTCGGAGCGCAAAACATAAAATTGGACCCGACGCCCCTGCATCGCCGAAAACGAGTTCGGGAGCCCCAAAAGGTGAAAATGGCACATGACGCCCGCACCGCCGAAACGACTCCGGAGCGCAAAACATGAAAACGGGACCGTACGCCCTCCGTACCGCCGAAACGAGTCCGGCGCACAAAACAAGAAAATCGGACTCGACGCCCCCGCACCGCCGAAAATGAGTCCGGATCGAAAAACGTGAAAACGGACCCGAGGCCCTCGATACGCCGAAAACGAGTCCGGAGCCCCAAACATGAAAACGGACCCGACGCCCTCGCACCGCCAAAAATGAGTTCGGGAGCGCAAAACAAGAAAACGGGACTTGACGCCCCGTGCACCGCCGAAAATGAGTCCGGCGCGCAAAATAAGAAAACGGACCCGAAGCCCCCGCACACATAGAAAATGAGTCCGGGATCGCAAAACGTGAAAACGGGACCCGAAGCCCTCGCACTTGGAAAATGAGTCTAGGAGCCCCAAACATGAAAACGGGACCCGACGCCCTCGCACCGCCAAAAATTAGTTCTGGAGCGCAAAACAAGAAAACGGAATCAAGCCCTGCATCGCCGAAAACGAGTTCGGCGCCCCAAACGTGAAAACGGACCCGACGCCCTGCATCGCCAAAAAATATTTCGGGCCGCAAAACATGAAAACGGGACCCAACGCCCTCGCTATCGCGAAAAATGAGTCCGGAACGATAAATATGAAAACGGGACCCGACGCCCTCGGTACCGCCGAAAATGAGTCTGGGAGCGCAAAACGTGAAAACGGGACCCGACGCCCTCCGTATCACCGAAAACGAGTCCGAGCGTGCAAAACTTGAAAACGGGACCCGACGACCACGCTACCGCCGAAAACGAGTCCGGAGCGTAGAACATGAAAACGGGGCACGACGCCCTCGCATCGCCCAAATCGTGTCCGGAGCGCAAAACGTGAAAGCGGGACCCGATGCCCCTGCATCGCCAAAATTGAGTCCGGAGCGCAAAACGTGAAAACGACACCCGACGCCCCTGCACCAAGAAAACGAGTCCAGGAGCACAAAAAGTGAAAATGCGCCCGACGCACTCGCACCGTCGAAAATGAGTCCGGGCACGTAAAAACATGAAAACGGACCCGACACCCACGGTACCATCGAAAATGAGTTCGGGAGCGCAAAACATAAAAATGGGACCTAACGCCCTCGGTACCGCCGAAAACGAGTTTGGGAGCCCCAAAAGGTGAAAACGGCACATGACGCCCTCGATACCGCCGAAACGACTCCGGAGCGCAAAACATGAAAACGGGACCGTACGCCCTCCGTACCGCCGAAATGAGTCCGGCGCACAAAACAAGAAAACTAGACTCGACGCCCCCGCACCGCCGAATAATGAGTCCGGATCGAAAACGTGAAAACGGGACCCGAGGCCCTCGAAACGGCCGAAACGAGTCCGGAGCCCCAAACATGAAAACGGGACCTAACGCCCTCGGTACCGCCAAAAATGAGTTCGGGAGCGCAAAACAAGAAAACGGGACCCGACGCCCTCGATACTGCCAAAATTGAGTCCGGGAGCGCAAAACGTGAAAATGAGACCCGACGCCCTCGGTACCAAGAAAACGAGTCCAGGAGCACAAAACTTGAAAATGCGCCCCGACGCACTCGCTACCGTCGAAAACGAGTCTGGGCACGTAAAAACATGAAAACGGGACCTGACACCCACGGTACCACCGAAAATGAGTTCGGGAGCGCAAAACGTGAAAACGGGATTTGACGCCCCTGCATCGCCGAAAACGAGTTCGGTGCCCCAAACGTGAAAACGGATCCGACGCCACGGCACCGCCGAAATCTAGATCGGCGCGCAAAACATGAAAAACGGACCCGACGCCCCGCACCGCCGAAAATGAGTCCGAGAGCGCAAAATATAAAAACGGACCCGACGCCCTCCTTACCGCCGAAAACGAGTCCGGAGCGCAAACCGTGAAAACGGGACTAAACGCCCTCTCGTATCGCCGAAAACGAGTCCGCCGCGCAAAACTTGAAAACGGACCCGACGCCCACGGTATCGTCGAAAACGAGTCCGGAGAGCAGAACGTGAAAACGGGACCCGACGCCCCGCATCGTCGAAACGAGTACAGGGGCACAAAACGTGAAAACGGACCCGACGCCCTCGCATACCCGAAAACGAGTCCGGCACGCAAAACGTCAAAACGAGACCCGACGCCACGGGCACCGCCGAAACGAGTCCGGCAGCAAGAATACATGAAAACGGACCCGACGCCCTCGCACCACCGAAAAAGAGTCCGAGAGCGCAAAACGTGAAAACGGACCCGACGCCCTCGCACCGCCGAACACGAGTCCGGGCACGCAAAACAAGAAAACAGACTTAACGCCCCGATATCGCCGAAAATGAGTTCGGAGCGCAAAACATAAAAATGGAACCCGACGCCCTCGGTGCATCCGAAAACGAGTTCGGAGTCCCAAAAGGTGAAAACGGCACATGATGCCCTCTGCATCGTCGAAAACGACTCCGGAGCGCAAAACATGAAAACGGGACCGTACGCCCTCCGTACCGCCGAAAACGAGTCCGGCGCACAAAACAAGAAAACTAGACTCGACGCCTCTAGTATCGCCGAAAATGAGTCCGGATCGAAAAATATGAAAACGGACCCGAGGCCCTCGACACGCCAAAAATGAGTTCGGGGCGAAAACAAGAAAACGGGACTTGACGCCCCGCACCGCCGAAAATGAGTCCGGCGCAAGAAAAAAAAAAAAAGGGGACCCGAAGCCCCCGCACCTTGGAAAATGAGTCCGGGATCGCAAAACGTGAAAACGGGACCCGAAGCCCCTGCACCTTGAAAATGAGTCTAGGAGCCCCAAAGATGAAAACAGACCCGACGCCCTCTGTACGCCAAAATTATTTCGGGAGCGCAAAACAAGAAAACGGGAATTGACGCCCTCGTACCGCCGAAAAATATTTCGGCGCGCAAAACATGAAAACGGACCCGACGCCCTGCACCGCCGAAAATGAGTCCGGGAGCGCAAAACGTGAAAACGGGACCCGACGCCCTCCGTATCACCGAAAACGAGTCCGGCGTGCAAAACTTGAAAATGGGACCCGACGACCACGGCACCGCCGAAAATGAGTCCGGAGCGTAGAACGTGAAAACGGGCACGACGCCCGCGCATCGCCAAAATCGTGTCCGGAGCGCAAAACGTGAAAGTGGGACCCGATGCCCTCTGCATCGCCAAAAACGAGTCCGAGAGCTCAAAACATGAAAACGGACCCGACGCTCTCGATACCGCCAAAATTGAGTCCGGGAGCGCAAAGCATGAAAAGGACACCCGACGCCCTGCACCAAGAAAACGTGAAAATGCGCCCCGACGCACTCGCACCGTCGAAAATGAGTCCGGGCGCGTAAAAACATGAAAACGGGACTCGAGACCCACGGTACCACCGAAAACGAGTCCGGGGAGTGCAAAACATGAAAACGGGACCCGACGCCCCGTATTGCCGAAAACGAGGCAGGCGCGCAAAACAAGAAAATAGGATTAGACGCCCCGTACCACCGAAAATGAGTTCGGGAGCGAAAACGTGAAAACATGACTTGACGCCCTCCGTATCGCCGAAAACGAGTCCGCCGCGCAAAAATCGGAAAATGGGACCCGACACCCTCTCGTATCGCCGAAAACGAGTCCGCCACGCAAAACTTTCAAACGGACCCGACGCCCACGGTATCGCCGAAAATGAGTCCGGAGCGCGAACGTGAAAACGGGACCCGACGCCCTCGCACCGCCGAAAACGAGTCCGGAGCGCAAAACTTGAAAACGGACCCCACGCCCCGGTGCACCGTCGAAAAATGTCCGAGAGCGAAAAACATGGCAAAGGGACCCGACGCCCCTGCACCGCCGAACACGAGTCCGGCGCGCAAAACTTGAAAACGGGACCCGACGCCCTCGCACCGCCGAAACGAGTCCGGCGCGCAAAACTTGAAAACGGGACCCCGACGCCCTGCACCGTCGAAAATATGTCCGAGAGCGAAAAACATGGCAAAGGGACCCGACGCCCTCGGTACCGCCGAACACGAGTCCGGGCACGCAAAACAAGAAAACAGGACTTAACGCCCCCGGTATCGACGAAAATGAGTTCGGGAGCGCAAAACATAAAATTGGACCTGACGCCCTCGGTACCGCTGAAAACGAGTTCGGGAGCCCCAAAAGGTGAAAACGGCACATGACGCCCCTGCACCGCCGAAAACGACTCCGGAGCGCAAAACATGAAAACGGGACCGTACGCCCTCCGTACCGCCGAAAACGAGTCCGGCGCACAAAACAAGAAAATCGGACTCGACGCCCCCGCACCGCCGAAAATGAGTCCGGATCGAAAACGTGAAAACGGGACCCGAGGCCCTCGATACGCCGAAAACGAGTCCGGAGCCCCAAACATGAAAACGGGACCCGACGCCCCTGCACGCCAAAAATGAGTTCGGGAGCGCAAAACAAGAAAACGGGACTTGACGCCCCGCACCGCCGAAAATGAGTCCGGCGCGCAAAATAAGAAAACGGGACCCGAAGCCCCTGTACCATAGAAAATGAGTCCGGGATCGCAAAACGTTAAAACGGGACCCGAAGCCCTCGGTACTTGGAAAATGAGTCTAGGAGCCCCAAACATGAAAACGGGACCCGACGCCCCTGCACCGCCAAAAATTAGTTCGGGAGCGCAAAACAAGAAAACGGAATCAAGCCCCTGCACCGCCGAAACGAGTTCGGCGCCCCAAACGTGAAAACGGACCCGACGCCCCTCGGCACCGCCAAAAATATTTCGGCCGCAAAACATGAAAACGGACCCAACGCCCCGGTGCACCGCGTAAAACGAGTCCGGAACGATAAATATGAAAACGGGACCCGACGCCCTCGGTACCGCCGAAAATGAGTCTGGGAGCGCAAAACGTGAAAACGGGACCCGACGCCCTCCGTATCACCGAAAACGAGTCCGAGCGTGCAAAACTTGAAAACGGACCCGACGACCACGGCATCGCCGAAAACGAGTCCGGAGCGTAGAACATGAAAACGGGGCACGACGCCTCGATCGCCCAAATCGTGTCCGGAGCGCAAAACGTGAAAGTGGGACCCGATGCCCCTGCATCGCCGAAAACGAGTCCGAGAGCGCAAAACATGAAAACGGGACCCGACGCTCTCGATACCGCCAAAATTGAGTCCGGGAGCGCAAAACGTGAAAACGACACCCGACGCCCTCGGTACCAAGAAAACGAGTCCAGGAGCACAAAAAGTGAAAATGCGCCCCGACGCACTCGCTACCGTCGAAAATGAGTCTGGGCACGTAAAAACATGAAAACGGGACCTGACACCCACGGTACCACCGAAAATGAGTTCGGGAGCGCAAAACATAAAAATGGGACCTGACGCCCTCGGTACCGCCGAAAACGAGTTTGGGAGCCCCAAAAGGTGAAAACGGCACATGACGCCCTCGATACCGCCGAAAACGACTCCGGGAGCGCAAAACATGAAAACGGGACCAGACGCCCTCCGTACCGCCGAAAACGAGTCCGGGCGCACAAAACAAGAAAACTAGACTCGACGCCCCCAAGTCACCGCCGAATAATGAGTCCGGATCGAAAACGTGAAAACGGACCCGAGGCCCTCGAAACGGCCGAAACGGTCCGGAGCCCCAAACATGAAAACGGGACCTAACGCCCCGCACGCCAAAAATGAGTTCGGGAGCGCAAAACAAGAAAACGGGACCCGACGCCCTCGATACGCGCCAAAATTGAGTCCGGAGCGCAAAACGTGAAAATGAGACCCGACGCCCCGGTACCAAGAAAACGAGTCCAGGAGCACAAAACTTGAAAATGCGCCCGACGCACTCGCTACCGTCGAAAACGAGTCTGGGCACGTAAAAACATGAAAACGGACCGACACCCACGGTACCACCGAAAACGAGTTCGGGAGCGCAAAACGTGAAAACGGGATTTGACGCCCTCGCTACCGCCGAAAACGAGTTCGGGTGCCCCAAACGTGAAAACGGGATCCGACGCCCACGGTACCGCCGAAATCTAGATCGGGCGCGCAAAACATGAAAAACGGACCCGACGCCCTCGCACCGCCGAAAATGAGTCCGAGAGCGCAAAATATAAAAACGGACCCGACGCCCTCCTTACCGCCGAAAACGAGTCCGGAGCGCAAACCGTGAAAACGGACTAGACGCCCTCCGTATCGCCGAAAACGAGTCCGCCGCGCAAAACTTGAAAACGGGACCCGACGCCCACGGTATCGTCGAAAACGAGTCCGGGAGCGCAGAACGTGAAAACGGTACCCGACGCCCTCGGTACCGTCGGAAACGAGTACAGGGGCACAAAGCGTGAAAACGGGACCCGACGCCCTCGGTATAGCCGAAAACGAGTCCGGGCACGCAAAACGTCAAAACGGGACCCGACGCCCACGGTACCGCCGAAAACGAGTCCGGCAGCGCAATACATGAAAACGGGACCCGACGCCCTCGGTACCACCGAAAAAGAGTCCGAGAGCGCAAAACGTGAAAACGGGACCCGACGCCCTCGCTACCGCCGAACACGAGTCTGGGCACGCAAAACAAGAAAACAAGACTTAACGCCCCCGATATCGCCGAAAATGAGTTCGGGAGCGCAAAACATAAAAATGGAACCTGACGCCCTCGGTACCGCCGAAAACGAGTTCGGGAGTCCCAAAAGGTGAAAACGGCACATGATGCCCCTGTACCGTCGAAAACGACTCCGGGAGCGCAAAACATGAAAACGGGACCGTACGCCTCCGTACCGCCGAAAACGAGTCCGGCGCACAAAACAAGAAAACTAGACTCGACGCCTCTAGTATCGCCGAAAATGAGTCCGGATCGAAAAATATGAAAACGGACCCGAGGCCCTCGACACGCCAAAAATGAGTTCGGGGCGAAAATAAGAAAACGGGACTTGACGCCCCGAACCGCCGAAAATGAGTCCGGCGCAAGAAAAAAAAAAAAAGGGACCCGAAGCCCCCGGTACCTTGGAAAATGAGTCTGGGATCGCAAAACGTGAAAACGGGACCCGAAGCCCTCGGTACCTTGGAAAATGAGTCTAGGAGCCCCAAACATGAAAACAGGACCTGACGCCCTCGGTACCGCCAAAAATTATTTCGGGAGCGCAAAACAAGAAAACGGGAATTGACGCCCTCGGTACCGCCGAAAAATATTTCGGGCGCGCAAAACATGAAAACGGGACCCGACGCCCTCGCTACCGCCGAAAATGAGTCTGGGAGCGCAAAACGTGAAAACGGGACCCGACGCCCTCCGTATCACCGAAAACGAGTCCGGGCGTGCAAAACTTGAAAACGGGACCCGACGACCACGGTACCGCCGAAAATGAGTCCGGGAGCGTAGAACGTGAAAACGGGGCACAACGCCCGCGGTACTGCCAAAATCGTGTCCGGGAGCGCAAAACGTGAAAGTGGGACCCGATGCCCTCGGTACCGCCAAAAACGAGTCCGAGAGCTCAAAACATGAAAACGGGACCCGACGCTCTCGATACCGCCAAAATTGAGTCTGGGAGCGCAAAACATGAAAAGCACACCCGACGCCCTCGGTACCAAGAAAACGTGAAAATGCGCCCCGACGCACTCGGTACCGTCGAAAATGAGTCTGGGCGCGTAAAAACATGAAAACGGGACCTGAGACCCACGGTACCACCGAAAATGAGTCTGGGAGTGCAAAACATGAAAACGGGACCTGACGCCCTCGGTATTGCCGAAAACGAGGCAGGGCGCGCAAAACAAGAAAATAGGATTAGACGCCCCCGTACCACCGAAAATGAGTTCGGGAGCGGAAAACGTGAAAACATGACTTGACGCCCTCCGTATCGCCGAAAACGAGTCCGGCCGCGCAAAACTGGAAAACGGGACCCGACACCCTCTGTATCGCCGAAAACGAGTCCGGCCACGCAAAACTTTCAAACGGGACCTGACGCCCACGGTATCGCCGAAAATGAGTCCGGAGCGCAGAACGTGAAAACGGGACCCGACGCCCTCGCACCGCCGAAACGAGTCCGGAGCGCAAAACTTGAAAACGGGACCCAACGCCCTCGTACCGTCGAAAAAATGTCCGAGAGCGAAAAACATGGCAAAGGGACCCGACGCCCCGGTGCACCGCCGAACACGAGTCCGGCGCGCAAAACTTGAAAACGGGACCCGACGCCCCGTGCACGCCGAAAACGAGTCCGGAGCGCAAAACTTGAAAACGGGACCCAACGCCCTCGGTGCACCGTCGAAAAAATGTCCGAGAGCGAAAAACATGGCAAAGGGACCCGACGCCCTGCACGCCGAACACGAGTCCGGCGCGCAAAACTTGAAAACGGGACCCGACGCCCTCGCACCGCCGAAAACGAGTCCGGCGCGCAAAACTTGAAAACGGACCCCGACGCCCTCGCACCGTCGAAAATATGTCCGAGAGCGAAAAACATGGCAAAGGGACCCGACGCCCTGCACACCCGAACACGAGTCCGGCACGCAAAACAAGAAAACAGGACTTAACGCCCCCGGTATCGACGAAAATGAGTTCGGGAGCGCAAAACATAAAATTGGACCTGACGCCCTCGGTACCGCTGAAAACGAGTTCGGGAGCCCCAAAAGGTGAAAACGGCACATGACGCCCTCGCTACCGCCGAAAACGACTCCGGGAGCGCAAAACATGAAAACGGGACCAGACGCCCTCCGTACCGCCGACAACGAGTCCGGGCGCACAAAACAAGAAAACTGGACTCGACGCCCCCAGTACCGCCGAAAATGAGTCCGGGATCGAAAAACGTGAAAACGGGACCCGAGGCCCTCGATACGGCCGAAAACGAGTCCGGGAGCCCCAAACATGAAAACGGGACCTGACGCCCTCGGTACCGCCAAAAATGAGTTCGGGAGCGCAAAACAAGAAAACGGGACTTGACGCCCCCGGTACCGCCGAAAATGAGTCCGGGCGCGCAAAATAAGAAAACGGGACCCGAAGCCCCCGGTACCATAGAAAATGAGTCTGGGATCGCAAAACGTGAAAACGGGACCCGAAGCCCTCGGTACCTTGGAAAATGAGTCTAGGAGCCCCAAACATGAAAACGGGACCTGACGCCCTCGGTACCGCCAAAAATTAGTTCGGGAGCGCAAAACAAGAAAACGGGAATCGAAGCCCTCGGTATCGCCGAAAACGAGTTCGGGCGCCCCAAACGTGAAAACGGGACCCGACGCCCTCGGTACCGCCAAAAAATATTTCGGGCCGCAAAACATGAAAACGGGACCCAACGCCCTCGGTACCGCAGAAAACGAGTCCGGGAACGATAAATATGAAAACGGGACCCGACGCCCCCGGTACCGCCGAAAATGAGTCTGGGAGCGCAAAACGTGAAAACGGGACCCGACGCCCTCCGTATCACCGAAACGAGTCCGAGCGTGCAAAACTTGAAAACGGGACCCGACGACCACGGTGCCGCCGAAACGAGTCCGGAGCGTAGAACATGAAAACGGGCACGACGCCCTCGCACGCCCAAATCGTGTCCGGGAGCGCAAAACGTGAAAGTGGGACCCGATGCCCTCGCACCGCCGAAAACGAGTCCGAGAGCGCAAAACATGAAAACGGACCCGACGCTCTCGATACCGCCAAAATTGAGTCCGGAGCGCAAAACGTGAAAACGACACCCGACGCCCTCGGTACCAAGAAAACGAGTCCAGGAGCACAAAAAGTGAAAATGCGCCCGACGCACTCGCACCGTCGAAAATGAGTCCGGGCACGTAAAAACATGAAAACGGACCCGACACCCACGGTACCACCGAAAATGAGTTCGGGAGCGCAAAACATAAAAATGGGACCTGACGCCCTCGGTACCGCCGAAAACGAGTTTGGGAGCCCCAAAAGGTGAAAACGGCACATGACGCCCTCGATACCGCCGAAAACGACTTCGGGAGCGCAAAACATGAAAACGGGACCAGACGCCCTCCGTACCGCCGAAAACGAGTCCGGGCGCACAAAACAAGAAAACTCGACTCGACGCCCCCAGTACCGCCGAATAATGAGTCCGGGATCGAAAAACGTGAAAACGGGACCCGAGGCCCTCGAAACGGCCGAAAACGAGTCCGGAGCCCCAAACATGAAAACGGACCTAACGCCCCGATGCACCGCCAAAAATGAGTTCGGGAGCGCAAAACAAGAAAACGGGACCCGACGCCCTCGATACTGCCAAAATTGAGTCCGGGAGCGCAAAACGTGAAAATGAGACCCGACGCCCTCGGTACCAAGAAAACGAGTCCAGGAGCACAAAACTTGAAAATGCGCCCGACGCACTCGGCATCGTCGAAACGAGTCCGGGCACGTAAAAACATGAAAACGGGACCGACACCCACGCACCACCGAAAACGAGTTCGGAGCGCAAAACGTGAAAACGGGATTTGACGCCCTCGCATCGCCGAAAACGAGTTCGGGTGCCCCAAACGTGAAAACGGGATCCGACGCCCACGCATCGCCGAAATCTAGATCGGCGCGCAAAACATGAAAAACGGACCCGACGCCCTCGCACCGCCGAAAATGAGTCCGAGAGCGCAAAATATAAAAACGGGACCCGACGCCCTCCTTACCGCCGAAAACGAGTCCGGGAGCGCAAACCGTGAAAACGGGACTAGACGCCCTCCGTATCGCCGAAAACGAGTCCGGCCGCGCAAAACTTGAAAACGGGACCCGACGCCCACGGTATCGTCGAAAACGAGTCCGGGAGCGCAAAACGTGAAAACGGGACCCGACGCCCTCGGTACCGTCGGAAACGAGTACAGGGGCACAAAGCGTGAAAACGGGACCCGACGCCTTCGGTACAACCGAAAACGAGTCCGGGCACGCAAAACGTCAAAACGGGACCCGACGCCCACGCGACCGCCGAAAATGAGTCCGGCGCGCAATACATGAAAACGGGACCCGACGCCCTCGGTACCACCGAAAAGAGTCCGAGAGCGCAAAACGTGAAAACGGGACCCGACGCCCCGTGCACCGCCGAACACGAGTCTGGGCACGCAAAACAAGAAAACAGGACTTAACGCCCCCGATATCGCCGAAAATGAGTTCGGGAGCGCAAAACATAAAAATGGAACCTGACGCCCTCGCTACCGCCGAAAACGAGTTCGGGAGTCCCAAAAGGTGAAAACGGCACATGATGCCCTCGGTACCGTCGAAAACGACTCCGGGAGCGCAAAACATGAAAACGGGACCAGACGCCCTCCGTACCGCCGAAAACGAGTCCGGCGCACAAAACAAGAAAAGCCGGACTCGACGCCCCTAGTATCGCCGAAAATGAGTCCGGGATCGAAAAATGTGAAAACGGGACCCAAGGCCCTCAACACGGCCAAAAATGAGTTCGGGAGCGCAAAACAAGAAAACGGGACTTGACGCCCCCGGTACCGCCGAAAATGAGTCCAGGCGCGCAAAACAAGAAAACGGGACCCGAAGCCCCCGGTACCTTGGAAAATGAGTCTGGGAGCCCCAAACATGATTTGACGCCCTCGCTACCGCCGAAAAATGAGTTCGGGTGCCCCAAACGTGAAAACGGGACCCGACGCCCTCGCTACCGTCGAAAATGAGTCCGGGAGCGCAAAAGATAAAAACGGGACCCGACACCCTCCTTACCGCTGAAAACGAGTCCGGGAGCGCAAACCGTGAAAACGGGACCCGACGCCCTGCACCTTGGAAAATGAGTCCGGGAGCCCCAAACATGAAAACGGACCCGACGCCCTCGTGCACCGCCAAAAATTAGTTCGGGAGCGCAAAACAAGAAAACGGGAATTGACGCCCTCGGTACCGCCGAAAACGAGTTCGGGAGCCCCAAATGTGAAAACGGGATCCGACGCCCTCGCTACCGCCGAAAAATATTTCGGGCGCGCAAAACATGAAAACGGGACCCAACGCCCTCAGTACCGCAGAAAACGAGTCCGGGCGAGCAAAACTTGAAAACGGGACCCGACGACCACGGTACCGCCGAAAACGAGTCCGGGAGCGTAGAACATGAAAACGGGGCACGACGCCCTCGATACTGCCCAAATCGTGTCCGGGAGCGCAAAACGTGAAAGTGGGACCCGATGCCCTCGGTACCGCCGAAAACGAGTCTGAGAGCGCAAAACATGAAAACGGGACCCGACGCTCTCGATACCGCCAAAATTGAGTCCGGGAGCGCAAAACGTGAAAACGACACCCGACGCCCTCGGTACCAAGAAAACGAGTCTGGGCGCGTAAAAACATGAAAACGGGACCTGACACCCACCGTACCACCGAAAACGAGTCTAGGAGTGCAAAACATGAAAACGGGACCTGACGCCCTCGGTATTGCCGAAAACGAGGCAGGACGCGCAAAACAAGAAAATAGGATTAAACGCCCTGTACCACCGAAAATGAGTTCGGGAGCGGAAAACATGAAAACATGACTTGACGTCCTCGGTACCGCCGAAAAATGAGTTCGTGTGCCCCAAACGTGAAAACGGGACCCGACGCCCTCGGTACCGTCGAAAATGAGTCCGGGAGCGCAAAAGATAAAAACGGGACCCGACACCCTCCTTACCGCTGAAAACGAGTCCGGGAGCGCAAACCGTGAAAACGAGACCCGACGCCCTCCGTATCGCCGAAAACGAGTCCGGCCGCGCAAAACTTGAAAACGGGACCCGACACCCACTGTATCGCCGAAAACGAGTCCGGCCACACAAAACTTGCAAACGGGACCTGACGCCCACGGTAACGCCGAAAATGAGTCCGGGTGCGAAAACTTGAAAACGGGACCCGACGCCCTCGCTACCGCCGAAAACGAGTCCGGGCGCGCAAAACGTGAAAACGGGACCCCGACGCCCTCGGTACCGCCGAAAATGAGTCCGGGAGCGCAAAACGTGAAGACGGGACCCGACACCCTCGCATGCACCGCCGAAACGAGTCCGGAGAGCAAAACGTGAAAACGGGACCCGACGCCCTCGCACCGCCGAAAACTAGTCCGGAGCGCGAACGTGAAAACGGGACCCGACGGCCTCGATACCGCCGAAAACGAGTCCGGGAGCGCACAACGTGAAAACGGGACCCGACGCCCTCGTGCACCGCCGAAACGAGTCCGGAGCGCACAACGTGAAAACGGGACCCGACGCCCTTGGTACCGCCGAAAACGATTCCGGGCGCGCAAAACATAAAAATGTGACCCGACGCCCTCGCTACCGCCAAAAACGAGTTCGGGAGCCCCAAAACGTGAAAACGGGACAAGACGCCCTCCGTACAGCCGAAAACGAGTCCGGGAGCGCAAAACAAGAAAACGGGACTCGACGCCCCCGGTACCGTCGAAAATGAGTCCGGGATCGAAAAACGTGAAAACGGGACTCGACGCCTACGGTACTGCCGATAACGAGTCTAGGAGCGCAAAACGTGAAAATGGGACCCGACGACCTCGGTACCGTCGAAAACGAGTCCGGGAGCGCAAAACGTGAAAACGGGACCCGACGCTCTCAGTACCGTCGAAAATATGTCCGGGAGCGATAAACATGGCAAAGGAACCCGAAGCCCACGGTACCGCCGAAAACGAATCCGGGAGCGCAAAGCATGAAAACGGGACCCCACGACCTCGGTACCTCCGAAATCAAGTCCGGGAGCGCAAAACGTGAAAACGGAACCCGACACCCTCGGTACCAACGAAAACGAGTCCGGTAGCGCAAAACGTGAAAACGGGACCCGACGCCCACGGTAACGCTGGAAATGAGTCAGGGAGCGCAGAACGTCAAAACGGGACCTGACGCCCTCGGTACCGCTGAAATCGTGTCCGGGAGCGCACAACGTGAAAACGGGACCCGACGCCTCTCGTACCAACGAAACGAGTCCGGGAGCGCAAAACGTGAAAACGGGACCCGACGCCCTCGGTACCGCCGAAAACGAGTTTGGGAGCGCACAACGTGAAAATGAGCCCTGACGCCCTCGGTACCGCCGAAAATGAGTCAGGGCGCGCAAAACAAGAAAACAGGACTTAACGCCCCCGGTATCGCCGAAAATGGGTTCGGGAGCGCAAAATGTAAAAATGGGACCCGACGCCCACGGTACCGTCGAAAACGAGTTCGGGAGCCCCAAACGTGAAAACGGGACCCAACGCCCTCGGTACCGCCGAAAACGAGTTCGGGAGCGCAAAACATGAGAACGGGACCAGACGCCCTCTGTACAGCCGAAAACAAGTCCCGGCGCGCAAAACAAGAAAACGGGACTCGACGCCCACGAAATAGTCGAAAATGAGTACGGGATCGAAAAACGTGAAAACGGGACCCGACGCCCTCGGTCCTGCCAAAAATCATTCCGGGAGCGCATAACATGAAAACGGGATCCGACGCCCAAGGTATCGCCGAAAACGAGTCCGGGAACGCAAAACATAAAAACGGACCCGACGCCCTCGATGCCGAAAATGAGTCCGGAGCGCAAAACATGAAAACGGGACCCGACACCCACGCTACCGCCGAAAAAGAGTCCGGGAGCGCGAAACATGAAAACGGGACCCGATGCCCTCAGTACCGCCGAAAATTAGTCCGGGAGCGAAAAACATGGCAAAGGGACCCGACGCTCTCGTTACCGCCGAAAACTTGTTCGGGAGCGCAAAACGTGAAAACCGGACCCGACGCCCTCGCTACCGCCGAAAAAGAGTCCGGTAGTGGAAAACGTGAAAACAGGATCCGTCGCCCCGGTACGCGCGAAAACGAGTCCGGGGGCGCAAAACAAGAAAACGGGATCCGACGCCCCCGTTACCGCCGAAAACGAGTCCGAGAGCGCAAAACATGAAAACAGGACCCGACGCCCTCGGTACCGCGAAATTGAGTTTGGGAGCGCAAAACGTGAAAACGGGACCCGACGCCCTCGATACCGCCGAAAACGAGAAAACGGGACCCGACGCCCTTGGTACCGCCAAAAACGAGTCCGGGAGAGAAAAACGTGAAAATGGGCCCCGACGCACTCGGTATCGCCGAAAACGAGTCAGGGCGCGTAAAACATGAAAATGGGACACGACGCCCCAGTTACCGTCGAAAATGAGTCCGGGAGCGCAAAACGTGAAAATGGGCCGGGACGCCGTCGGTACCGCCGAAATCGTGTCCAGGTGCGCAAAACGTGCAAACGGGACCCGACGCCCTCAATACCGCCGAAAACGAGTCCGGGAGCGCAAAACATGAAAACGAGACCCGACACCCTCGGTACCGTCGAAAAGATTTCCGGTATCGAAAAATAAGGCAACAGGACCCGACGCACTCGTTACCGCCGAACACGAGTCCGGGAGCGCAAAACTTGAAAACGGGACCCGACGCCCCGCACCGCCGAAACGAGTCGGGGCCCACAAAACGTGAAAACGGGAGCCGACACCCACGCTACCGCCGAAAACGAGTCCGGGAGCGCAAAACATGAAAACGGGACCCGACACCCTCGCTACCGCCGAAAATGTGTCCGGGCGCGCAAAACAAGAAAACGGGACTTGACGCTCCCGGTATCGCCGAAAACGAGTCCGGGAGCGCAAAACGTGAAAACGGGATCCGACGCACTCGGTATCGCCGAAAACGAGTCCGGGAGAGCAAAACGTGAAAACGGGACCCGACGCCCTGCATGCCGCCGAAAACGAGTCCGGGAGCGCAAACCGTGAAAATGGGCCCTGACGGCCTCGCTACCGCCGAAAACGAGTCCGGGAGCGCAAAACATGAAAACGGGACCCGACACCCTCGCTACCCTTGAAAACGAGTTCGGGAGCCCCAAACGTGAAAACGGGAACCGACTCCCTCGGTACCGCCGAAAACGAGTTCGGGAGCGCAAAACTTGAAAACGGGACCCGACGCCCTCGGTTCCGCCGAAGACGAGTTAGGGCGCGCTAAACATGAAAACGGGACTCGACGCCCTCGGTACCGCCGAAAACGAGTCTGGGTTCGCAAAACAAGAATACAGGAATTGACGTCCCCGGTAACGCCGAAAACGAGTCCGGGAACGCAAAACATGAAAACGGGACCCGACACCCACGGTACCGCCGAAAATGAGTCCGGGAGCGAAAAACATGGCAAAGGGACGCGACGCCCTCGTTACCGCCGAAAACAAGTTCGGGAGCGCAAAACGTGAAAACGGGACCCGATGCCCTCGTTAGCGCCGAAAAAGAGTCCAGGAGCGCAAAAAGAGAAAACAGGACCCGACGCCCTCGATACTGCCAAAAACGAGTCCGGGAGCGCAAAACATGAAAACGGGATCCGACGCCCTCGGTATCGCCGAAAACGAGTCCGGGAGCGCGAAACGTGAAAATGGGCCGCGACGCACTCATTACCGCCGAAAACGAGTCAGTGCGCGTAAAACATGAAAACGGGACCCGACCCCCACGGTACCGTCGAAAACAAGTTCGGGAGTGCAAAACATGAAAACGGGACCCGACGCCCTCTATATCGCCGAAAATATGTCCGGGAGCGAAAAACTATGCAAAGGAACCCGACGCCCTCGGAACTGTCGAAAACTAGTCTGGGAGCGCAAAACGTGAAAAAGGGACCTGACGCCCTCGTTACCTCCGAAATCGTGTCCGAGAGCGCAAAACGTGAAAACGGGACACGACACCCTCGACACAGCCGAATACGAGTTCGGGAGCGCAAAACGTGAAAACGGTACCCGACGCCCTCGTTACCTCCGAAAAAGAGTCCGGGAGTGGAAAACGTGAAAACAAGATCCGTCGCCCTCGGTACCGCAGAAAACGAGTCCGGGGGCGCAAAACAAGAATAAAGGACCCGACGCCCCCGTTACCGCCGAAAACGAGTCCGAGAGCGCAAAACATGAAAACGGGACCCGACGCCCTCGATACCGCCGAAAACGAGAAAACGGGACCCGACGCCCTTGGTACCGCCGAAAACGAGTCCGGGAGAGCAAAACGTGAAAATGGGACCCGACACCCACGGTACCGCCGAAAACGAGTCCGGGAGTGCAAAACTTGAAAACGGGATCTGACACCCACGGTAACGCCGAAAACGAGTCAGGGCGCGCAAAACTTGAAAACGGGACCCGACACCCTCGGTACACCCGAAAATGAGTCCGGGCACGCAAAACAAGAAAACAGGACTCGCTACCGCCGAAAACGAGTTCGGGAGCCCCAAACGTGAAAACGAGAACCGACGCCCTCGGAACTGCCGAAAACGAGTCCGGGAGAGCAAAACGTGAAAACGGGACCCGACGCCCTCGGTACCGCCGAAAACGTGTCCGGGAGCGCAAAACGTTGTAACGGGAACCAACGCCCTCGCTACCAAGAAAACGAGTCCAGGAGCGCAAAACGTGAAAATGCGCCCCGACGCACTCGTTACCGTCGAAAATGAGTCTGGGCGCGTAAAACATGAAAACGGGACCAGACACTCACGGGTACCGCTGAAAACGAGTCCGGGAGCGCAACACGTTAAATCGGGACCCGACACCCTCGGTAGCAAGAAAACGAGTCCGGCCGCGCAAAACTTGAAAACGGGACCCGACGCCCACGATAACGCCGAAAACGAGTCCGGGAGCGCAAAGCAGGAAAACGGGACCGAACGAGCTCGCTACCTCCGAAATCGAGTCCGGGAGCGCAAAACGAGAAAACGGGACCCGACGCCCTTAGTACCGCCGAAAACGAGTCCGGGAGAGCAAAACGTGAAAATGGGACCCGACACCCACGGTACCGCCGAAAACGAGTCCGGGAGTGCAAAACTTGAAAACGGGACCCGACACCCACGGTAACGCCGAAAACGAGTCAGGGCGCGCAAAACATGAAAACGGGACCCGACACCCTCGGTACCGCCGAAAATGAGTCCGGGCGCGCAAAACAAGAAAACAGGACTCGGTACCGCCGAAAACGAGTTCGGGAGCCCCAAACGTGAAAACGAGAACCGACGCCCTCGGTACCGCCGAAAACGAGTTCGGGATCGCAAAACTTGAAAACGGGACCCGACGCCCCCGTTACCGTCGAAAATGACTCCGGGAGAACAAAACGTGAAAACTGGACCCGACGCCCTCGGTACCGCCGAAAACGAGTCCGGGGGCGCAAAACGTGAAAATGGGCCCTGACGTCCCCGGTACCGCCGAAAACGAGTCAGGGCGCGCAAAACTTGAAAACGGGACCCGACGCCCTCGATAACGCCGAAAACTAGTCCGAGAGCGCAAAACGTGAAAACGGGACCAGACGCTTTCGCTACCATCGAAAATGAGTCCGGGCGCGCAAAACAAGAAATCGGGACTTGACGCCCCCGGTACTCCCGCAAATGAGTCCGAGAGCGTAAAACGTGAAAACGGGACCCAACGCACTTGGTACTGCCGAAAACGAGTCTGGGGGCGCAAAATAAGAAAACGGGACCCGACGCCCCCGGTACAGCCGAAAATATGTCCGGGAGCGAAAAACATGGCAAAAGGACCCGACGCCCTCGTTACCGTCGAAAACTAGTTCGGGAGCGCAAAACGTGAAAACTGGATCCGACGCCCCCGTTACCGCAGAAAACGAGTCCGGCGGAGCAAAATATGAAAACGGGACCCGACGCCCTCGATACCGCCGAAATTGAGTCCGGGAGAGCAAAACGTGAAAACGGGACCCGACACCCTCGGTACCGCCGAAAATGAGTCCGGGAGCGCAAAACGTTATAACGGGACCCACCGCCCTCGGTACCAAGAAAACGAGTCCAGGAGCGCAAAACGTGAAAATGCGCCCCGGCGCACTCGGTACCGTCGAAAATGAGTCTCGGGCGCGTAAAACATGAAAACGGGACCGTACACTCACTGCACCGCCGAAAACGAGTCCGGAGCGCAACACGTTAAATCGGGACCCGACACCCTCGGTAGCAAGAAAACGAGTCCGGCCGCGCAAAACTTGAAAACGGGACCCGACGCCCACGATAACGCCGATATCGTGTCTGGGAGCGCAAAACGTGAAAACGTGACCCGACGCCCTCAGTACCGCCGAAAACGAGTCCGGGAGCGCAAAACATGAAAACGGGACCCGACGCCCTCGGTACCGTCGAAAATATGTCTGGGATCCAAAAACATGGCAACGGGACCCGACGCACTCGCTACCGCCGAACACGAGTACGGGAGCGCAAAACTTGAAAACGGGACCCGACGCCCCCGGTACCGCCGAAAACGAGTTTGGGCCCGCAAAACGTGAAAACGGGACCCGACACCCACGCTACCGCCGAAAACGAGTCCGGGAGCGCAAAGCAGGAAAACGGGACCGAACGAGCTCGCACCTCCGAAATCGAGTCCGGAGCGCAAAACGTGAAAACGGGACTCGACGCCCTCGCACCGCCGAAAACTAGTCCGGAGCGCAAAACGTGAAAACGGGACCCGACGCCCACGAAACCGCCGAAAACGAGTCCGGGAGCGCGAAACGTGAAAACGGGACCCGACGCTCACGGTACCGCCGAAATCGTGTCCGGGAGACCACAACGTAAAAACGGGACCCGACGCCCTCGGTACCGCCGAATACAAGTCCGGGAGCGCAAAACATGAAAACGGGACCCGACGCCCTCGGTACCGCCGAAATTGAGTTCGGGAGCGCAAAACGTGAAAACGGGACCCGACGCCCTCGATACCGCCGAAAACGAGAAAACGGGACCCGACGCCCTTAGTACCGCCGAAACGAGTCCGGAGAGCAAAACGTGAAAATGGGACCCGACACCCACGCATGCCGCCGAAACGAGTCCGGAGTGCAAAACTTGAAAACGGACCCGACACCCTCGGTAACGCCGAAACGAGTCGTGGCGCGCAAAACATGAAAACGGACCCGACACCCTCGCACCGCCGAAAATGAGTCCGGCGCGCAAAACAAGAAAACAGACTCGCATCGCCGAAAACGAGTTCGGGAGCCCCAAACGTGAAAACGAGAACCGACGCCCTCGGTACCGCCGAAAACGAGTTCGGGATCGCAAAACTTGAAAACGGGACCCGACGCCCCCGTTACCGTCGAAAATGACTCCGGGAGAGCAAAACGTGAAAACTGGACCCGACGCCCTCGGTACCGCCGAAAACGAGTCCGGGGGCGCAAAACGTGAAAATGGGTCCTGACGTCCTCGGTACCGCCGAAAACGAGTCAGGGCGCGCAAAACATGAAAACGGGACCCGACACCCACGGTAACGCCGAAAACGAGTCTGGGAGCGCAAAACATGAAAACGGGACCAGACGCTTTCGCACCATCGATAATGAGTCCGGCGCGCAAAACAAGAAATCGGGACTCGACGCCCCGCACTCCCGCAAATTAGTCCGGAGCGTAAAACGTGAAAACGGGACCCAACGCACTGCTGCACCGCCGAAAACGAGTCCGGGGCGCAAAATAAGAAAACGGGACCGACGCCCCGCATGCCCGAAAAATATGTCCGGGAGCGAAAAACATGGCAAAAGGACCCGACGCCCTCGTTACCATCGAAAACTAGTTCGGGAGCGCAAAACGTGAAAACTGGATCCGACGCCCCCGTTACCGCAGAAAACGAGTCCGGCGGAGCAAAATATGAAAACGGGACCCGACGCCCTCGATACCGCCGAAATTGAGTTCGGGAGAGCAAAACGTGAAAACGGGACCCGACGCCCTCGGTACCGCCGAAAATGAGTCCGGGAGCGCAAAACGTTATAACGGGACCCACCGCCCTCGGTACCAAGAAAACGAGTCCAGGAGCGCAAAACGTGAAAATGCGCCCCGACGCACTCGGTACCGTCGAAAATGAGTCTGGGCGCGTAAAACATGAAAACGGGACCAGACATTCATGGTACCGCTGAAAACGAGTCCGGGAGCGCAACACGTTAAATCGGGACCCGACACCCTCGGTAGCAAGAAAACGAGTCCGGCCGCGCAAAACTTGAAAACGGGACCCGACGCCCACGATAACGCCGAAATCGTGTCCAGGAGCGCAAAACGTGAAAACGGGACCCGACGCCTCGCATGCCGCCGAAACGAGTCCGGGAGCGCAAAACATGAAAACGGGACCCGACGCCCTCGGTACCGTCGAAAATATGTCCGGGATCCAAAAACATGGCAACAGGACCCGACGCACTCGGCACCGCCGAACACGAGTCCGGGAGCGCAGAACGTGAAAACGAGACCCAACGAGCTCGGTACCTCCGAAATCGAGTCCGGGAGCGCAAAACGTGAAAACGGGACTCGACGCCCTCGGTACCGCCGAAAACTAGTCCGCGAGCGCAAAACGTGAAAACGGGACCCGACGCCCACGGTAACGCCGAAAACGAGTCTGGGAGCGCAGAACGTGAAAACGGGACCCGACGCTCACGCTACCGCCGAAATCGTGTCCGGGAAACCACAACGTGAAAACGGGACCCGACGCCCCCGGTACCGCCGAAAACGGGTCCGGAGCGCACAACGTGAAAACGGGACCCGACGACCCCTTCTCCGTCGAAAACGACTCCGTACGCCGAAAACTAGTCCCGGCGCGCAAAATAAGAAAACGTGACTCGACGCCCCGCACCGCCGAAAATGAGTACGGGATCGAAAAATGTGAAAACGGGACCCAACGCCCTCGGTACTGCCGAAAATGAGTACGTGACTCGACGCCCTCGGTACTGCCGAAAACGAGTCTGGGGGCGCAAAACAAGAAAACGGGACCCGACGAACAGCCGAAAATATGTCCGGGAGCGAAAAACATGGCAAAAGGACCCGACGCCCTCGTTACCGTCGAAAACTAGTTCGGGAGCGCAAAACGTGAAAACAGGATCCGACGCCCCCGTTACCGTAGAAAACGAGTCCGGCAGCGCAAAACGTGAAAACAGGATCCGAGAAAACGAGTCCGGCAGCGCAAAACTTCAAAACGGGACCCGACGCCCTCCGTATCGCCGAAAACCAACTCGGGAGCGCAGAACTTTAAAACGGGACCCGACGCCCTCGGTACCGCCGAAATCGAGTCCGGGAGAGCAAAACGTGAAAGCGGGACCCGACACCCTCGGTAACGCCGAAAACGAGTCAGGGAGCGCAAAACGTCAAAACGGGACCCGACGCCCTCGCTACCACCGAAATCGTGTCCGGGTGCGCACGACGTGAAAATGGGACCCGACGCCCTCGGTACCAATGAAAACGAGTCCGGGAGAGCAAAACCTGAAAACGGGACCCGACGCCATCGGTACCGCCGAAAACGAGTCCGGGAGCGCAAAACGTGAAAATGGGCCCTGACGCCCTCGGTACCGCCGAAAATGAGTCAAGGCGCACAAAACATGAAAACGGGACCCGACACCCACGGTAACGCCGAAATTGAGTCCGGGAGCGCAAAACGTGAAAATGGGCCCTGACGCCCTCGGTACCGCCGAAAATGAGTCAAGGCGCGCAAAACATGAAAACCGGACCCGACGCCCTCGGTGCCGCCGAAAATTAGTTCGGGCGCGCAAAATATAAAAACGGGACCCGACGCCCTCAATACCGCCGAAAACGAGTCCGGCAGCGCAAACCGTGAAAACGGGACCCGACGCCCTCCGTATCACCGAAAACGAGTCCGGCAGCGCTAAACTTAAAAACGGGACCCAACGCCCTTCGTATCGCCGAAAACGAGTACGGGAGCGCAAAACATGAAAACGGGACCCGACGCCCTCGGTACAGTCGAAAAATATGTCTGGGATCGAAAAAAATGGCAACGGGACCCGACGCCCCCGGTATCGCCGAAAAAGAGTCCGGGAGCGCAAAACTTGAAAACGGGACCCAACGACCTCGGTACCTCCGAAATCGAGTCCGGGAGCGCAAAACGTGAAAACGGGACCCGACGCCCACGGTAACGCCGAAAACTAGTTCGGGCGTGCAAAATATAAAAACGGGACCTGACTCACTCGGTACCGCCGAAAACGAGTCCGGGAGCGCAAACCGTGAAAACGGGACCTGACGCCGTCCGTATCGCCGAAAACGGGTCCGGCAGCGCAAAACTTCAAAACGGGACCCGACGCCCTCCGTATCGCCTAAAACGAGTCTTGCCGCGTAAAACATGAAAACGGGACCCGACGACCACGGTAATGCCGAAAACGAGTTCGGGAGCGCAGAACATTAAAACGAGACCCGACGCCCTCGGTACCGCCGAATTCGAGTCCGGGAGAGCACAACGTGAAAACGGGACCCGACACCATCGGTAACGCCGAAAACAAGTCAGGGAGCGCAAAACGGCAAAACGGGACCCGACGCCCTCGGTACCTCCGAAATCGAGTCCGGGAGCGCAAAACGTGAAAACGGGACACGACGCCCACGGTAACGCCGAAAACGAGTCCGGGAGCGCAAAACATGAAAACGGGACCCGACGCCGTCGCTACCGCCGAAAACGAGTCCGGGCGCACAAAACATGAAAACAGGACTTAACGCCCCCGGTATCGCCGAAAATGAGTTCGGGAGCGCAAAATGTAAAAATGGGACCCGACGCCATCGATACCGCCGAAAACGAGTTCGGGAGCCCCAAACGTGAAAACGGGACCCGACGCCCTCGCATCGCCGAAACGAGTTCGGGAGCGCAAAATTTGAAAACTTGACCCGACGCCCCCGTTACCGTCGAAAACGACTCCGGGAGCGCAAAACATGAAAACAGGACTTGACGCCCTTCGTACCGCCGAAAACGAGTCCGGGCGCGCAAAATAAGAAAACGAGACTCGACGCCCCCGGTACCGCCGAAAACGAGTCCGGGAGCGAAAAACATGGCAAAGGGACCCGACGCCCTCGTTACCGCTGAAAACTAGTTCGGGAGCTCAAAACGTGAAAACGGCACCCGACGCCCTCGGTATTGCCGAAAACGAGTCCGGGCGCGCAAAACAAGAAAACGTGATTAGACGCCCCCGTACCACCGAAAATGAGTTCGGGAGCGCAAAACGCGAAAACATGACTTGACGCCTTCGGTACCACCGAAAACGAGTTCGGGCGACCCGAACGTGAAAACGGGACCCAACGCCGACGCATACCGCCGAAAACTAGTTCGAGCGTGCAAAATATAAAAACGGGACCCGACGCCCTCCGTATCGCCGAAAACGAGTCCGGCCGCGCAAAACATGAAAACGGGACCCGACACCCTTGGTAACGCCGAAAACGAGTTAGGGAGCACAGAACGTCAAAACAGGACCCGACGCCCTCGATACCGCCGAAATCATGTCCAGGAGCGCACAACGTGAAAACGGGACCCGACGCCCTCGGTACCAACGAAAACGAGTCCGGGAGAGCAAAACGTGAAAACGGGACCCGACACCCACGGTAACGCCGAAATTGAGTCCGGGAGCGCGAAACATGAAAACGGGACCCGACGCCATCGGTGTCGCCGAAAATGAGTTCGGGAGCGCCAAACGTAAAAATGGGACCCGACGCCTTCGGAACCGTCGAAAACGAGTTCGGGAGCCCCAAACATGAAAACGGGACCCGACGCCCTCGCTACCGCCGAAAACTAGTTCGGGCGTGCAAAACGTGAAAACGAGACCTGACGCCCTCGCACGCCGAAACGAGTCCTAAGCGTAAAACATGAAAAAGGGACCTGACGCCCTCGCTACCGCCGAAAACAAGTCCGGTCGCGCAAAACAAGAAAACAGGACTTAACGCCCCCGATATCGCCGAAAATGAGCTCGGGAGCGCAAAACGTGAAAACGGGACCTGACGCCCTCGGTAACGCCGAAAACGAGTCTGGGAGCACAGAACGTGAAAACGGGACCCGACGCCCTCGGTACCGCCGAAATCGTGTCCGGGAGCGCAAAACGTGAAAACGGGACCCGACGCGCTCAGTACCGCCGAAAACGAGTTCGGGAGCGCAAAACATGAAAACGGGACCCGACGCCCCTGCACGTCGAAAATATGTCCGGATCGAAAAACATGGCAACGGACCCGACGCCCCGTGCACCGCCGAACACGAGTCCGGAGCGCAAAACTTGAAAACGGACCCGACGCCCCGCACCGCCGAAACGAGTCCGGCCCGCAAAATGTGGAAACGGGACCCGACCCCTACGGTTCTCCTCCGAAACGAGTACGGAGCGCAAAGTATGAAAACGGACCCAACGACCTCGCACCTCCGAAATCGAGTCCGGAGCGCAAAACGTAAAACGGACAAGACGCCCACGGTACCAACGAAAACGAGTCCGGAGAGCAAAACGTGAAAACGGGACCCGACGCCCACGCGTAACGCCGAAAACGAGTCCGGAGAGCAAAACGTGAAAACGGACCCGACGCCCACGTAACGCCGAAAACGAGTCCGGAGCGCAAAACGTGAAAACGGGACCCGACGCCCTCGCACCGCCGAAAACGAGTCCGGAGCGCAAAACATGAAAACGGCGATCGCCGCGAAAACGAGTCCGGTGCGCAAAACAAGAAAACAGACTTAACGCCCTCGCACCGCCGAAAACGAGTCCGGTCGCGCAAAACAAGAAAACAGGACTTAACGCCCCCGATATCGCCGAAAATGAGCTCGGGAGCACAGAACGTGAAAACGGGACCCGACGCCCTCGGTACCGCCGAAATCGTGTCCGAGAGCGCAAAACGTGAAAACGGGACCCGACGCGCTCAGTACCGCCGAAAACGAGTTCGGGAGCGCAAAACATGAAAACGGGACCCGACGCCCTCGGTACCGTCGAAAATATGTCCAGGATCGAAAAACATGGCAACGGGACCTGACGCCCCCGGTACCGCCGAACACGAGTCCGGGAGCGCAAAACTTGAAAACGGGACCCGACGCCCCCGCTACCGCCGAAAACGAGTCCGGGCCCGCAAAATGTGGAAACGGGACCCGACCCCTACGGTTCCTCCGAAAACGAGTACGGGAGCGCAAAGTATGAAAACGGGACCCAACGACCTCGGTACCTCCGAAATCGAGTCCGGGAGCGCAAAACGTAAAAACGGGACAAGACGCCCACGGTACCAACGAAAACGAGTCCGGGAGAGCAAAACGTGAAAACGGGACCCGACGCCCACGGTAACGCCGAAAACGAGTCCGGGAGAGCAAAACGTGAAAACGGGACCCGACGCCCACGGTAACGCCGAAAACGAGTCCGGGAGCGCAAAACGTGAAAACGGACCCGACCCCCTGCATCGCGAAAATGAGTCCGGAGCGCAAAACAAGAAAACGGTCCCGACGCCCCGCACCGCCGAAACCGATCCGGAGCGCATAACTTGATAACGGATCCAACGCCCTCGTATCGCCGAAACGAGTCCGGACGCAAAACGTGAAAATGGGACCCGACGCTCTCGGTATAGCCGAAAACGAGTCCGGGAGCGTAAAACATGAAAACGGGACCCGACACCCACGGTACCGCCGAAAACGAGTCCGGGAGCGCAAGACGTGAAAATGGGACCCGACGGCCTCGGTAACGCCGAAAATTAGTCCAGGCGCGCAAAACAAGAAAACGGGACTTGACGCCCCCGGTATCGCCGAAAATGACTTCGGGAGCGCAAAACGTAAAAATGGGATCCAACGCCCTCCGTACCGCCGAAAATGAGTTCGGGAGCGCAAAACGTGAAGATGGGCCCTAACGCACTCGGTACCGTCGAAAACGAGTCAGGGCGCGCAAAACTTGAAAATGAGACCTGACTCCCACGGTAACGCCGAAAACGAGTCCGGGAGCGCAAAACATGAAAACGGGACCAGACGCCCTCGGTACCGCTGAAAACGAGCCCGGGCGCGCAAAATAAGAAAACGGGACTCGTCGCCCCCGATACCGCCGAAAATGAGTCCGGGAGCGAAAAACGTGAAAACTGGACCTGACACCCTCGGTACTGCCGAAAACGAGTCCGGGGGCGCAAAACAAGAAAACGGGACCCTATGCCCTCGGTACATCCGAAATCGAGTCCGGGAGCGCAAAACCTAAAAACGGGACCCGACGCCCCCGGTACCGCCGAAAACGAGTCCGGGCCCGCAAAACGTGAAAACGAGACCCGACCCCTGCGGTACCGCCGAAAACGAGTACGGGAGCGCAAAGCATGAAAATGGGACCCAACGACCTCGCTACCTCCGAAATCGAGTCCGGGAGCGCAAAACGTGAAAACGGACACGACGCCCCGTGCACCGCCGAAAACTAGTCCGGAGCGCAAAACGTGAAAACGGACCCGACGCCCACGGTAACGCGCGAAAACGAGTCCGGGGCGCAAACGTGAAAATGGACCCGACGCCCCGTGCACCGCCGAAAACGAGTCCGGGAGCGCAAAACATGAAAACGGACCCGACGCCCCTGCATCCGTCGAAAACGAGTCTGGGCGCGCAAAACAAGAAAACAGGACTTAACGCCCCCGGTATCGCCGAAAACGAGTTCGGGAGCCCCAAATGTGAAAACGGGACCCGACGCCCTCGCTACCGCCGAAAATGAGTTCGGGAGCCCCAAACGTGAAAACGGGACCCGACGCCCCCGGTACCGCCGAAAACGAGTTCGGGAGCGCAAAATTTGAAAACGGGACTCGACGCCCCCGTTACCGTCGAAAACAACTCCGGGAGCGCAAAACATGAAAACGGGACTTGACGCCCTTCATACCGCCGAAAATGAGTCCGGGCGCGCAAAACAAGAAAACGTAACTCGACGCCCCCGGTACCGCCGAAAACGAGTTCTGGAGCTTAAAACGTGAAAACGGAACCCGACGCCCTCGGTACCGCCGAAAAAAAGTCCGGGAGCGGAAAACGTGAAAACGGGATCCGACGCACTCGGTACCGCCGAAAACTAGTCCGGGAGCGCGTAACGTGAAAACGGGGACCCGACGCCTCGATTCCGCCGAAAACGAGTCCGGAGCGCAAAACGTGAAAATGGGCCCCGACGCGCCAGTACCGCCGAAACGAGTCGTGAGCGCAAAACATGAAAACGGGACCCGACACCCCTGCACCGCCGAAATGAGTCCGGGCGCGTAAAATAAGAAAACGGGACTTGACGCTCCCGGTATCGCTGAAAATGAGTTCGGGAGCGCAAAACGTAAAAATGGGACCCAACGCCCACGGTACCCTTAAAAACGAGTTCGGGAGCCCCAAACGTGAAAACGAGAACCGACTCCCTCGGTACCGTCGAAAACGAGTTCGGGAGCGCAAAACTTGAAAACGGGACACGACGCCCTCGGTACCGCCGAAGACGAGTCAGGGCGCGCAAAACTTGAAAACGGGACCCGACACCCACGGTAACGCCGAAAACGAGTCCGGGAGCGCAAAACATGAAAACGGGACCCGATGCCCACGGTAACGCCGAAAACGAGTCCGGGAGCGCAAAACATGAAAACGGGAAACGACGCCCTCGGTCCTGCCGAAAACGAGTCGGGGTGCGCAAAACAAGAATACACGAACTGACGCCCTCGGTAACGCCGAAAATGAGTCTGGGAACGCAAAACGTGAAAATGGGACCCGACACCCACGGTACCGCCGAAAATGAGTCCGGGAGCGAAAAACATGGCAAAGGGACGCGACGCCCTCGTTACCGTCGAAGACAAGTTCGGGAGCGCAAAACGTGAAAACGGGACCCGACGCCCTCGGAAGCGCCGAAAAAGAGTCCGGGAGCGCAAAAAGTGAAAACGGGACCCGACACCCTCGATACCGCCGAAAACGTGTCCGGGAGCGCAAAACATGAAAACGGGATCCGACACCCTCGCTACCGCCGAAAACGAGTCCGGGAGCGCAAAACGTGAAAATGGGCCGCGACGCACTCATTACCGCCGAAAACGAGTCAGTGCGCGTAAAACATGAAAACGGGACCCGACCCCCACGGTCCCGCCGAAAACGAGTTCGGGAGTGCAAAACATGAAAACGGGACCCGACGCCCTCTGTATCGCCGAAAATATGTTCGGGAGCGAAAAACTTTGCATAGGAACCCGACGCCCTCGGAACTGCCGAAAACTAGTCTGGGAGCGCAAAACGTGAAAAAGGGACTTGACGCCCTCGCTACCGCAGAAAACGAGTCCAGGGGCGCAAAACAAGAAAACGGGAAAACGGGAAAACGGGACCCGACGCCCACGGTACCGTTGAAAACGAGTCCGGGAGCGCAAAACGTGAAAACGGGACTCGACGCCCTCGGTACATCCGAAATCGTGTCCGAGACCGCAAAACGTGAAAACGGGACTCGACGCCCTCGGTACCTACGAAATAGTGTCCGAGAGCGGAAAACGTATAAATGGGTCCCGACACCCTCGACACCGCCGAAAACGAGTCCGGGATCGCAATACGTGAAAACGGGACCCGACGCCCTCGCTACCGCCGAAAACGAGTCCGGGAGCGCAAGACGTGAAAACGGGACCCGACGGCCTCGCTACCGCCGAAAATGAGTCCGGGCGCGCAAAACAAGAAAACGGGACTTGACGCCCCAAGTATAGCCGAAAATGAGTTCGGGAGCGCAAATCGTAAAAATGGGAACCGACGCCCTCCGTACCGCTGAAAATGAGTTCGGGAGCGCAAAACGTGAAGATGGGCCCTGACGCACTCGCTACCGCCGAAAACGAGTCAGGGCGCGCTAAAACTTGAAAACGGGACCTGACTCCCACGGTAACGCCGAAAACGAGTCCGCGAGCGCAAAACATGAAAACGGGACCAGACGCCCTCGGTACCGCTGAAAAAAGCCCGGGAGCGAAAACGTGAAAACGGGTCATGACACCCTCGGTACTGCCGAAAACGAGTCCGGGGGCGCAAAACAAGAAAACGGGACCCTACGCCCTCGGTACATCCGAAATCGAGTCCGGGAGCGCAAAACTTGAAAACGGGACCCGACGCCCCCGCTACCGCCGAAAACGAGTCCGGGCGCGCAAAACGTGAAAACGTGACTCGACGCCCACGGTAACGCCGAAAATGAGTACGGCATCGAAAAACACGACCTCGGTACTGCCGAAAATGAGTCCGGGAGCGCAAAATAAGAAAACGGGACCCGACGCCCCAGGTACCGCCGAAAACCAGTCCGGGAGCGCATAACATGATAACGGGATCCAACGCCCTCGGTATCGCCGAAAACGAGTCCGGAACGCAAAACGTGAAAACGGGACCCGACGCTCTCGGTATAGCCGAAAACGAGTCCGGGAGCGCAAAACATGAAAACGGGACCCGACACCCACGGTATCGCCGAAAATGAGTCCTGGAGCGCAAAACATGAAAACGGGACCCGACGCCCTCAGTACCGCCGAAAATATGTCCGGGAGCGAAAAACATGGCAAAGGGACCCGACGCCCTCGTTACCGCTGAAAACTAGTTCAGGAGCGGAAAACGTGAAAACGGGATCCGACGCCCTCGCTACCGCCGAAAACGAGTCCGACAGCGCCAAACGTGAAAACGGGATCCGACGCACTCGGTACCGCCGAAAACGAGTCCGGGATCGCAAAATGTGAAAACAGGATCCGACGCACTCGCACCGTCGAAACGAGTCCGGAGAGCAAAACGTGAAAACGGGACCCGACGCCCTCGCACCGCCGAAACGAGTCCGGAGCGCAAAAAGTGAAAATGGTCCCCGACGCCTCGCATCCGCCGAAAACGAGTCCGGAGCGCAAAACATGAAAACAGAACACGACACCCTCTGTACCGCCGAAAATGAGTCCGGGCGCGCAAAACAAGAAAACGGGACCCGACGCCCATGGTAACGCCGAAAACGAGTCCGGGAGCGAAAAACGTGAAAACGGGACTCCGCCACCTCGCTACAATAAAACGATTTCGGGGGCGCAAAATAAGAAAACGGGACCCTACGCCCTCGGTACATCCGAAATCGAGTCCGAGAGCGCAAAACTTGAAAACGGGACCCGACCCCTGCGGTACCGCCAAAAACGAGTACGGGAGCGCAAAGCATGAAAACGGGACCCAACGACCTCGGTATCTCCGAAATCGAGTCCGGGAGCGCAAAACGTGAAAACGGGACACGACGCCCTCGGTACCGCCGAAAACAAGCCCGGGAGCGCAAAACGTGAAAACGGGACCCGACGCCCACTGTAACGCCGAAAACGAGTCCGGGGCGCAGAACGTGAAAACGGGACCCGACGCCCCGATGCACCGCCGAAAATGAGTCCGGAGCGCAAAACGTGAAAACGGGACCGACTCCCCTGCACCGCCGAAACGAGTCCGGAGCGCAAAACATGAAAACGGACCCGACGCCCGTGCCGCCGAAAACGAGTCCGGGCGCGCAAAACAAGAAAACAGACTTAACGCCCCCGGTATCGCCGAAAATGAGTTCGGGAGCGCAAAACGTAAAAATGGGACCCGACGCCCTCGCTACCGCCGAAAACGAGTTCGGGAGCCCCAAACGTGAAAACGGGACCCGACGCCCTCGGTACCGCCGAAAACGAGTTCGGGAGCGCAAAATTAGAAAACGGGACCCGACGCCCCCGTTACCGTCGAAAACGACTCCGGGAGCGCAAAACATGAAAACGGGACTTGACGCCCTTCATACTGCCGATAATGAGTCCGGGCGCGCAAAACAAGAAAACGTGACTCGACGCCCCCGGTACCTCCGAAAATGAGTACGGGATCGAAAAACTTGAAAACAGGACCCAACGCCCTCGGTACTACCGAAAATGAGTCCGGAAGCGCAAAATAAGAAAACGGGACCCGACGCCCCGCACCGCCGAAACCGATCGGGAGCGCATAACATATTAACGGGATCCAACGCCCTCGGTATCGCCGAAAACGAGTCCGGGAGCGCAAAACAAGAAAACGGGACCCGACACCCACGGTCCCGCCGAAAATGAGTCCGAGAGAGCAAAAAATGAAAACGGGACCCGACGCCCTCAGTACCGCCGAAAATATGTCCGGGAGCGAAAAACATGGCAAAGGGACCCGACGCCCACGTTACCGCTGAAAACTAGTTCGGGAGCTTAAAACGTGAAAACGGCACCCGACGCCCTCGCTACCGCCGAAAAAGAGTCCGGGAGCGGAAAACGTGAAAACGGGATCCGACGCCCTCGGTACCGCCGAAAACGAGTCCGACAGTGCAAAACGTGAAAACGGGACCCGACGCCCCTCATGCCGAAAATGAGTCCGGTAGTGCAAAACGTGAAAATGGGCCCTGACGGCCTCGGCACCGCCAAAAACGAGTCCGGTAGCGCAAAACATGTAAACGGGACCCGACACCCTCGGTACCGCCGAAAATGAGTCCGGGCGCGCAAAACAAGAAAACGGGACTTGACGCTCCCGGTATCGCTGAAAATGAGTTCGGGAGCGCAAAACGTAAAAATGGGACCCGACGCCCACGGTACCCTTGAAAACGAGTTCGGGAGCCCCAAACGTGAAAACGGGAACCGACTCCCTCGGTACCGCCGAAGATGAGTCAGGGTGCGCAAAACTTGAAAACGGGACCCGACACCCAAGGTAACGCCGAAAACGAGTCCGAGAGCGCAAAAAATGAAAACGGGACCCGACGCCCACGGTAACGCCGAAAACGAGTCCGGGAGCGCAAAACATGAAAACGGGACCCGACGCCCTCGATACCGCCGAAAACGAGTCTGGGCGCGCAAAACAAGAATACAGGAATTGACGCCCTCGGTAACGCCGAAAACGAGTCTGGGAACGCAAAACGTGAAAACGGGACCCGACACCCACGGTACTGCCGAAAATGAGTCCGGGAGCGAAAAACATGGCAAAGGGACGCGACGCCCTCGTTACCGTCGAAAACAAGTTCGGGAGCGCAAAACGTGAAAACGGGACCCGACGCCCTCGATTCCGCCGAAAATGAGTCCGGGAGCGCAAAACATGAAAACGGGATCCGACGCCCTCGGTACCGCCGAAAACGAGTCCGGGAGCGCAAAACGTGAAAATGGGCCGCGACGCAATCATTACCGCCGAAAACGAGTCAGTATGCGTAAAACATGAAAACGAGACCCGACCCCCACGGTGCCGCCGAAAACGAGTTCGGGATTGCAAAACATGAAAACGGGACCCCACGCCCTCTTTATCGCCGAAAATATGTCCGGGAGCGAAAAACTATGCAAAGGAACTCGACGCCCTCGGAACTGCCGAAAACTAGTCTGGGAGTGCAAAACGTGAAAAAGGGACCTGACGCCCTCGGTACCGTAGAAAACTAGTCCGGAGGCGCAAAACAAGGAAACGGGAAAACGGGACCCGACGCCCACGGTACCGTTGAAAACGAGTCCGGGAGCGCAAAACGTGAAAACGGGACCCGACGCCCCCGATACCTCCGAAATCGTGTCTGAGAGCGCAAAACATGAAAACGGGACCCGACGCCCTCGCTACCTACGAAATCGTGTCCGAGAGCGCAAAACTTATAAATGGGTCCCGACACCCTCGACACCGCCGAAAACGAGTCCGGGAGCGCAAAACGTGAAAATGGTACCCGACGCCCTCGTTACCTCCGAAATCGAGTCCGGAAGCGCAAAACTTGAAAACGGGACCCGACGTCCTCGGTACCGCCGAAAACGAGTCCGGGAGCGCAAAACGTGAAAACGGGACCCGACGGCCTCGGTACCGCCGAAAATGAGTCTGGGCGCGCAAAAAAAGAAAACGGGACTTGACGCCCCCGGTATCGCCGAAAATGAGTTCGGGAGCGCAAAACGTAAAAATGGGACCCGACGCCCTTCATACCGCCGAAAATGAGTTCGGGAGCCTAAAACGTCAAGACGGGCCCTGACGCACTCGGTACCGCCGAAAACGAGTCAGGGCGCGCAAAACTTGAAAACGGGACCTGACTCCCACGGTAACGTCGAAAACGAGTCCGGGAGCGCACAACATGAAAACGGGACCATACGCCCTCGCTACCGCCGAAAACGAGCCCGGGCGCGCAAAACAAGAAAATGGGACTCGACGCCCCCGATACCGCCGAAAATGAGTCCGGGAGCGAAAAACGTGAAAACGGGACCGGACACCCTCGGTACTGCCGAAAATAAGTCCGGGGGCGCAAAATAAGAAAACCGGACCCTACGCCCTCGGTACATCCGAAATCGAGACCGGGAGTGCAAAACGTGAAAACGGGGCCCGACGCCCTTGGTACCGCCGAAAACGAGTCCGGGAGCGCAAAACGTGAAAACGGGCACCGGACGCCCTCGGTACCGCCGAAAATGAGTCCGGGGGCGCAAAACAAGAAAACGGGACCCGACGCCCTCGGTACCGCCGAAAATGAGTCCGGGAGCTCAAAACGTGAAAACGCGACCCGACGCCCTCGGTACCGCCGAAAAAGAGTCCGGCAGCGCAAAACATGAAAATGGGCCCTGACGCCCTCGATAACGCCGAAATCGAGTCCGGGAGCGCAGAACGTGAAAACGGGACCCGACGCCAACGGTACCACCGACAATGAGTTCGGGAGCTCAAAACGTGAAAACGGGACACGACGCCCTCAGTACTGCCGAAAACAAGTTCGGGAGCGCATAACATATAAACGAGACCCGACGCCCTCGGTACCGCCGAAAAAGAGTCCGAGCTCGCGAGTCCGGGAACGCAAAACGTGAAAACGGGAGCCGACGCCCACGGTACCGCCGAAACGAGTCCGGAGCGCAAAACGGACCCGACGCCCCCGTATCACCGAAATCGAGTCCGAGCGCAAAACGTGAAAACGGACCCGACGCCCTGCATCGCCGAAAACGAGTCCGGGAGCACAAAACGTGAAAACGGGACCCGACGCCCCCGGTATCGCCGAAAATGAGTCCGAGCGCGCAAATCATGAAAACGGGACCCGACGCCCACGCGCATCGCCGAAAACGAGTCCGGAGCACAAAAACCGTAAAACGGGACCCAACGCCCCTGCACCGCCGAAATCGAGTTCGAGAGCGCAAAACATGAAAATGGGCCCCGACGCCCACGGTACCGCCGAAAACGAGTCCGGGCGCGCAAAACATGAAAACGGGACCCGACGCCCTCGATAACGCCGAAAACAAGAAAACGAGACAGGACGCCCCCGCTACCGTCGAAAATGAGTCCGGGAGCGCAAAACGTGAATACGGATCCGACGCCTCCTGCACCACTGAAAACGAGTCCGAGAGCGCAAAACGTGAAAACGGGACCCGACTCCCTCGGTACCTCCAAAAACGAGTCCGAGGGCGCAAAACGTGAAAACGGGGCCCGACGCCCTTGGTACCGCCGAAAACGAGTCCGGGAGCGCAAAACGTGAAAACGGCACCGGACGCCCTCGCATCCGCCGAAAATGAGTCCGGGCGCAAAACAAGAAAACGGGACCCGACGCCCTCGTACGCCGAAAATGAGTCCGGAGCTCAAAACGTGAAAACGCGACCCGACGCCTCTGCACGCCGAAAAGAGTCCGGCGGCGCAAAACATGAAAATGGGCCCTGACGCCCTCGATACCTCCGAAAACGAGTCCGGGCGCGCAAAACATGAAAACGGTACCCGACTCCCACAGTACCGCCGAAAACGAGTCCGGGCGCGCAAAATAAGAAAACGGGACCGGACGCACCAGTTACCGCCGAAAATGAGTTCGGGAGCGCAAAACGTGAAAACGGGACCCGACGCCCTCGCTACCGCCGAAAACGAGTCCGGGAGCGCAAAACGTGAAAACGAGACCCGACGCCCTCGGTACCTCCAAAAACGAGTCCGGGAGCTCAAAACGTGAAAACGAGACCCGACGCCCTCAACATCGTCGAAAATGAGTCCGAGCGCGCAAAACATGAAAACGGACCCGACGCCCATGGTACCACCAAAAACGAGTCCGGAACGCAAAACCGTAAAAACGGACCCAACGCCCCTCGCACCGCCGAAATCGAGTCCGAGAGCGCAAAACATGAAAATGGGCCCCGACGCCACGCACCGCCGAAAACGAGTCCGGCGCGCAAAACATGAAAACGGGACCTTACACCCTCGCTACCGCCGAAAACATGAAAACAGGACAGGACGCCCCCGGTACCGTCGAAAACGAGTCCGGGAGCGCAAAACATGAAAACGGGACTCGACGCCTTCGTACCGCCGAAAAAGAGTCCGGCGCGCAAAACACGAAACGGGACCCGACGCCTCGATACCGCCGAAAACGAGTCCGGCGCGCAAAACACTAAAACGGAACCTTACACCCTCGTATCGCCGAAAACAAGAAAACATGACAGACGCCCCGCATCCGTCGAAACGAGTCCGGGAGCGCAAAACATGAAAATGGGATCCGACGCCCGTACCGCCGAAACGTGTCCGGAGCGCAAAAGAGGAAAACGCTTCCCGACGCCCCTTCCCGCCGAAAATGAGTCCCGACGCGCAAAATAGAAAACGACACCGACGCCCTGCACCGTCGAAAATGAGTCCTGAGCGCAAAACATGAAAACGGGGCCGACGCCCTCGTACCGCCGAAACGAGTCCGGGCACGCAAAACATCGAACGGGACCCGACGCCCACGCGTGCCGCCCGCCGAAACGAGTCCGGAGCGCAAAAAATGAAAACAGACCCGACTCCCTCGCACCGCCGAAAAGAGTCCCAGCCGCGCAAAAAACATGAAAATGGGCCCCGACGCCCTCGATACCTCCGAAAACGAGTCCGGCGCGCAAAACATGAAAACGGTGCCGACTCCCACGCATGACCGCCGAAACGAGTCCGGGCGCGCAAAATAAGAAAACGGGACCGGACGCACCCGGCACCGCCGAAAATGAGTTCGGGAGCGCAAAACGTGAAAACGGGACCCGACGCACTCGCACCGCCGAAAACGAGTCCGGGAGCGCAAAACGTGAAAACGAGACCCGACGCCCTCTGCACCTCAAAAACGAGTCCGGGAGCTCAAAACGTGAAAACGAGACCCGACGCCCTCAACATCGTCGAAAATGAGTCCGAGCGCGCAAAACATGAAAACGGGACCCGACGCCCATGGTACCACCAAAAACGAGTCCGGGAACGCAAAACCAGAAAACGGGACCCAACGCCCTCGGTACCGCCGAAATCGAGTCTGAGAGCGCAAAACATGAAAATGGGCCCCGACGCCCACGGTACCGCCGAAAACGAGTCCGGGCGCGCAAAACATGAAAACGGGACATTACACCCCCGGTACCGCCGAAAACAAGAAAACAGGACAGGACGCCCCCGGTACCGTCGAAAACGAGTCCGGGAGCGCAAAACATGAAAACGGGACTCGACGCCTTCGGTACCGCCGAAAAAGAGTCCGGGCGCGCAAAACACGAAAACGGGACCCGACGCCCTCGATACCGCCGAAAACGAGTCCGGGCGCGCAAAACACTAAAACGGAACCTTACACCCTCGGTATCGCCGAAAACAAGAAAACATGACAGGACGCCCCCGGTACCGTCGAAAACGAGTCCGGGAGCGCAAAACATGAAAATGGGATCCGACGCCCTTGGTACCGCCGAAAACGTGTCCGGGAGCGCAAAAGAGGAAAACGCTTCCCGACGCCCTCGCTTCCGCCGAAAATGAGTCCGGACGCGCAAAATAGGAAAACGACACCCGACGCCCTCGCTACCGTCGAAAATGAGTCCGGGAGCGCAAAACATGAAAACGGGGCCCGACGCCCTCGGTACCGCCGAAAACGAGTCTGGGCACGCAAAACATCGAACGGGACCCGACGCCACGCGTACGCCGAAACGAGTCCGGAGCGCAAAACATGAAAACAGACCCGACTCCCTCGTATCGCCGAAAAAGAGTCCGGCGCGCAAAACATGAAAACGGGACCCGACGCCTCGAACCGGCGAAAATAAGTCCGGTAGCGCAAAACGTGAAAACGGGAAGGGACGCCTCGCTACCGCCGAAAACGAGTATGGGCACTAAAAACATGAAAACGGGACCCGACGCCCACGGTATCGCCGAAAACGAGTTCGGGAGCGCAAAACGTGAAAACGGGACCCGACGCCGTCGCTACCGCCGAAAACGATTGCGGGGGCACAAAACAAGAAAACGAGACCCTACGCCCTCGGTACCGCCGAAAACGAGTCGGGGCGCGCAAAAAATGAAAACGGGACCGGACACCCTGCGACCGCCGAAAACGAGTCCGGGCGCAAAACAAGAAAACGGATCCGACACCCCGTTACCGCCGAAAATGAGTCCGGAGCGCAAAACGTGAAAACGGCCCCGACGCCCTAGTACCGCCGAAACGAGTCCGGCGTGCAAAACATGAAAACGGGACCCGACTCCCACAGTACCGCCGAAAACGATTCCGGGCGCGCAAAACAAGAAAACGGGACCGGACGCACCAGTTACCGTCGAAAATGAGTTCGAGAGCGCAAAACGTGAAAACGGGACCCGACGCCCTCGGTACCGCCGAAAACGAGTCCGGGAGCGCAAAACGTGAAAACGGTCCCGACGCCCCGCACCTCCAAAAACGAGTCCGGAGCTCAAAACGTGAAAACGAGACCCGATGACCTCGGCATCGCCGAAAATGAGTCCGAGCGCGCAAAACATGAAAACGGGACCCGACGCCCACGGTACCGCCGAAAACGAGTCCGTGTGCGCAAAACCAGAAAACGGGACCCAACGCCCTCGGTACCGCCGAAAGACAAAAGTTATTTGATTGTATGAAAAGCAACAAATATGGTTGTATAAAAAGTTACAATTGATGGTACGAATACGTATAGGCTTTTAAACCTAGAAAATGCTCCACTAATCGCAAGCGTACGACTTCGTTGAGTAAGTTCAGTATCGAATCCACAGTGACTAAATAAACTCTAAACCGTACTTAGTTCAATTCAGATCCTAAAGGTAGGTCTTTTGGTATTTTTGTATAAAAAAAAGGGGGGTTTTGTAAAGTTTTAATTAAACTACGCAATTAACACTAACAAGTAGTAAGCAAATAAAGATAACAAAGTGAACAGTGTTTAAATCAATCAATAATAAGATCTCGTGGTTTCGGAAATTGTCACATCGGAATGGTTTCTTGCGGCCCGCAAGCTCTCACTTGCGCCCGCAAGCAACAAACAGAGAATGGTTTTCAAATAATTGGTTCTTAACTATCGCTCGTTATTCTAATAACCTCAACTCTCATTTGTTGGTAATTACACACTTGCTAACAGCTTATAAACCCTTAGGTAATCTCTTATACCTAATTTTAATTGATTCGTTCTATTGGTTTGTTTAACCTCTCGATCAAACACGAAATGTCCCTCTCGGTATTTTCGATTCCAAATCAACCAAGACAGCTCCTAATCAGTTGCAAATCATTTGATAACTCATGCCACACTCGGATTTGGCCTTATCCACGGCTTACCAAGTAATAAACAAGTTTCAATAGGAAAAGATGAGAATAAAATCAATCCAATATAAAAATCACGACCAAATATCAATTATAATCAACATCCATGACAAGCAATCTGTTCCCTAACCCTAAGATACAGCTTTACTACTCACACATAGTAGCAAACAACAAGAAAAGAGGGTAAAAGAATGAGTTCATGGTCAAAAGAACCGTAAAAACCCAAAATCAAATCCGCCTCTTGCAAGTGGTCTTCTCGTCGCGATATCTCTCGAAATCCGTGAAGGGAGACACCAAGCAAGGGTCGTCCTCTTCTCCCCGTGTCCGTCCGTCTAGACGGCTCAACCCTAGAACCTCCAAAAAAATCGCTATAAATAGCTCAAAACGCGAGAGGAAAGTCTAGAGTTTCCATATCTGGACTTGTGGGTAGCAAGGGGAGACTTGCGGGTCGCAAGCAAGAAAAGTCTTGCGGCCCGCAAGGAAGGTGCAGAAAGGTAAACGTCTCAAAACGGAGCTCCTGATGTGCTCGTGATGGTCTCAACTGCTCCATATGCTCCATATACCTGAAATAAGACCAAAGTAGAGCAGTAAACAAGAACAAGGCAGAGAAAAAAACCTAAATGCAACTGAAATGATGATTTTAGGATGAATATGAGTACATATCGGGGCAAATAAGTGCATATGAATGCAACGCATCAAATCCCCCCAAGCTAAAGTCTTGCTTGTCCTCAAGCAAAACCCTAAGTCCTAGGGTGCAAACCGTACTCAAATTCAGACCTAAATCCCATCTAAACTAAAGTCCTAGGTACAATTGAGAATGTTGCCAACGAAACCCTAAAATGGACAAGTTAACTCCTTGGTTTGGTTTCAACTAGAACGACTAAAGATTGGAAACTATTTGGGTCGTCGATTGGAGGTCTTATTCACCACACAAGCACATTTTTTATTTAGTTTCAAAGCAAACCTAACTACATGCAATTCGGTTTTCAAATTAGAAATGTGTCAAAGCAAGTAAACAGCCTTGTCCTGACGTTGTTGGAATTTACAAGAGGTCACCCGTTTATTCCCATTAACCTATGAGTCTCTACTCGAGGAAGAAAAGTGCAATTTTACCCTACAGAAAGATATATTGTCAAGTTGCAAGAATTTACTCCACCTCAGGCTTATCTTCCCGCTTGTATACTTGTTATTCGAAAAATAATTTTTTTTTTTTTGCAACGTAGTTTCCAAATTTCCAATCTAGGAAGATTTGGACGTTATGATATATCCAGACTTTTCAAGGTAGTACGGTCGGTACACTTACTCATAGCTCGCGCTAGCGGAGTAATACCCTTGTCATGTGCTGGAACATAGATGTTGCTTTTTATTACCTGTTTTTGTTTTTATTAAAATTTTTGTTATTTTTGGTTTTTTGAATTTGTCAAGTTCAAGCGGATGGAAAATCCTTTGGTAAGCGGTTACTTGCAACAGGACTCAACCAAAAATAGGAACCCTTTTCAAGTACTCACTGGTTAATAGGGACAACGGGTTGTTCTCGACCAAAACGTCATAAAATCTGATGTAAATCAGATGAACAAGGAAAAGTCGGGGTAAACCTCTCTAATTTGAAACCTTTATTCAATTTTTTTTTTTTTGAAAAGGCAAGTGTTAAATCAAAACATGAATGCAATACGTGTTTTTGCGTGCTATGCGGTTATACTATCCAAACTCTCCAAATTTTGTTCCAATAGGGTTAAAACCAAACCATCAAGTCAAAATAGGTCGGCAAAACACTCAATTAGTACTATTTACATTACACTACTCCTAAATTACTTTAATTACTCTACTCCTAAGACTCAGATTTGTTTCTACCCCCCCCCCCCAAGCTGAATCATGCACTGCCCTCAGTGCACAAAACCATAGATAAAGAAAAAGTAAAAGAAGGGTAAGTAGAACACAACCTGAGGGAATCAGTCTGAAGGGCCAGATGGTGGCTGATCGAATGAGGAGAGAGAGAAGAAAGGGGCTGGCGGCTAGGGTTTAAGTAGGGCCCCACAACGCCTTGCGAGCCGCAAGCCCTTCCTTGCGGGTCGCAAGCTGTGTGCAGACTTTTTCGTATTAGTGTTCCCTGATCCGCTTTATTGCATATTTCCTTCCACCTGACACCTACAATCTCACAAATAACTCAACCAAGTGTATGCATGAGAAAGAAAAAGAAAGTAATGCAAATAAAACAAAATAAAGAAAAAGAAAGAAAGAAAAAGAAAGAAAGAACCGAAAAGCTAAACCCTATCCCTTGGGTTGCCTCCCAAGAAGCGCTTGTTTTAGGTCCCGAGCTTGACCTTCTTTCCTATATGTCGCTGATGGGGTTGGATCGGAAAGGTACATCTCAATGCGTTCGCCATGATGCTGATCAGCAACATAGCCCTTGAGGCGTTGACCGTTCACTTTGAAATCCTTTCCATCCTTTCCTGCAATGTCCACTGCTCCGAAAGGATAGACCTTCTTCACCACGAAGGGCCCGGACCACCTTGATTTTAGCTTGCCTGGAAATAGCCTCAATCTAGAATTGAACAAGAGAACTAGATCACCTTCTTTGAAGTCCTTGCGCATGATGCGCTCATCATGTACTCTCTTTGTTCGCTCCTTGTAGATTTTGGCATTCTCATAAGCCTGCAAGCGCATTTCCTCCAATTCGTGCAAGTCGAGGATGCGCTTCTCTCCAGCTGCAAGCAAGTCCATGTTGATTGCACGAGTCGCCCAATATGCCTTGTGCTCGATCTCAACCGGAAGATGACAAGGCTTGCCATACACCAGTTTGAAAGGGCTCATGCCAATCGGTGTCTTGAAAGCTGTGCGATATGCCCAAAGCGCGTCATTGAGCTTGAAAGCCCAATCTTTCCTAGTCTTCGCAATAGTCTTCTCCAAGATGGACTTGATTTCCCTGTTCGACACTTCAGCTAAACCGTTAGTTTGAGGGTGATAGGTAGTGGCTACCTTATGTGTGACCCCAAGGCTGCTCATGAGCAGTTGAAATTGACGGTTGACGAAGTGTTTGCCTCCGTCACTGATGACGGCTCGAGGCACTCCGAAACGAGGGAAGATGGTGTCCTCGAAGAGGCGCTTGACGGCATTCGCATCCGCCTTTGCACAAGGTAGCGCCTCTACCCATTTGGAAACGTAGTCCACTGCCACCAGGATGTGCTCGTACCCTTTCGAGGAAGGAAACGGTCCCATGAAGTCTATACCCCAGACATCGAAGATCTCAACCTCTAGGATGGGCTGCTGTGGCATCTCACTACGCCTCGTGATGTTCCCGGTTCTTTGGCACTGATCGCATGAAAGCACAAAAGAGTGCGCATCCTTGAAGATAGTGGGCCAAAAGAAACCTGACTGCAAAACCTTGGTAGCAGTTTTAGAAGAGGAGGCATGGCCTCCATAAGCAGAAGAATGACAATGAAAGAGAATAGGATGTACCTCCTCATGTGGCACACAACGCCGAAAAATCCCATCAATACCTACCTTGAAGAGAAAAGGCTCTTCCCAAAAATAGTACTTGACATCAGCCTTAAACTTCTTCCTCTGCTGGTAAGTCATGCCTGGGGGATATACACCTGCAACAAGAAAGTTAGCAAAATCTCGCATACCATGGTATCGGTGCAGTTTCAAGAAGAAATGTGCTCATAGAAGTGCTACTTGCGGCCGCAAGGGTCATCATGCGGGTCGCAAGCAGTAGAGTCAGTGAATGCCATGAGAGAGTAGAGCTGCTCTCCAGGAATCGAATCGTAAATTGCAATGTCGCTTTGGGCCTCTCCTTCCCAATGCAAACGTGAGAGGTGATCTGCAACTGAATTTTCTGATCCCTTCTTGTCCTTGATCTCCATGTCAAATTCCTGCAACGAAAGGATCCATCGGAGAAGATGGGGTTTGGCGTCCTTTTTGCTCATCAAATACCTGAGTGCGGCGTGGTCAGTGTAGACAACGATATGAGAGCCGACCAAGTAGGAGCGAAACTTCTCAAGGGCGAACACCACAGCTAAGAGCTCCTTTTCGGTTGTGGTGTAGTTGACCTGTCCTGGATCGAGGACCTTGCTCGCGTAACAAATGGCGACGGGCAACTTATCCTTCCTTTGCCCAAGAACTGCACCAACAGCATAGTCACTGGCATCACACATGATCTCAAAAGGCTTGGTCCAATCAGGAGGCTGTAAGATAGGTGTTGAAACAAGTGCCTCCTTCAACCTGTGAAAAGACTTAACACACTCATCAGAAAAGACAAAATCATTTTCCTTTACCAAGAGATTTGTCAAGGGCTTGGCAATCTGGGCAAAATCCTTGATGAAACGGCGGTAGAAGCCGCAATGACCAAGGAAACTGCGCACATCCTTGACGTTGGTCGGTGTGAAAAGCTTCTCGATGACCTCAACTTTTGCTTTGTCAACTTCGATGCCCTTGCTTGTCACTCGATGTCCAAGAACAATGCCCTCTTACACCATGAAGTGACACTTCTCCCAATTGAGAACCAGATTGACTTCCTCACATCTCTGCAAAACCTTACAAAGATTGGCTAGACAAGAATCAAAAGAGGTACCACAAACAGAAAAGTCATCCATGAAAATCTCAACCTCTTTTTCAATGAAAGCAGAGAAAATAGCCATCATCGCTCTTTGGAATGTAGCTGGCGCATTACACAAGCCAAACGGCATCCTTCGATAGGCAAAGGTGCCATAAGGACATGTGAATGTCGTCATCTCCATATCCCGAGGATGAATGGGTACCGAAAGAAGCCCGAATACCCATCAAGGTAGCGTAAATGAGTGTGATTCGCAAGACGCTCCAACATCCGATCCACAAAAGAAGGGGAAGTGGTCCTTGCGAGTCGTAGCATTCAGTTTGCGATAATCAATGCACATTCTCCACCCTATCGTGGTGCGCACTTGAACCATCTCACCCTTTTCATTCTTAACCACTGTTGCTCCACCTTTCTTTGGAACCACGTGCACTGGACTCACCCATTTGCTGTCTGAGATAGGAAAAATGATGTTAGAATCAAGCAATTTAAGAATTTCTTTCTTTACTACCTCTTGAAGAATTGGGTTGAGCCGCCTTTGATGCTGCACTGAAGGTTTGTGACTGTCCTCCAGGTGTATGCGATGTGCACAAATGGTTGGACTAAGCCCCTTGATATCTTTGATCGAGTACCCAATGGCACCCCTGTGAATTCTCAGTTTCTCCAATAGCCTTGACGTCTCGTCGGGGCTCAAATGAGTGCTCACAATCACTGGAGAAGACCTGTCAGAATCAAGAAACTCATACCTCAAATTGGCGGGAAGAGGCTTGAGTTCGGGCTTACTTGCATCTGTGAGTGGTGGTGCACGATCTGCTAAAACCTCATGTGATTCGCATAGTATGCGTTCTGGTTCATCTGTTGAGACTTCAGCTGCACAAACTGCTTCATCCATGTTCAGTTCGATGGGCTCCTTGCGGGTCGCATGACTGTCCTGAGTGCTCAAGTCATCCTGAAAACGAGATAAGAAATCAAAGTGATACCTGAGCGAGCTCTGGGTTTGCTCGAGAAAGTCTTCCTGCACGTCATTGACCAACTCATCAATGACATCAACACGATAGCAATCATCAGATGAGTCGGGGTACTTCACTGCCTTAGCAACTTGAAACTGCACTTTTTCATCCCCAATTCTCATGGTGAGAGTTCCTTCATATGTGTCGAATATGGTCCTTGTTGTTCGGAGGAAAGGACGCCCTAGAATGACCGGTACATCCTTGTCCTCATCCATCTCCATCACCACGAAATCACCTAGGACAAAGAATTTGCCCACCTGAACGGGCACGTCCTCCACTATCCCCAATGGCAAGTGGACAGAAGAATCTGCAAGCTGCAAAGTCATACGGTGGGCTTGAGCTCACCCACACCTATCCTTTGAAAGATGGTGTGAGGCATGAGACTCACACTTGCCCCCAAATCACATAAAGCCTTCTTGATAACCGCTTTACCAATGGTGCAAGGGATAGTGAACTTACCTGGATCGCCAAGCTTAGGAGGTAGCTCGCGACTCACCACAGCACTGCATTCAAGGTTCAGCTGTACGCTCTTGCAATCCTTCAAGCTCCTCTTGTTGGATAAGATGTCCTTGAGAAACTTAGAGTAGGAAGGCATCTGCATAAGTGCGTCAGCAAAAGGAATAGAAATGGTGAGTTGTTTCAATACCTCCATAAATTTGGCAAATTGCTCATCCAAACGAGCCTTGGCGAGCCTCTGAGGGAATGGGACAGGCGGTCTGTAAGGTGGCTGTGTCACTGCTGACTTGCCCTTCTCCTTACTCTGGTCAGCCGCTGGTATCGGCTGATCTCCTCGAACGGATTGCGTTCGTCTCGCCCTTTTCTCTTGCGGCCGCATGAGATGTCTTGCGGCCGCATGTCTCTCGGGCCGATTGTAGCCGAAGAGCTCGCAGATGTGCCCTGTTGTGCCTCTTGCGGGCCGCATGGTGTTTTTTGCGGGTCGCAAGCCTGCTGTCTGATAGTTGATTCTCCTTCTGGCTGAACCGTTTCCTCCGATAGAAGGTCCAAAGCAGACCGTGTACCACTCCTCAAAGTGTGGATTGCCTTAACTTCTCCATGGGGATTGGTTGGTCGGCTTGGTAATTTGCCCTTATCCCCCGAACTTGAGGTTCCACTTGCGTCACCAAACCCCATTCTTGCCAATTTCTCATTCATCGCTTGCAACCGCTCAAACATCATCATATTCATCTTCCTTACTCGTGCATGAAATCGCAACATGTCGGATACGAAATCTCGCTTGGGTTGATTGTTGAATTGTGGTGGTTGAACATTGCGGTTTTGGCCTTGGTTTGGAAAATGGGTGTTGTTGTAGAAGTTACGGTTTCCACTTCCTTGTTGTTGCTGCTGTGGTGGGCCTTGATTTTGGTAGCGAGGAGGGTTGTTGCTATTGTTATAAGACCCAAAGGTGTTTGGTCTTTCCTCCAAGTCTTGCCGATCATCGGGGTCAATTGAGTAGAGCGGCGAAGGGTGGTTTCGGAAAGAAGGAAGGCTCGAGTTGAGAGAGTTGACATATTCCGTGTCCTCCTCGGGTTGTGCTAGTGGACATGCTTGATAGTCATGCTTCTCGTCCCGACAAAGGGTACAAGCTTGGACTTGTACCATTTTTTAGGCTGCCTTCTGTTTGTCCACTTAGATTTGAAGCGCATCAATCTTGGCTTGCATCAAGGCAAGCTGATTAACCTCGTACTTTCCTCCCGAACTACGGACCATCTCACGGTTCGACCACTGTTGCTGCTGGGCCGACCGTTCAAAGATATTGAGGATCTCTTGAGCCTCCAAATCAATGATAGTCCCACCTGCACCATTATCAACAAACACACGACTCTGGGAAGTTAGACCATTATAAAATGCATCAACAAGCATCCAAATACTCGGATTATGGTGTGGGCAAGATCGGAGCAAATGGTTGAACCTATCCCAAGCGTCACTAAATGACTCATCATAACCTTGTTTGAACGCAGCTATTTGTGCTCTAACCTTAGCAGCTTCTCCTAACAGATAGTACTTTGCAAGAAAAAGATTAGACATTTCAGCCCTGTGTACCAACCGAGCCTTTAGGGAGAGAGTTAAACCAAATTTTCGCTTTGTCTCTCGAGATAAGGGAAACAAAGCCAGCTTCACATACTCCATTCTTGCTCTTGCACATTTCACCGTTTGACAAAGATTGGAGGAAGTTGTTGAGATGCTCGTGCGGTTCTCAACCTCCAAGCCGTGGTAACAATTTTGCTGGATCAAGTTGACAACGCCTGAGCCGAAACTCGGTGGATCTCCAAGCACCTGTGGAAGGACGATCGGTCCTTGTGCATCATCAGCTCTAGGGATGTGGTAGTCCCTGAGAGTGCGCGGCACAAATGGCGGAAAGTTATCCCCCTCTTCATTGTTAACGGGATCATTTCGTGGAGGATCTTCTCCTCGATTTGCCATGTCGTATGCTTCGAATGAGAAGGACTGAGATTGATTCAGTGTGATGGTGGTCTTTCGGTTTCTTGGCTCTACTTCTCAAGTTGTAGTCACCAACCGAGGAAGCTTATCCAGCTTGAGCACCCGAAACAATCAAAGAAAGATGAAGATAAAATATTAGAACCAAAAAGAAATAAGAGTTAGATTCGAATAAATATGGTCGTTCCACGCAAGAATCGCCAAAAAGCTTGATGGTACGAATACGTATAGGCTTTTAAACCTAGAAAATGCTCCACTAATCGCAAGCGTACGACTTCGTTGAGTAAGTTCAGTATCGAATCCACAGTGGACGGAAATAAACTCTAAACCAAACTCGCTCAATTCAGATCCTAAAGGTAGGTCTTTTTGGTATTTTTGTATAAAAAAAGGGGGGGGGGTTTTGTAAAGTTTTAATTAAACTACGCAATTAAAACTAACAGTAGTAAGCAAATAAAGATAACAAAGTGAACAGTGTTTAAATCAATCAATAATAAGATCTCGTGGTTTCGGGAAATTGTCAAGCACCGAATGGTTTCTTGCGGCCCGCAAGCTCTCACTTGCGCCCGCAAGCAACAAATAGCAGAGAATGGTTTTCATCGTAATTGGTTCTTAACTATCAGTTCGTTATTCTAATAACCTCAACTCTCATTTGTTGGTAATTACACACTTGCTAATAGTTATAAACCCTTAGGATAATCTCTTATACCTAATTTTAATTGGATTCGTTCTATTGGTTTGTTTAACCTCTCGATCAAACTCGAAATGTCCCTCTCGGTATTTTCGGATTCCAAATCAACCAAGACAGTTCCTAATCAGTTGCAAATCATTTGATAACTCATGCCACACTCGGATTTGGCCTTATCCACGGCTTACCAAGTAATAAACAAGTTTCAATAGGAAAAGATGAGAATAAAATCAATCCAATATAAAAATCACGACCAAATATCAATTATAATCAACATCCATGACAAGCAATCTGCTCCCCTAACCCTAAGATACGCTTTACTACTCACACATAGTAGCAAACAACAAGAAAAGAGGGTAAAAGAATGAGTTCATGGTCAAAAGAACCGTAAAAAACCCAAAATCAGCAATCTGCCCTTGCAGGTGGTCTTCTCGTCGCGATATCTCTCGAAATCCGTGAAGGGAGACACCAAGCAAGGGTCAGGTCCTCTTCTCCTGTGTCCGGTCTAGACGGCTCAACCCTAGAACCTCCAAAAAAATCGCTATAAATAGATCAAAACGCGAGAGGAAAGTCTGGAGTTTCCATATCTGGACTTGCGGGTAGCAAGGGGAGACTTGCGGGTCGCAAGAAAAGTCATGCGGCCCGCAAGGAAGGTGCAGAGAGGTAAACGTCTCAAAACGGAGCTCCTGATGTGCTTGTGATGGTCCCAACTGCTCCATATGCTCCATATACCTGAAATAAGACCAAAGTAGAGCAGTAAACAAGAACAAGACAGAGAAAAAGCCTAAATGCAACTGAAATGATGATTTTAGGATGAATATGAGTACATGTCGGGGCAAATAAGTGCATATGAATGCAACGCATCAAAATTAAAGAGTTAATTTTGAAGGGTTGAAACCTTGATTAAGGAAAATACTAATTTGTTCTACTAGCATAGAACTATTAGTAGTTAGTTAATCCTAGATGGATACTTGGAGATGCGTCATTCTTTTGGTGCTCGGGAAGATAGGAGAAGAGCTCGCAACCACCATCCTTGGAAGTCTACACCTTCGATTACGATATTGAAGGAGGTATGAGCTTCTTAACCCCTTTTCGGTTTAGTATCAACTAGATAACAATGGATCCTTGGTTGTTGCTTGTAAATTTTTTAAAATTTATACCATATGCATAACCTAAAATCCTTACAATTGGTATCAGAGCTAAGGACGTTTTCTAGTTGATTTTTTGCCTATTTATGTATATTTGATACATAGAAATATTATTTGGATAATCTATTTGCTTGTATTCTTGAAAATTTTCTTGACTATTCTATTTCATAGACTATCATTTGTGACTATAAATGATTAGTCTATTTGATAGAATATTTATTTGATGCATGAGTTGCATTTTGGAGTTACCCGATTGGAGAAAATGTTGTTTCTTTCGATCGAACGGTAAAATATTTTTAAAAGTAAATCTATCAATTAAATAGTAATACAATCTCTCATCCAAAATTTGTTATAATGTCTAGAGTAGAATAAAATTTATTTCATGAATTTTGGACGAATTTTAAATGTGATTCGATGAGAAACCGTTTCAGCCGTTGTGCTGGAAACAGCACTGGGTTCCCTTGTTGTGACCCAAGTTTGGCTTAGTTCGGTTTAGAATTACTTGAAATCCTTTTGAGTGATTATTATACTGTTGTTATAGTAATAGTTTAGACTAAAAAAAGTACGGATGGATTTATAAAAAAAATCTAAAAGTGGTAGATGATAAGGTTGTTTTAGCTTAAGGATGAAATCTTTTTTATTTTTATTTTACCTCTGGGATTGAGATCTATCAAAACTGTTTTAATGGGTATATATACATGTCTAAAGGATTCCATGTGAATTTTTTGAGATTTTTTAGGCACCGAAAATATTTGGGTACTTTTTCGAAAAGTTTGTATATTGACCAAGTCAAGTTAAATTAGATTTATTAATATCATTGTAAGTTAAGAGTTAAAAAAAATGATATTATAATCATTTGTTTTCTGTTAAAAGAAAATAAATTAATTTTGAAGTGTCAAAATTTAAGACTAGGGTTTAAATAATCAAATTAGTTGATGTTTTGGAAAGCTTGTTTGAGTGATTGCAATTTCTCGATTTAAATATTCATAAAATTGCATTAAAATTTTGTTTACTCTTACTTGCTGTTGACAAAAGTATTTTAAACCTATTTTCAAAAGGAGAATGACAAGCAAATAGATTTAGAACCAAATAATGAATTAGGGGCAAATAAAGTAGCATGTGCATGGTATATGTGCTAACTTGTTTTTGTAGGTGGATTGTGGGTTTGTATGGCTCATGATTATCAATGCCTTGTGTGTTGTATGAATGTTTGTAATGCGGCCTAAGGTGCCATTGATTATTAATTAGATTAATTTAATTATGGCAAAGTATGTTAGATTATCATTGATGTATTATTTCATTCATGGCTTGCATGCCACTTAGGATTTAGGATTGGGGAATTCTAAAATGTAAATTTTTATTTTATTTTAGAATAGTTCTAAATATAGAATAGGATTGGATGGGTGTTAGTAGCTTAGAAAATATTTCTTTCATGGAGATGCGAAGAAGAAGCTACAATATGCAAGCGGGGACCATACAAGCTCACGAAGCATGCGTTATGATTTGAGATGCTTATTTATTTTATGTGTTGTATGATTGAGTATCATAGGATAGGTATGGGTGTATGTTGAAATGACTACAACAACAACAAAAAAAAACACATAAAATGTCAAGTCCCATAAAATATCAAGTGTGAATACCCTCCCTACTCTATCCTTTTCAAATCATCGATCGTATTTCAACGGGACCTACTCAGTAGGAGTTGTTTGCTATCTTTGAGAGTTGAGGGATACGTCCGACGTATCATGACCAAATAGAGAAAGGTCAGCTTGACAAGGTTATCAAAACAGTTTTGGACCTAGGGGTATAGTTTGTAAATTGTATAAAGATATTAATTACAAACCAAGAGTCATATGGAGATATGATCGGTAAAGTAGTTACCCACCTAAAATAAACTAAATCAAGTTCATGCCGCCGCTGGCTTGTCTTAGTTGAAAATATGGATCTTGGACCTACTACAAAAGGGGACGATTAATTGTAGTGTGAGTTTTATTACTAATAAAACTATACATGCATAAAATAATTAAGACCTTTACTTTGAATATTTGTAGATTATGGCAAATCAATCTTTTTCGCTGCGTTCGATCTTAGAAAAGGAAAAACTCGCCTCCAACGGTTCCAATTATATTGATTGGCACCATAACCTTAGAATTGTTCTGAGGCAAGAAAAGAAAGAGTATATCCTATCCACTCCAGTTCCTCTACCTCCGGGCAACAGGGCCAGCAAGGAGGAACAAGAAGCGTATAACAAGCATTTTGATGATGAGTCAGATGTGAACTGTCTCATCATAGCTGTTATGAGTCCTGAGCTTCAGAAACGTTTCATGGACTCCGCTTTAGACTCCTGCGAGTTCATGGAGTAACTTAAAGAATTGTTCCAAAAGAAAGCTCGTGTAGAACGGTGTGAAATCACCAAGGCTCTCGTGGAATGCAAAATGGCTGAAGGTAGCTCTGTAAGCTCTCATGTTATGAAGATGATGAGCTACATGCAACAACTTGAGAAGTTGGACAATCCCGTACCACAAGGGATGGCTACTGATTTTATCATCAACTCTCTCCCACCCAGTTATTCGGGTTTTGTCATGAACTTTCACATGAATGACATGGAGAAGAGTCTTGATGAGCTCCATGGGATGCTCAAAATGGCCGAAGAGGACATTAAGAAAAGTGGTCCCAAAGTTGTGCTAAGTGTTAGTGACAAAGGGAAAAAGATCAAGAAAAAAAACACTTATAAAACCAAAAGGGGCAAAGGAAAGGCTCTAGTGAAGAACACAAGTGGTCCTAAAGGAAATCAAAAGTTGAAATCCCCGGCTACTTCTGACACTGAGTGCTTCTATTGCAAGGGAAAGGGACACCGGAAGAGAAACCGTCCAAAGTACCTCGCCGACAAGAGAAGGCAGGAACGTCCCTAGCACTTCGGTATTTTTGTTATTGAAGTCAATATCACTACTTCTAATTCGAATGGGTATTTGATACCGGATCTTGTGCTCATATTTGTCAAAATGAACAGGCACTAAAGAATAGAAGGCAGTTAAAGAAAGGTCAAGTAATGCTACGAGTTGGAAACGGTGCGAATGTGTCCGCCGTTGCCATAGGAAACATAGAATTAGCTTTACCTAGTGGATTTTTGTTGGAGTTAAAAGATGTTTACTTCATTCCATGTATTTCTCAAAATATTATATCAATTTCCTTAATAGATTTGGATGGTTATCATTTTGCTTTCAAAAATAAATGTTGTTCTTCTTTAGAAATGATATTTATTTTGGGAGTGCTAATTTATTAAATGGTCTATATATACTTGATATTGAAAGACCTGTTTTGACTTTGGATAATAACAAGAAACAAAAGACCTCACACGAAAGTATGACTCTCATGTGGCATTATCGCTTATGTCATATAAACGAAAAACGCATTAAAAGACTTCAAAATATTGGACTCTTAGATCAATTTGGTTTTGAATCAATTGATACATGTGAATCATGTTTATTAGGAAAAATGACCAAAGCGCCTTTTACCAAGAAAGGTGAAAGAACAAGTGACTTGTTAGGTCTCATACATAGTGATGTTTGTGGACCCATGAGCACTTATGCAAGAGGAGGTTATCAATACTTCATTACTTTTACTGATGATCATAGTAGATATGGATATATTTACTTAATGAGACATAAATCAGAATCTTTTGAAAAGTTCAAAGAATTCAAAAATGAAGTTGAAAACCAACTAGTTAAGAAAATTAAGGTCTTACGATCAGATCGTGGTGGCGAGTACTTAAGTCATGAATTCGGTACATATCTAAAAGAATGTGGAATTGTTCCACAACTCACTCCACCTGGAACACCTCAATGGAATGGTGTTTCCGAAAGGAGAAATCAAACTTTATTAGACATGGTTCGATCAATGATGAGCAAAAGTGACTTGTCCATTTTTTTTTGGGATTTTGCGTTAGAAACAACAGCATTTACACTGAATAGAGTTCCATCGAAATATGTAGATAAAACACCTTATGAGATATGGTTTGGAAAGGTTCCTAATATGTCATTTCTCAAAATTTGGGGTTGTGAAGCATATGTCAAACGAATGATATGTGACAAACTTAGACCCAAATCAGATAAGTGTTATTTTGTAGGATACCCTAGGGAAACCAAAGGGTACTAGTTCTTTAATCATGTCGAGAATAAAATAGTTATTGCACGACATGGTACATTTTTAGAAAAAGAGTTTCTTGCAAGGAGAAGTAATGAAAATAATGTGAACATTGAGGATGTTCAAGAAACATCAAATATTGGTGATTCAACATTAGATGTTATGTCAAGTGGGAGTGAGACTATATCAAATGTACAAAATGTTGTACAAGAGAGTCAAGAACAACCTCCACTCGTCCTACGAAAGTCTACAAGAGAAAGTCGCCAACCCGAAAGGTATTTGGGATTTCATGAGATTCTTATGCTTGATAGTGAGGATCCAATAAATTATAAGGAAGCGATGGAAAGGCCCGATTCCATTGAATGGCTTAATGCAATGAAATCTGAAATGCAATCCATGTATGACAATAAGGTATGGACCTTGGTTGACATTCCCGAAGGGATTAAACCCATCGAAAACAAATGGGTCTTTAAAAGAAAGACTGACATGGATGGAGATTTGACTGTGTACAAAGCACGGTTTGTAGCGAAGGGTTTCAAGCAAATTTAAGGAGTTGATTATGATGAAACTTTTTCGCTCGTGGCTATGTTCAAGTCAATTAGGATTTTATTAGCAATTGCCGCATTTTATGATTATGAAATATGGCAAATGAATGTCAAAACCGCCTTCCTAAATGGCAACTTGGAAGAGGTTGTATACATGATACAACCTAAGGGTTTTGAAGATCCTAAAAGTGCTAAGAAAGTATGTAAGCTTCAAAGATCTATTTATGGATTGAAGCAATCATCAAGAAAATGGAATATACGTTTTGATGAAGAAGTTAAGAAGTTGAATTTCATCAAAAATAATGAAGAGCCTTGTGTATATAAAATATTCAGTGGGAGTGTGGTTGTGTTTCTTGTTCTTTATGTAGATGATATACTTCTAATTGGGAATGATGTACCAACCTTGAATAATATCAAGAGTTCATTAAAGAAAGTGTTCTCAATAAAAGACTTGGGTGAAGCTACGTATGTATTGGGAATAAAGATCTATAGAGATAGATCAAGAAGACTCCTAGGTTTGAGCCAAAATACATACATAGACAAAGTATTAAAAAGATTTAGAATGGAAGATTCTAAAAAGGGATTCATACCTATGTCGCATGGTATACACTTGAGTAAAACTCAGTGTCCTTCAACCAATAATGAGCGTGAAGAAATGAGTAAGGTACCATATGCTTCAGCTATTGGTTCGATAATGTATGCTATGTTATGCACACGTCCTGACGTGTCATATCCTCTTAGTGTGACTAGTCGATATCAAGCTGACCCAGGAAAGGCACATTGGCGGCAGTCAAGAACATTCTAAAATACCTTAGAAACACTAAGGAATTATTCCTTGTTTATGGTGGAGAAACAGAGCTCGTTGTAAGGGGTTACACCGATGCCAGTTTTCAAACCGATAGAGATGATTCCAAATTGCAATCAGGCTATGTGTATATTCTTAATGGTGGTGTTGTAAGTTGGAAGAGTTCCAAACAAGAGACTACAGCAGATTCACTCACCGAGGCTGAATACATAGCAGCGAGTGAAGCAGCGAAAGAGGGAGTTTGGATCAAGAACTTCCTAACTGAGCTAGAGGTGGTTCCAAGCATCTCAAGTCCAAATGGATCTATACTCATGCGACAACACAGAGCCATAGCTCAGTCAAAGGAACCAAGATCACATCAAAGATCCAAACATGTTCTAAGGCGATATCACTTGATCCGCGAGATTGTAGATCGAGTTGATATAAAGGTCAATAAAGTGGGCGGGGTTGCAAACATAGCTGACCAACTAACAAAACCTCTTCCAAGAGCCGCACATGAGATGCACATTATATCTATGGGGATTAGGCATATGAGTGATTGGCTTTAGAGGTTGTTTTAGACATATGAGATATATTCTATATTGCATTGGATAGAGATCATCTTTTGATTGACTCTAGTCAAAGTGGGAGATTATTAGTTTTATGTCCTAGGAGCCAATCAAATATTGATGGCTTTATATTTTATTCATGCATTGGATGATTTTATCATTTTGTTCCTTGAGTATTTTATTATAAATAGACCATTTGGGTTGATGACTTAGAATTGCAGAACTCTATTAAATAAATTAATAAATATGATAAGGCGTTGTCAATTTAATCACATAAATAGCTAATAGCGATTAGTTTATTGGACATGACCCAAATGAAACAATGAATGGATTGTGTTTGTGTCATCATTTTGTTTCATTAGTATTTTGAATTCTATGTATGAGATGGTTCATCTTTTTCACATAAAGATTGATCATAGTGAGTATTTTCTAACGCTGACCGTAACAAGCAGTCATAAGGATCATGCTTCTTTGTTCATGAATTATGTAGGAATAAAGTTGTTCATCAAGAATACTATGTCCCTCATAATGAGAGATCATATCTTTGGGCCCCTTGATGAAGTATGATTGTAAGCATGCAATATATATAATTAAGTGATTAATTATATACAATCAGCTTTGGATCAAGAAATGAATAAATCGCAAGGATGACACATTCCTACCTTAGATTATTCTTGATATCATGTGACATAAGAATTAACACAACAAGAAATATATTTTCTTGTATAGGATCGTAATATTATAATGTAGATATTATCGGTGTCAATTGAGTAGTCGTAATGTGTTGCTAGATACCGCTTACGACTTGTAGAATTAAAATGAGTTTTATTTTTACTGCCAACATAACATAGATCCTCCCGGGTCACACCATATAGGCTCTTAACTAACGTGACAAAATTCAGTCATAGAGATGACAACCTTAATCACTAATATGTGTAACATATTATAATATGAGAAATTAATTATTTGGGCCATAATAATTAATTGGATTAATTGGGCTACAAATAATATATTGTTTGGGCCATAATAATTAATAGGACTAATTTGGCCACAAAACAATATGACCCATTGAAAGGGGCTGCCATGAGAAGAGAGAGAAAGATAAAAGTTATTTGATTGTATGAAAAGCAACAAATATGGTTGTATAAAAAGTTACAATAGCAATTAACCTTTTATCAAAAGTTGAAAAAGGTGTAACTTTTTATTAATGAAAATATTTTGAAATATCTCAAAATATGGGGATATAACCCCTTGGCTGTCCACCTCTCTCTCCATCGCATTTTTCTTCTTGTTGTTCTCTTATTTCTTGTTCTCATGTGTTGAGAAAAATCCAGAAAATTAAAGAGTTAATTTTGAAGGGTTGAAACCTTGATTAAGGAAAATACTAATTTGTTCTACAAGCATAGAACTATTAGTAGTTAGTTAATCCTAGGTGGATACTTGGAGAGGCGTCATTCTTTTGGTTCTCAGGAAGATAGGAGAAGAGCTCGCAACCACCATCCTTGGAAGTCTACACCTTCGATTACGATATCGAAGGAGGTATGAGCTTCTTAACCCCTTTTCGGTTTAGTATCAACTAGATAACAATGGATCCTTGGTTGTTGCTTGTAAAATTTTTGAAATTTATACCATATGCATAACCTAAAATCCTTACACTCGGTACATCCAGAAATGAGTTCGGGAGCGCAAAACATGAAAACGGGACCCGACGCCCTCGGAACCGGTGAAAATAAGTCCAGCAGCGCAAAACGTGAAAACGGGAAGGGACGCCTCGGTACCACCGAAAACGAGTCTGGGCACGCAAAACATGAAAACGGGACCCGACGCCCTTGGTACCGCCAAAAAAGAGTCCGGGCGCGCAAAACATGAAAACGGGACCTGACGCCCTCGGAACCGCCGAAAACGATTCCGGGGGCACAAAACAAGAAAACGGGACCCTACGCCCTCGGTACCGCCGAAAACGAGTCCGGGCGCGCAAAACATGAAAACGGGACCTGACGCCCCTGGAACCGCGGAAAATGAGTCCCGCGCGCAAAATATGAAAACGAGACCAGACGCCCTCGGTACCGCCGAAATCGAGTATGGGATCGCAAAACGTGAAAACGGGAACCGACGCCCTCGGCACCGCCGAAAACGAGTCCGGGAGCGCAAAACGTGAAAATGGGCCACGACGCCCTCGGTACCGCCGAAAACGAGTCAGGGCGCGCAAAACATGAAAACGGGACCCGACTCCCACAGTACCGCCGAAAACGAGTCCGGGCGCGCAAAACAAGAAAACGGGACCGGACGCACCAGTTACCGCCGAAAATGAGTTCGAGAGCGCAAAACGTCAAAACGGGACCCGACGCCCTCGGACCGCCGAAAACGAGTCCGGGAGCGCAAAATGTGAAAACGGGATCCGACGCCCTCGGTACCGCTGAAAACGAGTCCGGAAGCACAAAACAAGAAAACGGGCCCCGACGCCCCCGGTACCGCCGAAAACGAGACTGGGCGTGCAAAACGTGAAAACGGGACCCGACGACCATGGTACCGCCGACACGTGTCCTGGTGCACAAAACAAGAAAACGGGACTCGACGCCCCTGGTACCGCCCTAAACGAGTTCGGGAGCGCAAAATGAGAAAACGGGACCCGAGGCCCTCGCTACCGCCGAAAACGAGTCCGGGCACGCAAAACATGAAAACGGGACCCGACGCCCACGCTACCGCCGAAAACGAGTCCGAGAGCGCAAAACATGAAAACGGGACCCGACGCCCTCGGTATCGCCGAAAAAGAGTCCGGGCGCGCAAAACATGAAAACGGGACTCGACGCCCTCGGAACCGGCGAAAATAAGTCCACTAGCGCAAAACGTGAAAACGGGAAGGGACACCTTGTACCGCCGAAAATGAGTCCGGGCACGCAAAACATGAAAATGGGACCCGACGCCCATGGTACCGCCGAAAATGAGTTCGGGAGCGCAAAACGTGAAAAAGGGACCCGACGCCCTCGCTACCGTCGAAAACGATTCCGGGGGCACAAAACAAGAAAACGGGACCCTACGCCCTCGCTACCGCCGAAAACGAGTCCAGGCGCGCAAAACATGAAAACGGGACCCGATTCCCACAGTACCGCCGAAAACGAGTCCGGGCGCGCAAAACATGAAAACGGGACCCGACGCCCTCGGTATCGCCGAAAAAGAGTCCGGGCACGCAAAACATGAAAACGGGACTCGACGCCCTCGGAACCGGCGAAAATAAGTCCAGTAGCGCAAAACGTGAAAACGGGAAGGGACGCCTCGGTACCGCCGAAAATGAGTCTAGGCACGCAAAACATGAAACCGGGACCCGACGCCCACGCTACCGTCGAAAACGATTCCGGGGGCACAAAACAAGAAAACGGGACCCTACGCCCTCGGTACCGCCGAAAATGATTTCGGGGGCACAAAACAAGAAAACGGGACCCTACGCCCTCGGTACCGCCGAAAACGAGTTGGGGCGCGCAAAAACTGAAAACGGGACCTGACGCCCCTGGAACCGCGAAAAACGAGTTCCGCGCGCAAAATATGAAAACGGGACCAGACGCCCTCGCTACCGCCGAAAACGAGTCCGGGGGCGCAAAACAAGAAAACGGAATCGGACGCCCCCGTTACCGCCGAAAATGTCCGGGGGCGCAAAACATGAAAACGTGACCCAACGCCCTCGGTACCGCCGAAATCGAGTCGGGGAGCGCAAAACGTGAAAACAGGACCCGACGCACTAGGCTCCGCCGAAAATGAGTCCGGTAGCGCAAAACGTGAAAACGGGACCCGACGCCCTCTGGACCGCCGAAAACGAGTCCGGGAGCGCAAAACGTGAAAACGAGACCCGACGCCTTCGGCATCGCCGAAAACGAGTCCGGGCGCGCAAAACTTGAAAACGTGACCCGACTCCCACAGTATCACCGAAAATGAGTCCGGGAGCGCAAAACGTGAAAACGGGACCCAACGCCCTCGCACCGCCGAAATCGAGTCCGAGAAAGCAAAACATGAAAATGGGCCCCGACGCCCACGGTACCGCCGAAAACGAGTCCGGGCGTGCAAAACATGAAAACGAGACCCGACGCCCTCGGCACCGCCGAACACAAGAAAACGGACAGACGCCTCGCACCGTCGAAAACGAGTCCGGAGCGCAAAACATGAAAACGGGACCCGACGCCCTCGCACCGCCGAAACGTGTCCGGCGTGCAACACATGAAAACGAGACCCGACGCCCCTGCACCTCCAAAAACGAGTTCGGGAGCGCAAAACGTGAAAACGGGACACGACGCCCTCGGCACCGCCGAAACGAGTCCGGTGCGCAAAACGTGAAAACGGGACCCGACGCCCTCGCACCTCCAAAAACGAGTCCGGGAGCTCGAAACGTGAAAACCAGACCTGACGCCCTCGGCATCGCCGAAAACGAGTCCGACCGCGCAAAACGTGAAAACGGGACCCGACGCCCACGGTACCGCCGAAAATGAGTCCGGGAGCGCAAAACCCAGAAAACGGACCCAACGCCCTCGGTACCGCTGAAAATGAGTCCGGGAGCGCAAAACATGAAAACGGGATCCGACGACCACGGTACCGCCGACACGAGTCCTGGTGCGCAAAACAAGAAAACGAGACTCGACGCCCCCGGTACCGCCGAAAATGAGTCCGGGAGCGCAAAACGTGAAAACGGGATCGGACGCCCTCGCTACCGCCGAAAAAGAGTCCGGGAGCGCAAAACGTGAAAACGGGACCCGACGCCCTCGTACCGCCCAAAACGAGTTCGGAGCGCAAAACGGAAAACGGGACCCGAGGACCTCGGTACCGCCGAAAACGAGTCCGGGCACGCAAAACATGAAAACCGGGACCCGATGCCCACGGTACCACCGAAAACGAGTCCGGGAGAGCAAAACATGAAATCGGGACCCGACGCCCTCGGTATCGCCGAAAAAGAGTCCGGGCGCGCAAAACATGAAAACGGGACGAGACGCCCTCGGAACCGGCGAAAATAAGTCCAGTAGCGCAAAACGTGAAAACGGGAAGGGACGCCTCGTTACCGCCGAAAACGAGTCTGGGCACGCAAAACATGAAACCGGGACCCGACGACCACGGTACCGCCAAAAATGAGTTCGGGAGCGCAAAACGTGAAAACGGGACCCGACACCCTCGCTACCGCCGAAAACGATTCCGGGGGCACAAAACAAGAAAACGGGACCCTACCCCTCGCTACCGCCGAAAACTAGTCGGGGCGCGCAAAAACTGAAACGGGACCTGACGCCCCTGGAACCGCGGAAAACGAGTTTCGCGTGCAAAACAAGAAAACGGAATCGGACGCCCCCGTTACCGCCGAAAATGTCCGGGGGCGCAAAACATGAAAACGTGACCCAACGCCCTCGGTACCGCCGAAATCGAGTCGGGGAGCGCAAAACGTGAAAACAGGACCAGACGCCCTCGATACCGCCGAAAATGAGTCCGGAGCGCAAACCGTGAAAACGGGACCCGACGCCCTCGGCACCGCCGAAAACGAGTCCGGGAGCGCAAAACGTGAAAATGGGCCCCAACGCCCTCGGTACTGCACGCCGAAAACGAGTCCGGGCGCGCAAAACATGAAAACGTGACCCGACTCCCACAGTACCGCCGAAAAAGAGTCCGGGCGCGCAAAACGTGAAAACGGGACACGACGCCCTCTGTACCGCCGAAAACGAGTCCGGGAGCGCAAAAACGTGAAAACGGGACACGACGCCCTCGGTACCTCCAAAAACGAGTCCGGGAGCTCGAAACGTGAAAACGAGACCTGACGCCCTCGGCATCGCCGAAAACGAGTCCGAGCGCGCAAAACATGAAAACGGGACCCGACGCCCACGGTATCGCCGAAAACGAGTCCGGGAGAGCAAAACCAGAAAACGGGACCCAACGCCCTCTGCACCGCCGAAATCGAATCCGAGAGCGCAAAACATGAAAATGGGCCCCGACGCCCACGGTACCGCCGAAAACGAGTCCGGGAGCGCAAAACATGAAAACGTGACCCGACGCCCTCGGTACCGCCGAAAACAAGAAAACGGGACAGGACGCCCCCGGTACCGTCGAAAACGAGTCCGGGAGCGCAAAACATGAAAACGGGACCCGACGCCCTCGGTACCGCCGAAAACGAGTCCGGGCGTGCAACACATGAAAACGAGACCCGACACCCTCGGTACCTCCAAAAACGAGTTCGGGAGCGCAAAACGTGAAAACGGGACACGACGCCCTCGGTACCGCCGAAAACGAGTCCGGGTGCGCAAAACGTGAAAACGGGACCCGACGCCCTCGGTACCTCCAAAAACGAGTCCGGGAGCTCGAAACGTGAAAACGAGACCTGACGCCCTCGGCATCGCCGAAAACGAGTCCGAGCGCGCAAAACATGAAAACGGGACCCGATGCCCACGGTACCGCCGAAAACGAGTCCGGGAGCGCAAAACCAGAAAACGGGACCCAACGCCCTCGGTACCGCTGAAAATGAGTCCGGGAGCGCAAAACGTGAAAACGAGACCTGACACCCTCGGTACCGCCGAAAACGAGACCGGAAGCGCAAAACGTGAAAATGATCCCCGACGCCCCCGGTACCGCCGAAAACGAGACTGGGCGCGCAAAACGTGAAAACAGGACCCGACGACCATGGTACCGCCGACACGAGTCTAGGTGCGCAAAACAAGAAAATGGGAACTGACGCCCTCAGTACCGCCGAAAACCAGTCCGGGCACGCAAAACATGAAAACGGGACCCGACGCCCACGATACCGCCGAAAACGAGTCCGGGAGCGCAAAACATGAAAACGGGAACCGACGCCCTCGCTACCGCCGAAAAAGAGTCCGGGCGCACAAAACATGAAAACGGGGCCTAACGCCCTCAGAACCGGTGAAAATAAATCCAGTAGCGGAAAACGTGAAAACGGGATGGGATGCCTCGGTACAGCAGAAAACGAGTCTGGGAACGCAAAACAAGAAAACGGGACCCGACGCCCACGGTACCGACGAAAACGAGTTCGGGAGCGCAAAACGTGAAAACGGGACCTGACGCCCTCGCTACCGCCGAAAATGATTCCGGGGGCACAAAACAAGAAAACGGGACCCTACGCCCTCGGTACCGCCGAAAACGAGTCCGGGCGCGCAAAACATGAAAACGGGACCCGACTCCCGCAGTACCGGCGAAATCGAGTCCGGGCGCGTAAAACAAGAAAACGGACCGACGCACCCGCTACCGCCGAAAATGAGTTCGAGAGCGCAAAACGTGAAAACGCACACCGACGCCCTCGCACCGCCGAAAACGAGTACGGAGCGCAAAACGTGAAAACGGACCCGACGCCCCGTACCGCCGAAAAGAGACGAGGCGTGCAAAACATGAAAACGGGACCCGACGACCACGACCGCCGACACGAGTCCTGGTGCGCAAAACAACAAAACGGGACTCGACGCCCCCGGTACCGCCGAAAATGAGTTCGGGTGCGCAAAACGTGAAAACGGGATCTGACGCCTCGATACCGCCGAAAAAGAGTCCGGAAGCGCAAAACGAGAAAACGGGACCCAACGCCCTCGGTACCGCCCAAAACGAGTTCAGGAGCGCAAAACGGGAAAACGAAAACCCGAGGCCCTCGGTACCGCCGAAAACGATTGCGGGGGCACAAAACAAGAAAACGGCACCCTACGCCCTCGCTACCGCCGAAAACGAGTCGAGGCGCGCAAAAAATGAAAACGGGACCTGACGCCCCTAGAACTGCGGAAAACGAGTTCCGCGCGCAAAATATGAAAACGGGACCAGACGCCCTCGGTACCGCAGAAAACGAGTCCGGGGGTGCAAAACAAGAAAACGGGATCTGACACCCCCGTTATCGCCGAAAACGAGTCCGGGGGTGCAAAACAAGAAAACGGGATCTGACACCCCCGTTATCGCCGAAAATGAGTCCGGAGGCGCAAAATATGAAAACGTGACACAACGCCCTCGGTACCGTCGAAATCGAGTCCGGGAGCGCAAAACGTGAAAATGGGCCCCCACGCCCTCGGTATCGCCGAAAACGAGTCCGGAAGCGCAAAACGTGAAAATGGGCCCCCACGCCCTCGGTACCGCCGAAAACGAGACCCGACTCCCACAGTACCGCCGAAAACGAGTCCGGGCGCTCAAAACGTGAAAACGGGACACGACGCCCTCGCACCGCCGAAAACGAGTCCGGCACGCAAAACATGAAAACGGGACCCGACGCCCACGGTACCGCCGAAAACGAGCCGGGCGCGCAAAACATGAAAACGGGACCCGACGACCTCGGTACCGCCGAGAACAAGAAAACGGGACAGGACGCCCCCGGTACCGTCGAAAACGAGTCCGGGAGCACAAAACATGAAAACGGGACCCGACGCCCTCGCTACCTCCAAAAATGAGTTCGGGAGCGCAAAACGTGAAAACGAGACCTGACGCCCTCGGTACCGCCGAAAACGAGTCCGGCGGCACAAAACAAGAAAACGGGACCCGACGCCCCCGGTATCACCGAAAATGAGTCCGGGAGCGCATACCATGAAAACGGGATCTGACGTCCCCGGTATCGCTGAAAACAAATACGGTCGCGGAAAACATGAAAACGGGACCCGAAGCCCTCGGTACCGCCGAAAACGAGTTTGGGAGCGCAAAACGTGAAAACGGGACCCGACGCCCTCCGTACCGCCCAAAACGAGTTCAGGCGCGCAAAACTTGAAAACGGGACTCGACGCCCACGCTACCGCGTAAAACGAGTCCGGGAGCGCAAAACGTGAAAACGTGACCCGACGCCCTCGGTACCATCGAAAACGGGTTCGGGAGCGCAAAACATGAAAACGGGACCCGACGCCCTCGGTACCGCCGAAAATGAGTCCAGGAGCGCAAAATGTGAAAACGTGACCCGACGCCCCGTGCGCCGAACTCGAGTCCGGGGGCGCAAAACGTGAAAACGGAACCCGACGCCCCCGCATGCACCGCCGAAAACGAGTCCGAGAGCGCAAAACGTGAAAACGGGACCCGACGCACTCGGTACCGTTCAAAATGAGTCCGGGAGCGCAAAACGTGAAAACGAGACCCGACGCCCTCGCTACCGCCGAAAACGAGACCGGAAGCGCAAAACGTGAAAATGGGCCCCGACGCCCTTGGTACCGCCGAAAACGAGACGGGGCGCTCAAAACGTGAAAACAGGACCCGACGACGATGGTACCGCCGACACGAGTCCTGGTGCGCAAAACAAGAAAATGGGACTCGACGCCCCCAGTACCGCCGAAAATGAGTCCGGGAGCGCAAAACGGGACCTGACGCCCTCGGTACCGCCGAAAAAGAGTTCGGGAGCGCGAAACGTGAAATCTGGACCCGACGCCCTCGGTACCGCCCAAAACGAGTTCGGGAGCACAAAACGGGAAAACGGGACCCGAGGCCCTCGCTACCGCCGAAAACCGACCGGCGCGCAAAACATGAAAACGGGACCCGACGCCCACGGTATCGCCGAAAACAAGTCCGGGAGCGCAAAACATGAAAACGGGACACGACGCCCTCGGCATCGCCGAAAACGAGTCCGGGCACGCAAAACATGAAAACGGGACCCGACTCCCACGGAGACCGCCGAAAACGAGTCCGGAGCGCAAAACATGAAAACGGAACCGACGCCCTCGTACAGCCGAAAAAAAAATCCGGCGCACAAAACATGAAAACGGGACCTGACGCTCTCGAAACCGGTGAAAATAAGTCCAGTAGCGCAAAACGTGAAAACGGGAAGGGACGCCTCGGTACAGCCGAAAACGAGTCTGGGCACGCAAAACAAGAAAACGGGACACGACGCCCACGGTACCGCCGAAAACGAGTTCGGGAGCGCAAAACGTGAAAACGGGACCCGACGCCTCGCTACCGCCGAGAACGATTCCGGGGGCACAAAACAAGAAAACGGACACTACGCCATCCTGCACCGCCGAAACGAGTCCGGCGCGTAAAACATGAAAACGGGACCCGACTCCCGCGATCTGACGGCGAAACGAGTCGTGGCGCGCAAAACAAGAAAACGGGACCGACGCACGCCATTACCGTCGAAAATGAGTTCGAGAGCGCAAAACGTGAAAACGGGACCCGACGCCCTCGTGCGCCGAAACGAGTCCGGAGCGCAAAACGTGAAAACGGACCCGACGCCCTCGTACCGCCGAAAAAGAGACGAGGCGTGCAAAACATGAAAACGGACCCGACGACCACGTACCGCCGACACGAGTCCCGTGCGCAAAATAAGAAAACGGACTCGACGCCCCGCACCGCCGAAAATGAGTCCGGAGCGCAAAACGTGAAAACGGATCGACGCCCTCGTGCACCGTCGAAAAAGAGTCCGAAGCACAAAACGAGAAAACGGGACCCGAGGCCCTCTGCACCGCCGAAAACGAGTCCGGGAGCGCAAAACATGAAAACGGGACCCGACGCACACGGTACCGCCGAAAACGAGTCCGGACGCGCAAAACATCAAAACGAGACCCGACGCCCTCGGCACCGCCGAAAACAAGAAAACGGGATAGGACGCCTCCGCTACCATCGAAAACGAGTCCGGGAGCGCAAAACATGAAAACGGGACCCGACGCCCTCGGTACCGCCGAAAACGAGTTCGGGAGCGCAAAACGTGAAAACGGGACCCGACGACCTCGGTACCGCCGAAAACGAGTCTGGCGACACAAAACAACAAAAACGGGACCCGACGCCCCCGGTATCACCGAAAACGACTCCGGGAGCGCATACCATGAAAACGGGATCCGACGTCCTCGGTATCGCTGAAAACGAGTACGGTCGCGGAAAACATGAAAACGGGACCCGACGCCCTCGGTACCGCCGAAAACGAGACAGGAAGCGCAAAACGTGAAAATGGGCCCCGACGCCCTCGGTACCGCCGAAAAAGAGACGGGGCGCGCAAAACGTGAAAACAGGACCCAACGACCATGGTACCGCCGACACGAGCCCTGGTGCGCAAAACAAGAAAACGGGACTCGACGCACCCGGTACCGCCGAAAATTAGTCCGGGAGCGCAAAACGTGAAAACGGGACCTGACGCCCTCGGTACCGCCGAAAAAGAGTCCGGGAGCGTAAAACGTGAAATCGGGACCCGAGGCCCTCGGTACCGTCGAAAACCAGTCCGAGCACGCAAAACATGAAAACGATACCCGACGCCCACGGTACCGCCGAAAACAAGTCCGGGAGAGCAAAACGGGAAAACGGGACTCGAGTCCCTGTGCATCGCCGAAAACCACCGGCACGCAAAACATGAAAACGGGACCCGACGCCGCACGTACCGCCGAAAACAAGTCCGGAGCGCAAAACATGAAAACGGGACCTAACGCCCCTCGATCGCCGAAAATGAGTCCCGGCACGCAAAACATGAAAACGGGACCCGACGCCCACGCGTACGCCCAAAAAAACGAGTCCGGAGCGCAAAACATGAAAACGGAACCGACGCCCTCGGTACCGCCGAAAAGAGTCCGGGCGCGCAAAATATGAAAACGGGACCTGACGCCATCGGAACCGGTGAAAATAAGTCCAGTAGCGCAAAACGTGAAAACGGGAATGGACTCCTCGGTATAGCCGAAAACGAGTCTGGGCACGCAAAACAAGAAAACGGACCCGACGCCCGCGTGCACGCCGAAAACGAGTTCGGGAGCGCAAAACGTGAAAACGGGTCCCGATGCCCTCAGTACCGCCGAAAACGATTCCGGGGGCACAAAAGAAGAAAACGGGACCCTACGCCCTCGGTACCGCCGAAAACGAGTCCGGGCGCGCAAAACATGAAAACGGGACCCGACTCCCACGGTACCGGCGAAAACGAGTCTGGGCGAGCAAAACAAGAAAACGGGACCGGACGCACCAGTTACCGCCGAAAATGAGTTCGAGAGCGCAAAACGTGAAAATGGGACCCGACGCCCTCGGTACCGCCGAAAACTAGTCCGGGAGCGCAAAACGTGAAAACGGGACCCGACGCCCTCGGTACCGCCGAAAAAGAGACGAGGCGTGCAAAACATGAAAACGGGACCCGACGACCACGGTACCGCCGACACGAGTCCTGGTGCGCAAAACAAGAAAACGGGACTCGACTCCCCCGGTACTGCCGAACATGAGTCCGGGAGCGCAAAACGTGAAAACGGGATCTGACGACCTCGGTACCGCCGAAAAAGAGTCCGGAAGTGCAAAATGGGAAAACGGGACCCGAGGCCCTCGCTACCGTCGAAAAGCAGTCTGGGCACGCAAAACATGAAAACGGGACCCGACGCCCACGGTACCGCCGAAAACAAGTCCGGGAGCGCAAAACATGAAAACGGGACCTGACGCCCTCGGAATCGGTGAAAATAAGTCCAATAGCGCAAAACGTGAAAACGGGAAGGGACGCCTCGCTACAGCCGAAAACGAGTCTGGGAACGCAAAACAAGAAAACGGGACCCGACGCCCACGCACCGCCGAAACGAGTTCGGGAGCGCAAAACGGAAAACGGGACCCGACGCCCTCGCATCGCCGCGAAACGATTCCGGGGGCACAAAACAAGAAAACGGGACCCTACGCCCTCGCATGCCGAAAACGAGTCCGGGCGTGCAAAACAAGAAAACGGGACCGGACGCACCAGTTACCGCCGAAAATGAGTTCGAGAGCGCAAAACGTGAAAATGGTACCCGACGCCCTCGGTACCGCCGAAAACGAGTCCGGGAGCGCAAAACGTGAAAACGGGACCCGACGCCCTTGGTTCCGCCGAAAAAGAGACGAGGCGTGCAAAACATGAAAACTGGACCCGACGACCATGGTACGGCCGACACGAGTCCCGGTGTGCAAAAAAAGAAAACGGGACTTGACGCCCCCGGTACTGCCGAAAATGAGTTCGGGTGCGCAAAACGTGAAAATGGGATCGGACGCCTCGGTACCGTCGAAAAAGAGTCCGGAAGCGCAAAACGGGAAAACGAGACTCGAGGCCCTCGCTACCGCCGAAAACCAGTTCGGGTACGCAAAACATGAAAACGGGACCCGACGACCACGCACCGCCGAAAACGAGTCCGGGAGCGCAAAACATGAAAACGGTGGCAATCGACGCCCTCGATGCACCGCCGAAAAAGAGTCCGGCGCGCAAAACATGAAAACGGACCGACGCCCTCGGAATCCCGGTGAAAATAAGTCCAAAGAGCGCAAAACGTGAAAACGGAAGGGACACCTCGATGACAGTAGAAAACTTGTCCGGGCACGCAAAACAAGAAAACGGGACCCGACGCCCACGCTACCGCCGAAAACGAGTTCGGGAGCGCAAAACGTGAAAACGGGACCCGACGCCCTCGGTACCGCCGAAAACGATTCCGGGGGCACAAAACAAGAAAACGGGACCCTACGCCCTCGATGCACCGCCGAAAACGAGTCCGGCGCGCAAAACATGAAAACGGACCCGACGCCCTCGGTACCGTCGAAAACGAGTCCGGGCGCGCAAAACAAGAAAACGGGACCGGACGCACCAGTTACCGCCGAAAATGAGTTCGAGAGCGCAAAACGTGAAAATGGGACCCCACGCCCTCGCTACCGCCGAAAACGAGTCCGGGAGCGCAAAATGTGAAAACGGGACCCGACGCCCTCGGTTCCGCCGAAAAAGAGACGAGGCGTGCAAAACATGGAAACCGGACCCGACGACCATGGTACCGCCGACACGTGTCCCGTGCGCAAAACAAGAAAACGGACTTGACGCCCCGCATCGCCGAAAATGAGTCCGGGAGCGCAAAACGTGAAAACGGGATCTGACGCCCTCGGTACCGACGAAAAAGAGTCCGGAAGCGCAAAACGGGAAAACGGAAGCCGAGGCCCTCGGTACATCCGAAAACTAGTCCGGGCACGTAAAACATGAAAACAGGACCCGACGCCCACGATACCGTCGAAAACAAGTCCGGGAGCGCAATACATGAAAGCGGGACCCGACGCCCCCGGTACCGCCGAAAACGAGTCCGGGCACGCAAAACATGAAAACGGGACCCGACGCCCACGGTACCGCCGAAAAACGAGTACGGGAGCGCAAAACATGAAAACGGTAATCGACGCCCTCGTTACCGCCGAAAAAGAGTCCGGGCGCGCAAAACATGAAAACGGGACCGGACGTCCTCGGAACCGTGAAAATAAGTCCAATAGCGCAAAACGTGAAAACGGGAAGGGACGCCTCGGTTCAGCCGAAAATGAGTCTGAGAACGCAAAACAAGAAAACGGGACCCGACGCCCACGGTACCGCCGAAAACGATTCCGGGGGCACAAAACAAGGAAACGTGGCCCTACGCCCTCGGTACCGCCGAAAACGAGTCCTGGCGCGTAAAACATGAAAACGGGACCCGACTCCCACAGTACCGGCGAAAACGAGTCCGGGTGCGCAAAACAAGAAAACGGGACCAGACACACCAGTTACCACTGAAAACGAGTCCGGGAGCGCAAAACGTGAAAACGGGACCCGACGCCCTCGGTACCGCCGAAAAAGATACGAGGCGTGCAAAACATGAAAACGGGACCCGACGACCACGGTACCCCCGACAAGAGTCCTAGTGCGCAAAATAAAAAAATGCGACTCGACGCCCCTGGTACCGCCGAAAATGAGTCCGGGAGCGCACAACGTGAAAACGGGATCTGACGCCCTCGGTACCGACGAAAAAGAGTCCGGAAGCGCAAAACGGGAAAACGGGACCCGACGCACTCGCTACCGCCGAAAACCAGTCCGGGCACGCAAAACATGAAAACGAGACCCGACGCCCACGGTACCGCCGAAAACAAGATCGGGCACGCAAAACATGAAAACGGGACCCGACGCCCACGGTACCGCCGAAAACGAGTACGGGAGCGCAAAACATGAAAACGGTAACGGACGCCCTCGCTACCGCCGAAAACGAGTTCGGGAGCGCAAAACGTGAAAACGGGACCCGACGCCCTCGCTACCGCCGAAAACGATTCCGGGGGCACAAAACAAGAAAACGGGACCCTACTTCCTCGCTACCGCCGAAAATGAGTCCGGGCGCGCAAAACATGAAAACGGGACCCGACTCCCACATTACCGGTGAAAACGAGTCCGGGCGCGCAAAATAAGAAAACGGGACCGGACGCACCAGTTACCGCCGAAAATGAGTTCGAGAGCGCAAAACGTGAAAACGGGACCTGACACCCTCGCTACCGCCGAAAACGAGTCCGGGAGCGCAAAACGTTAAAACGGGACCCGACGCCCTCGGTACCGCCGAAAAAGAGACGAGGCGTGCAAAACATGAAAACGGGACCCGACGACCACGGTACCGCCGACACGAGTCCTGGTGCGCAAAACAAGAAAACGGGACTCGACGCCCCCGGTACCGCCGAAAATGAGCCCGGGAGCGCAAAACGTGAAAACGGGATCGGACGCCCTCGGTACCGCCGAAAAAGAGTCCGGAAGCGCAAAACGTGAATACGGGACCCAACGCCCTCGCTACCGCCCAAAAAGAGTCCGGGAGCGCAAAACATGAAAACGGGACCCGACGCCCTGCACCGCCGAAACGAGTCAGGGCACGCAAAACATGAAAACGGAACCCGACTCCCACGGTACCGGCGAAAACGAGTCCGGGCGCGCAAAACAAGAAAACGCGACCGGACGCACCAGTTACCACCGAAAATGAGTTCGAGAGCGCAAAACGTGAAAACGGGAACCGACGCCCTCGGTACCACCGAAAATGAGTCCGGGAGCGCAAAACATGAAAACGGGACCCGATGCCCTCGCTACCGCCGAAAACGAGTCCGGGAGCGCAAAACGTGAAAATGGGCCCCGACGCCCTCGCTACCGCCAAAAACGAGTCCGGGCGCGCAAAACATGAAAACGGGACCCGACTCCTACAGTACAGGCGAAACGAGTCCGGGCGCGCAAAACATGAAAACGGGACCGGACGTACCAGTTACCGCTGAAAATGAATTCGAGAGCGCAAAACGTGAAAACGGGACCCGACGCCCCGGTACCGCCGAAAATGAGTCCGGGAGCGCAAAACATGAAAACAGGATCTGACGCCCTCGGTACCGTCGAAAAGGAGTCCGGGAGCGCAAAACGTGAAAACGGGACCCCACGCCCTCAATACCGCCCAAAACGAGTTCGGGAGCGCAAAACGGGAAAACAGGACCCGACGCCCTCGCTACCGCCGAAATCAGTCCGGGCACGCAAAACTTGAAAACGGGACCCCACGCCCACGGTACCGCCGAAAACAAGTCCGGGCAAGCAAAACATGAAAACGGGACCCGACGCCCACGGTACCGCCGAAAACGAGTCCGGGAGCGCAAAACATTAAAACGGTAACCGACGCCCTCGCTACCGCCGAAAACGAGTTCGGGAGCGCAAAATGTGAAAACGGGACCCGATGCCCTCGGCACCGCCGAAAACGATTCCGGGGACACAAAATAGGAAAACGGGACCCTACTTCCTCGGTACCGCCGAAAACGAGTCCGGGCGCGCAAAACATGAAAACGGGACCCGACTCCCACGCGGCGAAACGAGTCCGGAGCGCAAAACAAGAAAACGGACCGACGAACCGCCGCACCGCCGAAAATGAGTTCGAGAGCGCAAAACGTGAAAACGGGACCCGACGCCCTCGCTACCGCCGAAAACGAGTCCGGGAGCGCAAAACGTTAAAACGGGACCCGACGCCCTCGATACCGCCGAAAAAGAGACGAGGCGTGCAAAACATGAAAACGGGACCCGACGACCACGGTACTGCCGACACGAGTACTGGTGCGCAAAACAAGAAAACGGGACTCGACGCTCCCGATACTGCCGAAAATGTGTCCGGGAGCGCAAAACGTGAAAACGGGATCGGACGCCCTCGCTACCGCCGAAAAAGAGTCCGGAAGCGCAAAACGTGAAAACGGGACCCAACGCCCTCGCTACCGCCCAAAACGAGTCCGGGAGCGCAAAACATGAAAACGGGACCCGACGCCCTCGCTACCGCCGAAACGAGTCAGGGCACGCAAAACATGAAAACGGACCCGACTCCCACGCACGGCGAAACGAGTCCGGCGCGCAAAACAAGAAAACGGGACCGGACGCACCAGTTACCACCGAAAATGAGTTCGAGAGCGCAAAACGTGAAAACGGGACCCGACGCCCTCGGTACCACCGAAAATGAGTCCGGGAGCGCAAAACATGAAAACGGAACCCGACGCCCTCGCTACCGCCGAAAACGAGTCAAGGGAGCGCAAAACGTGAAAATGGGACCCGACGGCCTCGGTACCGCCGAAAAAGAGACGAGGCGTGCAAAACATGAAAACGGACCCGACGACCACGCGTACCGCCGACACGAGTCCCGGTGCGCAAAATAAGAAAACGGGACTCGACGTCCCGCACGCCAAAAATGAGTCCGGAGCGCAAAACGTGAAAACGGATCCGAAGCCCTGCACCGCCGAAAAGGAGTCCGGAGCGCAAAACGTGAAAACGGGACCCCACGCCCTCGCATCGCCCCAAAACGAGTTCGGAGCGCAAAACGGAAAACGGACCCTAGGCCTTCTGCACCGCCGAAAACGAGTCCGGAGCGCAAACCATGAAAACGGACCCGACGCCCTGCACCGCCGAAAAGAGTCAGGGCACGCAAAACGTGAAAACGGAACCCGACTCCCACAGTACCGGCGAAAACGAGTCCGGGCGCGCAAAACAAGAAAACGCGACCGGACGCACCAGTTACCACCGAAAATGAGTTCGAGAGCGCAAAACGTGAAAACAGGAACCGACGCCCTCGCTACCACCGAAAATGAGTCCGGAGCGCAAAACATGAAAACGGACCCGACTCCCACAAGACAGTGCGAAACGAGTCCGGCGCGCAAAACATGAAAACGGACCGACGTACTCGCTTACCGCCGAAAATGAATTCGAGAGCGCAAAACGTGAAAACGGGACCCGACGCCCGCATCGCCGAAATGAGTCCGGAGCGCAAAACATGAAAACGGATCCGACGCCCTCGCACCGTCGAAAAGGAGTCCGGGAGCGCAAAACGTGAAAACGGACCCCACGCCTCGCACCGCCCAAAACGAGTTCGGGAGCGCAAAACGGAAAACAGGACCCGACGCCCTGCACCGCCGAAATCGTCCGGCACGCAAAACTTGAAAACGGGACCCCACGCCCACTCGCACCGCCGAAAATAAGTCCGGCAAGCAAAACATGAAAACGGGACCCGACGCCCACTTGCACCGCCGAAAACGAGTCCGGAGCGCAAAACATTAAAACGGTAACCGACGCCTCGACCGCCGAAACGAGTTCGGGAGCGCAAAATGTGAAAACGGACCCGATGCCCCGCACCGCCGAAAACGATTCCGGGACACAAAATAGGAAAACGGGACCCTACTTCCTGCACCGCCGAAACGAGTCCGGGCGCGCAAAACATGAAAACGGGACCCGACTCCCACAGTACCGGCGAAAACGAGTCCGGGAGCGCAAAACAAGAAAACGGGACCGGACGAACCAGTTACCGCCGAAAATGAGTTCGAGAGCGCAAAACGTGAAAACGAGACCCGACGCCCTCGCTACCGCCGAAAACGAGTCCGGGAGCGCAAAACGTTAAAACGGGACCCGACGCCCTCGATACCGCCGAAAAAGAGACGAGGCGTGCAAAACATGAAAACGGGACCCGACGACCACGCGCATCGCCGACACGAGTACCGGTGCGCAAAACAAGAAAACGGAGTCGACGCTCCCGATACGCCGAAAATGTGTCCGGAGCGCAAAACGTGAAAACGGATCGACGCCCCTCGCACCGCCGAAAAAGAGTCCGGAAGCGCAAAACGTGAAAACGGACCCAACGCCCTCTGCACCGCCCAAAACGAGTCCGGAGCGCAAAACATGAAAACGGACCCGACGCCTCGCATCCGCCGAAACGAGTCGTGGCACGCAAAACATGAAAACGGACCCGACTCCCACGCACGGCGAAACGAGTCCGGCGCGCAAAACAAGAAAACGGACCGACGCACCAAGCTTACCACCGAAAATGAGTTCGAGAGCGCAAAACGTGAAAACGGACCCGACGCCTCTGCACACCGAAAATGATTCCGGAGCGCAAAACATGAAAACGGGACCCGACGCCCCGATGCACCGCCGAAACGAGTCGTGGCACGCAAAACATGAAAACGGACCCGACTCCCACAAGACGGCGAAACGAGTCCGGCGCGCAAAACAAGAAAACGGGACCGACGCACCGGCTACCACACGAAAATGAGTTCGAGAGCGCAAAACGTGAAAACGGGACCCGACGCCCTCGCTACCACCGAAAATGATTCCGGGAGCGCAAAACATGAAAACGGAACCCGACGCCCTCGGTACCGCCGAAAACGAGTCAAGGGAGCGCAAAACGTGAAAACGGGACCCGACGCCCTCGCACCGCCGAAAAAGAGACGAGGCGTGCAAAACATGAAAACGGGACCCGACGACCACGGTGCACCGCCGACACGAGTCCCGGTGCGCAAAACAAGAAAACGGACTCGACGTCCCCGCATCGCCAAAATGAGTCCGGAGCGCAAAACGTGAAAACGGATCCGAAGCCCCTGCACCGCCGAAAAGGAGTCCGGAGCGCAAAACGTGAAAACGGACCCCACGCCTCGCCCCGCCCAAAACGAGTTCGGAGCGCAAAACGGAAAACGGACCCAGGCCTTCGCATCGCCGAAACGAGTCCGGAGCGCAAACCATGAAAACGGGACCCGACGCCCCGCACCGCCAAAACGAGTCCGGGCACGCAAAACGTGAAAACGGACCCAACGCCCACGATACCGCCGAAAACGAGTCCGGAGCGCAAAACATGAAAACGGGACCCGACGCCCCGCATCGCCGAAAAGAGTCCGGCGGGCAAAACATGAAAACAGGACCCGACGCCGTCGCACCGTCGAAAAAAGTCCGGCGCGCAAAACATGAAAACGGGACCCGACGCCTCGAACCGCGAAAATAAGTCCGTGCACGCAAAACATGAAAACGGACCGACTCCCACGCACCGCCGAAACGAGTTCGGAGCGCAAAACGTGAAAACGGGACCCGACGCCTCCTACCGCCGAAACGATTGCGGGGGCACAAAACAAGAAAACGGGACCCTACGCCCTCGGTACCGCCGAAAACGAGTCGGGGTGCGCAAAAAATGAAAACGGGACCTAACGCCCCTGGAACCGCGGAAAACGAGTTCCGCGCGCAAAATATGAAAACGGGACCATACGCCCTCGGTACCGCAGAAAACGAGTCCGGGGCTGCAAAACAAGAAAACGGTATCTGACACCCCCGTTATCGCCGAAAACGAGTCCGGGGGTGCAAAACAAGAAAACGGGATCTGACACCCCCGTTATTGCCGAAAATGAGTCCGGGGGCACAAAACATGAAAACGTGACACAACGCCCTCGGTACCGTCGAAATCGAGTCCGGGAGCGCAAGACGTGAAAACGGGACCCCGACGCCCTCGGTACCGCCGAAAACGAGTCTGGGAGCGCAAAACGTGAAAATGGGTCCCGACGCCCTCGGTATCGCCGAAAACGTGTTCGGGAACGCCAAACGTGAAAATGGGTCCCGACGCACTCGGTATCGCCGAAAACGAGTCTGGGCGCGCAAAACATGAAAACGGGACCCGACTCCCACATTACCGCCGAAAACGAGTCCGGGAGCGCAAAATAAAAAAACGGGACCGGACGCACCAATTACCGCCGAAAAGGAGTCCGGGAGCGCAAAACGTGAAAACGGGACCCGACGCCCTCGGTACCGCCGAAACGAGTCCGGGCACGCAAAATATGAAAACGGGACCCGACGCCCACAGTACCGCCGTAAACGAGTCCGGGAGCGCAAAACTTGAAAACGAGACCCGACGCCCTCGGTACCGCCGAAAACGAGTCCGGAATCGCAAAACGTGAAAACAAGAAGGGACGCCTCGCTACCGCTGAAAACGAGTCTGGGCGCGCAAAACATGACAACGGGACCCTACGCCCTCGGTACCGCCGAAAACGAGTCCGGGAGCGGAAAACGTGAAAACGGGACCCGACGCCCTCGGTACCTCCAAAAACGAGTCTGGGAGCTCAAAACGTGAAAACGAGACCCGACGCCCTCGGCATCGCCGAAAATGAGTCCGAGCGCGCAAAACATGAAAACGGGACCGGACGCAAAACAAGAAAACGAGTCCGGGCGCAAAACAAGAAAACGGGACCGGACGCACCAGTTACCACCGAAAATGAGTTCGAGAGCGCAAAACGTGAAAACGGGACCCGACGCCCGCGCTACCGCCGAAAAAGAGTCCGGGTGCGCAAAACCAGAAAACGGGACCCAACGCCCTCGGTACCGCCGAAATCGAATCCGAGAGCGCAAAACATGAAAATGGGCCCCGACGCCCACTGCACACGCCGAAAACGAGTCCGGCGCGCAAAACATGAAAACGGGACCGACGCCCTGCTCCGCCGAAAACAAGAATACGGTATTCGACGCCCTCGCACCACCGAAACGCGTCGAGAGCGCAAAACGTGAAAACGGACCCGACTCCCTGCACCTCCAAAAACAAGTCCGGAGCGCAAAATGTGAAAAAAATAGACGAGTTGCCCCTGCATCGCCAAACTCGAGTCCGGGCGCAAAACGTGAAAACGGAACCCGACGCCCTCGCACCGCCGAAACGAGTCCGGAGCGCAAATCGTGAAAACGGCACCGGACGCCCTCGGAACCGTCGAAAATGAGTCCGGGCGCGCAAAATAAGAAAACGTGAACCGACGCCCTCGCTACCGCCGATAATGAGTCCCCGCGGGCAAAACATGAAAACGGGACCTAACGCCCTCGATACCGCCGAAACGAGTTCGAGGCGCAAAACATGAAAACGGACCTAAAGCCCTCGCACCGCCGAAATCGAGTCCGGAGCGCAAAACGTGAAAACGGACCGGACGCCTCGTACCGCCGAAAATGAGTCCGGCCCGCAAAATAAGAAAACGGGACCCGACGCCGTCGCACTCTCCAAAATCGAGTTCGGGAGCGCAAAACGTGAAAACGGACCCGACGCCCACTCGCACCGTCGATAACGAGTCCGGGAGCGCAAAACTTGAAATCGGGACCCGACGCCCTCGCTACCGCCAAAATCGATTCCGAGAGCGCAAAACATGAAAATGGGCCCCGACGCCCACGCTACCGTCGAAAACGAGTCCGGGAGCGCAAAACTTGAAAACGAGACCCGACGCCCTCGCTACCGCCGAAAACGAGTCCGCGAGGGTAAAACGTGAAAATGGGTAGGGTCGCCTCGCTACCGCCGAAAATGAGTCCGAGCGCGCTAAACGTGAAAAGGGCACCTAACGCCCTCGCTACCGCCGAACATGAGTCCGGGCGCGCAAAACTTGAAATGGGCACCGGACGCCCTCGCTACCGCCGAACATGAGTCCGGGCGCGCAAAACTTGAAATGGGCACCGGACACCCTCGGAACCGCCGAAAATGAGTTCGGGCGGGCAAAACAAGAAAACGGGACCCGACACCCTCGGTACCGCCGAACCCGAGTCCGAGGGCGCAAAACATGAAAACGGGACCCAACGCCCTCGCTACCGCCGAAATCGAGTCGAGGAGCGCAAAACGCGTAAAACCGGGACCCGACGCCCTCGGTACAGCCGAAAACGAGTCCTGGAGCGCAAAACGTGAAAACTGGATACGACGCCCTCGGTACCGCCGATAACGAGTCCTAGAGCGCAAATCGTGAAAACGGGACCCGACTCCCACGGTACCGCCGAAAACGAGTCCGGGCGCGAAAAACAAGAAAACTGGACCGGACGCAGCAGGTTCCGCCGAAAATGAGTCCGGGAGCGCAAAACGTGAAAACGGGACCCGACGCCCGCACCGCCGAAATCGAGTCCTGGGAGCGCAAAACGTAAAACGGACCGACGCCCCGCACCGCCGAAAACGTGTCCGGCACGCAAAATATGAAAACGCACCCGACGCCCACAGTACCGCCGTAAACGAGTCCGGGAGCGCAAAACTTGAAAACGAGACCCGACGCCCTCGCTACCGCCGAAAACGAGTCCTGAAGCGCAAAACGTGAAAACAAGAAGGGACGCCTCGGTACCGCTGAAAACGAGTCTGGGCGCGCAAAACATGACAACGGGGCCCTACGCCCTCGGTACCGCCGAAAACAAGTCCGGGAGCGGAAAACGTGAAAACCGGACTCGACGCCCTGCACCTCCAAAAACGAGTCCGGGAGCTCAAAACGTGAAAACGAGACCCGACGCCCCGCATCGCCGAAAATGAGTCCGAGCGCGCAAAACATGAAAACGGACCGACGCAAAACAAGAAAACGAGTCCGGCGCAAAACAAGAAAACGGACCGACGCACCGCTTACCACCGAAAATGAGTTCGAGAGCGCAAAACGTGAAAACGGGACCCGACGCCCGCGTACGCCGAAAAGAGTCCGGTGCGCAAACCGTAAAAACGGACCCAACGCCCCTGCACCGCCGAAATCGAATCCGAGAGCGCAAAACATGAAAATGGGCCCCGACGCCCACGCACGCCGAAAACGAGTCCGGCGCGCAAAACATGAAAACGGACCGACGCCCCGTACCGCCGAAAACAAGAATACGGTATTCGACGGCCCTCGCTACCACCGAAAACGCGTCGGAGAGCGCAAAACGTGAAAACGGGACCCGACTCCCTCGGTACCTCCAAAAACAAGTCCGGGAGCGCAAAATGTGAAAAATAGGACGAGTTGCCCCCGGTACCGCCAAACTCGAGTCCGGGGGCGCAAAACGTGAAAACGGAACCCGACGCCCTCGCTACCGCCGAAAACGAGTCCGGGAGCGCAAAACGTGAAAACGGGCACCGGACGCCCTCGGAACCGTCGAAAATGAGTCCGGGCGCGCAAAATAAGAAAACGTGAACCGACGCCCCTCGCACCGCCGATAATGAGTCCCCGCGGCAAAACATGAAAACGGACCTAACGCCTCGATACCGCCGAAAATGAGTTCGAGGGCGCAAAACATGAAAACGGGACCTAAAGCCCCTGCACCGCCGAAATCGAGTCCGGGAGCGCAAAACGTGAAAACGGGACCGGACGCCCTCGCTACCGCCGAAAATGAGTCCGGGCCCGCAAAATAAGAAAACGGGACCCGACGCCGTCGGTACCTCCAAAATCGAGTTCGGGAGCGCAAAACGTGAAAACGGGACCCGACGCCCACGGCACCGTCGATAACGAGTCCGGGAGCGCAAAACTTGAAATCGGGACCCGACGCCCTCGCTACCGCCAAAATCGATTCCGAGAGCGCAAAACATGAAAATGGGCCCCGACGCCCACGGTACCGTCGAAAACGAGTCCGGGAGCGCAAAACTTGAAAACGAGACCCGACGCCCTCGGTACCGCCGAAAACGAGTCCGGGAGGGTAAAACGTGAAAATGGGTAGGGTCGCCTCGGTACCGCCGAAAACGAGTCCGAGCGCGCTAAACGTGAAAAGGGCACCTAACGCCCTCGGACCGCCGAACATGAGTCCGGCGCGCAAAACTTGAAATGGGCACCCGACGCCCCTGCATCGCCGAACATGAGTCCGGCGCGCAAAACTTGAAACGGGCACCGGACACCTCTAACCGCCGAAAATGAGTTCGGGCGGCAAAACAAGAAAACGGACCCGACACCCTCGCACCGCCGAACCCGAGTCCGAGGGCGCAAAACATGAAAACGGGACCCAACGCCCCTGCACCGCCGAAATCGAGTCGAGGAGCGCAAAACGCGTAAAACGGACCCGACGCCCTCGCATGTACCCGAAAATGAGTCCCGGAGCGCAAAACGTGAAAATCGGATCCGACGCCCTCGCACCGCCGATAACGAGTCCTGAGCGCAAATCGTGAAAACGGGACCCGACTCCCACGCGTACCGCCGAAACGAGTCCGGCGCGAAAAACAAGAAAACCGGACCGACGCAAGCAGTTCCGCCGAAAATGAGTCCGGGAGCGCAAAACGTGAAAACGGACCCGACGCCCCGCACCGCCGAAATCGAGCCTGGGAGCGCAAAACGTAAAACGGACCGACGCCCCGCATCGCCGAAACGAGTCCGGCACGCAAAATATGAAAACGGTACCCGACGCCCACGCACCGCCGTAAACGAGTCCGGAGCGCAAAACTTGAAAACGAGACCCGACGCCCTCTGCATCCGCCGAAACGAGTCCGGAAGCGCAAAACGTGAAAACAAGAAGGGACGCCTCGCACCGCCGAAAACGAGTCTGGGCGCGCAAAACATGAAAACGGGGCCCTACGCCCTCGCATCGCCGAAAACAAGTCCGGGAGCGGAAAACGTGAAAATGGGACCCGACGCCCTCGTTACCTCCAAAAACAAGTCTGGGAGCTCAAAACGTGAAAACGAGACACGACGCCCTCGGCATCGCCGAAAATGAGTCCGAGCGCGCAAAACATGAAAACGGGACCGGACGCAAAACAAGAAAACGAGTCCGGGCGCAAAACAAGAAAACGGGACCGGACGCACCAATTACCACCGAAAATGAGTTCGAGAGCGCAAAACGTGAAAACGGGACCCGACGCCCACGGTACAGCCGAAAAAGAGTCCGGGAGCGCAAAACCAGAAAACGGGACCCAACGCCCTCGCTACCGCCGAAATCGAATCCGAGAGCGCAAAACATGAAAATGGGCCCCGACGCCCACGGTACCGCCGAAAATGAGTCCGGGCACGCAAAACATGAAAACGGGACCGGACGCCCCGTATCGCCGAAAACAAGAATACGGTATTCGACGGCCCTCGGTACCACCGAAAACGCGTCGGAGAGCGCAAAACGTGAAAACGGGACCCGACTCCCTCGCTACCTCCAAAAACAAGTCCGGGAGCGCAAAATGTGAAAAATAGGACGAGTTGCCCTCGGTACCGCCAAACTCGAGTCCGGGGCGCAAAACGTGAAAACGGAACCCGACGCCCTGCATCGCCGAAACGAGTCCGGAGCGCAAAACGTGAAAACGGCACCGACGCCCTCGAACCGTCGAAAATTAGTCCGGGCGCGCAAAATAAGAAAACGTGAACCGACGCCCTCGGTACCGCCGATAATGAGTCCCCGCGGGCAAAACATGAAAACGGGACCTAACGCCCTCGATACCGCTGAAAACGAGTTCGAGGGCGCAAAACATGAAAACGGGACCTAAAGCCCTCGCTACCGCCGAAATCGAGTCCGGGAGCGCAAAACGTGAAAACGGGACCGGACGTCCTCTGTACCGCCGAAAATGAGTCCGGGCCCGCAAAATAAGAAAACGGGACCCGACGCCGTCGCTACCTCCAAAATCGAGTTCGGGAGCGCAAAACGTGAAAACGGGACCCGACGCCCACGGCACCGTCGATAACGAGTCCGGGAGCGCAAAACTTGAAATCAGGACCCGACGCCCTCGGTACCGCCAAAATCGAGTCCGAGAGCGCAAAACATGAAAATGGGCCCCGACGCCCACGGTACCGCCGAAAACGAGTCCGGGAGCGCAAAACTTGAAAACGAGACCCGACGCCCCCGGTACCGCCGAAAACGAGTCCGGGAGGGTAAAACGTGAAAATGGGAAGGGTCGCCTCGGTACCGCCGAAAACGAGTCCGAGCGCGCTAAACGTGAAAAGGGCACCTAACGCCCTCGCTACCGCCGAACATGAGTCCGGGCGCGCAAAACTTGAAATGGGCACCGGACACCCTCGGAACCGCCGAAAATGAGTTCTGGCGCGCAAAACAAGAAAACGAGACCCGACGCCCTCGGTACCACCGAAAATGAGTCCGGGCGGGCAAAACAAGAAAACGGGACCCGACACCCTCGCTACCGCCGAACCCGAGTCCGAGGGCGCAAAACATGAAAACGGGACCCAACGCCCTCGGTACCGCCGAAATCGAGTCGAGGAGCGCAAAACGCGTAAAACGGGACCCGACGCCCTCGCACGCCCGAAAATGAATCCCGGAGCGCAAAACGTGAAAACGGATCCGACGCCCCGCATGCACCGCCGAAACGAGTCCTGGAGCGTAAATCGTGAAAACGGGACCCGACTCCCACGGTACCGCCGAAAACGAGTCCGGGCGCGAAAAACAAGAAAACTGGACCGGACGCTGCAGGTTCCGCCGAAAATGAGTCCGGGAGCGCTAAACGTGAAAACGGGACCCGACGCCCTCGGTACCGCCGAAATCGAGTCCTGGGAGCGCAAAACGTAAAACGGACCCGACGTCCCTGCACCGCCGAAAATGAGACCGGAGCGCAAAACGTAAAAATGGACCCCGACGCCCACGCACCGCCGAAAACGTGACTGGGCCGCAAAACGTGAAAACGGGTCCCGACGCCCCGTGCCGAAAAAGAGTCCGGAGCGCAAAACGTGAAAACGGGACCCGACGCCCTCGGTACCGCCCAAAACGAGTGCGGGAGCGCAAAACGGGAAAACGGCACCCGAGGCCCTCGATACCGTCGAAAACGAGTTCGGGCCCGCAAAACATGAAAACGGGACCCAACGCCCTCGGTACAGCCAAAAAAGAGTCCGAGCGCGCAATACATGAAAACGGGTCCCGACACCCTCGGTACCGCGGAAAACGAGTCTGGGCGCGCAAAACATGAAAACGGACCCTACGCCCTCGCACCGCCGAACTCGAGTCCGAGGGCGCAAAACATGAAAACGGACCCGACGCCCCTAACGCCGAAATCGAGTCTAGAGCGCAAAACGCGTAAAAACGGGACCCGACGCCCTCGCATCGCCGAAAACGAGTCTAGGAGCGCAAAATGTGAAAACGGATCCGACGCCCCTGCACCGCCGAAAACGAGTCCTGGAGCGCAAAACGTGAAAACGGATCCGACGCCCTCGGTACCGCCGAAAACGAGTCCTGGAGCGCAAAACGTGAAAATGGGCCCCGACGCCCCCGGTACCTCCGAAAACGAGTCCAGGAGCGCAAAACGTGAAAACGGGAAGGGATGCCTCGGTACCGCCGAAAACGAGTCTGGGCACGCAAAACATTAAAACGGGACCCGACGCCCACGGTACCGCCGAAAACGATTCCGGGGGCACAAAACAAGAAAACGAGACCCTACGCCTCGCTACCGCCGAAAACGACTGGGGGCACGCAAAAAATGAAAACGGACCCGACGCCCCGGAACCGCGAAAAAGAGTCCCGCGCGCAAAATATGAAAACGGGACCGACGCCTCGCACCGCCGAAACGAGTCCGGCATCAAAACATGAAAACGGACCGACGCCCTGCATCGTCGAAAATAAGAAAACGGAAAGGACGCCCCTGCATCGTCGAAAATGAGTCCGGAGCGCAAAACGTGAAAACGGTATCCGACACCCTCCGTACCACCGAAACGAGTCCGAGAGCGCAAAACGTGTAAACGGACCCGACTCCTGCACCTCCAAAAACAAGTCCGGAGCGCAAAACGTGAAAACGGACCGACGCATCGCTACCGCCGAAAATGAGTCCGAGAGCGCAAAACGTGAAAACGGACCCGACGCCTCGGACCGCCGAAAACCATTCCGGAGCGCGAAACATGAAAACGGACCGACGCCCCCCGTACCGCCGAAACGAGTCCGGTACGCAAAACACGAAAACGGGACCCGACGCCCATAGTACCGCCGAAAAGAGTCCGAGAGCGCAAAACATGAAAACGGACCCGACGCCCCTGCACCGCCGAAAACGAGTCCGGAGCGCAAAACGTGAAAACGGACCCGACGCCGTCTGCATTCTCCAAAACGAGTTCGGGAGCGCAAAACGTGAAAACGGACCCGACGCCCTCGCACCGTCGAAACGAGTCCGGAGCGCAAAACGTGAAAACGGGACCCGACGCCCCGTACCATCGAAAACGAGTCCGGAGCGCAAAACTTGAAAACAAGACCCGACGCCTCGCACCGCCGAAACGAGTCCGGAGCGCAAAACGTGAAAACGGAAGGGACGCCTCGCACCGCCGAAACGAGTCCGGCGCGCAAAACGTGAAAAGGGCACCCAACGCCCTCGTGCCGCCGAACATGAGTCCGGCGCACAAAACATGAAATGGGCACCGACACCCTCGAACCGCCGAAAAGTTTTCGGCGCGCAAAACAAGAAAATGAGACCCGACGCCCACTTGCACCACCGAAAATGAGTCCGGCGGCAAAACATGAAAACGGACCCGACACCCTCGCACCGCCGAAAACGAGTCCGGGCGCGCAAAACATGAAAACGGGACCCTACGCCTCGCACCGCCGAACTCGAGTCCGAGGACGCAAAACATGAAAACGGACCCAACGCCCCGTAACGCCGAAATCGAGTCTAGAGCGCAAAACGCGTAAAACGGACCCGACGCCCTCGCATGTACCCGAAAATGAGTCTAGAGCGCAAAACGTGAAAACGGGATCCGACGCCCTCGCTACCGCCGAAAACGAGTCCTGGAGCGCAAAACGTGAAAATGGGATCGGACGCCCTCGGTACCGCCGAAAACGAGTCCTGGAGCGCAAAACGTGAAAATGGGCCCCGACGCCCTCGCTACCTCCGAAAACGAGTCCAGGAGCGCAAAACGTGAAAACGGGAAGGGATGCCTCGGTACCGCCGAAAACGAGTCGGGGCACGCAAAACGTGAAAACGGGACCCGACGCCGTCGGTACCTCCAAAAACGAGTTCGGGAGCGCAAAACGTGAAAACGGGACCCGACGCCCTCGGTACCGTCGAAAACGAGTCCGGGAGCGCAAAACGTGAAAATGGGACCCGACGCCCCTGTACCATCGAAAACGAGTCCGGGAGCGCAAAACTTGAAAACAAGACCCGACGCCCTCGGTACCGCCGAAAACGAGTCCGGGAGCGCAAAACGTGAAAACGGAAGGACGCCGCATCGCCGCCGAAACGAGTCCGGGCGCGCAAAACGTGAAAAGGGCACCTAACGCCCTCGGTGCCACCGAACATGAGTCCGGGCGCGCAAAACATGAAATGGGCACCGGACACCCTCGGAACCGCCGAAAATGTTTTCGGGCGCGCAAAACAAGAAAATGAGACCTGACGCCCACGGTACCACCGAAAATGAGTCCGGGCGGGCAAAACATGAAAACGGGACCCGACACCCTCGGTACCGCTGAAAACGAGTCTGGGCGCGCAAAACATGAAAACGGGACCCTACGCCCTCGGCACCGCCGAACTCGAGTCCGAGGGCGCAAAACATGAAAACGGGACCCAACGCCCTCGGTAACGCCGAAATCGAGTCTAGGAGCGCAAAACGCGTAAAAACGGGACCCGACGCCCTCGGTACAGCCGAAAATGAGTCTAGGAGCGCAAAACGTGAAAACGGGATCCGACGCCCTCGGTACCGCCGAAAACGAGTCCTGGAGCGCAAAACGTGAAAATGGGATCGGACGCCCTCGGTACCGCCGAAAACGAGTCCCGGAGCGCAAAACGTGAAAATGGGCCCCGACGCCCCGCACCTCCGAAAACGAGTCCAGGAGCGCAAAACGTGAAAACGGAAGGGATGCCTCGCACCGCCGAAAACGAGTCGGGCACGCAAAACGTGAAAACGGGACCCGACGCCGTCGCACTCTCCAAAAACGAGTTCGGGAGCGCAAAACGTGAAAACGGACCCGACGCCCTCGATGCCGTCGAAAACGAGTCCGGAGCGCAAAACGTGAAAATGGGACCCGACGCCCCCTACCATCGAAAATGAGTCCGGAGCGCAAAACGTGAAAACGGGACCCGACGCCCTCGTGCACCGCCGAAACGAGTCCGGAGCGCAAAACGTGAAAACGGGAAGGGACGCTCGCACCGCCGAAACGAGTCCGGCGCGCAAAACGTGAAAAGGGCACCTAACGCCCTCGCCACCGAACATGAGTCCGGCGCGCAAAACATGAAATGGGCACCGACACCCTCGGAACCGCCGAAAATGTTTTCGGGCGCGCAAAACAAGAAAATGAGACCCGACGCCCACGCGTACCACCGAAAATGAGTCCCGGCAAAACATGAAAACGGGACCCGACACCCTCGCACCGCCGAAACGAGTCCGGCGCGCAAAACATGAAAACGGGACCCTACGCCCCGCACCGCCGAACTCGAGTACGAGGGCGCAAAACATGAAAACGGGACCCAACGCCCTCGGTAACGCCGAAATCGAGTCTAGGAGCGCAAAACGCGTAAAAACGGGACCCGACGCCCTCGGTACAGCCGAAAATGAGTCTAGGAGCGCAAAACGTGAAAACGGGATCCGACGCCCTCGGTACCGCCGAAAACGAGTCCTGGAGCGCAAAACGTGAAAATGGGATCGGACGCCCTCGGTACCGCCGAAAACGAGTCATGGAGCGCAAAACGTGAAAATGGGCCCCGACGCCCTCGCTACCTCCGAAAACGAGTCCAGGAGCGCAAAACGTGAAAACGGGAAGGGATGCCTCGGTACCGCCGAAACGAGTCGGGGCACGCAAAACATGAAAACGGGACCCGACGCCCACGCTACCGCCGAAAACGAGTTCGGGAGCGCAAAACGTGAAAACGGACCCGACGCCCTCGCACCGCCGAAACGATTCCGGGGCACAAAACAAGAAAACGAGACCCTACGCCCTGTATCGCTCGAAACGAGCGGGGGCACACAAAAAATGAAAACAGACCCGACGCCCGGGAACCGCGAAAACGAGTCCCGCGCGCAAAATATGAAAACGGGACCAGACGCCCTCGGTACCGCCGAAAAAGAGTCCGGGCGCGCAAAACATGAAAACGGGACCCGACGCCATCGGAACCGGCGAAAATAAGTCCGGTAGCGCAAAACGTGAAAACGGGAAGGGACGCCTCGGTATAGCTGAAAATGAGTCCGGGGGCGCAAAACATTAAAACGGGACCCGACGCCCTCGGTACCGCCGAAATCGAGTCTGGGAGCGCAAAACATAAAAACGGGACCCGACGCCCTCGGTACCGCCGAAAACGAGACCGGGAGCGCAAAACGTAAAAATGGGCCCCGACGCCCCCGGTACCGCCGAAAACGTGACTGGGCAGCAAAACGTGAAAACGTGTCCCGACGACCACGGTACCGCCGACACGAGTCCTGGGGAGCAAAACTAGAAAACGGGACTCGACGCCCCGTACTGACGAAAAAGAGTCCGGGCACGCAAAACATGAAAACGCGACCCGACGCCCTCGGCACCGCCGAAACGGTCCGGCACGCAAAACATGAAAACGGGACCCAACGCCCACTGTACCGCCGAAAATGAGTCCGGGAGCGTAAAACATGAAAACGGGACCCGACGCCCTCGGTACCGCCGAAAATGAGTCCCCGCGGGCAAAACATGAAAACGGGACCTAACGCCCTCGCTACCGCTGAAAACGAGTTCGCGGGCGCAAAACATGAAAACGGGACCTAAATCCCTGACGCCGAAATTGAATCCGGAGCGCAAAACGTGAAAACGAGACCCGACGCCCTCGCATCGCCGAAAATGAATCTGGGAGCGCAAAACGTGAAAATGGGCCCCGACGCCCACAGTACCGTCGAAAATGAGTCCGGGCGCGCAAAATAAGAAAACAGGACCGGAAGCCCCCGGTATCGCTGGAAATGATTCCGGGAGCGCAAAACGTGAAAACGGGACCCGACGCCCTCGGTGCCCCCGAAAACGAGTCTGGGAGTGCCAAACGTGAAAACGGGACCCACGCCCTCGCTACCTTCAACAACGAGTTCGGGAGCGCCAAACGTGAAAACGGGTCCCGCTGCCCTCGGTACCGCCGAAGTCGATTCCGAGGGCGCAAAACGTGAAAACGGGACCCGACGCCCTCGGTACCACCGAAAATGAGTCCGGGAGCGCAAAACGTGAAAACGGGACCCGACGCCCTCGGTACCGCCGAAAACGAGTCCGGGAGCGCAAAACGTGAAAATTGGCCCCGACGCCTCGTACCGCCGAAAACGAGTCCGGCACGCAAAACATGAAAACGGACCCGACTCCTACGTATCGCCGAAAACGAGTCCGGCGCGCAAAATAAGAAAACGGACCGACGCACCCGATTCTGCGCCGAAAATGAGTCCGAGAGCGCAAAACGTGAAAACGGGACCCGACGCCCTCGCATCGCCGAAAACATTTCCGGAGCGCAAAACGTGAAAACGGACCGACGCCCCTGCACCGCCGAAAACGAGTCCGGGCACGCAAAACATGTAAACGGGACCCGATGCCCACAGTATCGCCCAAAACGAGTCCGGGAGCGCAAAACTTGAAAACGAGACCCGACGCCCTCGGTACCGACGAAAACGAGTCCGGGAGCGCAAAACGTGAAAATGGGAAGGGACGCCTCGGTACCACCGAAACGAGTCCGGCGCGCGCAAAACGTGAAAAGGGCAACTAACGCCCTCTGCATGCCGAAAAAACGAGTCCGGGCGCGCAAAACATGAAAACGGTACCGGACGCACCAGTTACCGCGAAAATGAGTTGGAGAGCGCAAAACGTGAAAACGGGACCCGACGCCTTTGGTACCGCCGAAAACGAGTCCGGGAGCGGAAAACGTGAAAACGGGACCCGACGCCCTCGGTACCTCCAAAAACGAGTCCGGGAGCTCAAAACGTGAAAACGAGACCCGACGCCCTCGGCATCGCCGAAAATGAGTCCGAGCGTGCAATACATGAAAACGGGAAACGACGCCCGCGGTACCGCCGAAATCGAGTCCGGGAGCGCAAAACCATAAAACGGGACCGGACGCAGTAGGTACCGCCGAAAACGAGTCCGGGAGCGGAAAACATGAAAACGGAACCCGACGGCCACAGTACCGCCGAAAACGAGTCCGGGAGCGCAAAACTTAACAACGAGACCCGACGCCCTCGGTATCGCCGAAAACGAGTCAGGGAGCGCAAAACGTGAAAACGGGAAGGGACGCCTCGCTACCGCCGAAAACGAGTCCGGGCGCGCAAAACGTGAAAAGGGCACCTAACGCCCTCGCTACCGCCGAACATGAGTCTGGGCGCGCAAAACATGAAAACGGGACCCGACTCCCACGGTACCGCCGAAAACGAGTCCGGGCGCGCAAAACAAGAAAACGGGACCGGACGCGCAGTACCGTGCGTCGAAAATGAGTCCGGCACGCAAAACATGAAAACGGACCCGACTCCTACGCACCGCCGAAACGACTCGGCGCGCAAAATAAGAAAACGGACCGACGCACCCGCTACCGCCGAAAATGAGTCCGAGAGCGCAAAACGTGAAAACGGACCCGACGCCCTCGCACCGCCGAAAACATTTCCGGAGCGCAAAACGTGAAAACGGGGACCGGACGCCCTGCACCGCCGAAACGAGTCCGGCACGCAAAACATGAAAACGGACCCGATGCCCACGCACGCCCAAAACGAGTCCGGAGCGCAAAACTTGAAAACGAGACCCGACGCCCTCGCACCGACGAAACGAGTCCGGGGAGCGCAAAACGTGAAAATGGGAAGGGACGCCTCGCTACCACCGAAAACGAGTCCGGGCGCGCAAAACGTGAAAAGGGCAACTAACGCCCTCGGTACCGCCGAAAACGAGTCCGGGCGCGCAAAACATGAAAACGGTACCGGACGCACCAGTTACCGCCGAAAATGAGTCGGAGAGCGCAAAACGTGAAAACGGACCCGACGCCTTGTACCGCCGAAACGAGTCCGGGAGCGAAACGTGAAAACGGGACCCGACGCCCCTCGCACCTCCAAAACGAGTCCGGAGCTCAAAACGTGAAAACGAGACCCGACGCCCTCGGCATCGCCGAAAATGAGTCCGAGCGTGCAATACATGAAAACGGGAAACGACGCCCGCGCTACCGCCGAAATCGAGTCCGGGAGCGCAAAACCATAAAACGGGACCGGACGCAGTAGGTACCGCCGAAAACGAGTCCGGGAGCGGAAAACATGAAAACGGAACCCGACGGCCACGTACCGCCGAAAACGAGTCCGGGAGCGCAAAACTTAACAACGAGACCCGACGCCCCTCGGTATCGCCGAAAACGAGTCGGGAGCGCAAAACGTGAAAACGGAAGGGACGCCTCGCATCGCCGAAACGAGTCCGGCGCGCAAAACGTGAAAAGGGCACCTAACGCCCTGCACCGCCGAACATGAGTCCGGCGCGCAAAACATGAAAACGGGACCTGACTCCCACGCTACCGCCGAAAACGAGTCTGGGCGCGCAAAACAAGAAAACGGGACCCGACGCAGTAGGTACCGTCGAAAATGAGTCCGGGAGCGCAAAACGTGAAAACGGACCCGACGCCCCGCACCGCCGAAACGAGTCCGGAGCGAAAACGTGAAAACGGGACCCGACGCCCCGCCGCCGAAACGAGTCCGGAGCGCAAAACGCGTAAAAACGGACCCGACGCCTCGACACGTTTAAAAAATGAGTCCAGGAGCGCAAAATGTGAAAACGGGATCCGACGCCCTCGCTACCGCCGAAAACGAGTCCAGCAGCGCAAAACGTGAAAACGGGACCCGACGCCGTCGGTACCTCCAAAAACGAGTTCGGGAGCGCAAAACGTGAAAACGGGACCCGACGCCCTCGGTACCGTCGAAAACAAGTCCGGGAGCGCAAAACGTGAAAACGGGACCCGACGCCCCTGTAACGCCGAAAACTTGTTCGGGAGCTCAAAACGTGAAAACGAGACCCGACGCCCTCGGCATCGCCGAAAATGAGTCCGAGCGCACAAAACATGAAAACGGGACCCGACGCCCACGGTACCGCCGAAATCGAGTCCGAGAGCGCAAAACGTGAATACGGGACCCTACGCCCTCTGTACCGCCGAAATCGAGTCCGAGAGCGCAAAACGTGAAAATGGGCCCCGACGCCCACGGTACCGCCGAAAACAAGAAAACGGGACAGACGCCCCCGCACCGTCGAAAATGAGTCCGGGAGCGCAAAACGTGAAAATGGGCCCCGACGCCCGCGCTACCGCCGAAAATGAGTCCGAGAGCGCAAAACGTGAAAATGGACCCCGACGCCCACGATGCATCGTCCGAAAATTCGTCCGCCGCGCAAAATAAGAAAACGGACCGACGCCCCGCACCGCCGAAACGAGTCCGGGAGCGCAAAACATGAAAATCGGACCCCGTGCACTCGCACCACCAAAAATTAGTTCGGGAGCGCAAAACATGAAAAAGGGACCCGACGCCTCGCATGCCGTCGAAACCGAGTCCGGCGATACAAAACAAGAAAACGGGACCCCACGCCCCGTATCACCGAAAACGAGTCCGGAGCGCATACCATGAAAACGGGATCCGACGTCCTCGATATCGCCGAAAACGAGTACGGTCGCGAAAACATCAAAACGGGACCCGACGCCCCGCATCGCCCAAAAAGAGTCCGGGAGCGCAAAATGTGAAAACGGGACCCGACGCCCCTGCATCGCCCAAAACGAGTTCGGGAGCGAAAAACGGAAAACGGGACCCGAGGCCCCTGCACGTCGAAAACGAGTCCGGCACGCAAAACATGAAAACGGACCCGACGCCCACGCACCGCCGAAACATGTTCGGGAGAGCAAAACATGAAAACGGGACCCGACGCCATCGATGCATCGTCGAAAATGAGTCCGGCACGCAAAACATGATAACGGGACCCGACGCCCACGCACCGCCGAAAATGAGTCCGGAGCGCAAAACATGAAAACGGACCCGACGCCCTGCACCGCCGAAAAGAGTCCGGGCGCGCAAAACATGAAAACGGGACCCGACGCCATCTGAACCGGCGAAAATAAGTCCATTAGCGCAAAACGTGAAAACGGGAAGGGACGCCTCGGTATAGCCGAAAATGAGTCCGGGGGCGCAAAACATTAAAACGGGACCCGACGCCCTCGGTTCCGCCAAAAACGTGACTGGGCCGCAAAACGTGAAAACGGGTCCCGACGACCACGGTACCGCCGACACGAGTCCTGGGGAGCAAAACAAGAAAACGGGACTCGACGCCCCCGGCATCGCCGAAAAAGAGTCCGGCACGCAAAACATGAAAACGCGACCGACGCCCCTGCATCGCCGAAACGGTCCGGCACGCAAAACATGAAAACGGGACCCTACGCCCACGCGATGCACCGCCGAAAATGAGTCCAGGAGCGCAAAACATGAAAACGGACCCGACGCCCTGCACGCCGAAAATGAGTCCCCGCAGGCAAAACATGAAAACGGACCTAACGCCCTCGCTACCGCCGAAAACGAGTTCGAGGGCGCAAAACATGAAAACGGACCTCAAGCCCCTGCACCGCCGAAATTGAATCCGGAGCGCAAAACGTGAAAACGGACCCGACGCCCTGCACCGCCGAAATGAATCTCGGGAGCGCAAAACGTGAAAATGGGCCCCGACGCCCACGACCGTCGAAAATGAGTTCGGCGCGCAAAATAAGAAAACAGACCTAAGCCCCCGTATCGCCGGAAATGATTCCGGAGCGCAAAACGTGAAAACGGACCCGACGCCCTCGGTGCCCCCCGAAACGAGTCCGGGAGTGCAAAACGTGAAAACGGACCCGACGCCCTGCACCTCCAACAACAAGTTCGGAGCGCAAAACGTGAAAACGGGTCCCGCCGCCCCTGCACCGCCGAAGTCGAGTCCGGGCGCAAAACGTGAAAACGGACCCGATCACCTCGCACCACCGAAAATGAGTCCGGAGCGCAAAACGTGAAAACGGACCCGACGCCCTCATCCGCCGAAACGAGTCCGGAGCGCAAAACGTGAAAATTGGCCCCGTCCCATCGCCCTTCGCATCGCCGAAACGAGTCCGGCGCGCAAAACATGAAAACGGGCCCCGACGACCACGGTACCGCCGAAAACGAGTCCGGGCGCGCAAAACATGAAAAAGGGACCGGACGCCCTCGGTACCGCCGAAAACAAGACAACGGGAAAGGACGCCCCCGGTACCGTCGAAAATGAGTCCGGGAGCGCAAAACGTGAAAACGGTATCCGACGCCCTCCGTACCACCGAAAACGAGTCCGAGAGCGCAAAACGTGAAAACGGGACCCGACTCCCTCGCTACCTCCAAAAACAAGTCCAGGAGCGCAAAACGTGAAAAATAGGACTCGCTGCCCTCGCTACCGCCGAACTCGAGTCCATGGGCGCAAATCGTGAATACGGGACCCGACGCCCTGCACCGCCGAAACGAGTCCGAGAGCGCAAAACGTGAAAACGGCACCGACGCCCTTGGAACCGTCGAAAATGAGTCCGGCGCGCACAAGAAGACGTGAACCGACGCCCTCGTAGCGCCGAAAATGAGTCACCACGGCAAAACATGAAAACGGACCTAACGCCTCGCTATCGCTGAAAACGAGTTCGAGGGCGCAAAACATGAAAACGGGACCTAAAGCCCTCGGTGCCGCCGAAATCGAGTCCGGGAGCGCAAAACGTGAAAACGGACCCGACGCCCTGCACGCCGAAAATGAATACGGAGCGCAAAACGTGAAAACGGGACCCGACGCCTCGATGCATTCGTCGAAAATGAGTCCGGCGCGCAAAAATAAGAATACGGACCGACGCCCCGTATCGCCGAAAATGATTCCGGAGCGCAAAACGTGAAAACGGTCCCGTCGCCTCTGCATCGCCAAACTCGAGTCCGGGGGCGCAAAACGTGAAAACGGGACCCGACGCCCTCGCACCACCGAAATGAGTCCGGAGCGCAAAACGTGAAAACGGGACCCGACGCCTTGGTGCCGCCGAAACGAGTCCGGAGCGCAAAACGTGAAAATTGGCCCCGACGCCCCGATGCACCGCCAAAACGAGTCCGGCGCGCAAACTAAGAAAATGGGACTAGACGCACCCGCTACCGCCGAAAATGAGTCCGAGAGCGCAAAACGTGAAAACGGACAGACGCCCCGCACCGTCGAAAATGAGTCCGGGAGCGCAAAACGTGAAAATGGGCCCCGACGCCCGCGCATCGCCGAAAATGAGTCCGAGAGCGCAAAACGTGAAAATGGACCCCGACGCCCACGTATCGTCGAAAATTAGTCCGCCGCGCAAAATAAGAAAACGGGACCGGACGCCCTCGCATCGCCGAAAAACGAGTCCGGAGCGCAAAACATGAAAACGGACCCCGTGCACTCGGTACCACCAAAAATTAGTTCTGGGAGCGCAAAACATGAAAAAGGGACCCGACGCCCTGACCGTCGAAACCGAGTCCGGCGATACAAAACAAGAAAACGGGACCCCACGCCCCGTATCACCGAAAACGAGTCCGGGAGCGCATACCATGAAAACGGATCCGACGTCCTCGATATCGCCGAAAACGAGTACGGTCGCGGAAAACATCAAAACGGGACCCGACGCCCCCGATGCCCAAAAAGAGTCCGGAGCGCAAAATGTGAAAACGGACCCGACGCCTCGATACCGCCGCAAAACGAGTTCGGGAGCGAAAACGGAAAACGGACCCGAGGCCCCGATGCACGTCGAAACGAGTCCGGCACGCAAAACATGAAAACGGGACCCGACGCCCACGGTGCACCGCCGAAAACATGTTCGGGAGAGCAAAACATGAAAACGGGACCGACGCCATCGCACTGTCGAAAATGAGTCCGGCACGCAAAACATGATAACGGGACCCGACGCCCACGATACGTACCGCCGAAAATGAGTCCGGAGCGCAAAACATGAAAACGGGACCCGACGCCCGTGCACCGCCGAAAAGAGTCCGGCGCGCAAAACATGAAAACGGGACCCGACGCCATCGAACCGCGAAAATAAGTCCGGTAGCGCAAAACGTGAAAACGGGAAGGGACGCCTCGGTATAGCCGAAAATGAGTCCGGGGGCGCAAAACATTAAAACGGGACCCGACGCCCTCGCTTCCGCCAAAAACGTGACTGGGCCGCAAAACGTGAAAACGGGTCCCGACGACCACGGTACCGCCGACACGAGTCCTGGGGAGCAAAACAAGAAAACGGGACTCGACGCCCCCGGTACTGCCGAAAAAGAGTCCGGGCACGCAAAACATGAAAACGCGACCCGACGCCCTCGGTACCGCCGAAACCGGGTCCGGGCACGCAAAACATGAAAACGGGACCCTACGCCCACGGTACCGCCGAAAATGAGTCCAGGAGCGCAAAACATGAAAACGGGACCCGACGCCCTCGGTACCGCCGAAAATGAGTCCCCGCGGGCAAAACATGAAAACGGGACCTAACGCCCTCGCTACCGCTGAAAACGAGTTCGAGGGCGCAAAACATGAAAACGGGACCTCAAGCCCTCGATACCGCCGAAATTGAATCCGGGAGCGCAAAACGTGAAAACGGGACCCGACGCCCTCGCATCGCCGCGAAAATGAATCGGGAGCGCAAAACGTGAAAATGGGCCCCGACGCCCACAGTACCGTCGAAAATGAGTTCGGGCGCGCAAAATAAGAAAACAGGACCGGAAGCCCCCGGTATCGCTGGAAATGATTCCGGGAGCGCAAAACGTGAAAACGGGACCCGACGCCCTCGGTGCCCCCGAAAACGAGTCTGGGAGTGCAAAACGTGAAAACGGGACCCGACGCCCTCGGTACCTCCAACAACAAGTTCGGGAGCGCAAAACGTGAAAACGGGTCCCGCTGCCCTCGGTACCGCCGAAGTCGAGTCCGGGGGCGCAAAACGTGAAAACGAGACCCGATCACCTCGGTACCACCGAAAATGAGTCCGGGAGCGCAAAACGTGAAAACGGGACCCGACGCCCTCGGTACCGCCGAAAACGAGTCCGGGAGCGCAAAACGTGAAAATTGGCCCCATCGCCCTCGGTACCGCCGAAAACGAGTCCGGGCGCGCAAAACATGAAAACGGGCCCCGACGACCACGGTACCGCCGAAAACGAGTCCGGGCGCGCAAAACATGAAAAAGGGGACCGACGCCCTCGGTACCGCCGAAAACAAGACAACGGGAAAGGACGCCCCCGGTACCGTCGAAAATGAGTCCGGGAGCGCAAAACGTGAAAACGGTATCCGACGCCCTCCGTACCACCGAAAACGAGTCCGAGAGCGCAAAACGTGAAAACGGGACCCGACTCCCTCGGTACCTCCAAAAACAAGTCCAGGAGCGCAAAACGTGAAAAATAGGACTCGCTGCCCTCGGTACCGCCGAACTCGAGTCCATGGGCGCAAATCGTGAATACGGGACCCGACGCCCTCGGTACCGCCGAAAACGAGTCCGAGAGCGCAAAACGTGAAAACGGGCACCGGACGCCCTTGGAACCGTCGAAAATGAGTCCGGGCGCGCAAAACAAGAAGACGTGATCCGACGCCCTCGGTAGCGCCGAAAATGAGTCACCACGGGCAAAACATGAAAACGGGACCTAACGCCCTCGCTACTGCTGAAAACGAGTTCGAGGGCGCAAAACATGAAAACGGGACCTAAAGCCCTCGGTGCCGCCGAAATCGAGTCCGGGAGCGAAAAACGTGAAAACGGGACCCGACGCCTCTGATGCCGCCGTAAATGAATACGGGAGCGCAAAACGTGAAAACGGGACCCGACGCCCTCGGCATCGTCGAAAATGAGTCCGGCGCGCAAAATAAGAATACGGGGGGACCGACGCCCCCGTATCGCCGAAAATGATTCGGGAGCGCAAAACGTGAAAACGGTCCCGCCGCCCCGGCATCCGCCAAACTCGAGTCTGGGGCGCAAAACGTGAAAACGGGACCCGACGCCCTCAGTACCACCGAAAATGAGTCCGGGAGCGCAAAACGTGAAAACGGGACCCGACGCCCTCGGTACCGCCGAAAACGAGTCCGGGAGCGCAAAACGTGAAAATTGGCCCGACGCCCTCGGTACCGCCAAAAACGAGTCCGGGCGCGCAAACTAAGAAAATGGGACTAGACGCACCGCCATTCCGCCGAAAATGAGTCCGAGAGCGCAAAACGTGAAAACGGGACAGGACGCCCCCGGTACCGCCGAAAATGAGTCCGGGAGCGCAAAACGTGAAAATGGGCCCCGACGCCCGCGCTACCGCCGAAAATGAGTCCGAGAGCGCAAAACGTGAAAATGGACCCCGACGCCCACGGTACCGTCGAAAATTAGTCCGGCCGCGCAAAATAAGAAAACGGAACCGGACGCCCCCGGTACCGCCGAAAACGAGTCCGGGAGCGCAAAACATGAAAACTGGACCCCGTGCACTCGGTACCACCAAAAATTAGTTCGGGAGCGCAAAACATGAAAAAGGGACCCGACGCCCTCGCTACCGTCGAAACCGAGTCCGGCGATACAAAACAAGAAAACGGGACCCCACGCCCCCGGTATCACCGAAAACGAGTCCGGGAGCGCATACCATGAAAACGGGATCCGACGTCCTCGATATCGCTGAAAACGAGTACGGTCGCGGAAAACATCAAAACGGGACCCGACGCCCTCGGTACCGCCCAAAAAGAGTCCGGGAGCGCAAAATGTGAAAACGGGACCCGACGCCCTCGCTACCGCCCAAAACGAGTTCGGGAGCGAAAACCGGGAAAACGGGACCCGAGGCCCTCGGTACCGTCGATCACGAGTCCGGGCACGCAAAACATGAAAACGGGACCCGACGCCCACGGTACCGCCGAAAACATGTTCGGGAGAGCAAAACATGAAAACGGGACCCGACGCCATCTGCACGTCGAAAATGAGTCCGGCACGCAAAACATGATAACGGACCCGACGCCCACGCACCGCAGAAAATGAGTCCGGAGCGCAAAACATGAAAACGGACCCGACGCCCCTGCACCGCCGAAAAGAGTCCGGCGCGCAAAAAATGAAAACGGACCCGACGCCATCGGAACCGGCGAAAATAAGTCCGAGCGCAAAACGTGAAAACGGAAGGGACGCCTCGTATAGCCGAAAATGAGTCCGGGCGCAAAACATTAAAACGGACCCGACGCCCTGCACGCCGAAATCGAGTCCGGGAGCGCAAAACATAAAAACGGACCCGACGCCCTCTGCCCGCCAAAAACGTGACCGGGCGCAAAACGTGAAAACGGTCCCGACGACCACGGTACCGCCGACACGAGTCCCGGGGAGCAAAACAAGAAAACGGACTCGACGCCCCGCATCGCCGAAAAGAGTCCGGCACGCAAAACATGAAAACGCGACCCGACGCCCCTGCACCGCCGAAAACGGTCCGGCACGCAAAACATGAAAACGGGACCCTACGCCCACGCACCGCCGAAAATGAGTCCAGGAGCGCAAAACATGAAAACGGACCCGACGCCCCTGCACGCCGAAAATGAGTCCCCGCGGCAAAACATGAAAACGGACCTAACGCCCTCGCTACCGCCGAAAACGAGTTCGAGGGCGCAAAACATGAAAACGGACCTCAAGCCCCTGCACCGCCGAAATTGAATCCGGAGCGCAAAACGTGAAAACGGACCCGACGCCCCTGCACCGCCGAAAATGAATCCGGGAGCGCAAAACGTGAAAACGGGCCCCGACGCCCACGCACCGTCGAAAATGAGTTCGGCGCGCAAAATAAGAAAACAGACCGAAGCCCCCGTATCGCCGGAAATGATTCCGGAGCGCAAAACGTGAAAACGGACCCGACGCCCCTGCCCCCGAAACGAGTCCGGGAGTGCAAACGTGAAAACGGACCCGACGCCTCGCACCTCCAACAACAAGTTCGGGAGCGCAAAACGTGAAAACGGGTCCCGCCGCCCTGCACGCCGAAGTCGAGTCCGGGGCAAAACGTGAAAACGGACCCGATCACCCTGCACCACCGAAAATGAGTCCGGAGCGCAAAACGTGAAAACGGACCCGACGCCCCTGCATCGCCGAAAACGAGTCCGGAGCGCAAAACGTGAAAATCGGCCCCATCGCCCCTGCACCGCCGAAACGAGTCCGGCGCGCAAAACATGAAAACGGCCCCGACGCCCACGCGTGCACCGCCGAAAACGAGTCCGGCGCGCAAAACATGAAAAAGGGACCGACGCCCCTCGCACCGCCGAAAACAAGACAACGGAAAGGACGCCCCCGCATCGTCGAAATGAGTCCGGAGCGCAAAACGTGAAAACGGTATCCGACGCCCTCCGTACCACCGAAACGAGTCCGAGAGCGCAAAACGTGAAAACGGGACCCGACTCCCCGCACTCCAAAAACAAGTCCAGGAGCGCAAAACGTGAAAAATAGACTCGCGCCCTGCACCGCCGAACTCGAGTCCATGGGCGCAAATCGTGAATACGGACCCGACGCCCCCTGCACCGCCGAAAACGAGTCCGAGAGCGCAAAACGTGAAAACGGGCACCGACGCCCTTGGAACCGTCGAAAATGAGTCCGGCGCGCAAAACAAGAAGACGTGAACCGACGCCCCGTAGCGCCGAAACGAGTCACCGCGGCAAAACATGAAAACGGACCTAACGCCTCGCTACCGCTCGAAAACGAGTTCGAGGCGCAAAACATGAAAACGGACCTAAAGCCCCTGCCGCCGAAATCGAGTCCGGAGCGCAAAACGTGAAAACGGACCCGACGCCCCTCGCACCGCCGAAAATGAATACGGAGCGCAAAACGTGAAAACGGACCCGACGCCTCGCACCGTCGAAATGAGTCCGGCGCGCAAAATAAGAATACGGACCGGACGCCCCCGTATCGCCGAAAATGATTCCGGAGCGCAAAACGTGAAAACGGTCCCGCCGCACTCGCATCGCCAAACTCGAGTCCGGGGGCGCAAAACGTGAAAACGGACCCGACGCCTCGCACCACCGAAAATGAGTCCGGAGCGCAAAACGTGAAAACGGGGACCCGACGCCTCTCGCACCGCCGAAAACGAGTCCGGGAGCGCAAAACGTGAAAATCGTCCCGACGCCCTCTGCACCGCCAAAACGAGTCCGGCGCGCAAACTAAGAAAATGGGACCAGACGCACCGCCACCGCCGAAAATGAGTCCGAGAGCGCAAAACGTGAAAACGGACAGACGCCCCGCACCGCCGAAAATGAGTCCGGAGCGCAAAACGTGAAAACGGGCCCCGACGCCCGCTGCACCGCCGAAAATGAGTCCGAGAGCGCAAAACGTGAAAATGGACCCCGACGCCCACGGTATCGTCGAAAATTAGTCCCGCCGCGCAAAATAAGAAAACGGACCGACGCCCCGCATCGCCGAAACGAGTCCGGAGCGCAAAACATGAAAATCGGACCCCGTGCACCTCGCACCACCAAAAATTAGTTCGGGAGCGCAAAACATGAAAAAGGGACCCGACGCCCACGCGCACCGTCGAAACCGAGTCCGGCGATACAAAACAAGAAAACGGACCCCACGCCCCGCATCACCGAAAACGAGTCCGGAGCGCATACCATGAAAACGGATCCGACGTCCTCGATATCGCCGAAACGAGTACGGCCGCGAAAACATCAAAACGGACCCGACGCCTCGCACCGCCCAAAACGAGTTCGGGAGCGAAAAACGGAAAACGGACCCGAGGCCCCTGCACCGTCGAAAACGAGTCCGGCACGCAAAACATGAAAACGGACCCGACGCCCACGCGCACCGCCGAAAACATGTTCGGAGAGCAAAACATGAAAACGGACCCGACGCCATCGCACCGTCGAAAATGAGTCCGGCACGCAAAACATGATAACGGACCCGACGCCCACGACCGCCGAAAATGAGTCCGGAGCGCAAAACATGAAAACGGACCCGACGCCCCTGCATCGCCGAAAAAGAGTCCGGCGCGCAAAACATGAAAACGGGACCCGACGCCATCGGGAACCGGCGAAAATAAGTCCAAATAGCGCGCAAAACGTGAAAACGGGAAGGGACGCCTCGGTATAGCCGAAAATGAGTCCGGGGGCGCAAAACATTAAAACGGGACCCGACGCCCTCGGTACCGCCGAAATCGAGTCTGGGAGCGCAAAACATAAAAACGGGACCCGACGCCCTCGGTTCCGCCAAAAACGTGACTGGGCCGCAAAACGTGAAAACGGGTCCCGACGACCACGGTACCGCCGACACGAGTCCTGGGGAGCAAAACAAGAAAACGGACTCGACGCCCCGCATCGCCGAAAAGAGTCCGGCACGCAAAACATGAAAACGCGACCCGACGCCTCGCACCGCCGAAACGGTCCGGGCACGCAAAACATGAAAACGGGACCCTACGCCCACGCACCGCCGAAAATGAGTCCAGGAGCGCAAAACATGAAAACGGACCCGACGCCCTCGCACGCCGAAAATGAGTCCCCGCGGCAAAACATGAAAACGGACCTAACGCCTCGCTACCGCCGAAAACGAGTTCGAGGGCGCAAAACATGAAAACGGACCTCGAAGCCCTGCATCGCCGAAATTGAATCCGGAGCGCAAAACGTGAAAACGGGACCCGACGCCCTCGGTACCGCCGAAAATGAATCTGGGAGCGCAAAACGTGAAAATGGGCCCCGACGCCCACAGTACCGTCGAAAATGAGTTCGGGCGCGCAAAATAAGAAAACAGGACCGGAAGCCCCCGGTATCGCTGGAAATGATTCCGGGAGCGCAAAACGTGAAAACGGGACCCGACGCCCTCGGTGCCCCGAAAACGAGTCCGGGAGTGCAAAACGTGAAAACGGGACCCGACGCCCTCGCATACCTCCAACAACAAGTTCGGGAGCGCAAAACGTGAAAACGGGTCCGCCGCCCCTGCACCGCCGAAGTCGAGTCCGGGGCGCAAAACGTGAAAACGGACCCGATCACCTCTGCACCACCGAAAATGAGTCCGGAGCGCAAAACGTGAAAACGGGACCCGACGCCCTGCACCGCCGAAACGAGTCCGGAGCGCAAAACGTGAAAATTGGCCCCATCGCCCCTGCACGCCGAAACGAGTCCGGCGCGCAAAACATGAAAACGGCCCCGACGCCACGCATCGCCGAAACGAGTCCGGCGCGCAAAACATGAAAAAGGGACCGACGCCCCGTGCATCGCCGAAAAACAAGACAACGGGAAAGGACGCCCCCGCACCGTCGAAAATGAGTCCGGAGCGCAAAACGTGAAAACGGTATCCGACGCCCTCCGTACCACCGAAAACGAGTCCGAGAGCGCAAAACGTGAAAACGGACCCGACTCCCTGCACTCTCCAAAAACAAGTCCAGAGCGCAAAACGTGAAAATAGACTCGCCGCCTCGCATCGCCGAACTCGAGTCCATGGGCGCAAATCGTGAATACGGGACCCGACGCCCTCGCTACCGCCGAAAACGAGTCCGAGAGCGCAAAACGTGAAAACGGGCACCGGACGCCCTTGGAACCGTCGAAAATGAGTCCGGGCGCGCAAAACAAGAAGACGTGAACCGACGCCCTCGTAGCGCCGAAAATGAGTCACCGCGGGCAAAACATGAAAACGGGACCTAACGCCCTCGCTACATCGCCGAAAACGAGTTCGAGGGCGCAAAACATGAAAACGGGACCTAAAGCCCTCGGTGCCGCCGAAATCGAGTCCGGGAGCGCAAAACGTGAAAACGGGACCCGACGCCCTCGGTACCGCCGAAAATGAATACGGGAGCGCAAAACGTGAAAACGGGACCCGACGCCCTCGGTACCGTCGAAAATGAGTCCGGGCGCGCAAAATAAGAATACGGGACCGGACGCCCCCGGTATCGCCGAAAATGATTCCGGGAGCGCAAAACGTGAAAACGGGTCCCGCTGCACTCGGTACCGCCAAACTCGAGTCTGGGGGCGCAAAACGTGAAAACGGGACCCGACGCCCTCAGTACCACCGAAAATGAGTCCGGGAGCGCAAAACGTGAAAACGGGACCCGACGCCCTCGGTACCGCCGAAAACGAGTCCGGGAGCGCAAAACGTGAAAATTGGCCCCGACGCCCTCGCTACCGCCAAAAACGAGTCCGGGCGCGCAAACTAAGAAAATGGGACTAGACGCACCAGTTACCGCCGAAAATGAGTCCGAGAGCGCAAAACGTGAAAACGGGACAGGACGCCCCCGCTACCGCCGAAAATGAGTCCGGGAGCGCAAAACGTGAAAATGGGCCCCGACGCCCGCGGTACCGCCGAAAATGAGTCCGAGAGCGCAAAACGTGAAAATGGACCCCGACGCCCACGGTACCGTCGAAAATTAGTCCGGCCGCGCAAAATAAGAAAACGGGACCGGACGCCCCCGGTACCGCCGAAAACGAGTCCGGGAGCGCAAAACATGAAAACTGGACCCCGTGCACTCGGTACCACCAAAAATTAGTTCGGGAGCGCAAAACATGAAAAAGGGACCCGACGCCCCGTGCACCGTCGAAACCGAGTCCGGCGATACAAAACAAGAAAACGGGACCCCACGCCCCCGTATCACCGAAACGAGTCCGGGAGCGCATACCATGAAAACGGGATCCGACGTCCTCGATATCGCTGAAAACGAGTACGGTCGCGGAAAACATCAAAACGGGACCCGACGCCCTCGGTACCGCCCAAAACGAGTTCGGGAGCGAAAAACGGGAAAACGGGACCCGAGGCCCTCGCTACCGTCGAAAACGAGTCCGGGCACGCAAAACATGAAAACGGGACCCGACGCCCACGGTACCGCCGAAAACATGTTCGGGAGAGCAAAACATGAAAACGGGACCCGACGCCATCGGTACCGTCGAAAATGAGTCCGGGCACGCAAAACATGATAACGGGACCCGACGCCCACGGTACCGCCGAAAATGAGTCCGGGAGCGCAAAACATGAAAACGGGACCCGACGCCTCGCACCGCCGAAAAGAGTCCGGGCGCGCAAAACATGAAAACGGGACCCGACGCCATCGGAACCGGCGAAAATAAGTCCAGTAGCGCAAAACGTGAAAACGGGAAGGGACGCCTCGGTATAGCCGAAAATGAGTCCGGGGGCGCAAAACATTAAAACGGGACCCGACGCCCCCGGTACCGCCGAAATCGAGTCTGGGAGCGCAAAACATAAAAACGGGACCCGACGCCCTCGCTCCGCCAAAAACGTGATCGGGCGCAAAACGTGAAAACGGTCCCGACGACCACGGCACCGCCGACACGAGTCCCGGGGAGCAAAACAAGAAAACGGACTCGACGCCCCGCACGCCGAAAAGAGTCCGGCACGCAAAACATGAAAACGCGACCCGACGCCCCTGCACCGCCGAAACGGTCCGGCACGCAAAACATGAAAACGGGACCCTACGCCCACTCGCACCGCCGAAATGAGTCCAGGAGCGCAAAACATGAAAACGGGACCCGACGCCCTCGGTACCGCCGAAAATGAGTCCCCGCGGGCAAAACATGAAAACGGGACCTAACGCCCTCGCTACCGCTGAAAACGAGTTCGAGGGCGCAAAACATGAAAACGGGACCTCAAGCCCTCGGTACCGCCGAAATTGAATCCGGGAGCGCAAAACGTGAAAACGGGACCCGACGCCCTCGGTACCGCCGAAAATGAATCTGGGAGCGCAAAACGTGAAAATGGGCCCCGACGCCCACGGTACCGTCGAAAATGAGTTCGGGCGCGCAAAATAAGAAAACAGACCTAAGCCCCCGTATCGCCGGAAATGATTCCGGAGCGCAAAACGTGAAAACGGGACCCGACGCCATCTGCCCCCGAAACGAGTCCGGGAGTGCAAAACGTGAAAACGGGACCCGACGCCCCGTACCTCCAACAACAAGTTCGGGAGCGCAAAACGTGAAAACGGTCCCGCCGCCCTGCACCGCCGAAGTCGAGTCCGGGGCGCAAAACGTGAAAACGGGACCCGATCACCTCTGGTACCACCGAAAATGAGTCCGGAGCGCAAAACGTGAAAACGGGACCCGACGCCCTCGCATCGCCGAAACGAGTCCGGGAGCGCAAAACGTGAAAATCGGCCCCATCGCCTGCTATCGCCGAAAACGAGTCCGGCGCGCAAAACATGAAAACGGCCCCGACGCCCACGCGCACGCCGAAAACGAGTCCGGCGCGCAAAACATGAAAAAGGGACCGACGCCTCTGCACCGCCGAAAACAAGACAACGGAAAGGACGCCCCCGCACCGTCGTTAATGAGTCCGGAGCGCAAAACGTGAAAACGGTATCCGACGCCCTCCGTACCACCGAAACGAGTCCGAGAGCGCAAAACGTGAAAACGGGACCCGACTCCTGCACCTCCAAAAACAAGTCCAGGAGCGCAAAACATGAAAAATAGGACTCGCTGCCCTCGCTACCGCCGAACTCGAGTCCATGGGCGCAAATCGTGAATACGGGACCCGACGCCCTCGGTACCGCCGAAAACGAGTCGGAGAGCGCAAAACGTGAAAACGGGCACCGGACACCCTTGGAACCGTCGAAAATGAGTCCGGGCGCGCAAAACAAGAAGACGTGAACCAACGCCCTCGGTAGCGCCGAAAATGAGTCACCGCGGGCAAAACATGAAAACGGGACCTAACGCCCTCGCTACCGCTGAAAACGAGTTCGAGGGCGCAAAACATGAAAACGGGACCTAAAGCCCTCGGTGCCGCCGAAATCGAGTCCGGGAGCGCAAAACGTGAAAACGGGACCCGACGCCCTCGCTACCGCCGAAAATGAATACGGAGCGCAAAACGTGAAAACGGGACCCGACGCCCTCGGTACCGTCGAAAATGAGTCCGGGCGCGCAAAATAAGAATACGGGACCGGACGCCCCCGGTATCGCCGAAAATGATTCCGGAGCGCAAAACGTGAAAACGGTCCCGCCGCCTCTGCATCGCCAAACTCGAGTCCGGGGCGCAAAACGTGAAAACGGGACCCGACGCCCTCGCACCACCGAAATGAGTCCGGAGCGCAAAACGTGAAAACGGGACCCGACGCCCTCGCACCGCCGAAAACGAGTCCGGGAGCGCAAAACGTGAAAATCGTCCCGACGCCCCTGCATCGCCGCAAAAACGAGTCCGGCGCGCAAACTAAGAAAATGGGACTAGACGCACCGCTTCCGCCGAAAATGAGTTCGAGAGCGCAAAACGTGAAAACGGGACCCGACGCCCCGCACCGCCGAAACAAGTCCGGAGCGCAAAACGTGAAAACGGACCGAACGCCCCGGTACCGCCGAAACGAGTCCGGCACGCAAAACATGAAAACGGACCCGACGCCACGATCGCCGAAAAATGAGTCCGGGAGAGCAAAACTTGAAAACGAGACCCGACGCCCTGCATCGCCGAAAACGAGTCCGGAGCGCAAAACGTGAAAACGGGAAGGGACGCCTCGCACCGCCGAAAACGAGTCCGGCGCGCAAAACGTGAAAAGGGCACCTAACGCCCCTGCATGCCGCCGAACATGAGTCCGGCGCGCAAAACATGAAATGGGCACCGGACACCCTCGCATCGCCGAAAATGAGTCCCAAGGCAAAATATGAAAACGGGACCCGACACCCTCGCATCGCCGAAAACGAGCTCGGGCACGCAAAACATGAAAACGGGACCCTACGCCTGTAGTACCGCCGAACTCGAGTCCGGGGCGCAAAACATGAAAACGAGACCCAACGCCCTCGATACCGCCGAAATCGAGTCGAGGAGCGCAAAACGCGAAACGGACCCGACGCCCTCCGTACACCCGAAAATGAGTCCGGATCGCAAAACGTGAAAACGGGATCCGACGCCCCGCACCGCCGAAACGAGTCCCGGAGCGCAAAACGTGAAAATGGGCCCCGACGCCCCGGTGCACCGCCGAAACGAGTCCGGCGCGCAAAACGTGAAAACGGGACCCGACTCCCACTAGACCGCCGAAAATGAGTCCGGATGCGCAAAACGTGAAAACGGGACCCGACGCCCCTGCATCCGCCGAAAACGAGTCCCGTTGCGCAAAACGTGAAAACGTGACCCGACGCCGTCGCACCTCCAAAACGAGTTCGGGAGCGCAAAACGTGAAAACGGGACCCGACGCCCTCGCACCGTCGAAAACAAGTCCGGAGCGCAAAACGTGAAAACGGGACCCGACGCCCCTGTAACGCCGAAAACTAGTCCGGGAGCTCAAAACGTGAAAATGAAACCCGAAGCCCTCGGCATCGCCGAAAATGAGTCCGAGCGCGCAAAACATGAAAACGGGACCCGACGCCCACGGCACCGCCGAAAACGAGTCCGGGAGCGCAAAACCTGAAAACGGGACCCGACGCCCTCGGTATCGCCAAAATCGAGTCCGAGAGTGCAAAACATGAAAATGGGCCCCAACGCCCACGGTACGGCCGAAAACGAGTCCGGGCGCGCAAAACATGAAAACGGGACCCGACGTCCCGCACCTCCAAAACGAGTCCGGTAGCGCAATACGTGAAAAATAGGACACGCTGCCCTCGCTACCGCCGAACTCGAGTCCGGGGTCGCAAAACGTGAAAATGGGACCCGACGCCCTCGCTACCGCCGAAAATGAGTCCGGGAGCGCAAAACGTGAAAACGGCACGACTCCCACGAACCGCCGAAAATGAGTCCGGATGCGCAAAACAAGAAAACAGGAACCGATGCCCTCGCTACCGCCGAAAATGAGTCATGGCGGGCAAAACATGAAAACAAGACCTGACGCAAAACGTAAAAAACGGGACCTAAAGCCCTCGCTACCGCCAAAATCGAGTGCGGGAGCGCAAAACGTGAAAACGGGACCCGACGCCCTCGCTACCGCCGAAAACGATTCCGGGGGCACAAAATAAGAAAACGAGACCCTACGCCCTCGGTACCGCCGAAAACGAGTGGGGGGCACGCAAAAAATGAAAACAGGATCCGACGCCCTCGGTACCGCCGAAAATGAGTCCGGCGCGCAAAATAAGAAAACGGACCGGACGCCCCGTGCACCGCCGAAACGAGTCCGGGAGCGCAAAACATGAAAACGGGACCCGACGCCCTCGCATCGCCGAAACGATTCCGGGGGCACAAAATAAGAAAACGAGACCCTACGCCCTCGGTACAGCCGAAAACGAGTGGGGGGCACGCAAAAAATGAAAACGGGACCTGACGCCCCTAGAACCGCGGAAAACGAGTCCCGCGCGCAAAATATGAAAACGGGATCAGACGCCCTCGGTACCGCCTAAAACAAGTTCGGGGGCGCAAAACAAGAAAACAAGATCTGACGCCCCCGTTACCGCCGAAAATGAGTCCGGGGGCGCAAAACATGAAAACGGGACCCAACGCCCTCGGTATCGCCGAAATCGAGTCTGGGAGCGCAAAACGTGAAAACGGGACCCGACGACCTCGGTACACCCGAAAATGAGTCCGGGAGCGCAAAACGTGAAAACGGGACCCGACGCACTCGGTACCGCCGAAAATGAGTCCATTAGCGCTAAACATGAAAACGGGACCCGACGACCCCGGTACCGCCGAAAACGAGACCGGGAGCGCAAAACGTGAAAATGGGCCCCGACGCCCTCGGTCGCCGAAACGTGATCAAGGCGCGCAAAACGTGAAAACAGTCCCGACGACCACGGTACCGCCGACACGAGTCCTGGTGCGCAAAACAAGAAAACGGGACTCGACGCCCCCGGTACCACTGAAAACGAGTCCGGGAGCGCAAAACGTGAAAACGGGACTTGATGCCCTCGCTACCGCCGAAAAAGAGTCCGGGAGCGCAAAACGTGAAAACGGGACCCGACGCCCTCGGTACCGCCCAAAAGGAGTTCGGGAGCGCAAAATAAGAAAACAGGACCGGAAGCCCCCGGTATCGCTGGAAATGATTCCGGGAGCGCAAAACGTGAAAACGGGACCCGACGCCCTCGGTGCCCCGGAAAACGAGTCTGGGAGTGCAAAACGTGAAAACGGGACCCGACGCCCTCGGTACCTCCAACAACGAGTTCGGGAGCGCAAAACGTGAAAACGGGTCCCGTTGCCCTCGGTACCGCCGAAGTCGAGTCCGGGGGCGCAAAAAGTGAAAACGGGACCCGACGCCCTCGGTACCACCGAAAATGAGTCCGGGAGCGCAAAACGTGAAAATTGGCCCCGACGCCCTCGCACCGCCGAAACGAGTCCGGCGCGCAAAACATGAAAACGGGACCCGACTCTACGATCACCGCCGAAACGAGTCCGGCGCGCAAAATAAGAAAAACGGACCGACGCACCAATTACCGCCGAAAATGAGTCCGAGAGCGCAAAACGTGAAAACGGGACCCGACGCCCTCGATGCGCCAAAAACATTTCCGGAGCGCAAAACGTGAAAACGGGACCGGACGCCCCGTGCATCGCCGAAAATGAGTCCGGAGCGCAAAACTTGAAAACGAGACCCGACGCCCTCGCACCGCCGAAACGAGTCCGGAGCGCAAAACGTGAAAATGGGAAGGGACGCCTCGCACCGCCGAAACGAGTCCGGCGCGCAAAACATGAAAACGGGACCCGACTCCCACAAGACCGCCGAAAACGAGTCCGGCGCGCAAGACAAGAAAACGGACCGACGCACCGATTCCGCCGAAAATGAGTTCGAGAGCACAAAACGTGAAAACGGGACCCGACGCCTTCGGTACCGCCGAAAACGAGTCAGGGAGCGGAAAACGTGAAAACGGGACCCGACGCCCTCGGTACCTCAAAAAACGAGTCCGGGAGCTCAAAACGTGAAAACGAGACCCGACGCCCTCGGCATCGCCGAAAATGAGTCCGAGCGTGCAAAACATGAAAACAGGAAACGACGCCCACGCGTACCGCCGAAAACGAGTCCGGGAGCGCAAAACCGTAAAACGGGACCCAACGCCCTCGGTACCGCCGAAATCGAGTCCGAGAGCGCAAAACATGAAAATGGGCCCCGACGCCCACGATACCGCCGAAAACGAGTCCGAGCGCGCAAAACATGAAAAAGGGACCGGACGCCCTCGGTACCGCCGAAAACAAGACAACGGGAAAGGACGCCCCGTGCATCGTCGAAAATGAGTCCGGTAGCGCAAAACGTGAAAACGGTATCCGACGCCCTCCGTACCACCGAAAACGAGTCCGAGAGCGCAAAACGTGAAAACGGGACCCGACTCCTGCACCTCCAAAAACAAGTCCGGAGCGCAAAACGTGAAAATAGGACTCGCCGCCCTCTGCACGCGCGAACTCGAGTCCATGGGCGCAAATCGTGAAAACGGGACCCGACGCCCTCGCATGCGCCGAAACGAGTCCGGAGCGCAAAACGTGAAAACGGCACCGACGCCTTGGAACCGTCGAAAATGAGTCCGGCGCGCAAAACAAGAAGACGTGAACCGACGCCTTCTGCATCCGCCGAAAATGAGTCACCGCGAAAAACGTGAAAACGGACCCGACGCCACCTGCACCGCCGAAAATGAATACGGGAGCGCAAAACGTGAAAACGGGACTCGACGCCCTCGCATCGTCGAAAATGACTCCGGGAGCGCAAAATAAGAATACGGGACCGACGCCCCGTATCGCCGAAATGATTCCGGAGCGCAAAACGTGAAAACGGTCCCGCCGCCTCTGCACCGCAAACTCGAGTCTGTGGGCGCAAAACGTGAAAACGGGACCCGACGCCCTCGCACCACCGAAAATGAGTCCGGGAGCGCAAAACGTGAAAACGGGACCCGACGCCCTCGCACCGCCGAAACGAGTCCGGAGCGCAAAACGTGAAAATTGGCCCCGACGCCTCGCACCGCCAAAAACGAGTCCGGCGCGCAAACTAAGAAAATGGGACCGGACGCACCCGCTATTCGCCGAAAATGAGTCCGAGAGCGCAAAACGTGAAAACGGGACCCGACGCCTCGTACCGCCGAAACAAGTTCGGAGCGCAAAACGTGAAAACGGACCGAACGCCCCGTACCGCCGAAACGAGTCCGGCACGCAAAACATGAAAACGGACCCGACGCCCACGTACCGCCGAAAATGAGTCCGGGAGCGCAAAAGTTGAAAACGAGACCCGACGCCCCTGCACCGCCGAAACGAGTCCGGAGCGCAAAACGTGAAAACGGAAGGGACGCCTGCACCGCCGAAACGAGTCCGTGCGCGCAAAACGTGAAAAGGGCACCTAACGCCTGCACCGCCGAACATGAGTCCGGCGCGCAAAACATGAAATGGGCACCGGACACCCTGCACCGCCGAAAATGAGTCCGGCGGCAAAACATGAAAACGGACCCGACACCCCTGCATCGCCGAAAACGAGCTCGGGCACGCAAAACATGAAAACGGGACCCTACGCCCCTGCACCGCCGAACTCGAGTCCGGGGCGCAAAACATGAAAACGGGACCCAACGCCCTCGATACCGCCGAAATCGAGTCGAGGAGCGCAAAACGCGAAAACGGGACCCGACGCCCTCCGTACACCCGAAAATGAGTCCGGATCGCAAAACGTGAAAACGGATCCGACGCCCTGCACCCGTCGAAAACGAGTCCCGGAGCGCAAAACGTGAAAATGGCCCCCGACGCCCTCGCTACCGCCGAAAACGAGTCCGGGCGCGCAAAACATGAAAACGGGACCCGACTCCCACGGTACCGCCGAAAATGAGTCCGGAGCGCAAAACGTGAAAATGGGACCCGACGCCCTCGGTACCGCCGAAAATGAGTCCCGTTGCGCAAAACGTGAAAACGTGACCCGACGCCGTCGGTACCTCCAAAAACGAGTTCGGGAGCGCAAAACGTGAAAACGGACCCGACGCCCTGCACCGTCGAAACAAGTCCGGAGGGCAAAACGTGAAAACGGGACCCGACGCCCCTATAACGCCGAAACTAGTCCGGAGCTCAAAACGTGAAAATGAAACCCGAAGCCCCGCATCACCGAAAATGAGTCCGAGCGCGCAAAACATAAAAACGGGACCCGACGCCCACTGCACCGCCGAAACGAGTCCGGAGCGCAAAACCCGAAAACGGACCCGACGCCCTCGCACCGCCAAAATCGAGTCCGAGAGCGCAAAACATGAAAATGGGCCCAAACGCCCACGCGCACGGCGAAACGAGTCCGGGCGCGCAAAACATGAAAACGGGACCCGACGTCCCTGCACTCTCCAAAAACGAGTCCGTAGCGCAATACGTGAAAAATAGGACACGCCGCCTCTGCATCGCCGAACTCGATTCCGGTGCGCAAAACGTGAAAATGGGACCCAACGCCTCTGCATGCCGCCGAAAATGAGTCCGGGAGCGCAAAACGTGAAAACGGCACCGACTCCCACGAACCGCCGAAAATGAGTCCTGATGCGCAAAACAAGAAAACGGAACCGATGCCCTCGCACCGCCGAAAATGAGTCATGGCGGCAAAACATGAAAACAAGACCGACGCAAAACGTGAAAACGGGACCTAAAGCCCCTGCACCGCCGAAATCGAGCGCGGAGCGCAAAACGTGAAAACGGGACCCGACGCCCTCGCATCGCCGAAACGAGTCCGGGAGCGCAAAACGTGAAAACGGCACCGGACACCCTTGGAACCGTCGAAAATGAGTCCGGCGCGCAAAACAAGAAGACGTGAACCGACGCCCTGCAGATGCCGAAATGAGTCACCGCGGGCAAAACATGAAAACGGACCTAACGCCCTCGCTACCGCCGAAAACGAGTTCGAGGGCGCAAAACATGAAAACGGACCTAAAGCCCCGGTGCCGCCGAAATCGAGTCCATGGGCGCAAATCGTGAAAACGGACCCGACGCCCCTCGCACGCCGAACTCGAGTCCATGGGCGCAAATCGTGAAAACGGGACCCGACGCCCCGTACCGCCGAAACGAGTCCGGGAGCGCAAAACGTGAAAACAGTGCACCGACACCCTTGGAACCGTCGAAAATGAGTCCGGCGCGCAAAACAAGAAGACGTGAACCGACGCCCTCGCACCGCCGAAAATGAGTCACCGCGGCAAAACATGAAAACGGACCTAACGCCTCGCTACCGCTGAAAACGAGTTCGAGGGCGCAAAACATGAAAACGGGACCTAAAGCCCTCGGTGCCGCCGAAATCGAGTCCGAGCGCAAAACGTGAAAACGGGACCCGACGCCATCGGTACGCCGAAATGAATACGGAGCGCAAAACGTGAAAACGGGACCCGACGCCCTCGCATCGTCGAAAATGACTCGGGCGCGCAAAATAAGAATACGGACCGACGCCCCCGTATCGCCGAAAATGATTCCGGAGCGCAAAACGTGAAAACGGTCCCGCCGCCCTGCATCGCCAAACTCGAGTCTAGGGCGCAAAACGTGAAAACGGGACCCGACGCCCTCGCACCACCGAAAATGAGTCCGGGATTGCAAAACGTGAAAACGGGACCCGACGCCCTCGCATCGCCCGAAAACGAGTCCGGGAGCGCAAAACGTGAAAATTGGCCCCGACGCCCCACCGTGCGCCAAAACGAGTCCGGCGCGCAAACTAAGAAAATGGGACCGGACGCACCGCCATTCGCCGAAAATGAGTCCGAGAGCGCAAAACGTGAAAACGGGACCCGACGCCCTCGATGCACGCCGAAACAAGTTCGGGAGCGCAAAACGTGAAAACGGACCGAACGCCCGGTACCGCCGAAACGAGTCCGGCACGCAAAACATGAAAACGGGACCCGACGCCCACGCATCGCGCCGAAAATGAGTCCGGAGCGCAAAAGTTGAAAACGAGACCCGACGCCTCGCACCGCCGAAAACGAGTCCGGGAGCGCAAAACGTGAAAACGGGAAGGGACGCCTCGGTACCGCCGAAAACGAGTCCGGGCGCGCAAAACGTGAAAAGGGCACCTAACGCCCTCGGTGCCGCCGAACATGAGTCCGGGCGCGCAAAACATGAAATGGGCACGGACACCCTCTGCATGCGCCGAAAATGAGTCCGGCGGGCAAAACATGAAAACGGGACCCGACACCCTGCACCGCCGAAACGAGTCGGGGCACGCAAAACATGAAAACGGGACCCTACGCCTCGTGCACCGCGCCGAACTCGAGTCCGGGCGCAAAACATGAAAACGGGACCCAACGCCTCGATACCGCCGAAATCGAGTCGAGGAGCGCAAAACGCGAAAACGGGACCCGACGCCCTCCGTACACCCGAAAATGAGTCCGGATCGCAAAACGTGAAAACGGGATCCGACGCCCTCGGTGCCGTCGAAAACGAGTCTGGAGCGCAAAACGTGAAAATGGCCCCCGACGCCCTCGCATGCCGCCGAAAACGAGTCCGGGCGCGCAAAACATGAAAACGGGACCCGACTCCCACGCTACCGCCGAAAATGAGTCCGGGAGCGCAAAACGTGAAAATGGGACCCGACGCCCTCGCTACCGCCGAAAATGAGTCCTGTTGCGCAAAACGTGAAAACGTGACCCGACGCCGTCGGTACCTCCAAAAACGAGTTCGGGAGCGCAAAACGTGAAAACGGGACCCGACGCCCTCGCTACCGTCGAAAACAAGTCCGGGAGGGCAAAACGTGAAAACGGGACCCGACGCCCCTATAACGCCGAAAACTAGTCCGGGAGCTCAAAACGTGAAAATGAAACCCGAAGCCCTCGGCATCACCGAAAATGAGTCCGAGCGCGCAAAACATAAAAACGGGACCCGACGCCCACGTGCCGCCGAAACGAGTCCGGAGCGCAAAACCCGAAAACGGACCCGACGCCCTCGCACCGCCAAAATCGAGTCCGAGAGCGCAAAACATGAAAATGGGCCCAAACGCCCACGATCGCACGGCCGAAACGAGTCTCGGGCGCGCAAAATATGAAAACGGGACCCAACGTCCCGGCCTCCAAAAACGAGTCCGGTAGCGCAATACGTGAAAAATAGGACACGCTGCCCTCGCTACCGCCGAACTCGATTCCGGGTGCGCAAAACGTGAAAATGGGACCCAACGCCCTCGCACCGCCGAAAATGAGTCCGGAGCGCAAAACGTGAAAACGGCACCGACTCCCACGAACCGCCGAAAATGAGTCCTGATGCGCAAAACAAGAAAACGGGAACCGATGCCCTCGCTACCGCCGAAAATGAGTCATGGCGGGCAAAACATGAAAACAAGACCTGACGCAAAACGTGAAAAACGGACCTAAAGCCCTCGTGCACCGCCGAAATCGAGCGGGAGCGCAAAACGTGAAAACGGGACCCGACGCCCTCGGTGCACCGCCGAAAACGAGTCCGGAGCGCAAAACGTGAAAACGGCACCGACACCCTTGGAACCGTCGAAAATGAGTCCGGCGCGCAAAACAAGAAGACGTGAACCGACGCCCTCGCATGCGCCGAAATGAGTCACCGCGGGCAAAACATGAAAACGGGACCTAACGCCCTCGCTACCGCTGAAAACGAGTTCGAGGGCGCAAAACATGAAAACGGGACCTAAAGCCCTCGGTGCCGCCGAAATCGAGTCCATGGGCGCAAATCGTGAAAACGGGACCCGACGCCCTCGGTACCGCCGAACTCGAGTCCATGGGCGCAAATCGTGAAAACGGGACCCGACGCCCTCGGTACAGCCGAAAACGAGTCCGGGAGCGCAAAACGTGAAAACAGGCACCGGACACCCTTGGAACCGTCGAAAATGAGTCCGGGCGCGCAAAACAAGAAGACGTGAACCGACGCCCTCGCATGCCGCCGAAAATGAGTCACCGCGGCAAAACATGAAAACGGGACCTAACGCCCTCGCTACCGCCGAAAACGAGTTCGAGGGCGCAAAACATGAAAACGGGACCTAAAGCCCTCGGCGCGCCGAAATCGAGTCCGAGCGCAAAACGTGAAAACGGACCCGACGCCATCGTACCGCCGAAAATGAATACGGAGCGCAAAACGTGAAAACGGGACCCGACGCCCCGGTGCATCGTCGAAAATGACTCCGGCGCGCAAAATAAGAATACGGACCGGACGCCCCGTATCGCCGAAAATGATTCCGGAGAGCGCAAAACGTGAAAACGGTCCCGCCGCCTCGCATCGCCAAACTCGAGTCTAGGGGCGCAAAACGTGAAAACGGGACCCGACGCCCTCGCACCACCGAAAATGAGTCCGGAGCGCAAAACGTGAAAACGGGACCCGACGCCTCGTGCCGCCGAAACGAGTCCGGAGCGCAAAACGTGAAAATTGGCCCCGACGCCCTCGTGCATCGCCAAAAACGAGTCCGGCGCGCAAACTAAGAAAATGGGACCGGACGCACCGCCACGCCGAAAATGAGTCCGAGAGCGCAAAACGTGAAAACGGGACCCGACGCCCTCGCACCGCCGAAACAAGTTCGGGAGCGCAAAACGTGAAAACGGACCGAACGCCTCGTACCGCCGAAAACGAGTCCGGCACGCAAAACATGAAAACGGGACCCGACGCCCAAGCATCGCCGAAAATGAGTCCGGGAGCGCAAAAGTTGAAAACGAGACCCGACGCCCTCGCATGCCGCCGAAACGAGTCCGGGAGCGCAAAACGTGAAAACGGAAGGGACGCCTCGCACCGCCGAAAACGAGTCCGTGCGCGCAAAACGTGAAAAGGGCACCCAACGCCCTCGCATGCGCCGAACATGAGTCCGGCGCGCAAAACATGAAATGGGCACCGGACACCCTCGCATCGCCGAAATGAGTCCCAAGGCAAAACATGAAAACGGGACCCGACACCCTCGCTGCCGCCGAAAACGAGTCGGGGCACGCAAAACATGAAAACGGGACCCTACGCCCTCGGTACCGCCGAACTCGAGTCCGGGGGCGCAAAACATGAAAACGGGACCCAACGCCCTCGATACCGCCGAAATCGAGTCGAGGAGCGCAAAACGCGAAAACGGGACCCGACGCCCTCCGTACACCCGAAAATGAGTCCGGGATCGCAAAACGTGAAAACGGGATCCGACGCCCTCGGTTCCGTCGAAAACGAGTCCGGGAGCGCAAAACGTGAAAATGGGCCCCGACGCCCGGTCTGCACGCCGAAAACGAGTCCGGCGCGCAAAACATGAAAACGGACCCGACTCCCACGGTCACGCCGAAAATGAGTCCGGGAGCGCAAAACGTGAAAATGGGACCCGACGCCCTGCGATCGCCGAAAACGAGTCCCGGTGCGCAAAAACGTGAAAACGTGACCCGACGCCGTCGGTACCTCCAAAAACGAGTTCGGGAGCGCAAAACGTGAAAACGGGACCCGACGCCCTCGCACCGTCGAAAACAAGTCCGGGAGGGCAAAACGTGAAAACGGGACCGATGCCCTATAACGCCGAAACTAGTCCGGAGCTCAAAACGTGAAAATGAAACCGAAGCCCTCGCATCACCGAAATGAGTCCGAGCGCGCAAAACATGAAAACGGGACCCGACGCCCACGCACCGCCGAAACGAGTCCGGAGCGCAAAACCCGAAAACGGGACCCGACGCCCTCGCATCGCCAAAATCGAGTCCGAGAGCGCAAAACATGAAAATGGGCCCCAACGCCCGCGCACGCACGGCGAAAACGAGTCTCGGGCGCGCAAAACATGAAAACGGGACCCGACGTCCCGGTACACTCCAAAAACGAGTCCGTAGCGCAATACGTGAAAAATAGACACGCCGCCCTCGCATCGCCGAACTCGATTCCGGTGCGCAAAACGTGAAAATGGGACCCAACGCCCTCGCATCGCCGAAAATGAGTCCGGAGCGCAAAACGTGAAAACGGGCACCGGACTCCCACGGAACCGCCGAAAATGAGTCCGGATGCGCAAAACAAGAAAACGGGAACCGATGCCCTCGGTACCGCCGAAAATGAGTCATGGCGGGCAAAACATGAAAACAAGACCTGACGCAAAACGTGAAAAACGGGACCTAAAGCCCTCGGTACCGCCGAAATCGAGTGCGGGAGCGCAAAACGTGAAAACGGGACCCGACGCCCTCGGTACCGCCGAAAACGAGTCCGGGAGCGCAAAACGTGAAAACGGGCACCGGACACCCTTGGAACCGTCGAAAATGAGTCCGGGCGCGCAAAACAAGAAGACGTGAACCGACGCCCTCGCTACCGCCGAAAATGAGTCACCGCGGGCAAAACATGAAAACGGGACCTAACGCCCCGCTACCGCCGAAAACGAGTTCGAGGGCGCAAAACATGAAAACGGGACCTAAAGCCCTCGGTGCCGCCGAAATCGAGTCCATGGGCGCAAATCGTGAAAACGGACCCGACGCCCCGGTGCATCGCCGAACTCGAGTCCATGGGCGCAAATCGTGAAAACGGGACCCGACGCCCTGCATGCCGAAAACGAGTCCGGAGCGCAAAACGTGAAAACAGCACGGACACCCTTGGAACCGTCGAAAATGAGTCCGGCGCGCAAAACAAGAAGACGTGAACCACGCCCTCGCTACCGCCGAAAATGAGTCACCGCGGGCAAAACATGAAAACGGGACCTAACGCCCTCGCTACCGCTGAAAACGAGTTCGAGGGCGCAAAACATGAAAACGGGACCTAAAGCCCTCGGTGCCGCCGAAATCGAGTCCGGAGCGCAAAACGTGAAAACGGGACCCGACGCCATCGGTACCGCCGAAAATGAATACGGGAGCGCAAAACGTGAAAACGGGACCTGACGCCCTCGGTACCGTCGAAAATGACTCCGGGCGCGCAAAATAAGAATACGGGACCGGACGCCCCCGGTATCGCCGAAAATGATTCCGGGAGCGCAAAACGTGAAAACGGGTCCCGCTGCCCTCGGTACCGCCAAACTCGAGTCTAGGGGCGCAAAACGTGAAAACGGGACCCGACGCCCTCAGTACCACCGAAAATGAGTCCGGGAGCGCAAAACGTGAAAACGGGACCCGACGCCCTCGCATCGCCGAAACGAGTCCGGAGCGCAAAACGTGAAAATTGGCCCCGACGCCCCTGCACCGCCAAAAACGAGTCCGGCGCGCAAACTAAGAAAATGGACCGGACGCACCCGCCACCGCCGAAAATGAGTCCGAGAGCGCAAAACGTGAAAACGGGACCCGACGCCCTCGCTACCGCCGAAAACAAGTTCGGGAGCGCAAAACGTGAAAACGGGACCGAACGCCCCTGGTACCGCCGAAAACGAGTCCGGGCACGCAAAACATGAAAACGGGACCCGACGCCCACAGTACCGCCGAAAACGAGTCCGGGAGCGCAAAACGTGAAAACGGGAAGGGACACCTCGGTACCGCCGAAAACGAGTCCAGGCGCGCAAAACGTGAAAAGGGCACCTAACGCCCTCGGTACCGCCGAACATGAGTCCGGGCGCGCAAAACATGAAATGGGCACCGGACACCCTCGGTACCGCCGAAAATGAGTCCGGGCGGGCAAAACATGAAAACGGGACCCGACACCCTCGCTACCGCTGAAAACGAGTCGGGGCACGCAAAACATGAAAACGGGACCCTACGCCCTCGCTACCGCCGAACTCGAGTCCGGGGGCGCAAAACATGAAAACGGGACCCAACGCCCTCGATACCGCCGAAATCGAGTCGAGGAGCGCAAAACGCGAAAACGGGACCCGACGCCCTCCGTACACCCGAAAATGAGTCCGGGATCGCAAAACGTGAAAACGGGATCCGACGCCCTCGGTACCCGTCGAAAACGAGTCCTGGAGCGCAAAACGTGAAAATGGGCCCCGACGCCCTCGGTACCGCCGAAAACGAGTCCGGGCGCGCAAAACATGAAAACGGGACCCGACTCCCACGGTACCGCCGAAAATGAGTCCGGGAGCGCAAAACGTGAAAATGGGACCCGACGCCCTCGGTACCGCCGAAAACGAGTCCTGTTGCGCAAAACGTGAAAACGTGACCCGACGCCGTCGGTACCTCCAAAAACGAGTTCGGGAGCGCAAAACGTGAAAACGGGACCCGACGCCCTCGCTACCGTCGAAAACAAGTCCGGGAGGGCAAAACGTGAAAACGGGACCCGACGCCCCTATAACGCCGAAAACTAGTCCGGGAGCTCAAAACGTGAAAATGAAACCCGAAGCCCTCGGCATCACCGAAAATGAGTCCGAGCGCGCAAAACATGAAAACGGGACCCGACGCCCACGGTACCGCCGAAAACGAGTCCGGGAGCGCAAAACCTGAAAACGGGACCCGACGCCCTCGCTACCGCCAAAATCGAGTCCGAGAGCGCAAAACATGAAAATGGGCCCCAACGCCCACGGTACGGCCGAAAACGAGTCTGGGCGCGCAAAACATGAAAACGGGACCCGACGTCCTCGGTACCTCCAAAAACGAGTCCGGTAGCGCAATACGTGAAAAATAGGACACGCTGCCCTCGGTACCGCCGAACTCGATTCCGGGTGCGCAAAACGTGAAAATGGGACCCAACGCCCTCGGTACCGCCGAAAATGAGTCCGGGAGCGCAAAACGTGAAAACGGCACCGACTCCCACCAACCGCCGAAAATGAGTCCGGATGCGCAAAACAAGAAAACGGGAACCGATGCCCTCGCACGCCGAAAATGAGTCATGGCGGGCAAAACATGAAAACAAGACCGACGCAAAACGTGAAAAACGGGACCTATAGCCCCGCACCGCCGAAATCGAGCGCGGAGCGCAAAACGTGAAAACGGGACCCGACGCCCTCGGTGCGCCGAAAACGAGTCCGGAGCGCAAAACGTGAAAACGGCACCGACACCCTTGGAACCGTCGAAAATGAGTCCGGCGCGCAAAACAAGAAGACGTGAACCGACGCCCTCGCACCGCCGAAAATGAGTCACCGCGTGCAAAACATGAAAACGGGACCTAACGCCTCGCTACCGCCGAAAACGAGTTCGAGGGCGCAAAACATGAAAACGGGACCTAAAGCCCTCGGTGCCACCGAAATCGAGTCCGGAGCGCAAAACGTGAAAACGGACCCGACGCCCTCGATGCACCGCCGAAAATGAATACGGAGCGCAAAACGTGAAAACGGACCCGACGCCCTCGCACCGTCGAAAATGACTCCGGCGCGCAAAATAAGAATACGGACCGGACGCCCCGCATCGCCGAAAATGATTCCGGAGCGCAAAACGTGAAAACGGTCCCGCCGCCCTCGGCATCGCCAAACTCGAGTCTGGGGCGCAAAACGTGAAAACGGACCCGACGCCCTCGCACCACCGAAAATGAGTCCGGAGAGCAAAACGTGAAAACGGGACCCGACGCCCTCGCTACCGCCGAAAACGAGTCCGGGAGCGCAAAATGTGAAAATTGGCACCGACGCCCTCGGTACCGCCAAAAACGAGTCCGGGCGCGCAAACTAAGAAAATGGGACTGGACGCACCGCCCGCCGAAAATGAGTCCGAGAGCGCAAAACGTGAAAACGGGACCCGACGCCCTCGCACGCCGAAAACAAGTTCGGGAGCGCAAAACGTGAAAACGGGACCGAACGCTCCTGGTACCGCCGAAAACGAGTCCGGGCACGCAAAACATGAAAACGGGACCCGACGACCACAGTACCGCCGAAAATGAGTCCGGGAGCGCAAAAGTTGAAAACGAGACCCGACGCCCTCGCATCCGCCGAAACGAGTCCGGAGCGCAAAACGTGAAAACGGAAGGGACGCCTCGCACCGCCGAAACGAGTCCAGCGCGCAAAACGTGAAAAGGGCACCTAACGCCCTGCACCGCCGAACATGAGTCCGGCGCGCAAAACATGAAATGGGCACCGGACACCCTCGCATCGCCGAAAATGAGTCCGGCGGGCAAAACATGAAAACGGACCCGACACCCTCGCATCGCCGAAACGAGTCGGGCACGCAAAACATGAAAACGGGACCCTACGCCTCGATGCCGCCGAACTCGAGTCCGGGGGCGCAAAACATGAAAACGGGACCCAACGCCCTCGATACCGCCGAAATCGAGTCGAGGAGCGCAAAACGCGAAAACGGGACCCGACGCCCTCCGTACACCCGAAAATGAGTCCGGGATCGCAAAACGTGAAAACGGGATCCGACTCCCTTGGTACCGCCGAAAACGAGTCCCGGAGCGCAAAACGTGAAAACGGGATCCGACGCCCTCGGTACCGTCGAAAACGAGTCCCGGAGCGCAAAACGTGAAAATGGGCCCCGACGCCCTCGGCACCGCCGAAAACGAGTCCGGGCGCGCAAAACATGAAAACGGGACCCGACTCCCACGCTACCGCCGAAAATGAGTCCGGGAGCGCAAAACGTGAAAATGGGACCCGACGCCCTCGCATCGCGCCGAAACGAGTCCCGTTGCGCAAAACGTGAAAACGTGACCCGACGCCGTCGGTACCTCCAAAAACGAGTTCGGGAGCGCAAAACGTGAAAACGGGACCCGACGCCCTGCATGCCGTCGAAAACAAGTCCGGAGCGCAAAACGTGAAAACGGGACCCGACGCCCTATAACGCCGAAAACTAGTCCGGAGCTCAAAACGTGAAAATGAAACCCGAAGCCCTCGCATCACCGAAAATGAGTCCGAGCGCGCAAAACATGAAAACGGGACCCGACGCCCACGCGTGCATCGCCGAAACGAGTCCGGAGCGCAAAACCGAAAACGGACCCGACGCCCTGCACCGCCAAAATCGAGTCCGAGAGCGCAAAACATGAAAATGGGCCCCAACGCCCACGGTACGGCCGAAAACGAGTCTGGGCGCGCAAAACATGAAAACGGGACCCGACGTCCTCGGTACCTCCAAAAACGAGTCCGGTAGCGCAATACGTGAAAAATAGGACACGCTGCCCTCGGTACCGCCGAACTCGATTCCGGGTGCGCAAAACGTGAAAATGGGACCCAACGCCCTCGGTACCGCCGAAAATGAGTCCGGGAGCGCAAAACGTGAAAACGGGCACCGGACTCCCACGGAACCGCCGAAAATGAGTCCGGATGCGCAAAACAAGAAAACGGGAACCGATGCCCTCGGTACCGCCGAAAATGAGTCATGGCGGGCAAAACATGAAAACAAGACCTGACGCAAAACGTGAAAAACGGGACCTAAAGCCCTCGGTACCGCCGAAATCGAGTGCGGGAGCGCAAAACGTGAAAACGGGACCCGACGCCCTCGCTACCGCCGAAAACGAGTCCGGGAGCGCAAAACGTGAAAACGGCACCGGACACCCTTGGAACCGTCGAAAATGAGTCCGGGCGCGCAAAACAAGAAGACGTGAACCGACGCCCTCGGTACCGCCGAAAATGAGTCACCGCGGGCAAAACATGAAAACGGGACCTAACGCCCTCGCTACCGCTGAAAACGAGTTCGAGGGCGCAAAACATGAAAACGGGACCTAAAGCCCTCGGTGCCGCCGAAATCGAGTCCATGGGCGCAAATCGTGAAAACGGGACCCGACGCCCTCGGTACCGCCGAACTCGAGTCCATGGGCGCAAATCGTGAAAACGGGACCCGACGCCCTCGCTACCGCCGAAAACGAGTCCGGGAGCGCAAAACGTGAAAACGGGCACCGGACACCCTTGGAACCGTCGAAAATGAGTCCGGGCGCGCAAAACAAGAAGACGTGAACCGACGCCCTCGCTACCGCCGAAAATGAGTCACCGCGGCAAAACATGAAAACGGGACCTAACGCCCTCGCTACCGCTGAAAACGAGTTCGAGGGCGCAAAACATGAAAACGGGACCTAAAGCCCTCGGTGCCGCCGAAATCGAGTCCGGGAGCGCAAAACGTGAAAACGGACCCGACGCCCTCGCTACCGCCGTAAATGAATACGGGAGCGCAAAACGTGAAAACGGGACCCGACGCCCCGCATGCACCGTCGAAAATGACTCCGGCGCGCAAAATAAGAATACGGGACCCGGACGCCCCGTATCGCCGAAAATGATTCGGGAGCGCAAAACGTGAAAACGGGTCCCGCCGCCTCGCATCGCCAAACTCGAGTCTAGGGGCGCAAAACGTGAAAACGGGACCCGACGCCCTCGCACCACCGAAAATGAGTCCGGAGCGCAAAACGTGAAAACGGACCCGACGCCCTCGTGCCGCCGAAAACGAGTCCGGAGCGCAAAACGTGAAAATTGGCCCCGACGCCCTCGGTACCGCCAAAAACGAGTCCGGGCGCGCAAACTAAGAAAATGGGACTGGACGCACCAATTACCGCCGAAAATGAGTCCGAGAGCGCAAAACGTGAAAACGGGACCCGACGCCCTCGGTACCGCCGAAAACAAGTTCGGGAGCGCAAAACGTGAAAACGAGACCGAACGCCCCTGGTACCGCCGAAAACGACTACGGGCACGCAAAACATGAAAACGGGACCCGACGCCCACAGTACCGCCGAAAATGAGTCCGGGAGCGCAAAAGTTGAAAACGAGACCCGACGCCCTCGCTACCGCCGAAAACGAGTCCGGGAGCGCAAAACGTGAAAACGGGAAGGGACGCCTCGGTACCGCCGAAAACGAGTCCAGGCGCGCAAAACGTGAAAAGGGCACCCGACGCCCTCCGTACACCCGAAAATGAGTCCGGGATCGCAAAACGTGAAAACGGGATCTGACGCCCTCGCTACCGCCGAAAACGAGTCCCGGAGCGCAAAACGTGAAAACGGGATCCGACGCCCTCGGTACCCATCGAAAACGAGTCCTGGAGCGCAAAACGTGAAAATGGGCCCCGACGCCCTCGGTACCGCCGAAAACGAGTCCGGCGCGCAAAACATGAAAACGGGACCCGACTCCCACGCACCGCCGAAAATGAGTCCGGAGCGCAAAACGTGAAAATGGGACCCGACGCCCGCATGCGCCGAAAACGAGTCCTGTTGCGCAAAACGTGAAAACGTGACCCGACGCCGTCGGTACCTCCAAAAACGAGTTCGGGAGCGCAAAACGTGAAAACGGGACCCGATGCCCTCGGTACCGTCGAAAACAAGTCCGGGAGCGCAAAACGTGAAAACGGGACCCGACGCCCCTATAACGCCGAAAACTAGTCCGGGAGCTCAAAACGTGAAAATGAAACCCGAAGCCCCCGGCATCACCAAAAATGAGTCCGAGCGCGCAAAACATGAAAACGGGACCCGACGCCCACGGTACCACCGAAAACGAGTCCGGAGCGCAAAACCCGAAAACGGGACCCGACGCCCTGCATCCGCCAAAATCGAGTCCGAGAGCGCAAAACATGAAAATGGGCCCCAACGCCCACGCACGGCCGAAAACGAGTCTGGGCGCGCAAAACATGAAAACGGGACCCGACGTCCCTCGTACCTCCAAAAACGAGTCCCGTAGCGCAATACATGAAAAATAGACACGCCGCCCTCGCACCGCCGAACTCGATTCCGGTGCGCAAAACGTGAAAATGGGACCCAACGCCCTCGCACCGCCGAAAATGAGTCCGGAGCGCAAAACGTGAAAACGGCACCGACTCCCACCGAACCGCCGAAAATGAGTCCTGATGCGCAAAACAAGAAAACGGGAACCGATGCCCTCGGTACCGCCGAAAATGAGTCATGGCGGGCAAAACATGAAAACAAGACCTGACGCAAAACGTGAAAAACGGGACCTAAAGCCCTCGGTACCGCCGAAATCGAGTGCGGGAGCGCAAAACATGAAAACGGGACCCGACGCCCTCGATACCGCCGAAAACGATTCCGGGGGCACAAAAGAAGAAAACGAGACCCTACGCCCTCGGTACCGCCGAAAACGAGTGGGGGCACGCAAAAAATGAAAACAGACCCGACGCCCTCGTGCATCGCCGAAAATGAGTCCGGCGCGCAAAATAAGAAAACGGGACGGACGCCCCCGCACCGCCGAAACGAGTCCGGGAGCGCAAAACATGAAAACGGACCCGACGCCCACGTCCGCCGAAACGAGTTTGGGAGCGCAAAACGTGAAAACGGGACCCGACGCCCTCGCATGCCGCCGAAAACGATTCCGGGCACAAAACAAGAAAACGAGACCCTACGCCCCTGCATCCGCCGAAAACGAGTGGGGGGCACGCAAAAAATGAAAACGGGACCTGACGCCCCTAGAACCGCGAAAACGAGTCCCGCGCGCAAAGTATGAAAACGGGATCGACGCCTCTGCATCGCCTAAAACAAGTTCGGGCGCAAAACAAGAAAACGGATCCGACGCCCCGTTACCGCCGAAAATGAGTCCGGGGCGCAAAACATGAAAACGGACCCAACGCCCTCGGTATCGCCGAAATCGAGTCCGGGAGCGCAAAACGTGAAAACGGACCCGACGACCTCGCATGCCCGAAAATGAGTCCGGGAGCGCAAAACGTGAAAACGGGACCCGACGCACTCGGTACCGCCGAAAATGAGTCCCGTAGCGCTAAACATGAAAACGGGACCCGACGCCCTCGCTACCGCCGAAAACGAGACCGGGAGCGCAAAATGTGAAAATGGGCCCCGACGCCCTCGGTACCGCCGAAAACGTGACTGGGCGCGCAAAACGTGAAAACAGGTCCCAACGACCACGGTACCGCCGACACGAGTCCTGGTGCGCAAAACAAGAAAATGGGACTCGACGCCCCCGGTACCACCGAAATGAGTCCGGGAGCGCAAAACGTGAAAACGGGACTTGATGCCCTCGGTACCGCCGAAAAAGAGTCCGAGAGCGCAAAACGTGAAAACGGGACCCGACGCCCTTGGTACCGCCCAAAAGGAGTTCGGGAGCGCAAAACGGGAAAACGGGACCCGAGGCCCTCGGTACCGCCGAAAACGAGTCCGGGCACGCAAAACATGAAAACGGGACCCGACGCCCACGCTACCGCCGAAAAGAAGTTCGGGAGCGCTAAACATGAAAACGGATCCCAATGCCCTCGCTACCGCCGAAAACGAGTCCGGGCACGCAAAACATGAAAACGGGACCCGACGCCCCTGCACCGCCGAAATCGAATCTAGGAGCGCAAAACGCGAAAACGGACCCGACGCCCCTGCATGTACAGTCGAAAATGAGTCCGGAGCGCAAAACGTGAAAACGGATCCGACGCCCTGCACCGCCGAAAACGAGTCCTGGAGCGCAAAACGTGAAAACGGGATCCGACGCCCTCGCTACCGCCGAAAACGAGTCCTGGAGCGCAAAACGTGAAAATGGGCCCCGACGCCCTCGTTACCGCCGAAAACGAGTCCGGGCGCGCAAAACATGAAAACGGGACCCGACTCCCGCGTACCGCCGAAACGAGTCCGGCGCGCAAAAACAGAAAACAGACCGACGCAAGAGCAATCGTACCGCCGAAAATGAGTCTGGGAGCGCAAAACGTGAAAACGGCACCGGACGCCCACGGAACCGCCGAAAATGAGTCCGAATGCGCAAAACAAGAAAACAGGAACCGATGCCCTCAGTACCGCCGAAAATGAGTCCCGGCGGCAAAACATGAAAACAAGACCCGACGCAAAACGTGAAAAACGGACCTAAAGCCCTGCATACGCCGAAATCGAGCGCGAGCGCAAAACGTGAAAACGGGACCCGACGCCCTCGCACGCCGAAAATGAGTCCGGCGCGCAAAATAAGAAAACGGACCGGACGCCCCGTCGCCGAAACGAGTCCGGAGCGCAAAACATGAAAATCGGACCCCGCGCCCTCGTGCACCGCCGAAAACGAGTCCGGGCGCAAAACATGAAAACGGGACCCAACGCCCTCGGTACCGCCGAAATCGAATCTAGGAGCGCAAAACGCGAAAACGGGACCCGACGCCCTCGGTACACCCGAAAACGAGTCCTGGAGCGCAAAACGTGAAAACGGGATCCGACGCCCTCGGTACCGCCGAAAACGAGTCATGGAGCGCAAAATGTGAAAACGAGACCCGACGCCCTTGGTACCGCCGAAAAAGAGTCCGGGCGTGTAAAACATGAAAACGGGACCCGACGCCCTCGGAATCGGCGAAAATAAGTCCAGTCGCGCAAAACGTGAAAACGGGAAGGGACGCCTCGGTATCGCCGAAAACGAGTCTGGGCACGCAAAACATGAAAACGGGACCCGACGCCCACGCTACCGCCGAAAAAGAGTTCGGGAGCGCAAAACGTGAAAACGGGACCCGACGCCCTCGGTACCGCCGAAAACGATTCCGGGGGCACAAACAAGAAAACGAGACCCTACGACCTCGCTACCGCCGAAAACGTGTCCGGGAGCGCAAAACGTGAAAATGGGCCCCGACGCCTCGCATCGCCGAAAACGAGTCCGGCGCGTAAAACATGAAAACGGGACCGACGCACTAAAAATGAGTCCGGAGCGTAAAACGTGAAAAACGGGACCCGACGCCCTCGGTACCGCCGAGAACGAGTCCGGGAGCGCAAAACGTGAAAACGGGAAGGGACGCCTCGCTACCGCCGAAAACGAGTCCGGGCGCGCAAAACGTGAAAAGACTTAATAAAAAAACTTAATATGATCTTTATATTAATATTTTATATACATATTTTTATATAAAATAATATGATGCATAAGGTATTTATTTTTATTTTTTCATTTAAAAATATTGACAAAGTTTCTATTTGTTTAAATATTTTTTTATGTCTGAAAAGCTTATGTTTTTAAAAAATGTACTCTTAGTGCAATTTTTACAATTAATTGATTATTTTATAATAATCAAATCATATAATTAGAATATTTTTAGCTTTAGAAAAGCAACTTTCAAATATGATATGATATAATATTAACGTCTCTAAATGAAATATGAAATTATAAAAATTCTCGATCTAATGATAAAAATGGCTGGATTACCTCCGGGAGAGATGAAGTATTACCCAGCTTTCATTGCTTTGTCCCTTCGCGCCTTGACGCTGCGCGCCTTATTTTTTTCCAAGAAATTAGGTATTCCGCGGGTGAATATTTACTGTTTTCTTTTTCATTTATTTCTCTCATTCATAGGTTTAATTCATGACTTTCAGACAAATGGACCTGATGCGGTTGACCAGGCACTGAGACGGCCAGGAAGGTTTGACCGGGAGATAGCACTGGGTGTACCAGATGAAGCTGCACACGCAGAGATATTTTCCATGCTGACACAAAGGTAGGTCTTTAGCAATTGGTACCACCTTATGGAAGTAAGCTGTGTGGGTATCCCCTTTTTGTACCATGTTATGCCTTGATGGCCACCAATCCCTGAGGCATGTCTTTCTTCTTCCCCTCCTCTTTCTCATAAAATTGAAATATTTTATTATTTATTTCGTAAAAGTGAATATTTTGAGATGAAGAGTAAAGATTATGAATCAACTGATGAATTCATACCCAGTGAGAAAACAGATGCGCGTGCTAACGCGCAACGGCCAACCCATTGTCTATTTGGATTCGCCGTGCCTTCAGTCGGCGGGTGTAAAGTACCGCTTTTTCCTACTCGAGGCAGGCATACCTCTTCTTCTTATCCTCTATACTTTTCTTTATTGGGACAAGTTGGATTTCTTGAAAGATATATTTGGCCAATTCGGTTTACTCGACAGTCAGGATTGAAAGAAAGAAGGCTGGTTCTCGGTAGTCGAGTAGAGGCGGAATCTTTCTGAGAATGGAATGTTATGACACGACCTAACATGTTTCCTAGCAGGTAACGTTTAGAAGACTGAAAGTTGAAGTTTCGGTGGGTCTCATCAATCGATTACCTTCTTTATTACGCCTGCCTGCCCCTAATTGGAGATCTTCTTATCTATTTCTATACCGAGAATGGCTTTATTGACGTTCATCCGCGCCTCACTTGGCTAACTCAACAGTTATATGTCTGATAGTCTGATAGTCTGGTCTAACTAAGCGGATTGGAGGCGGGCATTTTCATATCAACGTAGCTAACAGCTTGTTTTTTAATTGTTCATGAAGTAAAAGCTGCTCTGGTTATAATATCAAACTTATTTTAGGTGTTTGATTGATTCTGGTACTTGAGATCATACAGATGAGAATATGGTTTCTATTGATCTCTATAAAATTCTGAAAAAAAAATCATAAAAATATTCATGAAGAAGATTTGAAACAATATTTTGAGAGATTTTAGGAATTTGGGGATCTAGGGTTTGGCTCATTTGAAACAATATTTTAGGAATTTTAGGAAATTGGTAAACCAGAGTGGAAATTGAAAACATTGATAAGAAATGGTGAACTTTATCAGTTGGAAGTCTTTTTTGGAAATAAGAAGAAGATAATCTTTCGTGATTCGTAGATAGTTTCGAAAAAGTCTTTTCAAAAATAAAAAATAACTAGTTAAGAATTTTTATTGATTTTTTTCTTCTTTTTCGATTCAAAAACTTGATATGCATAATTGTGTAAAAATATGATATAAATAATAATATAGCAATAATTTATAAATGTTTCTTAAAAATAATAAACATATGCATATTTATATGATAATATTGTGTATTTTTAGTTAAGTTCGGATGAAAAAAATAAAAAAAAAATAATTAAATTCGAATAAATATTAAAGTTGACTAAAAATAAATAAATAAAAATTAAGAACCATAACCTCTCGCGAAATTTACAAAATTTACCCCATCTAAATCTAAACCCCCGAGTAAAATTGGACGGCGGAGATCGAAGACAAATAGGGTACACTTTTTCTCTCGCGGATACGAATCCCGCACAGCCAGAACGGCCTCCACGAAAGCCCAAAACCGCGCGTCGACCGTAAGTTCTATCTCGGACGGTAGAGCAGAGTAGAGAATTGGTATATCTTATTTCGTCGCGTCGCTTGGGGTTTGGAGTCTAGGGTTCAGGCCAAAACCAATTCAATTGCCACGCTGTTTCATCTCCTCCCGAGATCGTATCCAACACAGAAACTATTGAGTCCGCACATCTCTCTCCCGTTCTCTCTAATGTTCTTTTCTCTTTTCTCTTTTCTCCTACATAATAGGTGATAGGTGGACGATACTCTAATTTCGTTAACTTTTGTGGGAATTTTGAAAATAGGAAGTAGAGGCGATGGTGTATTGCAGTCACTGTGGTGATCAATGCCCGGCCATTGTGGATCCTGACAAGGGCTACATGTCAGTTATCTTTTTCTCCTTTTCAGTGCGCTGTATACATCCATGTTTATATGTATTCGTACATGTTTATACTTTTCTAGTTATAATATATGAATTGCCGCACTGGGGTGCCATTTTTCTGTTCCTACCCAGTTGGTCAGGTCATGTTACTCGTAATCTATTTGCATCAAGTCAGTGTGAATTCCATAATTGAACCATCTTATTGAGGAATTTGGTTTATGTCAAAGAAAAAGTGCTTTGTTGTAGATATTGGAACAACTAGATTTTTATTGCTCATTTAATTATATGTGATTTTGCATATTTTTCTTGTCATCGCTGTTAACTTTTTGTCCCCATTTGTTTTGGTGTTCAGCTGCTGTGGCATGTGTGGAAAAATTATCGACCAAGAGATCTATTCTACTGAACCTACGTTTATTAAGGATAAATCTGGGCAGGTACATCTGTTCTTAAGGGAGTAATTTCGTAGGATAGTATCATAAAATTCAAAATTCATGTATGATGCACAAAAGAGTACAAAAAAGTTCTTGCTTTTTTAATGTTAACAGTTGGCTTGTTATTATGTTTTCACTCTTCAATGATACTTGGCAAGGCTACTTTCTAAATCCTTCCACAAAAAAATATGATTGCAGGAAATATGTGATTTCAGAAAATTGTTGTAATAGGAAGTAATGAGATGGACTGTGGTGATTAAAACTTTTTTTTTTTGTAATTGTTGGTTTGAGGAAGTTGGCAAGTTTTGAAAACTAAGGATAATTTGATTTTCAAGGCTTGTAGGTTTAAAAGGGATAACAGTGTATTTTGATCATTGGAAGGATATTACTAATTTCTCAAATTGTGTAGGATCAAATTTTCAGTATTTCAATTCAGTCTTCCTGATATGGCCATCTTAATCTTGGTTGTTTTGCAAAATACAGAGCCGTTTGGGTGGTACTATCCTTAGGAGTATTGAGAGTGGCTATTCAGCTTCACATGAAAGAACGTTGGCGAAGGGTGATTACATTCTTAGACTGTTTAATATTCCCTTATTAGTTATCGTGCTGTTGATGGGGTTTCGTCATTCCTTCTGTTTGAATTATGTTCGTTAGGTAACAGAACTTGTTCAAAATATTGTAGTTATTATTATTTTTTTTGCTTTTTTCAGGTAGAGATGAGATCAGGTACATAGTTAATTGCTTAGAAGTGGCTGGTGGAGACTCAATCATTGATGAGGCTCATAAATTTTATCAAGTAAACATCTCCTTAAAGTCATGTTATATATCTGTATTAGATGTCAAATAATATGAATTATTGCATAAGAACCTTGTGTTCTGCTTCATACACGGTTGTTTTGCATTATTTAATGTGCAATTAATGTTGTGTTCATTATGCTTTCTGTACTCTCTTGCATGTACTAGTACCACGACACTCTCCACTCCAAATGCACGATCTTAAAAAGTAGATAGAAATGCATATCCACTATGCGATTAAATTCCTATTTATGTGCATATTGAAAGATCATTCTGGTGCAACTGCCTACTATTGTTGTTGGCAGAAATTTTAAGTTCTAAGGACATTCCTGCAAAAGTTATTGCTCTAGTTAATAAACATTTTAGTTACAATTATGGTTCTTAAAATCTTGGAAGTTCAAAGGATAACTCTGCTAGTACCATTTTCTAGTGTATATTAGGTAAAATTTAAATTTTATAGATATTATGTATGCTGATTATTTTCTACTGTAGTAAAATATAATATTGAATTAAATGTTTAATGAAGTGAAGATAGCCGTTGACAAGAATTTTACAAGGGGCCGAAGAACCACTCATGTTGCTGCTGCTTGTCTTTACATTGCATGTCGGTATGTAGTGCTTATATATTTTATTGATGAGATTATTAAGACTGGTATATGGTTTGTGGTACCATTATTTTAATTTATATAAGCAGCCCATACACTTAACGGTTCAGGAAGAATGTTTTGTAACCTCAGCGCTTGACCGCAAGATAAAGAAAAGAAAAAGAGAAATATTTAGTCGAACTTAAATGTTAGGCTCATACTGGTATATACTGATACTGTTTCCTTGATGGAAAGTTCCAATAATTTAAATCAGCAAGTGTTGGTGTATTTGGATTTTTGTAGGAAAAACAAGAAGGCATACCTACTAATAGATTTTTCTGACTATCTGCAAGTAAATGTGTAAGATGTTTTTTTTTAAAAAAAAAAGAAAATATTTTCCATTTCATTTCACTGAAACATTGATGTTTACAAAAAGGATAAAAAAAACAAAGATTCCTGTACCAATCACAGTGGTACCAATTGTTTACCTGACCCTCTATGCAACCCAAATAACCTTGACTCAGTTTTTAGGCCCTGTCAAACTGTTAAAACACAATTCTCTGAATTTTTCATCACAGATGTGTAAGAAAATCTTCTCTCGGTTTTGTTGCATAAAGTAGATTTATAGATCTTACAATTTAACTCTTTGAGTTTTTTTTTATTATAGATTTTGAAAATTTTGTGATTTCAGATATGTGCTTGGTGCGGTATTTTTGCAATTGTGCAAAGTTCTGCAGCTTGCAGAGCATCCAATCATACAAAAACTCGTCGATCCAAGTCTATTTATCCACAGGTTTACTGAACGTAAGTATTCCAATGTTACTTCATCAGTATCATAACATATTAACAGTGGGGGGGGGGGGGTACTATTGTTGATCATCCTGACATTATTGGCTCCATTGGCCAGGTTCATGTTGCACATCTGACCTGCTAGTTTTACTGACAGGTTGCATCATGACCCTTTTTGTCCTGACCTCTTTCTAATTCTTTTTTATATGGGAGTGCGAACTATGGACAGTGTTCAGCAGAAAATTGAAATGCCCACATCCGTCACATCCGTGACTCAAATTTGAAAGAAGGGGGTCAATACCACCCTGACCGCTAGCCTAGGAAACTTTGTTGTCAAATGATATTAATTAATTAATTAATCAATTTAAGCTAATTCAGTTACGAAAAGAGGTGAAACTGGGTTGTCCTCTCTGACCCGGTGGCGTGTTACTAAGGTCTATTTCTGTCTGAGAAAAGAATAAAATATTGGTGAAGTGACATGACCTGATATGCTTCCGCTGTCACAGTTAGATGTGGTACGGTACGGTCAAGTAACTTTGGCCTATGTGGAAGAAAATTCTTTGTTTTCAATAGAAAATTGAACATATAGTTAAGAGAAATTAAATTAAGGCAGACTGAAACAGTACATATCTAACTTGGGTATTTGTACTGTGCTTGAAAGTTGAAACAATTGTGCATTTAAAGAAAAATACATTTAAAATCTAAGAGATATTTTTCCTAACCTTTTAGGTTTATTGGGCAAAAAGAATAACACAGTATCTGAGACTGCTCTGAGGATAATAGCTAGCATGAAGCGTGACTGGATGCAGGCTAGTTTTTCTCTTTTATTATGTATTTTGGAATTTCTTTGAAAAAAAAGGCTATCGAGCTCGTTTTATTACTGAAACTTTAACATTACAATACTCAACATCAGAACACCAACCTAACAGAGAACAAACTACCCCAAAAATATAGCTAATCCAAGTGAAAAAATAGTTGATACCAAATTTGATATCATTATTCTCAGCCTATCAATTATTCATCACAGCCAATCCCAAATCAAAGCAACCCAACACTAAGCACGGAATTTACTCTTTAATAATGCAAGAATGTCACATTTATTTCTTTTTGCTGATTTTGTTGTTCAATGCAGACGGGGAGGAAGCCTAGTGGATTATGTGGTGCTGCCTTGTACATTGCAGCCCTTTCGCATGGACTTGATTATTCAAAATCTGAAATTGTAAATACTATGGTTTTATTAGAGAATATAGTCCATAGCTCAGAAATTCCCATTCTAATTTTACATTTCTTTGTTTAATTAGGTCAATGTGGTGCATGTTTGTGAAGCAACACTGACGAAACGCCTGATTGAGTTTGAAAATACCGAGTCTGGTTGTTTAACGGTCTCTCTCTATCTCTCTCTTTTTGAAATTGTTTTGTTTTTAGTTGATCTCTGTATGCTAATAGCAGATAATGGCAACCTCAACATTGAGGGCTGGGGTCATTTTAAACTTGACATCTTTGTTTTTGTATTTCTTGTTTGTAGATTGATGAATTTATAGTTCGGGCAGATGAATTAGAAAAGGAGATGACTCAGTCAATTTCAAAGCAATTACCAAAAGACGGTGGGCTTCTCTGCAAACACAAGGAACAAAAAGGGATTGTCCATTTTGCACATGGCCTTTGCAAGAAATGCTTTGAAAAGGTACTTGTTTTTTTTTTTTTTTTTTTGAAAGGTTGACAGAGGGATATGGTACTTTTTTTCTGGTTCAGTTCTAATACTTCAGGAAATTTTAAAAACTTTCTTAGGCGTTTATTTATTTTTCCTTCTTTTCTTTGTGTCTGAAGCTTCATGCTTAGCCTTAATTAACAAGATAATATGACACTTGTAGACACACAGCCAAAGTATATAGGGAAATGAAAGATACTATGATTATATTAATGGTTTTCCTTGTACATTATAAGTTGCAATAGACACTATGACAATATCAAATTACATGTTTTTTTTGTGCATGATAACATAATTACAACTGATTTGTTTGATTCCTGTGTATTATTCTTTTTTCCCCGACAGTTTACGAAAATATCAGGGGGATTAGATGGGGGTGCAGAACCGCCGGCTTTTCAGCGGGCTGAGATGAAAAGAAAAAAAGCTGAGGCTGAGATGGAAGAATCCTGTTCAAATTTCTCTCTCTTTGATGATGAGGCTGGGCAAACCATACATGTAATAGCTCATCATCTGGCTGCTTATTTTGACCCAATCGAACATGGCCAAGCACATGCTAAATTGCCTGGCTATGGTTGACTTAATTGTTAGTGGGTTGGTTTTTGGGTTGGTTCCTCGAACGTAGGGATGGATTTCAAAATAAGTCAATTATTTTCACTAAGAACCAATGAGAAAAAGAAGCAAGTCTTAATACTTGCACAACTAAGAAAATTTGATAATTTGGCTGTCGCTGTCCAGCTTGTTAGTTTGACCTGAATACACTGAAAGATTGGGTTGAGCTCATACGTGTTATGGTACGTGGTCTCCACATGGTAAAGGAAGTTCGGGTTGTGTTCTCTGCGGTAAGCTTTTTTCTTTTCTTACCTTGTATTGTGTTTATCTGTTGCTGTATAGGACAAGAACACTGGAGTAAGCTCTTCTCCAGACGAAATGCAAGATGAGACGCAAGCATCTGGAGTTACTGATAAAGATGGTAAGCGAGCCTCTATAAGGATTAGTTGGCATTATCATTTCTGTTTCTTGTTAGATTTATTAATAGTCAGATTGTTGGGAAGTTTAATATATAGATGATCATGTCATACAAGTAGCTTATAATTTTCTTTGAGAAGGCTGCTAAATATGTGTATTTTGGCATGCTGCAAAAAGAAAGGGAAAATATTAATATGTCATATTTTGAATTTTATTTCAAGGCCTTGAATCTGATGTGTTACTGGATGAGGTCGATAAAGGGGATGATGAACCTGAGACACTTTCTGATATTGATGATGCTGAGGTAATTACTAATTTACAATTCTGCTCTCTTTCTGTAACTATTCGATATTTGTTTAAGTTGCAATCTCCTCAGGTGGATGAGTACCTCCTACACAATGAAGAGGAGAAACACTACAAAAAAATAATCTGGGAAGAAATGAACAAAGAATATCTTGAGGTATTATTTGACTACCTCCCTTTTAACTACAACTAAATGCCTCTTATCTGTTGTTGGTGTTGAGATGATATCTATTTACAGTATCTCAAATTATATAGGAGCTGGCATTGAAGGAAGCTGCAAAAAAGGATGCTGAAGAGAGGGAACCTCGAAAGGTATTTAATGCTTTTCTTAAGCATCATTTTTTGTCCTCTTCTGTTGTGTGTAATGCATTTAACTAATATATTAACACACATAATGTATGGAAAGCACCTTAAAATCAAAGAAACATTGAAGTGAATGATCTCCAATATTTCAATATATGATGAATAAAATGGATTTTACTATTCTAATTGTAGGTTAGGAAGAGGAAATCTGAGGAAGATGAGAATGCAGGTCCTGCCAAAACTCCTTTTGAGGCAACATGTAATGTGCTCAAGAAAAAGGTACTAGTTTGTCTTTATGTGGACAAATAATTGATGTTGCCTTTATTATTTGGTATAGAGCAGTCAGTTTTATTGCCAGTAATGTATTTATTATGGAAATGATATATGCATCAAGCCATCTACTATGATAATTCTTCTCAATTGTACCGTTACCATCCATTTCTCAGCACAGTTCCAGTGCCCTGCATTCTCAATTTTCTTTCAAATATTTAATATATGAGGACTGATGCAGTGCTTACATACTTCCTTGACAAACATACCCCCCCCCCCCCCACACACACACACATATGGATTTTAGGGCATTCACATTTTTCAAGGAAGTGGGGTTTTTTTTTTTTTTTTTTGGGGGGGGGGGGGCAGGGCAGTGGATATTTTCCTTAAGTATATTAACTATATATTTTTTTTTCTTTTTTCTATCTTCAGGGCCTTGCATCAAAAGTTAACCTGGATGCAGTTGGAAGTTTGTACAATGTAAGTCCTTTACTATTATCATACGGGTGCTGAATTGTGATACCATGGTAGTTCAGTTCTCCCTGTGGTTTAAATCTCTTTACTTGGTTGACGGAAGCAAGTAAACTAGTTAGAACCAATATTGGTATTCAACTTGACAGATCTGTGCCATTGGTGGACCAGAGAAACCTTGGTATTGAGACCGGAGCTGATACATGAAATTCATTTGTCCCATGTTTTATTGAAAGTTTAGTTGGTTGTGTAATCTGTCACTTGCTATTTTGATGAAAATAGATGGACGATACAACCTTCGAGAAAGAGGAAGCAGGAGAGGAGAGAACATTCAACGACTTTGCGGAGTTTGAGGAAAATGCTGAGAATGGACTCGATGAGTCTGATTTTGTGGATGAATTTGTTTTCGATTAGTTCCCGCAGGGTGAATTTAGAAAAAGTTCATCATTATTTATTTGTTAGGGGTCGGTATTTAGTCTGTCAGAACACTTACGTGATGTAAGTATTTAGTTTTTGTTGGAGATTATAAATATTGTGTAGCTTCAGTTGCTGGACCTTTTTACCCCTGGTTATCTCATCGCATCAAATAGAAACCATCCTTAATCTTAGCGACGGATGGATTTCATTGTGCAAATTAACCATGTACGCCAGGTTATTAGATTTTATTGCACAAGAAATAAATAGTAAATAAATGTAAATAACCTCGACTGAAAGGTTGAAAACTCTTGACGCGTAGGCGTGAATCTCAAAGAACAATTATTGCCGTCGGATTCGAAAAGCTGTATCCTACTTGTCAATCCGAAGAACAGTGGATTTTATCGCATTTAGCTGGACTCTGCATTGCATGCACGTACATTTAACATCTTATTTTGGGTGCGAGCACGCTTTTCATATATTTTTTTTATTTTTACTTCATAAACATATAAAGTTTTTAAATAGACTGTCAAGGCAACGATTACAATTTGCAAACCTTCCGTGCTCTTCAATGTTTTCCCTAATAAATTAGGTAAATTCTGGACGTACGAAATCAAAAGAAAAAGAGCAGTGAATCTATATGCTACAAAAAATGCTACACACAAACCAAATTTGACTAACAATCATTCAAACGATTGAATCCTCTATTTCTACGAAAAAGGATAAATGGATTTACATCCGCTGCCATATTTTTTATATAATAGCAAAGCGTCATAAATTTGTTTGTATCTATGATGATAGGATCCATAAAACGAGAGCATTAAAATCTACATCATTCAAATCAAATCAAACACCATAACAACTACAAATAAATTTTTATGGTAATGGATCAGTATCCAAGGATAAAATAAAATATCATCAGAAAAAAAAATACAAATCATAATATTCCAAATGAGCAATGGTTAAAAGCGAGTGATCTTAATACCGCTTACTATGATAGATCTGCCACTAATATCAGAGATAAGAATTTCGTATTGTAAATTGATATAAATGCTCAGCTCACCAATGAAATTATCCTAAGAAACCAACCGCTTGCGATTATAAATCCAAGAAATTAAATGTATACAAATTCACGTGCTAGTTATTTCATTTAAAAGGCTATTGGGCTTAATTAGAAAATGTGAAACCAAGGATTTTCCTTAATTATCGAGAGGAATTGCTTGAATCCGAAATCAGAAAAGGAAAAATTGAAGTTTTAGCTAAGTATCCAACCGGTGAAATCTAAGATTTAAATGAAAATGTACTTGCATATATTTGTGTGAAGTACGGAATGACGAATTACCAATACTTACGCATAATTCGAAGGGTTTAAGCGCAGTTTTATTCCACGAGAGTGGTAACTAATTAATTGCTATTAGTGTGACATTGTTAAAGAAAAGTATTGTAATGAAGATTCTAAATCTGAAAGTGAAAAATGGATTTAATTGAATGAAATTTAGCAACACGCTTGAATGCTTGATTGATACAAAAGAGATTTTTTTTTTTCATTTTAGGCATGTCGCACCTCGAGCCAAAGATGCAAGGAAATACGACAGCCGTCACGTCGAGGTGAAAACAAGGTACACGAATGTTAAACCATAAAATTTAATTAAGTAATAATAATAATTAAGATAATAATTAAAATAATTTAACACAATTAATAAATAACATAAATCAACAATTTAAAGAATATATATATAAATAAATAAATAAAACAAATAATAAATAATAAATAATAATAAATTTACTATTTAATGATAACTTATGTAAATTAGTAGATGAAAATCCAATTATAAATAAATTAAAAAAATAGATTAATAATCAAATAAAAATGAATAAATATATGTACATATATATTTATATATACAAACTAAACAAAATCGGTTATACTAATAAAAAATTAGACAAGAAAATTAAATCAACGTTAATCACATGCTCTTCCCTCAACAATTTTCTCTCTTTTCATTTAACAACGCATTTATTACCCCTCTCACATCTCTCTCTCGCATTTAATGCACTGATTACCCCTCGCCCTCTTTCCTTCCCTTCACCGACCCTCTGTCACTTTTCTTCCATTTCTCTCTATCGCCTTTTTCACTCTCACCAGATCGATTTCGATCCTCTTCTCTCTCTGTCTCTCTCTAATGAGGGCTTCCACACGACCCCTCATCTCTCTATCTCTCACCTTCTCCCTTGCCAACTGTCCTGTCAACCCTAGGCCGGTCACGTCCCTTGATCGTTGCTCACCCTCTCCTCTCTGGCCCACTACCCACTTAGCCCCTCTCCTTACCATTGTACCCTCTATAAAAGGAAACCTGAGCCACAATCTCCTTTCCCTCTCTTTGGCTCTCATGCATTGAGATTAATATAGAAAAATTGATTAAGAACAGAACTAGGTTTCAGATAACCCCTCCCCCCACCCCACCCCCTATTTGTGCCATTTGTGCTTGTTGCCCCTTTGCTCTCGCTACTATGTTGCTTGCTTAAACCCCTTGTTTACTGGTAAACCCTAGATTTCTTGTTTGTTGCTCTCTTGCTGATTTAAGTTTGTTGGCTTGTGTGCTGGGTTAATTTTACTGGTTTAAAACCCTAGTCTCTGTTCTGTTTCACTTACCGGCAATTCTAAGCTGATTTTATGTTGTTGTTTATTTTCTATGATGGTTGGGATTTGTACCAGTGCTTGCATTGGCTTGTTGTGCTACTCCTTCTGTGTTTGTGCTAGTCTAGTTGGGTCTAATCTGAGCCTTGGTATACTAGTAACAAATGGTATCAGTGAAGTGAGGTTTGTCTCTCTCTTGTTGCCTTATTGTGATACTGGTATGCTAAACCCTCTGGTCTGTTGATTGTTGCCTTGATTTCACTCTATACCAGATGCTGGTTTGAAATGCTGATTTTGGTTATGTTGCCAAGATGATACTTTTGCTTGATATAATCTGATTTGTTTTGACTGGATTCTGGTTGCTGGTATGGGTTGTGTTATACTATCTTACTTGTTGTTGCCTTTGTGGTCAGTTATGTTGTCTAGCTAATTATTGTGCTGGTTTTGTTATTGTCTAGTTGTTGTTGCCTGATTTCTAGGTTATACTGAGTTCTGATTTGCTGGTATATATATTGTGCTGGTACCTCTGTTATGTTACCTATATGGGCCACTGACTTGTTACCCTATTGTCCTTGGCTAGTTATCCTTGTGCTGGCTTGTCTGGTCTGGTTGACTTATATTTTGGCTTGTCCTAATTGTGTTGATTGGAACCTTGGAATTTTGGTTGACATGTACCTCTGTCTTGTATGTTGATGCCTGATCATGTTTACGCACTCTATTTTGGTGCTTGACTGGGTGTGGCTTTAGTGTGATGGGATCTGCTGGGCTTTAAGCTAAAATTTGGGAATTTCAATAAATCTATTGGGCCAACAAAAGAAAGTAGAAATATTCTTAATAATCAGGATTTAAATAAACCTATTGGGCAAACAAAAGAAATTAATTTACTTAAATATTAATTAGGATTAATAATAATTAATTCAGGCCCAATAGTTTAAAAGTCCTAAGATAATTAAAAAAATATTACTAATTAATTAGAAGTCGTCCCGAAAGATTTGGCGGTATCCATGGACTAATACGTAAACATAAATATCGAGAAATAATTTAATTATCTGCCTCAAAATAACTATTGAATAGAAATAATGATATCGAGATAGCTTACAATCCGGATCACTAAAACACCAACACAACTTAATAAAATAAAAACTATTAATTAAATTGAGTTTCTTTTATTTTTCATTTCTATTTTATTTTATTTTATATAATATAATTTCTATGTTATAAAAATAATATTAATAAATAAAATAAAATAGAATTAAAAAATATAATAGAAATAATAAAATAATCAATTTCTCTATATTTAATAATAATAAAAATAATAATAATGAATATTACAAAATATATATTTATTAATTTCTCTATTTTAATAATTGAATAAAATTAATAAATATATAAAAATATATATTAATCAAATTCTCTATTTTTAATAATTGAATAGCGTATTAAATATCATAACAAATATATTAATTAATTTCTCTATTTTAATAATTAAATAATATTATAAAATATTATAAAATATATATTAATCAATTTCTCTATCCAATATAATTGTAATTGTAAATTCCTTTATTATGATTGTAATTATAATTACAAACTGTAATGAAAGATAATGAATAATTTTTTTTATCAATTTCTCGCAATGTGTGATGTGAATGATTTGTGTGTTAATATCAATGTATTGAATTGGCCGTTTAATCGAACAATAAAATTTTGAATTTTTCGAGTTCTCAAGCTCTCAGCTGAGATCAATCGACTTCAAACAATTCTATAGACTTCAATGCATGCAATACAAGTAAGAATCAATGCAATTTCGGCTTTTAAACAACAAATCAAGATGAAGAATTCAACTGGTATTGAGTTCTCATGTTTTAACCGAGATCGATCGATACAACAATGTCAATTATCAATTTTAAAATAAAATTCAGCAAAGAAATTGAAAGATTCACACACTCTGAGCTTGTAGCTCATGAAAGAAAGGAAAAAGAATGAAGAAAATTGATGAAATCCGGAACAATAATACTGTTATACAATAATTCACAAATCTGATTACAATAACCTCTTAAGCTCCGATTTTTCAAGAACTAAACTTGCAAACCCTCAATTGATATGAGCTAGGGTCTAGAACTCACCTTACTTCAAGTAATTGAGGTGAATGAATCGAGTTCTCAAGTGAATATTGAGATTAATCGATTATAGCAACTTTTTTCTTGCTTCTTGCACTCACTTTCTTTCTCTCTCTTTGAGCTCTATATTCAATATCTCTATATGGTTCTTGATATTCTCTCTATTGTCTCTTGCTTCTATCCTTCTTAATTGCACTGATTGGGGTGGCTTATATACACCACACAAACACCAACAATTAAGCTTCCTTGGTCTATGAATATGGTCCTCACCTTCATTATTCATTTTGTTATAGTGTGGGCCCCATTTAAAATGAATCCAAAGCTTAATCACCTTCTGTTGACCAGGTTTGACTCCTCCTTACTTCTCATCCATCAACAAAACCTTCTAGCCCATTTTACATGCTATTTATACTCATCTCAAAGCATCAAGGCCGCCTTTTCATTCACTGCCATTTTAATCCATCTCTCAAGCTTGAGACTTAACCATCCGATTTCAATCCTTGACTCAAATCACATCTCTCGTGCTCAATTGCTATTCTTGATCACCTAAAAATATCGTGTGAGTGCATAAAAGGTGTGTGCATCGCCAATTTGATCTCAAAGTGCAAGGTCTCAACTTTCCTTCATTTGCCCGATTTCATCACCTTGATTCAATTGCTCCAATTCAACACTTAATTGCTGCTCTTTTCTTCATCTATAGTGTCGCCAAGGTGAATAGAGAAGGTCTGAATTGTCAATTTCGAATTTGGAAGCAAGAATTGAGACCCCTCATTACTTGTCCGAGGTAGTCACCTCTCTATACTACCTTATTCACTTGTCGTTCTTCATTTTCAAGCACTTACACCCTCTCTCCTATGCATTTGGAAACTCCAGCTGAGAATAATTTGAAGTTTAGAGCTATAGAGAGTTTGAATCAGCTTTAATGGTGCCTTCTACCTCGTCGAGAAGAAGAAAGAAGAGATGGAAGGGAGAAGGAGAGAGCTCCCGGGTGGCTGATTTCGGCGCACAGAGTCTACAAGGCGATGATGCCCACTGTCAGAGGCACAACACACATGAGCCAGGTACACGTCGCCTTTTCTTTTCGATTTAAATCTCTACTTAATTGTGTATAGACTTGGTGCATGAATGAATGAATGAACTGTCTGTTGAATTGCTGACATGTGGGGCCTACATGTAAGCGCTATGAGTCTGAGTTCACAGATCCACTTAGCAATTGGTTAGTCTTTTGCTTAGTGTTAATCATACTTAGCATCTCCTTAAGCTTAATAGTCTGTTAATGGTTGCTGACGTGGCCCAATGAGATATTGCCACGTGGCATAAGTGGGACCCACCTGTCAGATATGTGGGACCCACATAGGTGAGGTGGACCAATGAGGTGCTGTCACGTGGCTACCCTCTCTCTCTTCTCTGATTGTGTATGTGTTTGCTTGGGATCCTTAATTTGCACCCAGACTTGCTTCCATCCCCAAGTTGCACCTAGATAAGTCCTTGATCAAATCTCAGCCTTTGATTAATCTATTTTTCTTGTCTGTTTTATTTTAATAGTTCAACTTGCCCAAAAATTATGAAATTTTCACCAAAAATCTCTAAATTTATGATAATCATCCCTGTAATTTTTAATTCCCATTTTTCCTTTTGTCTCTCTGTGTCAAAAATTCTCTTAAGATAAACCTTCCATTGATCATATAAAATTCCAAAATTTTAAATGTTGGAGCTTGATGCTTGTGCCAACAATATTATTTTTTATGTTGTTCTTAGTTAAATATCTATTTGTGATGCTTTACCAAATCCAATCCTATTTGATCAAAAGTTGTCATGTGTCAACAATTAAATCAAATATCAGTTCAATCAGATGCTGCTCACATGGGTATCTGATGAACTCTGTGAAATTAGTTTTTAAGTTTTTATACATGAAAGAAAAATCACATTAAATTTTATTTATCTGGCTGTATCAAAATACTGGTTTTGAACACAACGTCCTCCTTATTGCTTTGGAAACTCTATGTTCCTACAATTAGGGTTTATCTTGGGCATTTCCTTTGATTTTTTGGGCATTTTTCCTTTAACCTCCTATTCTTTCTTTGTCTCTGTCAATGGGGTATGGGACCCACTTGTCAGACAAAATAATCACGAGGATGACAGCTCAAGAGACTTCTTTTCTCCTAGGTCTCTTGAGAGTCATCCACTCAAATGAATGGGTGATAATAGAGTATTTATATCCTATAATCCTTACTTAAATTCTCTTGTGGAACTAATGGATTGGTTTCGGAGTTTGACAGCGACCTCTCCCGACTAGTGGCCCTTTTCTCTCTCCTTCTTTGTCTGCCTTCTTATATTTTTATATTATTTATGATTATCTCTTTCGATATTGCTTATTTGAATCTGCTTACTCCACTCTTGAAATATTTCAAGAGTAAACACGCACCTTTGCCTGTCGGTTATCCACCGACTCCCTCATTTGACGGGTTCGGCCATGCTAGAGTATTTTCTTTGTGGATCAATATTTTATTATTATTATTATTATTCTGAATATGATTTGATTTCAATTTAAAATTGAACAGTTAGGATTCCATATCTTTGAGTGTTTAGTATGGACGGCCATATTTGAGTCTGGATTTCTACTCTATTTTTATTATTATTTTATTTAGCCGGTTTTTTGGGATCCCGGTATGTCTGAAGGGCTTTCTCCTTTGTCCCCTTGTTAGTACAGAGAAAGTCGGAGCTCTCCTTTGGCCCTTGGTTGGTACAGAGAGTCTTCCTTTTATATTATATTTCATTTTATCATTTCACGGGTAGTTATCTCCTTTTGGCGATATGGCAACTGAAAGTATAAATTCTTAATCCCTTTGTCTTATTTTATATTATTTTGTGAGGTAGATCAACAGGTTCAGAATATCGAGTACGTACTTTTAGTCGTCACTCTCCTAGGGCGTTATCGCCTCGAGAGGCTGAATTTTCTTAGGGTATTCAGGGCATTGGCGCCCGCTTACTCGAAAATCCTAAGTTTGTAAGTTGAGTCTGAATACATACCCGCTTAGGTAAGTCTCAAGTCCAGGGCCCGATTACGTGCCCGCTTGAGGATGGTCTGATGATCTACAACCAGGGATATTTCCTTACGAGTGTTTCAATCTTGTACCTTATACATATATTATTATAATATATCCACAGATTTATGTTTCGAATTTTCCTTGTCATTTCATATCATAGCATTAGCAAATTTTCTCAAAAAGTGCATAAAAATATTATTTTATTTATCTATGAATATTACATTGCATTTAAACACACCAGTATCGGTATTTGGGTCCAGTCTAGGAAAGAATATCAAATCTTAAGGCTAGATCTAAATCCGTACTGAGTAATTTTTAAAATTACTCACGTTTCCATGGTGGATGTGAGATCTAGGTTTACAAGTGTGGGATTTATTGTGATGAGAGTGCTAAGTACAGTCCTATGAGATATCAGAGGTGATTCGTCGCATCAGCACAGTGAGTATGGTAGTTGATTAGGACTTATCGGTTATCAAGTTTTGTTCTTTCTTTTGGGTTTTTATTTAAGAGATTTGCTGCCCATTCCGATGGAGTCAGCCTCGTTGGTGCAGGAGGCATTGTACTTTTACTATTTATTCTGGATTGTATATTATTTTGTACTATTATTATTATTTTATTTATTCTGTGATTTGTTATTTTATTCATTTATCTTTTCGTACGCACGTCTCATCGTGCGTATGTGCCAGATTAATCACCCCTAATCCGATTTATTTATTTTGGGGTGTGACAATGGTACTTGTTGGCTTGTTAGTTCATGAATACCTGACCCTTGACCCTTGTTTGGCCCTACTGCCTTGATTGTGTTGGGTTGGTGACTAATATGGGAAGTTTGTTCTGGCTTACTTGGACTGCTGTCTTTTGTGATTTTTGCTGATTTGAAATTGTGTCATTTGCTAGACCAACTAACCCTTTTTAATGTCTTGTGCTGGTATACTTCCTTTATTTATTGGTCTCAAATTCTGAATCTGATGAGAACTAATGCTTAGGATTCCTGATTCTCTGATTTATGGTACCAATTGCTGGTATAACCCTGAACTTGTTGCCTTGACTATATAACATATTCCCTTGCTACCTGTCTAGTTATTAAAACCCGATCCTAACACATGATTTGTATTTGCTTGATTCTATTTTAGTGAGATGATTTTTAGCTGGATTTTGGTTTCTTGTATGCTGATATATGACCCCTGATCCATCCTTGACACTGGCCCCCGTTGTTATGCTAGATTGGGACCTTATCATTTGTGTATTTGAGAATATTTGAGCTAATTTTAATATAGCAGTAATAAGTTTTAAGGAGTGAGCCTATAATGTACTCAAAGATAGTGGCCTTAGAGGAAGATATAAGTATATTAGGTCCGGATACATTAATAAGATATAAACATATCACATTGGACCAACAAACAACTATTAATCTACTTAAATATTAAAGCTAGTAAAGAAAATAGGTTAAGGTCCAAAAATTAAAAGTCTCAAAGATAATAAAAATGATTAAATTAAAATATGACTAATAAATTGACGCCGCCCAAAAGGTTTGGTGACGTCGATGTCAGGCATTTATATACATATTTTGACCCCGATTGTGCCTAAAAATAGATTAAAACTCTCAATCTCATGTCTTATTTTATTGTATAAGCATATTTATTTTTTAGATTTGATTCTGCTCTGGCCTATTAATTATTTCAGTGATATCAAGCCAAAAAGCTACGAAATCGGGTCCCAATCTGAGCTTCCACGCCAACCAATGGACCACGGGACCAATAGAAGTCGTCTGTTGCACCTACACAGAGCATACAACCCGTATGCACCTGCATACGGGCCGTATGGGCTCTATTCGGAAAAGATCTTCAAAGATGACAACTATTTAATGCCGTAATTCCCTTCGAACTTGGTCAATTCCCCCTATAAATACGCTAGCAACCAAGAGTTTCAGGAGCTCCATTTTGGCCACCATTTCCATGCCTCTTTCACCTCTTTCACTCCATCTTCACAAACACTTGTCGCCGGCCAATCTCAAGGGCAGTCCGAGACATCAGAGCTCGAGAGTCCCAAGAGGAGGCAAGGATGGAAGCAAAAGACTGACATGGGAAGCATCCAGAGTTTGATTATCTCTTTTTGTTGTATTCTCTTTTGTTTAGATAACTTCTGTAGGATGTCTTTTACCTTATCTATATGTATCTTTACCGTATTTTTATATGCCGCAATGAGCGGCTAAGTACTTTTATTTTTAAGGATTTGGGATGTGAAACTCGGATCATGAATATTTATTAAAGATTATTTTAAATCAATGGTTGTGATTGTTATGTTGTGTATTATTGTTAAATTGTTTGTCTGATCTGCTTGTCCAACTACTAGGATTAGGTATCGAGTCGAGGCCAGGCTTTGTACTGTACAAGGTTCAGTAGTTTGTCAAAGGGTTCTTTCTAAGTACAGGAGGTCGATCAGGTTGTACCCAAAATGATAGATCAGGTTGTACCCAAAAGGATAGATCAGGTTGTACTCGAAAGGTTGAACCTCCGCTTAGATCGAGAGATCTGAGCGTGCCTATAGGAAACTATGCACTCAATCTAAGTGATCAAAGCCAACATGCGACGGTTGAGATTTATATGAACTTAGGAACTCCGTTCGACCATATGCTACACTAACAGACCAACATGTGATAGTTGAGGTTTATTGACCAAGTATTAGCCAGTTAGGATTCGCACAACTAGAGAAGAAACCAACCTTTAGGAATAGCTGTGACTTGTCTGTGTCCATACAGGTCGTATGGTCCAGATCCGAGTGGATCTGACTTGTATCCCTAATAACTATTATTTTATAAAATCAAAACATAAAAAGATTTAGTTACTGCTTTCTGTTTAATCTTTTTCTTATTTATCACCAAAAACTCATAACAAACCCCCCATTTGTTTACTTATTTACACATCTAGAAACCTGAGCAGGGTAAACTCAGTAGTTACCTCCTTCCCTGCGGATCGATCCCTTACTATATCAATGTAGGCCGTGCGCTTGCGGGCGAACCAAGTAGTGTAAGGACAATATAAATTTAAAAAGACTACGCGCGTGAATCAAACTTTTTGGCACTGTTGCCGGGGAAGCATCGCAATTGCTAAGTTTATTTTACTCTTGTATCTAGATTATTATTTTTATTCTCATTCTTTATTTTTTCTTGTATATATTATTAGTGTTAGAGTGATTTACAGCCAATCATATGATGATTATACTTAGATTATGTATTAGGATGACTATTTATGATATATCATTTGTTCCTTGAGTTGTTTATTATTTGTATATTGAGTTGACTCAATTGTGAAACATATACATTAATTAATAATAACTCTAAAATATCCCTAATATGTTAATTACCTAGAAACAATAATTAACTAAAATTAGTATGTAAGTTGAGTGATGATTGTGTTTTACAAATCATACGATAAGTGTTATCGGCTCAATTACACAAATAACGTGTTGGACATGTTATTGGACTCGACCTGTAATAAAATACTATTAGGATTGTATTTGTGTCATTAGTATTTTATTTGCTTGCTAATTTTTAGGTATGAGATGAGTGTTCTTCTTATACAAATGATTTGCATTTGTGGATATTATCCAACATTGTCCGTAACTGGCAGCCATACAGATTCTATCTCGATGTACATATTTTGTATGAAGAAGAAGTATGAATCAAGAATACCGATGTCCCTCTCGTTTGTTGAAGTGAGCGATGACATCCAAATTGGGCGCCCTTAGATAAAGAATATAGTACAAAAATGACACATTCCTATTTTGCACCGTTCTGGATATCATGTGACATGGAATGAGCTCGGGACGATTATCGTCGTTCAGGACCAAGATATTTATAGCGTACATTATATCTGTATTGCTTAGAGGTCACAATGCATATTTTTAGGAGCCACTTGTGATTTATGATGATTAAAAGTGTTTTAATCTCATTGCTAAGTATATACAGGTCCCAAAGGATTACACCGTATAAGAACAAAGCATATAAATATTTCTTGATCATTTTGGTATTAGTTCTCTAAAATTAATATGAGTTAATTAATCATTATACATGATTAATTAAGTATATCTATCAAAGAGTTTGATTGATAAGTCAAAATGGTCAAAAGCAGGTCCCGGAGAATGTTTTTGGGACACATACGGACCCCTTACGGCCCTGGGCACAGTGAATTCTGGGCAGTTTTCTGCATAGTGCGGTTCTGCGCACGGTTCGGTTTTTGAGTCGGTTCGGGGGTTATCTTGCTCCAAAAATAGCCAAATTTAGATAGAACATGGTCAACTATTAGTAGCAGGTTTTCATCTAAAAACAATCCATACCTATAGTCAAGAAACTCGATATTTTTCATCCCTAACCGACCCAAAATTCTGCTGAATTTTTGCTACACCAGTTTTGATTTTCTCATGTGTTGAGAACTCTTTCCACTACCTCTAAGAGTTAAAATTCATGGATAAGGACCAGAGAATCAAGGAGAGCACTCTCAATTGCTCTAGAAAGAGGTTGAGAAGCTGTTTGTGGGTTGTTCTTGGTGGATACCGTTGGAGGAGATCTCGGTTGGTCTCTTAGTGACGTACGCGTCTCCCGATCATTTTCTGCCCTTTCGGTGACTCAAGCACGCATCAAAGGTATATTAATATTATTTATAACTTATGTTTGGCTCAGTTTAAATCACATACAAGATCCTTTTGGTGTTTTAGATAAAATTTTTCGAATTTATACACTAGTTACATCGATAAAATCCCAACAGTGGTCTCAAAGTAATTAGTTGTTGTATGTGATTTGATCGTGGCCAAATCATCAAGTTTATATGATTGTTCTTGTTCTTAAATATGTTATATTAATGATCATGCATGAATTATATTGAGTCTCATAAGTAGACATAAGATTTGATTGATTTGTGTTGTCAAAACCCGTTTTCTAGCGTAGTTAATAGTTTTGACATGATTTACTTGTGAAAAAACTCATTAGAACTGATCTTAGATCCAATTTCTTGAATTTTTGGGGGTTAGTTATTGTTGTGACTGGCCATGAGTTACCATCTAAGATTAGTCTTTTTCAGTTTTGGGGCCTCGGCCTTAACGGGTTCTTGATTGGGCGCAAAAATAGGAGTTGGTTATTTTTGGACAACGGCTTAACCAATTAGGACTGCCTTTCCTTGTGATTTGTTGATCACATTGAAAGTCAAACTGGGTCTAATTGTGCATGATTATTAGATTACAAGATTAAGAATGATTACAATCGGTTTGTGCAAGTGTTGCATGGCGCTAACTTTGTTTTGCAGGAGCGGGTTTGTATAGCCATATGTTCAAGTCTTGTGTGTTGTATTGAATGTATGTGATTATTTTTAATGCGGCCTAAGGTGTCCCGTGGTATTAATAATTAAATGAGAGTCTTGTTTATTCTCTTCTAAATTTAATTTAAGTCTTGCATGCCGTATTTTATTTAAGATAAGGATGGGGGCTTTCTAAGTTAGTTTACTTTTCTTATTAGAATAGTTCTACTTGGTAAGTGTAGTTAGATTATTACTTTTAATCATGATGATGATCGGAAGGCGGTGATCGGACGTATTTGGAAGCACAAGGGCTATACAAACTCGCGACATATGTGATATGTTGTGAATTGCTTGTTTGTGATTGCATGTTTACTTTGATGTGATTTGTGAATGAATTGTGAGTCATAGGATAGGTATGGGTGTATACTATCACGACCACCATTATAGAGTCACATAAAGTAAAAGTCCCTAAAAATTAAATAAATCTCCCGTCCTCCTCTATCCATGGATGCCTTGTATAGCTTGTTGGTGGGATCTACTCAGTAGACACTGCATTCTATCCATGGTGAAGTGGGGCATGTCGGACATGTCGTCTCAAATAGAGAGGTTTTACTTGACGGAGTGCGATTCGGGGTTTCATGCCGCCACTAGCCCAATTTTGCATTTTGGGGAGAAGTTTTGTTTCTTGAGACTGGCTACTCAAAATAAAACCAAGAGTCACATACGATGTGATTAGCAAATTGTTGCTTACCTAAAATAGCTAAGTTTAAGTTTCATGCCGCCGTTGGCTTGTGTCTTAGTGAAGATAGGGATCTTGGACTCACTTCTCGGATAGAATTGATTGCCCTGAATCACTTATACTACAAATTACGGGACTTAATATTGATTGTAGTGGGAATTTTATTTTTTAAAATAAATTATACATAAGCTAAACGCAAACCTTTTAATTTATAGATCATGGCAAAAGTGTTGAGATTTTATCGATGTAACTAGTGTATAAATTCAAAAAATTTCTTCTAAAATACCAAAAGGATCTTGTATGTGAAATAAACTGAACCAAATATAAGTTATAAACAAGATTAATATACCTTTGATGCGTGTTTGAGTCACCGGAAGGGCGAAAAATGATCGGGAGGCGCACGACACCAAAAGACCAATCGAGATCTCCTCCAACGGTATCCACCAAGAACAGCCCACAAACGCCTTCTCAAACTCTTGCTAGGGCAATTGAGAGTGCTCTACTTGATCCTCTGGTCCTTCTCCATGAATTCTAACTCTTAGAGGTGGCGGAAAGGGTTCTTAACACATGAGAAAATCAAAACTAGTGCAACAGAAATTCAGTAAATTTCGGGTTGGTTAGGGACAAAAATCTCGAGCTTCTTGACTATAGGTATATCATTTTTTAGATGCACCCCTGAACCGACTCAAAAACTAAACCGTACGCAGAACCGCACTGTGCAGAAAACTGTCCAGAATTCACTATGCCCAGGGCCGTACGGGGTCCGTATATGTCCCGAAAATACTCCCTAAGACCTACTTTTGACCTATTTATCAAACTCTTGGATAAATATACTTAATTAATCATGTCTAATGATTAATTAACTCATGTTAATTCTAGAGAACTAATACTAAAATGATTAAGAAATATTTATAGGCTTTGTTCTTATACGGTGTGACCCTTTGAGACCTGTATACACTTAGAAATGAGATTAAAATATTTTTTATCATCATAAATCACAAGAGACACTTAGCAATGTGCATTGTGACCCCTAAGCAATACAGATATAATGTACGCTATAAATATCTTGGTTCTGAACGACGACAATCGTCCCGAGCTCATTCCATGTCACATGATATCCAGAACGGTGCAAAATAGGAATGTGTCATTTTTGCACTACATTCTTTATCTAGGGGCGCCCAATTTGGATACCATCACTCACTTCAACAAACGAGAGGGACATCGGTATTCTTGATTCATACTTCTTCTTCATACAAAATATGTACATCGAGATAGAATCTGTATGGCTGCCAGTTACGGACAACGTTGGATAATATCCACAAATGCAAATCATTTGTATAAGAAGAACACTCATCTCATACCTAAAAATTAGCAAGCAAATAAAATACTAATGACACAAATACAATCTTAATAGTATTTTATTACAGGTCGAGTCCAATAACATGTCCAACACGTTATTTGTGTAATTGAGCCGATAACACTTATCGTATGATTTGTAAAACACAATCATCACTCAACTTACATACTAATTTTAGTTAATTATTGTTTCTAGGTAATTAACATATTAGTGATATTTTAGAGTTATTATTAATTAATGTATATGTTTCAAAATTGAGTCCAACTCAATATACAAATAATAAACAACTCAAGGAACAAATGATATATCATAAATAATCATCGTAATACATAATCTAAGAATAATCATCACATGATTGACTGCAGATCACTCTAACACTAACAAAAAGAATCTTCTTTCTCCTTGTGTTCTCTCTTAGATAAAGAAAAATTAAAATGTGATAGAATGAATTTCATGGATTGGCATCGTAACCTCATATTTTTTCTTCATACAAATGATGTACATCGAGATAGAATCTATATGGCTACCAATTACGGACAACGTTGGATAATATCCACAAATACAAATCATTAGTATAGGAAGAACACTCATCTCATACCTAAAAATTAGCAAGAAAATAAAATACTAATGACACTAACACAATCCTTATAGTATTTTATTACAGGTCAAGTCCAATAACATGTCAAACACGTTATTTATGTAATTGAGCCGATAACACTTATCGTATGATTTGTGAAACACAATCATCACTCAATTTATACACTAATCTTAGTTAATTATGTTTTCTAGATAATTAACAGATTAGGGACATTTTAGAGTTATTATTAATTAATATATATATTTCATAATTGATTCCAACTCAATATACAAATAATAAACAACTCAAGGAATAAATGATATATCATAAATAGTCATCCTAATACATAATCTAAATATAATCATCACATGATTGACTGCAGATCACTCTAACACTAACAAAAAGAATCTTCTTTCTCCTTGTGTTCTCTCTTAGATAAAGAAAAATTAAAATGTGATAGAATGAATTTCATGGATTGGCATCGTAACCTCAGAATTATTCTGAGGCACGAGAAAAAAAATACATCTTAACTGGAACCCCGCCTAACAAACCAAGCGACAAGGTAAAGAAATCAGTTAGAGAGAAGTACAACAATTTCATAGATGATGAGCTTGATGTCTCATGTTTGATAGTCGCCACTATGATTTCTGAACTTCAGAAGAGGTTCGAGACTCATGGTGCGTTTGACATAATGGACCAAATCAAGAAAATATTTCAAGAGAAGGCTCAAACTGAGATGTGCAATCTCACAAAAATACTTATGAAGTGCTTAATGCGTGATAACGAGTCTGTAAGCGCTCATATGTTCAAAGTTACGGGATATATTGAGCAGCTTGAGAAGCTAGGCTGCAAGTGGGATCCACAGCTAGTTACGAACATCATTTTCACGTCATTGTCTCCTCGTTATTTGAATTTCATTATGAATTACAACATGATGGGAATGTCGAAGAGCTTGGATGAGTTGCTAGGTTTACTTAAGATTGCCGAGGAGGACATGAACAAAGGATCTGGAAATGTTCTCGCGGTCAGTTCGACCTGGAAGAAGATTAAGAAGCGTTCCAAGCGCAAGTCTAAGGGCAATGGTAAAGGGAAGACTCAAGTGATGACTTCGAGCGCTTTTAAACCTAAGGATGTTTCCGACGTTGAGTGTTTCTACTGCAAGAAGCGCGAACATTGGAAGCGTAATTGCCCTCAGTTCCTGGAGGACAAAAAGAACGGGAATGTCCCTTATTCTTCAGGTATACTTGTTATTGAAATTAACCTTGCTACTTCTATTTTTGACTGGGTGTTGGACACCGGTTCATGTGCTCATATTTGTACAAATGTGTAGGCACTAAAGAATAAGAGGTTGCTTGGGAAGGGTGAGATGCAGCTCGGTTGGTAATGGAGCAAGTGTTGTTGTTGTTGTTGTTGTAGGAGATTTAGATTTGCACTTACCTAGTGGACTTGTTTTAGAGCTTAGTAGTGTTTATTATGTTCCTTCTATTTCTAGAAATATTATTTCTGTTTCATGTATGGACATGGATGGTTTTACCTTTTCTATTAAAGATCAATATTTTTCTTTTTATAGAGATGGTATTTTCTATGGTAGTTCCCAAGTTGTGAATGACCTATATGTTCTAGAAATGGATAATCAAGTCCTTAACATTAATAACAAGAGACTTAAATCTTCTCGTGAGAGTGAGACTTTCATATGACACCATCGCCTATGTCATATAAATGAGATGCGCATTAAGAAATTACAAGAGATTGGACTTCTTGATTGCTTTGACTTAGAGTCTATAGCAACATGTGAGTCGTGTTTATCGGGTAAGATGACTAAGGCACATTTTACTAAGAAAAATGAGAGGTCAAAGGACTTGTTGGGACTCGTGCATAATGATGTATGCTGTCCTATGAGTATAAGTGATAGAGATGGATCAAGATACTTTGTCACATTTGCTGATGATTTCAGTAGATATGACTATGTCTACTTGATGAGACATAAGTCTGAATCCTTTGAAAAGTTCAAGGAATTCAAGGCTGAAGTTGAGAACCAACTCGGGAAGAAGATTAAAGTATTTAGAACGGATCGAGGTGGAGAATACTTAAGCGGTGAATTTAGGGGATACCTAAAGGCACATGGAATAGTTTCACAGCTCACTCCTCCCGGGACGCCTCAATGGAATGGTATCTCTCGAGAGGAGGAATAGACCTTGTTGGACATGGTTCGTTCTATGATGAGCAAGGCTGAGTTATCACGCTCTTTCTGGGGATTTGCACTTGAAATTGTTGCATTTATGTTGAATCGTGTGCCGTCTAATTCCGTAGAAAAGACACCATATGAATTATGATTTGGAAGAATTCCAAATGTGTCTTTTATCAAGATTTGGGGTTGTGAGACTTACGTCAAGCGATTGATGTCTGACAAACTCGGTCCTAGGTCTGATAAGTGCATATTCGTGGGATACCCTAAGGAAACTAAAGGGTACTACTTCTACTATATGTCTGAAAATAAGATAGTTGTTGCCAGACATGCGATATTCTTGGAGAAAGAGTTTCTCGCAAGAGGAAGTAGTGGGAGTAATGTGCAACTTGAAGAAATTCAAATTACACATGAGAGTGATGTTGGTGGAGACTTTACAATCCCTCTATGGATGCTGAGGCTAGTGGGAGTAGGACTTCCGAACTTAGTTCTCATGGTGATGAGAACGTGGTTCAAGATACGCCTCCACAAGATGTTATGGAAGAAGCATCTGAGCCTCATGCACTTCGCATGTCATCAAGATCAAGTCATCCACCTGAAAGATGATTGGGACTTCATCAAGGATCGGCATGTGACGTTGAGGATCCTTTGACCTATATGGAAGCAATGGCGCGGCCCAAATCTGTAGAATGAATTGGAGCCATGCGATCTGAGATACAATTTATGTACGACAATCAAGTTTGGAACTTGGTTGATCTCCCTGAAGGAGCTCATCCGATTGAAAACAAATGAGTTTTCAAGCGGAAGTTCGATGTGGACGGTAATTTGACTACATACAAGGCACGACTAGTTGCGAAAGGTTTCAAACAGATTCAAAAAGTTGATTATGATGAGACTTTCTCACCCGTGGCCATGTTTAAGTCAATTCGGATCTTGTTAGCAATTGTCGCTTTTCATGATTATGAAATATGATAAATGGATGTCAAAACTATCTTTCTAAATGGAGATTTAGAAGATGATGTGTACATGAAACAACCGATGAGTTTTGAAGATCCTAATAACGCTAGCAAAGTATGTAAACTGAAGAGGTCTATTTATGGACTAAAGTAAATATCAAGGAGTTGGAACAAACGCTTTGATAAGGAAATCAAAGAGTTTGACTTTATCAAATGTGATAAAAAGCCTTGTGTATACAAGTGATTCAGTGGGAGTATTATTGTATTTCTCATTCTATATGTGGATGACATATTGCTAATCGGTAGTGACATTTCCACCTTGGATGAGGTTAAGTCATCAATTGAAGAAAATGTTCTCAATGAAAGACTTAGGCGAGACAACATATGTTTTGGGCATCAAGATCTATAGGGATAGATCTCAAAAACTTATAGGATTAAGTCAGGGTACATATATTGACAAGGTGTTGAAGAGATTCAACATACAGGATTCCAAGAAAGAAAACATGCCCATGTCACATGAAGAAGATACCATATGCTTCAACAATTGGATCTATCATGTGTGCTATGATTTATACTCGTCCAGATGTGTCATACGCTTTGAGTATGACAAGTAGACACCAAGCCAATCCAGGTATCGCACATTGGACTGTGATAAAAACTATCCTAAAGTACTTGAGAAGGTCTAAGGATATGTTTCTTGTCTATGGAGGTGAAACTGAGCTCGTTGTAAGGGATTACACCGATGCTAGTTTTTAGACCGATCACGATGATCTGAGATCACAATCAGGATTTGTGTTCGTGCTCAATGATGGTGTTGTGAGTTGGAAGAGTTCCAAACAAGAGACTACAACAAACTCAACCACCGAGGCTGAATACATAGCCGCCTTGGAGGCAACTAAGGAAGGTTTGTGGATCAAGAAGTTCGTGACTGAGCTGGGAGTGGTCCCTAGTGCTTCAGAACCACTGAAGCTCTATTGTGACAACAATGGAGCTATTGCCCAAGCGAAGGAACCTCGATCGCATCAGAAATCAAAGCATGTTCTACGAAGATATCACCTTATTCATGAGATTATCGAAATAGGTGATGTTAAGGTTTGCAAAGTAGATACGGAGGTGAACACGGCCGACTCGCTAACAAAGGCTCTATTTTAAGCTAAACATATGATGCATACATCAGGTATGGGCATCCTATTTATGCGGGATTGGCAGTGAGATTTGAGTCATGTGCATGTGATGTACTCGAGGCTACTATTTGGTTAGATATTTCTTTTATGCATGTTGATGTGTATGAGATTGACTCTAGCTCAAGTGGGAGATTGTTAGTGTTAGAGTGATCTACAACCAATCATGTGATGATTATACTTAGATTATGTATTAGGATGACTATTTATGATATATCATTTGTTCCTTGAGTTATTTATTATTTGTATAATGAGTTGGACTCAATTGTGAAATATATACTGTTTACCCTTGAAAATCTCAAAGATAAGCAGCTGAGTAAATAAAAGTAAATATCAATTGTTGATAATAAAGCATAAGAAAAGGGAAAAGAGAAAGGGCAAGAGAAAGGGCCCACTGATCAGAAAGGTCGCTAATAAACCCCGGAGCAATTCTATTTGTCCCACAAGGAAATCCTGGGCACAAAATAAAGGGTATAAATACCCCACCATCCGCTATCCACTCGGCATGAGTGACAGCCGAGAGGATCAAGAGAGAAGAAAGATATCTCGGGTGTCACCATGTGATTATACTTTTTCTGACAAGTGGGACCCACCTGGTAGTCCCTTATAAGCAGCTTCAACAGCCTGAACCTAGCTTATCCACTCAATCTAACCAAACCTGAACAATGATTAAGCATTAATCCCACATGAAAATCCTAGACAGAAAGTTGAAGGTATAAATACCATGTCGCCTCCTATTCATTTGAAATGGATGACTCTCAGGAGATCCAGGAGAGGAAATCTCCTGATGGGTCATCCATTCAAATCATTTTCACTGACAGGTGGACCCCACACCTCAGTGATGGACATTAAGAAAGTCAGGATCAAACCCTGGATATTGATCTTCAAAGCAGACCCTATGAGCTGAACCAAAACAAATCCCCGCATGTACGAAAGAAGCGTGTCGATGCCAAGCCAAGATGATACGATCTGACCCAATCACAAGAAATCTCAAATGTGATTTTGCTTTCAAGGTTGACCAGGTGCCAAAGCTGTGAGCAACCACCTGACCATACCATGATTTGTGCCAATTGTTGATAAGCAATCAACTTTTGACCAAGTCACTCTCATGAACATGAATTGGAAGTTAATTTCACAAGACTGATCAGATGCCAAAGCTGAAAGCAACCATCTGATCAAGTCTAGATTTATATTAATTGTTGACAAGTAATCAACTGTTGATCAAATCAAACCCTAATAAATATCAATACAAGTCTAATTGGTGTTTAATTAGGGTGGTTTCTGTAAGAGAGAAATATTTGGTAGAGACACTGAGCTACAATTGAAATCTGGGATTAAATTAGAGGAAGAAACAGGGTTTTCTTGACAAAATAATTTTTAATTCAAAGAGGAAGGGGTAAAAATGGAATTAAAAATTACAGGGATGATCATCATGAGTTTAGGGATTTTTGGTGAAAATTTCATGATTTTTGGATAAGTGGAGCTATTAAAATAAATTCAGAGAAGGTAAAACTGATTAAATGGATTAATCAAAGGCTGAGATTTAATCAAAATAACTCTGGGTGCAACTTGGGGACAACAATAGTCCTGGGTACAAACTGGATACAGGGAACAAAGGAAGTATAAAACAAAGGAAGAGAGAGGGTGTGCCACGTGGCAGCATCGGATTGGGCCACTCAAAGCCCGCCAGGTGCCACGCACCTCCCATTGGTCCACGTCGCAAGTGGGCCCCACCCAGGCACAAGTCACCTGACAGGTGGGCCCCACCTCAGTGCCACGTGGCAGTCAATCAGTGGTCCACCTCATCTCAGTATATGCCACATGGCATAATCACAGAAGGCAACCTCAACCCAGTTGTGCCACATGGCAGCTCTCTACTCAGCCACCTCAGCAGCAGTTAACATGTTATTAGGAATAAAGGAAAGGTGATTAAGCTAACAAGCCAATCAAGTCATGCCAAATCAGATCAGTTAACCCTAATCATGCACTAATCAATTACTAATGACACCTGTAAACCTAAGCACAGGGGTCTTACAGATGGGGCCCACTGTCAGATCTATGAGTCTATGGTGCATAAGCAAATAACAAGCCGATTCTATACGAAATACTTACGAAATTTAAATCTAAAGTAAAAGAGAGTATGTACACGGCTCATGCGACTCTGTCTCTCGCACCCTTCTTCTTCTTTGCCTTGGCTCACGTACACCAGGAGCAGATGCTGAGGGGGGGGCGCTCCTTCCCTTCTCCTTCTCCTCTTCTTCTTCCTCTCGACAACAGAAGAGTTTGAAGGCGACATCAATGAAGATCAAGCAAAGGGTCGAACTTCAGATCGATTGCTTCTAGATTCAGTTGCAACATGAAAAGGAGATCATGCATATCTAATCAGATCTTGAATTGATGAAGCACAGAGAGAGAAATAGCAGGGAGTCATACCTCAAATTGAAATTTGAAACTTTCCAATTGAAGTTTAAAACTTGCAATTGGTTGTTGAGAGAGCTTCTACGACCTCAGGCGATGGTGTTAGAACAAGAATTAGAGAAAAGTAAGTGCTTGAAGTGAGAGTTGCACCAATCCACCCTTCGGCTAAGAAATGAGTTGTTTGAACACTATGCTAGAGCTGTCAAATTGATAGGAGAGATGCACAGAGGGTTGCCTAACTCCAAATGGATAAAATTGAAGTTTTAAAATGCGAGAGATGATCAAGGAGCTGAGATGAAAGTTTAAAACTTGATTATAGGTTGATAATGGAGAAGAAGATGTGAATAAGATCAATTCTGTAAAATGGAATTAAGGGAGTATATGAGCAGCTTATATAGGCATGATATAATGTGTAGAAGGGTCCAGAAGAGGCTAGAAGGGCCTGAGTAAGTGTGAGAACCGTTTAGTGGCAAATCAGTAAATAAATGGAAAAGCTTAACAAACCCCAAGCAGTTACACACGACTTTGGCAATTAAAAACTTGGTTCAGTGAACCATAAAGCACACAAGGAAGCAACTCGAGTGAGTAATGCAATACACCAAGTGTAAATGAAACATGGAGTCAAAATCGGTCAAACCAACTCAATATCTATATAAACCTCAATCCAGCAGATAGGAAAAGAAGAAGCAGCATATACACAGAGCATATAACCCCTCAAGATCATTCAAGAAGTTCGAGAGCAAGTGAGAAGCCGATTGGCCAATTGATCTCAACAAGTGTTGAGAACTTGGCAAATAATCATCCCTCTCCACCATTAACGATCAATTCAAGAGTTTAGAGCTATAGAGAAGGAGGATAGGTGAGTATAATTGATGGAAAATAAGAGCTTGAGATGTAGTTGCAATCAATTTCAATCAATTTCAATGGAATTCGGTACTGTTATCAGTTATTTTATAATTTTCTCTTTTAATTTTGTCGAATTTCTTGATTTCTTTGACTAAATCCCTTCATTACACTGTCGCCTTGCTATTTAAATGATTTCTTTGATGTTTCTTTACTTCTTTCTCGATTGAACCGGGTAAATGGCGATGGAATCGCGATTGTTAGTAAAGCTAGTTGAAGACCGAGTGATCTCCTAGCTCAAGTTGCAATAATTGATTGATCGAAGGTCACTGACCTCTCAATCCTTATATTTCCAAGCAATTATGCCAAGATTTCAGCTTTGAATCGAGTAATTGATTCAAGTTCTTAAAATTTATCGCTGTAACCCGAATTGATACAGCAATTGCACATGTAAACACTACAATTGATCAAGTTAGTCACTTTGATTGATGCACATCGCATAGGCAATGAGTTATATGACTTAAAGATCAAAGAAATCTTGGCAATTGATTGGAAATGTAACGATTGATACTGAATTCACAACCGGTACCAATCACAGTTACTGTTTAATCGCGATTCACTCAATAATAGAAGTAATTACAATAATTGAATCACTTTTGGATGTAATTAGGACTTAGAATTATGCAATTGAACTAATAATGGCAAAGAATCATGATTGAAATGACTTGATTTGAGAAAGGAATGCAATTGGTACCAACCGGTATAGAACCAGTGAAAAGAGGAATCAATGCCGACAATCCACCGTACCGATCTATGATCGGAATATATCAATCGACTCCTCACATCAAGGCGATGCTAGAGGCGGTGGCGGATCTCCGATCAGACCATCAGAGCACTGAGATCATCCCTCCAGTGCGCATCTCAAAGCACGGGAGAGAGAGACAGAAGAGAACGATCTCAACACTAATCTCAAAGAATTACACGAATATTGGGACGAATCCGAGGGAGCTGGGCCATCGGAAGTTTAGAAAATTAAAGCGCGAATCAATACGGGCCTTTGATCCATTTAACACTGATCTCAATTCAATCTGGCGGCCCAGATATGAATATAGTTAAATGAAAGATGTGCGCCAATCTCAACACAAATCCAGTGGCCCAGATTAAGCCCAGTATATTTAATTAATAACAGAAAATTAGAACAAAGAGTAAATAAATCATTTAAAACTGTTCCTAAACTCCAAATTAACTCAAATTTATTTCTAAAAATTCTTTATTTTTCATAGTATTTTTCTGTATGAAAATATTCTAATTTTAAAAATATTATTATATAAAAATAATTTAAAAGCAAAAGACACTATATGGCTTTTATATATTTGACTTAGCTTTGACTTATCATTTTAAATATTATAAAATTCCAAAAATTCAAATAAAAATCTTAAATCATAATTAAATATATTTTACTGATTTTTCAAGTGATTTTTCGTGGAATAGTAATAATAATAGTAATATCCAACAAGAAATAATAGAATAAATTATATTCTTTAGTTATTATAAAGAAAATAATAAAAATAATGAATCATAATAAAATTTATTAACAATCAAAAATATATCTTTTTCATAAAAACAAAATAAATAATGATGATAATAAATGATAAATATACCTTATTTTAGAATTAAAAATAAAGTTACATAATAAAGCAAATTACATTCTTTTAATTAAAAATCTAAAACTCAAACAAAAAAAAAATATAATAACAATAGAATAAATTTTATCATTTTCAGTTCAAGAATATAAATAAGAAAATATTTCTAATATTTTGCAAATAAAATTCAATAAGAAAAATAATGATTATAATAAAGAATATAATAAATTTCATTCTTTTAGCTACTATAAAAAAAATTTCTAAAATTCAAATGATAAAAATAATAATAATAAAACAAAATCTTATTAGCTATTATAAAAACCTAAAATTAAAATAAAATTATAAATAATAACTAATTCATTTCTACAAAGATAAATAGAATAAAATCAATAAAAAATAAAATCTTGTAATAAAAAGCCTAAAATTCAAATAAAATCATGAAATTCATTTCCTATTATTTTTCTAACAATAATAAATAGAATAAACTCAATAGAAATAAAATCTTATTCTAAAAAGCTTAAAAATTCAAATAAAATCATAAAACATATTTTCTATCATTTTACAAATAATAAATAGGATAGAAGTAATAAAGGGCTTAAAATTCAAATAAAAATCACAAAATTAATTTTCTATTACTTTTACAAGTAATAAATAGAATAAAAGCAATAAAAATAAAATCCTACTTTTAAAAGTCTAGAATTCAATAAAAAAATTCATTTTCTATTATTTTTCAACAAGTAATAAATCACTTTTCTTTTATTTTTCTATAAGTAATAAATAGAATAAAAGCAATAAAATAAAATCCTATTCTAAAAATTCTAAAATTCAAATAAAAATATAAAAATTCATTCTCTATTATTTTTCTACAAGTAATAAATAGAATAAAAGCAATAAAAAATAAAATCCTACTTTAAAAAGGGTTAGGATTCAAATAAAATTCATTTTCTATTACCTTTCTACAAATAATAAATAGCATAAAAGTAAATAATAAAAGCCTAAAATTCCAATAAGATCATAAATAGAACAAAAACAATAATAATTCTTTTAACTATCATAAATCCTAAAATCAAATAAAAATAGCTAACTCATCTTTTATTTTGTAAATATTTTTTTTGCAAAAATAAATAGAATTTAAAAACAATAAAAATAAGATCCTATTACTTTGGCTATTATAAAAATCCCTAAAATTCAAATGAAATCATAAATAATAGCCAACTTATTTTTAATTCAAAAATAATAAAAAATAAAATTCTATTACTTTAGCTATTATAAAATCCCAAAAATATAAATAAAAATTCTGAATAATAGCTAACTCATTTTCTATTATTTTTGTAAGTAATCTTCTACCAAAATAAATAGAGTTCAAAAATAAAGATAAATCCACTTTTGTAAATAAGATAATAATGAAAGGAATTAAATCTTTTTACATTTTAGAGGTGATTAAATATGCTTGCACAAAGGGGTGTAGAGTAACACAGCAATCTTGCACAAGTAATGCAACATCCAGGATAATTAGTCAGGACAAAAACATCTTGACGTTCATTGAAGAATGATCAAGACTGCGACATCAACACGAGGAAATATGTTGACTTTAAGAGAAAAGAACATTATGATGTCTAAAAGAAGTGACATCTTAATGACTCGGTGTCGTGAACAAGTAATTCATGACTAGTTGAGTTAGTAAGACTGAACTCATCTGTCGATAAGTTTGTCTTCTAGTTCATCTCCCGAGATTGTGAGATTGAATCGTTCTATAGTTGATTCATCCACAAAATAGTGAATGTGAACCGTTCAGTAGTAGGTTCTTTCACTTACACACGCCTCAACGTCAAGCTGGCTTAGTGCTTCAGGTTTGACCTTGTGTGCAGTTGTGTTCCTAGGTTTATGGATCCGCTTAGTGCCTGGAATCCATGATCTAGAAGATCAGAGAGAAGTACCAAGTGGGCCAAATCCGCTCTTCTTCTGATTCACCAACCTCAAGATCAACCGGCTTAGTGCTTCGAGTTGTATTTTGTGTGATTGGTTGTTGACTAGTTAAGATTGAACCGTTCAGTAGTAGGTTTATCTTCTAGATCAACTAAGGTCAAGTCGTTCAGTAGTAGACTCACCTCAAACCCCTCCGTAGAGATTAATCTGATCAGTAGTAAGGTAATCTCTCGAGGTGGTAAAGACTGAACCGATCAGTAGTAGGTTCGTCTTTCACTGGATTAACTTTCTGGTGAATCCAGGGTGCTCTAATGATTCCCGATCATGAAGGCACACGATCACTTGACCATCATTTAACTATACTATTTGCTTCTCCCTTTTAAAGATCCAAAGGTGCCTCGAGGTAAAAAGCCCAGGGTAATTAACGGTGGGGGCTTGCGCCCATCGGAATCTACAAGAACTCACAATCACTAAAAACCCCCTAAATGTGCATTCAAATTGGTCTAAACGGTAAAATTAACCGGTGTTAAACAAATGCACGCTTGGGAGGGATCTCCGTGTCCTTCTTCCGCATCCCATCGCCAACGCCACCTTAAGGCAGTGCGGAGCGCGCGAAAAAGGGTCGCACATATACATTGATGAATAATAACTCTAAAATATCCCTAATCTGTTAATTACCTAGGAACAATAATTAACTAAAATTAGTGTGTAAGTTGAGTGATGATTGTGTTTCACAAATCATACGATAAGTGTTATCGGCTCAATTACACAAATAACGTGTTGGACATGTTATTGGACTTGACCTATAATAAAATACTATTAGGATTGTATTTGTGTCATTAGTATTTTATTTGCTTGCTAATTTTTAGGTATGAGATGAGTGTTCTTCTTATACAAATGATTTTCATTTATGGATATTATCCAACGTTGTCCGTAACTAGCAGCCATACAGATTCTATCTCGATGTACATATTTTGTATGAAGAAGAAGTATGAATCAAGAATACCGATGTCCCTCTCATTTGTTGATGTGAGCGATGGTATCCAAATTAGGCGTCCCTAGATGAAGAATGTAGTGTAAGAATGACACATTCCTATTTTGCACCGTTCTGGATATCATGTGACATGGAATGAGCTCGGGATGATTTTCGTCATTCAGGACCAAGATATTTATAACGTACATTATATTTGTTTGGCTTAGGGGTCACAATGCATATTTTTAGGTGTCGCTTGTGATTTATGATGATTAAAAGTATTTTAATCTCATTGCTAAGTGTATACAGGTCTCAATAGATCACAGCGTATAAGAACAAAGCCTATAAGCATTTCTTGATCATTTTGGTATTAGTTCTCCAAAATTAATATGAGTTAATTAATCATTATGCATAATTAATTAAGTATATCTATCAAAGAGTTTGATAGATAGGTCAAAATGGGTCAAAAGAAGGTCCCGGAGAGTATTTTCGGGACACATACGGACCCCGTACGGCCCTGGGCAAAGTGAATTCTGGGCGGTTTTCTGCACAGTGCGGTTCTGTGAACGGTTCGGTTTTTGAGTCGGTTCGGGGGGTTATCTTACTAAAAAAAAGCCAAATTTGAACAAAACGTGACCAACTATTAGTGAAAGGTTTTCATCTAAAAAAAGGCCATATCTATAATCAAGAAAATCGAGAATTTTCATCCCTAACCGATCTGAAATTCTGCTGAAATTTCTGTTGCATTGGTTTTGATTTTCTCATGTGTTGAGAACCCTTTCCACCACCTCTAAGAGTTAGAATTCATGGAAAAAGACCAGAGAATCAAGGAGAGTACTCTCAGTTTCCCTAGCAAGAGGTTGAGAAGGCGTTTTTGGGTTGTTCTTGGTGGATACCGTTGGAGGAGATTTCGATTGGTCTCTTGGTGTCATGCGCGTCTCCCGATCATTTTCTGCCCTTTTGGTGACTCAAGCACGCATCAAATGTATATTAATCTTGTTTATAACCTATGTTTGGTTCAGTTTAAATCACATACAAGATCCTTTTGGTATTTTAGATGAAATTTTTTAAAATTTATACACTAGTTACATCGATAAAATCCCAACATATATTTCATGAATTAAACTAGAATTGCTCCTTCCTATTGGAGACTATCAGCTGAAGAGCAGGAAGATAACACCGAGCACATCAATCTTTTCTTTTGATTCAGACAACTCTCAAGGCCTAACGAACATGATGAATGAACAACCCGCTAATAGCAAAAATCAAGACCAACCCATAGGGGCTGATGAGACGTTCGTGCCTAGAACACTTCTGGACTATGCAGTACCATGAGCTGCAAACGCTAGAGGCCCAATCAGATTTCCACGACTAGTGAGAGACCCGCCCAGTTATGGTGTAAGCACCATTAGCATCCTCTAGAATAACTGCTATCACGGGCTAGAGCATGAAGACCCATATGATCACATCCATACTTTTCTACAATGCTTAGGAGCAGTTCGAATGAATGGAGCTTCAGAGGACTACATCAAGTTAGCTCTTTTCCCGTTTACTTTAAAAGATAGAGCCAAGAGATGACTTGATTCTCTTCCAAAAGACTCAGTTGGTACCTGAGCTAATCTCTTTAATATTTTCTTAAGCAAATTCTCTCCATATAAGAAAACTATAAAGATTAGGGCATAAATCTCAATATTTAGGCAAGGCGTCGATGAGTCTATGAGTGAGGTATGAGAAAGATACAAGGAATTATTGAATTCTTATCCTAATCACAACATCCCTGTATGGATGATAGTAGAGGGTTTTTACTGAAGTCTGACGAATGACAATCGCACGCTCGTGAACTCGGCAGCGGGAGTCTACTTCATGCAGATGGAGCCTCATGAGGCATGAAGGCTTTTTGACCAACTTACGGCACAAGAACAATGGATGGACCACAATCACCGCAGAGGAGGTGGTGGTGGTAGATTAGAACTTGACCAATTCTTAGCACTTTCGGCAAGACTTGACACCCTACAAAAATAACTCCAGCAGAGCGAAGAAAAAGCAACCAAGAACATCCAACCAATGTCTTGTGATCTTTGTGGCGATGAATGTCATAACTATTTGGAGTGTCCTCCGACTCAACCAGATGAAGGGGCAGATCAAGTCAACTCGGACAACAACGAGCCTTCATTCATATCTAATCCACTTTATGAGTGCTCATTCACGTCTAACCCATTTTACGAGCCTTATCTAGAAGATTCGTCTGAATTCCAAGAGTGGGTGCAAGGACATCAAATCCTAAGAATTATGGGAACTACAACCATAACTCTTATCAGAATAATCAATGGGATTATCAGTTTCAACAACCGTCTAGAGTTGTAGCAAAAAAAATTATCAAAACACCTCATTCCCGAATCAAAGTAGTAGACCTCAGTTCAACCAACCGAGACTCTCTTACGTTGCCCCAACTATCACTCAATTCATACAAGGGAAAGAAAAGATGAACCAAGTCCTACGAGAGCAGTTGCAGGCTATCAGCTCACATCTTGCGCAGCTCAATGCAGGAGAACAAGAGAATGAGAATTTTATCAATGCATCTACCTCTGCAGATCGTGATAAATTGCACAGCAAATCTGAGATAAATCCAAAAGGAGAGACAAAAGTAATAACCTCGAAAGATGAGTTTGTTGGTTTTGAGTTTCTCGACGTACAAAAAATCAAAGAGACTCTGAGAAGTGGAACCTCATACCAAGGCCCTACCATGTTGACAAATTCAGAAGGAGAGAACATGAGAGGAGCACCAGATGAGCACCTCATGAACCTTGAAGAGCTAGTTGTCAAGGAGGTTCCTTATGAGCAGGAACCAGAACGTGCGAAACCAACCAGTTCTATTTCACCCCACCCAAGTCTAAACCAGCAAGGACAAGCATGAATACAAAGACACGACAATTATACCAACCATCAGTATCTCTTGCTCCTAAAATTCATGCACCCAACATAATGAATAATGAAGATCAAGCAACATAGTACGATCAAATTTTGGAAGTGAGCTCGTACGCATAACCACGTGAAGATATACGTTCTAATATCAAGTCTGCTCTAGTTTTCTCTCTCAAGACTCGCATATCGGACCGTGTCTCATGTGAACCACTCGGGGATCGCTCAACAATCAAGGAAAAAAAGTTGTTCAAGGAAAATTTAGCAAAGCGTATCTCGAGCAATTCACATGAAATTTTTTAGAAGAACCATGATACGGTCTCAGGGCACAAGGTGAAGATAAAATGAGTGAAGAAATAGATGTCAAGCTAACGACCTAAAATAAGCGCTTCTTAGAGGCAACCCAATTACCTCTCTTTATTCATTTTGTTTCTTCATTATGATTGCATGTATAGTTTATTTTTATATTTTTATGTCATTTTGCTATGCCAATCGGTGCATATGACCCATATGCCTCTGCATACGGACCGTATGAAGTAATCGTTGGTGGTACAGAGGCGTCTTTTCATCTTTTTCCTCTTCCACCACCCATTCAAACTGCCTTCTCTCTCTCCAAACCGCCCCTACCCCATTTAAACCCCTCTCTCTCCCTCTTTCCCACTCCTCCTTTATTTTCTCACCTCTACTCTTCTCCCTCTCAACCTCTAAACCATCTTCCTCTTCCTCTTTCCATTTTCTCACCATTACTCTTCTCCCTCTCAATCTCTAAACCCTCTTCCAGTTACTATTTTTCATCCCTCACCATTTTTCTCACTCCCACTCTCTTCTCCTTTCTCTCCACTGTATCTACACCATTGCCAAACCTCCATGCAACTGAGTAAGCACCGAGGAAGGCTGCCGATGAAGGAACGCGACACGAGAACCACCGTTGCGTCCATCATTCAAAATCTCATCATTCGATGAGTTCTCTATCACAATATCGTACAATTAGGCTTGCATACAAAACAATTTGTTGTGCATTTAGAATCTGAGCCTAAGCATATAGTTTTTGGTACCATATGGACCGTATACAACTCCATATGGCCCGTATACAGTCTCGGCCAGAGCAATCCGCTCTTATGACCGAGTCCTTGACCTCCATCTAGTTTTAATACCAAAATAAATCTCAAACCAACACCAAACTGACATGGTACACAAACCAGGAAATTATTGTACCAGCACCCATCGTATACGACCCATATGTACCTACATACGACCCGTACACGACCAAAACCCAAGAACAGAACGGTACAACAACAATATCTCGGTTCAACACACGGTCTAGGACCTATGTGAGAGAGTCTGACGATAGCATAGAGGGCTCATTTGACTAAGATACAGTCGAAGGGGGAGACGAGGCATGTCAACATCCCCATAGGCTCTAAGAAGGAATAAGAAGCGCCCGCGGCGGATGCGTGGAGTGATACGACTCAGGGGAATCATCTCATGACTCAGGATTATACGTACCACCCGGGGGATCAATGGAGCAGACATACGGCCGCATACCAGTTCAGGGTATGCTTAATCACATCCCACGGATGGTGAGCCGCACGTATGAGAGCACACGCAACATCGACTTTGCCTTCCTCCATAGGATAGGAGTACGCGAGGAGTTCTTCATGCTGACGGGCAGAGTCAGTTTCACCACCCCCTTCTGGACCATTCAGGATAGCTGCCCCGCACACGAGACCGCCACGATCGAGTTTCTCTCATCCCTCCGTCTGATGGTGCCTAAAAAATAGATTAAAACTCCCGATCTCATGTCTTATTTTATTGCATAAGCATGTTTATTTTTAGATTTGATTCTGCTCGGGCCTGTTACTTATTTCAGAGATATCAAGCCAAAAATCTACAGAATCAGGTCCAATAGAAGTTGTCTGCTGTACCTACACAAAGCATACGACCCGTATGCACCTGCATACGGGCCGTATGGGCTCTATCCGGAAAAGTTCTCAAAAGATGGCAGCGATTTAATGCCGCGATTCCCTTCCAACTTGGCTGATCCCCATCCTATAAATACGCCAGCATGCTAGGGTTTCAGGAGCTCCATTTTATCCATCATTTCCACGCATCTTTCACCTCTTCCACTCCGTCTTCACAAACCCTAGTCGTCGACCAATGTCAAGGGCGATCCGAGACATCGGAGGCCCGGAGTCCCAAGAGGAGGCAAGGATCAAATCAGAAGACTGGCACATGGCAGCATCCAGAGTTTGATTATCTCTTTTTGTTCTATTCTCTTTTGTTTAGATAACTTCTATAGGATGTCTTTTATTTTAGCTCTCTATATCTTTACCGTATTTTTATATGCCGCAATTAGTGGCTAAGTACTTTAGTTTTTAGGGATTTGAGATGTGAAACTCGGATCATGAATATATATTAAAAATTATTTTGAATCAATGGTTGTGATTGTTATGTTGTGTATTATTATCAATTGAGGCCAGGCTCTTTGTACCGTATAAGGTTCAGTAGTTTGTCAAATGGTTCTTTTTAAGTACAGTAGGTAGATCAGGTTGTACCCAAAAGGATAGATCAGGTTGTACTCGAAAGGTTGAACCTCTGCTAAGATCGAGAGATCTGAGCGTGCCTATAGGAAACCATACTCAATCTAAGTGATCTAAGCCAACATGTGACGGTTGAGATTTATGTGAAATTAGCAACTCCGTCCGACCATACGCTACACTAACATACCAACATGCGCCAGTTGAGATTTGTTGACCAAGTACTAGGTGGTTAGGATTCACGCAATCAGAGATGAAACCAACCTTTAGGAATAGCCGTGACTTGTCTGTGTCCATACGGATCGTATGCGTGTGCATACGGATCGTATGGTCTAGATCCGAGTGGTACTGATATGTATCCCTAAGAACTATTATTTTATAAAACCAAAATACAAAAAGATTTAGTTACTGCTTTCTGTTTAATCTGTTTCTTATTTATCACCAAAAACTCATAATAAACCCTTTTTTTTACTTATTTGCACATCTATAGACCCGAGCGGGGTAAGCTCAGTAGTTACCTCATTCCTTGCGGATCAACCCCTTACTATACCAACGTAGGCCGTGTGCTTGCGACCGAACCAAGTAGCGTAAGGGCAATATAAATTTTAAGAACTAATTAGCGTCATGGAATAATATTTAAACTTTAAGAACTGAAAAATTATTAAATTCCATGTCTACCCCCTTATGGGTTATTTGTGAACAGATACAGTATGGTATGGTAGACAACATATGATCCCGAACATTAAAACACCAACACAGTAAATAAAATAAAACGTTAATTATATTAATTGATTTTTTTTATTTTATTTTGGATTTTGATTTATTTTGTTATAAAATCTAATTTTTGAACTTATAAAAATATAATACTGATATATATATAGATAAAATAAATTAAGAATATATTAAAATAATAATTAATATATAATTAATATATAAAAATATATATTAATCAATTTTTCTATTTAAAAAAAATAAAAAGAATATTAGAATAATATATTATATATAATATAATTTATATTAATCAATTTCTCTATTTATTTTATTTTTATTTTATAGTTTTTCCATTTCTTTGTATCCGGTTGTAATTATAAAATGTAAAATATAAACGTAACTGATAATAAAGTTAATAGGATAAATTTTGGATTTGTATCTATCTCCGTGTGCTTATATTATTCATTATGCTTATATTATTCATTCTTCTGATATCCGTCATTACCTATCTTGAATTGTCAAATAACATAATCTAATCACGAGAAATATGATAAAAATAATGAACAAGTAAAAGGACAGTATTTATGATCGAAACTCGAATTAATTAAAAAGGGGTTAACATGAACGCTTAACGCAATTACTTGATTTAAATTCACGAATCCCGAATAAAATAATAAGAAACACATAAAAGTGAATAAAATGACAAACATCATAAAATGAACTAAAAACACATTGATTAAATTTTCTGACACCCTATAAATACAACAGAGATGCTACCGAATTTATAGAGAAAAGACGTTAAAATCTGCACGGACGTTAATCAAAATGCCATCTATAATTAAATATTAATTATAAAATAAATTATGTAAAAACTAACAAACACTTAATTTAATTTAATAATAGGTGATTTAGTCGACTCGGATTCACTTGCGGACTACGAGGCTGACCCCGACCTCGTCGTACGCAAGCATCGACCCCGACTTCGCCGCATTTGTATGTGAGCCGGGTAGTTGATTAGGATCCATTAGGTTTCGAATTTTGGTTCTTTCTTTTGAGATTTTCTTTGAGAGATTTTGCTGTCCATTCCGATGGAGTTAGCCCCGTTGATGTCGGCGTTATATTCATACTGTTTATTCTGGATTGTATTATCATGCATTTATTATTTATTATTATTTTGTTTATTCAGTGTTGTTGTATTTAATCATTTAGCCTTCTGTATGCACGTCTCATCGTGCATACCAGGGGCGGATGTAATGTAGACCAGGGGGAAGCTACCCCCTGAATTTTGAAAATCAGTGCTTTTAGATAATGCTTTCGGTAATCTGTCCCCCGAAAAATTTTTTGCCCTCCCTGGATTGTTTGATTACATTTATTGAGGAAAAAATATTTAATATCGTGCATAATGAAATAATTATACAAAGATTTTAAAATGTGAAGTTCCATAGAGGAAACTTTCATCATCAATTTGAGTTTTATTTTCTTGTTATTTTTAATATGTAAAAGGATATTATTTTGATGAATTTTTATTATATAAGAATATATATTAAATTATTATTATTTTTATTAAAAAACCCGATTAGTTAATGAATTTGAACCCGATAAACTATTACAATATGATAATTCCCCTCTGACCGAAATTCTGCATCCGCCCCTAGTGCGTACGTGATAGGATTAATCACCCGTAATCCGTTTAATTAGTTTTGGGATGTGACATTAAGTCTTGTTTCATCCGTATGAATCAGCATTGAGGTTAGAATCAAGTGTGAGATTGGAAATGAGTTGCATCAAAATTAGTGAAATAACGTTGATCCGACAGATAAAATAAGATTTGGGACTAATTTTGATCCCAAGCTCTTGGGACACACCCCACTTCCATATGCAACTTATTAGCTCTAGCCTCTAGCTTAATCAGATTAATTATCTGTTGCTACATGCAAATATATGTGGTAAAAAGAACAGTCATTTAATATCAGTGCAACCAAAAAGGAACACCAGCAGCCAAATCGTAGAGGCTAGCCCAGTACACTCACAAACCTAGCAAATTAAACAGTGCATGAGTTGTTAATTGTTAATTGTCAAATTGTTATGAGAAGAGTGAAGCGCTGCAAAGTGATGAGATGGCAGATGGCAGGAAAACAGAAGCATTGCTTTCCGTGCAAAAAGCCTCTTTTGACTATAAATATGCATGCAAACACTCCGTCAAATCAGAACCAAAGCCTTCATGTACCGTACCAGTGTTCTTAGCAGAGACAGGGAAAAGAAAACTCAGCCAAACACATGCTTACAAGACACTCAAACAACAAGATAACAAAAGATCAGAGAAAAAAAAATAGTGAGAGAGAGAGAGAGATAAATCATTAATATGCACATTCCATGCATTGCGAGGGAGAGCCATTTGACATGAGAACAAGTCCCCTTTGGAACAACCATCTTGGACCGCATATGCATGTCAGCATGAGAGAGAAAGACAAGAGAGAGAGGGACATATAAAGATGCTGTCGGAACCTAACAACATAACATAATAAAACACTCTCAAGTCAAGTCCTTGTCATGGCATGCATCAAAGTGAGAGTCAAAGAGATACTTATTTTTGTTTTTGACACTGGCGCTCTAGTAGTTTAAAACAATTAAAGCATGTTGATACAGTACATTATATTTTAAAATCTCTGAATTAATGAACTTGAAAATTTAAGAGAGTCATTAATTGACAACTGTTAGGGTGCACAACTATCATCAACATATATTGCAAAGGAAAGGAGAACTTCACAATGTATCTAATTATCTTTAAATTTTGATTTCCCTTTCACAATAAAATATTTATATTAAAATATCATGGGATATAAAAATTTACTATTTTGTGAGTTTCATAAATAATTATTTCATATTTTTTTAATATGAATCTAAAATAATAATAAAATAAATAATCTTTGCATATCAAAATAAGCCACATAAAATAAGCCAAAAATTAAAAAAATTTAAAATAAGCACATAAGGAACTTTCTAAAAATAATTTTTTTTATATGCCACATGATTTTGATAAAAAAATTATTAAGACACATAAATTGAAATTTCATTGAATTCTTCATATTGAAATCTTGTGGGGTACAAAAATTTGGGATATTTTGAGTTTTCTAAGTCACTCTTTTTAATTTTTGAATATTAGCTCTAAAAATAATAATAAAATATTCAATGTTTGTACATTATTAAAACAACCTAAATTTTTGTACCCCATAAGATTTCAATATGAAGAATTTAATGAGATTGAAAAATCAAAATTTGAAAATTATTTATTATATTTTTTGAGTTAAGCTCACGGAGGTCTTCCGTGAGCTTAAACTCACCATAGATTTACTTACTCTCTCTCTCTCTCTATATATATATATATATATATAGAGAGAGAGAGAGAGTAAAGATACCGTGAGCTTAAGCTCACGGAGACCTTTCATGAGTTTTAACTCAAAAAATATGTCAAATCATCTCCAAATTTCAATTTATCATTCTCATTAAATTCTTTATATGAAAATCTTATGGGATGCAAAAATTTGAAGTATTTTGAGTGTTCTAAGTTATGGTTTTTAATTTTTGAAAATTAAATATCATTTGGTAGATAGTAGTAGAAGTAGATTGGTAGGAAATGAACTTACAAATATATCAGTTCATTTGGTACAGAGTAGTGGAAGTAGGTTGGTAGGAGATGAACTTATAAACATATCAGTTTATTTTAGGGTAGAGAAAGATAAACTTACAAACAGATCAGTTCAATCTTTGCAGCTCCGAGAGACGATCTTACAAACAAATCAGATCAGCCTCTACGAAGAGATAGAAGATGAATTTACAAACAGATCGACTCAATCTTAATTGATCTAGAAGATGAACTTACAAATATATCCGTTCAATCTTAGCTAGTCAATGACCAATCACACAAAATATAACCTGAAACACTAAGATAGTTGATCTTAAGGTTGGTGAATCAGAAGATTAGTGGATATGGCCCACATGCACATCTTACTAATCTTCTAGATCATGAAATTCCAAGCATTGAGCGATTCATAGATCTATGAACACTTCTATACACAAAGTCAAACATGAAGCGCTAAGTCAATTTAACATTGAGGCAGGTATGTTAGTGAATGAATCTACAAACAGATCGGTCCAATTTCACTGTTTTAGAAGATGAACTTACAAACAGATAAGTTTAATTTTATGATTTAGAAGATGAACTTACAAACAGGTCAGTTCGATCTCATAGACTAGAAGATAAACTTATGAACATGTCAATTTAGTCTTACTAGCATGTCAAGTCATGAACAACGGTTCAAGACACAAGAATAAGAAGACAGTGGACATAGTCCCTACAATTGTCTTACTTGATCTTCCAAATCATGAATTTTAAACACTTGGCAGATTCATGGATTCAGGGTTACCTTGTACAAAAAATTAGACTCGAAGTACTTAGCTGATCTAATATTGAGACAAGTTTGTTAGAGAGTGAATTTTTAGATAATTCAGTCCGACTCCTCTAATTTGGTCAGATTATGGGCTTACGAGTAGTTCAGTCCCATATCTGTACACCACCAACCTTGGAGGCAGCTGGTGTATTGATGATTACTAAATCATCAATCTCAACATCATAATGTCACTCCTTCAGACATTATCATGTTATTTTCACTAACATTAGCACACTCACCGTACTGATGTTGTCATTGTCATAGTTATTCTTAACAGTTGTCAGAATGTTCTTGTTCTAACTGTTGTTAATTGATTATCCTGAGTGTTGTATTTGCAAAAATATTATGTTGCTCTAACATCCCTTGTGTGAGCTTATTTAATCACCTCTAAAATGTAAAGGAATTATTGCATTATTATTGACTTTTATTAATAAGATAATACCCTTTATTATCATCTCAATTATAAAGGTGATTTATTTTTTATTTTTAACTTTTCTTATTTCTACAGAAAATCACTTACAAAAATAATAAAAAATAGGTTGGCTATTATTCATAATATTATTTAGATTTTTATGATTTTTATAATAGCCAAAATAACAAGTCAAAATTTGATCAAACACAAAAAGCAAATAATATTATTTTGCTTTTAAATTGTTTCAGTACAGTAGAATTTTTAAAAATGAAATATTTTTACATAGAAAAATACTATGAAAAAAAAAAAAATAGAAATAAATTTGAGTCAATTTGGAGTTTGGGAAGGCCTCCAAATGATTTATTTACTCTTTATTTTTAATTTTATGTTATTAATTGACAATTGAGCTTAATAGGATTGGGCTGAGATTTAATCTCTTCTTGATTTTTGTTGTTGGGCCCATTTTGATTTTTCTTTTATTTCTCAAAGTTGGGCAGCAGTTTAATTTAATCTGGACCATTATATTGTGTGGAGATTAATGCAAAAGTTTCATTAAATGCCTTGTTTTATTTGGGCCGCTCGATGATTCTGAGATGTGTGCCTAACAGATCTAAGGCCTAGATCTTTTCCCACTTTATTCTTTAAAGTCTCAACAGATCCTATCCATTGATGGGTCTCAAGATTCGGTGAGCGCTTCAAAGTTCATGCAGATAATCTCCTCTATGTCTTTTGTTTTACTATTGCTTCATGATTTATGATAGGTGGCGTTTCCGACGATCGAGGCTCCGTTCTTTCGATTAGACTAGTGCCCTAGCGTCGCCTTGCCTTGGTGAGTCTCTCTGTGGTAGTTGATTGAAGGTCTGTGCGGTGATCGATGTTGCACGATGGTACCACTCGAGTGTACCAAACTGAGATGGTGCCGAGATATATTTCTCACAAAATTCGATGAAATTAGTAACCTCCTTGACAATTACAAGCTTGATGTGCATCATTTTTGTATGTTAGTGTGATCTGGAGTGAGTATATAGTTTTTTGCTTGCTCTCTGTCATGCTGAAGCATGGTGCTACTCAGCAATACACGGTACCGATTGATACCGATTCTAATTCATTGCAATCCTTCGATGCTTATTGAATTAGCATCTTTAATTGTCATCCCTCAGGCCTAAAGGCACACCTAGCATGAGTTAGGGTCAGTGGCTCGCTGAGTTAGATGTTCTTAAAACTCGATGCCAGTCGCGATTCATGATATCGAGATGCAATTCAAAAAAATTGACTTGTGTTTGGACAATTACAAGTTCAACATGCATCGCCTTGATGTGTTAGTGTGACGTGAGGTGAGTGTAGGGCTCTTCTTTCGCTCACAGCCATGTTGAAGCATAGTATAACTCATCAATGCACAATACCGACTGGTACTAGCCCCAATTCCCTTTGAATTCTCGATGATAACTGAGTTTCCATACTCAATTAGCATATCTCAGGCCTAGAGGCACACCCAGCTTAAACTAGGGCCAGTGGCTCACTGAGATAATGGTGGTGTCAATCAACTCGACTTCTTGATAGCAATGATATACTGGTTTAATCGAAAATCAGTGTGCTTGCCACAAAATTAACTCAAATTGAAGATGTTCTATTAATCACAATTATAAAACTAAATAATCGAAAGACAGCAGATTCTTATCCTTTAACCATTATTCAATTGTGAGCAAGAAAATCATAAAAATGAAATAAATTTCTAAAGAACAACAGCACAGTAGCGTTTTATTGTAAAATCTCAATGTTGATAATCAATTCAGACCTAAAGGTTCACCAAGCATCTATGCCTGGGCTAGTGGCTCACTGGAGATCAATTTACATGATTGATTTCATTTTTGAACAATGTTTTTAGTGAAGAAACCAAAAAAAGAAGGAAAGAAAAAGGAAGATTTAGAAGTGAGAAGCAATAGTATCAAAAGAGAAGTTATCAATCATCTCACAAGCATGGATTATGCATCTTAAAATCTCAAGAAAGAATCACAAATGAATGATCTTTATTCATGAATCAATCTCCAATTACCTTCTTGTTGCTAATTGACTAATTTCTTGCTAATTTCTCTTATCTCTCTTTCTCTACTACTGATGAGTGTGTGTGTTTTTTCAGTGTTTCTCTCTTAATTACAATCTCTCTCCTGCTATATTTCTCCTCCTCCTCTTTCCTTTTATTGCTTGATTTTCAGTTTATATAGGCTAGAAATCGGCTGCTTCAATGGATTTGATTGGTTGGATGCCTCTCGGTCGGATTGCCAGCTTGATTGATTTTGGTCCTTCATTCCACTTCAATCAATAGTGAGGATGCAGTTGTGTTTGTTGCTGAATCGATTAACCATTTTCTGTTACTGCCTTTGATCGTCCCGCCAATTTAATTGAATCCAACTCTCAATTGCTTGTGTGTTTCGATTGGTGAGTGGGCCTTGAGTTGCCAACTCCTATTTAAATGCTCTACAGCTACTTTGAATGTCATTTCATTCAGTTACTAATTCTAATTTTACTGAACTCATTTTTGTCCCATTTTTTGACTCTTGATCAAATTCACCCTTTTATACTCAATTGCTTTGCCAATTCGTTCTAACTAGCATCGCCTTACCTATATAATCTCCTTAATCGTGAAAATTTACCCTTGAATCTCCTATCAAGCTTGCCTCTTTGCCACTATTTTCGTCAACTCTTCATCCTTGAACTTTCTTTTTATTCGATTGCTTTACAATTGCTTGCCAATTGACATCGCCTTAGCACAAGGAAGCTCCCTCTGTGCTCAATTTGGTGTTTGAAGAACTCAATCGCATCTCTCAAAAGCACACCATTGCTGCTTCAACTCAAATCGTGGTAAGCTTGTTGTTCCATCCTTTCCTTCATTGCTATCCTCTTTTTCTCACTTTCCTGACTAATTCATTGATGTTTGTTGTTTGTCTTGAAGCCCTTTGCAATGGTGATATGCCATGGGAAGAAGTCAATACTCACGTGCGAGGAGAAGAAGAAGAGAAAGCGGGGAGAAAGTTCAGCTAGGCTGGATGGGCTTGGTCCTTGTGCACCAAAGCGCATGAGAGAAGAAGAGCAGAGGTTCAAGGCACCTAGACCAGGTTCATATTCCCTTTTATCTCTCATTTAAATTCAACTGCATTGAATTGAATATATATGTTGAATAGACTTGGTTTATGGCTTTAGCTCATGCACCTACTCGCATTGATCTGATTGTTGGGTCCCACTTGTAAGGCTTATGGGTTTAGATCTGTGAGTTTGGTTAGCTGCTGATTAGGGTTATTATGCTGAGGTGGCAGGGTCTGATTGGTTGTTTATTTAATAAACAACTCCTTAACATTAATGATCTGTTCTGACTGATGTTGTGGCTTTGACTGATAGTGCCATGTGTGCTTCTTGTGCTGACTTGTACCAATCAGATAAGGCCACATGTCATTCTTGTGTACACCGTGTGATCACATGACACCAGTGTGTGCTTGCCACGTGGCATGGTCGTGGGGCCCACCTGTCAGGTCTGTAAGGGTGTGGGTCCCACCTTGATGAGGTGGACTAATGAGAGCATGCCACGTGTCACCTTGCTGCTGACATAGCCTAATTAGGCACTGCCATGTGGCATGTCTTTTGGGAGTAGCTGCTGAGTTGTAGCTTCCTTCAAGTTTCCAAATTGTACCCAGATTGGCCTCGTCCCAAAATTGTATCCAGAGTTGCCTTGATCAAATCTCAGCCCTTGATTAGCCTATTTAATCTGTTTTATTTTCGTAAATTTATTTTAATAGCTCCAGTTGTCCAAAAATTTAGAAATTTTTACCAAAAATTTTAAATTCATGATGATCACTCTTATAATTTTTAATTCTATTTTTGCCCCTGCCTCCTTATGCTAATAATTTTGTTGTCAAGAAAACTCTATTTTTCTCTCTGAATTAATCTCAATTTTTAATTGTAGCTCAGTGTCTCTGCCAAATAAAATTTTCTTATAGAAATCCTCCATAATTAAATACCAATTAGACTTGTATTGATATTTATTAGGATTTGATTTGATCAACAGTTGATTACATGTCAATAATTGATATAAATCCTGACTTGATCAGATGTTTGCAACATTGGCACCTGATCAGACTTGTAAAATTGACTTTCAATCCATGTTCATGAAAGCAAAAATACATTAAAATTTCTTATAGTTCGCTGTATCAAAATACTGCTTCAGCATTGACACACTTCTTATTATACATGGATCATACCGCTTCAGTTCTGATGGTTTGTTCTGATGGTTGGTTCTTAGGGTTTAATCTTGAATTTCTTGATTTCTATCACTGAGGTGTGGAACCCACCTGTTAGTGAAGAATAATCAGATGGATGACACCTCGGGAGATCTCTCTCTCTTGAATCTCCTGGGGGTCATCCACCTCGAATGAATTGGGGTGGTAGGGCTTTTATACCTCTGACTCATGTCTAGGATTTCCTTGTGAGATAAATACTTAATTCTTATTCCGGCTTGATTAGATTTAGTGGGTAGGCTAGGTTCAGACTATTAGTGTTGCTTGTGTGGGACTATCAGGTGGGTCCCACTTGTTAGAGGAAAATGATCACATGGATGACACCTCAAGAGATGTCTTTCTTTCTCTTGAATCTCTTTAGTGTCATCCACCTCGAATGGACAGGATATGGTGAGGATATTTATACCCTTGCCTCTTACTCAAAATCTCCTTATGGGATAAATAAACTTACTTCGGAGTTTAGCAACAGCAACTTCTTCTGACTGGTGGCCTCCTATTTTGTCCTTCTCTCCTTTTTCTTATAATTTATTACTGATAATTGATTATTATTTTTAAATGTTCAGTTGCTCTACCCTTGAGATCTTTTTAAGGGTAAACAGCGTCATCCCAACACTACCGCCCACCCAAATTTCAAGGCCATCCTTGCTCTCCTTTCGCTCACTTGACCCACTTTGACCCCACTTTACAAGTACTCTCTTTGCTATCATTTGATTAGGGTTAGGGTTAGGGTTAGTGTTTAGGGTTAAGGTTAGTGTTAGGTTTAGGATTAGGGTTAGTGTTTAGGGTTACGTATTTATATTGGTAAATTATTGAAATTGATTAGGGTTTAGGCTTAGAGTTATGGTTTAGGGTTTATTTGCATTGATAAAATATTGAAATTGATTAGGGTTTGGGGATTATGGTGCCAATTGTCCTAATTTGATTAGGGTTAGGGTTAGGATCTATGGTTTGCATTGGTAAATTATTCAAATTGATTAGGGTTTAGTGTTAGCATTAGGGTTTAGGGTTTAGGGTTTGCATTGGTTAAATTATTAAAATTGATTAGGGTTTATGGTTTGCTTGTTTAGGGTTTATGGTTTGCATTGGTTTAGGATTTATGGTTTGTATTTGAATTGAATTTGATATCCAATTTGGGTTAGAATGAATTGAATTTTTATTAAGATATTATTGCTAATTATTTGTATAATGAATGAATAGATATGTCACAATCGAAAGGAAAGAGATAAAAAATAATATGTGATGGGATACACAATGTCGAGGCTGACCAAAGGCATATCAAGTTTGAGAGAAATGGCACGCCATGCGGTGACAATGCTAGCAAGTTCACGAGCTATATTTCGATGATTATGAGAGATCGAGTGTCGTGTACCTTAAAAGAATGGAGGATATAAAAGAATATGACCCAGATCTTAAGGATAAGATGTGGACAGAAATTAAGATAATAATTTAATCTTTGAATATGCATATTGATAATTTAATCTTTTATTTTTTCTTTTATTTTTTTTCTTAATTATAATTTATGATTTTCAAGAATTCTAGAATATTAAGGACGACGTGCACAAGAAAGTCATGCGCAAATGTATGGGTAAGCACTAGAGGCAATGAAAATCTCGATTGGTGAAGAAATACATAGTCGGGGCAGATTCTTTGAAACCTGCAAATCCTTGTGATACGTACAACATCACTTCGGCATAATGACAAGAATTATACTTGTAGAAGGCCACCGACGAGTTTAAGGTATTATGACAATGAACTTTTAATTAGTTTCTGTATTAAGTAGTTTCGATCTAACAATAATAATGTCTATGAACTTCTCTATAGGAACAAAGCGTGAAAGTGAAATAGGCGAGAGAGAAACACATTTACCCATATAGACTCGGATCGGGCGGATATAAAATCACGACAAAGAAATGGAAGGACGATGAAGTAATTCATACTTCTTCATCGTCATCGTTCTCAATCAGCTCGATATCCGATCTGAGGACTTATAGATGGGTCAGAGCAAGGGCGGTTATAAACGAAGAGGACTAAACCATTATCCCGTCGGATTGAACTAGAGAGGTCATCTCCTGGATCCTACGTAATTAAACCTGAAACCTTGATTTTTAAACCATAAACCTTGTTTTTTTAAACCATAAATCTTATTTTTTAAACCTTAACTCTTATTTAAAATCATTATCTTAATTTTATCTCATGATAGGAGGATAATAAAAAGAATATCGAAGAAGATTTATTTCATCCGAAGGGTTGTGATGATCTTTTGACTACTTCGCTTGGGACGCCCGAGCATCCTAGGAGACTTAGAGGATACACCAATTTCACCTCTACATCCAAATTATATGTCAAGAAGCCAAGGAGTAGGATGAGTCACTCCGAGTGCATGACCAAAGAAAAGGTAAATTTTTATAATTTCGATTAGTAGTATATATAGTTTAGGTTTGGGTTACTAACTATATCTTGATTGTAGTTCAATGAGGAAATGACTAGACAGAAGGATGACATCACGGCGCAGGTCACGGCTCAGTTCCAAACCATGTCCAATCAATATAACACTCGGCTCATGGCACCTCCAGCCCAAGAACACCATTCTCTGACTCGGGGAGCTCATACTCAGTGTGTCCAGACTTCGAGGTTATCGTTGTCCTTATTTTTCTTAGTTTGTATTTATATATTATTAATTAGGATTATATAAGTATAATAACAGTTTATAATTTCTATTTTAGGTACCCGTCCCTTGCAAACTCTAATTCAACACACTAAACAACTACGTTGTTGTGGTTGAGGGGATAGTTCTTTCGAGATGGGATGGCATGATTCATAGTGCACCTTTGTTGCCCGATCACCATAGGGTTTTGATTGACTGTGTTATGGACGACTTTCGTGATTATCAGCTCCCTTATAGCATGGACGGTGTTACTTATCTAACAAACTTGATCGGGATTCTGATCAAGTGACCCCCCAACTCTAGTGTAGATGGTCGAGTAGGTATTCAATTATTTGTTAAGTCTGTATTAAATTGTTTTCTATTGACTAATATTTTTAATGTAGAATATCACACCCCAAAAACTCCCGACCAAGATTAAAAGAAAAAAAAAAAAATATTGTGCCGAGCGCATCGTCGACAGTTGATCGTGCACTACTTCTCGATGATGTGGTAGTGTATAACCTCGACGAAGATTCAAAATATCTATAGGATATGATAATGAATCAACTCGAGAATGATACTATCCCGATCGAGTTTGATGTCGAGGTGTTCAGATATCCAGGGAGAGTGATATTGGTCGCTGAAGACATAATGGAGCTTTTCAAGAATGAAATGCTGAACGTCTCGATTCTTCAGATTTTCTGCATGTAAGGTTCTTTCAACCTAATACTTATTTAATTTAATATATATACTAACTTGTGATGAAATGCATACAGGGTTTCAACAGAGCGGTGCAAGACATTTGAGATCATCAATTGCGGTTTCATTGATCCATATAAATGTTCCATCACCGCAATTAAAAGCGACTTCACCGCAGCAACAATATATTTGAACGATAGGTTGCAGAATGCGGAAAGGTTCATGTTTCTACCGTACGTTGAGGGGTAAGAATTATTTATATTTTTAAGACTTTAAAGTTTTTATTTGTATAAACTAATATATCTAAAATATGAATCGTAGGACCCATTGGATGCTTCTCATTGTAAACCTCCCGGAGATCGTGTTTATGTCTTGAATCCTGTTAATCATGACGTAAGCGGGTTAAAAAATCCAGAATGTACTCAATACGTGAGTTTTCCCATTTGAACCATAATATAAAAAATAAATATATAACTTACTTGTACTAATATTATAAATATATTGTAGGGCATTACGACATTATTTGATGACGGTAAAGAATAAGAACAAGAAAAATGCACGATTCACTTATGAGAGACTCACGGTATAAATTTTACACCTATTTAAAATAAAAAAATATCAAATATTAGGGGTTTAAGTAAAAATAATATTGCTATTTTTTTTAGAGTCCAACACAACTCGATGGTAAAGAATGCGGTTATTATGTCATGAGATTAATGCATGACATAATAATCAATTACAATGATGTGAAGGATTTGCCTAAGGTTTGAAAAATTAACTTATTTCGATCAAAAAAATTTAACTTATTAATAGTAATTATTAATTTTATAAATTTTTCATTTCAAGTTAAATTTAATAATTTTTGTATTCTCTTTCAATAGGTTATCGAGTCGGGACCAGTGCGATATGAGAAAATTTTAATTGAGGAGGTAAAATAAATGATTGTTCAATTCATTACGATAAATGCATGATATAATTTGTATTATATTTTTGTATTGTAAGGATGATGAATGCATTGGCTAATATAAATAAGTTTTTGTCAATTAATTTGTGATTTTTTCTAATTTTTTTGGTTCTGATAATTTTTAATGCATTGGATGCTTGTGTATTGAATATATATGTCTGAATTTGCTGTTGAAATCTGTTATGTTTGTGTAATATATATGGCAAGCATTAAAATTAGGTTGGTCACAGAAATAGAGAGCACAAAAAACATTCATTATTGAGTAACGGTTATTATAAAAAATCATATTTTCGCTGATCAAATCAATAACGGTTTTCTGAAAGAATCGTTATTAAACTCATATTCAGTAACGGTTTTTTGGAAAGAACCGTTATTAAACCATTATTCAGTAACGATTTTTTGATAACATCCATTACTAAATCCAATTGTCGCTGATGGATTCAGTAACGATTCTTATCAATGAACCGTTATTAATTGTGCAAAAAAACGGGGGGTGTGACACACAATTTAATAACAGTCGTTATATAACTTTAGTAACCCCCATTCAATAACGGCTCATGAACCGTTATTAAATGATAAAAAAGCGTTATTGATACTTTTTTTGCGGTAGTGATAAGTTCAAAATGTGTCTAAAAATAATTTCTTATTTGTAGATTCTTTTTCAAATTTTATTTGAGAAGTCATAGTTTAGATTGCATCAAGATCATTATTGTCAGCTAAATTTGATAATTATTTAATGAAATAAATGAGTGTGCATTCTGGCATTATAAAAGTGCATTCAATTAATTAAAAAAAAAAGAAATATGCATTCAAGATGTAAGGAGACGTGATATTTTGGGGTGTGTTTGAAAGTAGTTATTTTGACATGTAAATATAAATGAAACAATTAACATTTTCTATTATTTGCACTATAATATGGTGCAAGAGGGCGGGTGCTTTTGATTTATCAGAGAACATATATATACAAATACTGACGTACAGCAGATGACTTGATTTCTACGACCATCGAAATTTCACATCAAGGAATCTACGTTCAATTTTTTTACTTTTACGTCGTAGTAGTTTGTTTTGGAGATGTGACGCGACACGAGTCTCACCATCGGAATGAGTTACATTTACACCGACCATGCATTTTTAGATTCAAAAATGACAAATTTCGATCTTTTAAGAAAGTGTCTGTGCATTTGTACACACATTTTTTGTCAAAAAGCTCTCCTAGCCACTCGCTCGCTTCCAAGGAGAAGTTCTAAACAAATAGGCATCATCTCCTGCGTGGATGCGTCGCTTGCCTTGTGGCAGTCACTGTAGCGCAGTCTTTTGCCTTATCAGACTACAAGATACACGGAAGTTTACACAGAATTTGCCACGGAAGATTGAGCGCAGGTGCAATAAAAAGCAAGAGAAGAAGAGAAGCACCGAAAGAGGGGGGGAACAAGCGACACAAGGTCTCAGAAAAAGTTGGTTATTATGGAAATGGGGAGTTGGGCCTTGGCGTTATATGGCGTGGCCCATGGGCCCACAGTTTGTGAGGGCCCACGCGCGTGACTAGGGCACGCTTTACACACGGATGGAGATGGATGCTTCTAAAGGTTTGCGGGGCCCACTTCCTTTTGCTAAATTCACCCAGACTTTCCCCGAACAAAGCCTGCTTCTACTGCCACCTCTGCAAGCTTTTCTGTTTCATCTATCACTTTTTTCTTTGGATAAATGTTCTAGTTTTTCATTGAAGGAATATTTGACGAAAATTGAACTGGCTTGAAATGTTGTTTCTATGTATGTGGGTAATGTTTTTATTTTATCTACCTAATTTACGAACAACAGTATTTTATCATGTATGATGTATTACGTGCCTCAGAAGATCATAAAAATATATATATATAAACATTGCATAAAACAGCTAGAAATTCATGTTTTTTCAATGAACGATCATATGTACATTTAACGAATATCATCATTTTTCTATGATTAATTATATACATATAAAAAATGTAAATAGCTATATTCATTTTTATCAGAAATTTATATATCTCAATTTAAAACAAATTCATATATACACAACAATGATATGAAGGGACGAAATCAGAAACGATCGATAGGGGATGCTCGGTTCAAATAAATAAAATGTTCGGGTCAAATTTTTATTTATTTATTATCATACGACTTTTATTTTTCAGTGAACCGAAGGGGTACCCAGGCGCCGGCCGGCTCCCACCTTAAATTCCGCCACTGATGATATTGATTGTTGTTACATCTTCATTGACCAATTGCTTTGCTTCATAGTTGTATCTCACTTATACCTGATAAAAAAATTACCTACGTTCAAATGAGATTAAGAATTCTAATTTGAATGTTTCTAGTGGTTAAAAAATCAAACAAGACTAGTGATAATTATTATTAGTTGAGTTTTTTTTTTCGAAAACTTCAATTATTTTAGATAAAAAAATGATTGTAGCAAGAATTGCAATTGCAATTACTTAAGATGAAATGAGCATTAAGAATTTGCAATTATGCATTGGATTTTGCATTTGCAATTATTTTCATTTGAAAACATGCAACCTTATATATTTGTACGGAAGGCATTATCTTTATCACTGATAAAAGATCTTGTATTTGTAAATTATAAATTATTAATTCATTCCCTCCCGAATTTTACTTTACTTACTGTTCTTTATGAAAAGAATTCAATTCTTAATTTTAGATAATAGAATTATAACTTGGACGTCGCTCCGATAATATAGTCCTCAAATAAATAATTAGCAACATAAATTTTTAAATATATGTGATAAAATATACATTAAAAAAATGTAGACATCATATTTTTAAATGCTAAATAATAATAATAATTATTATTAATATTTTTATTATTATAAATAATATAATTAAAATTATGATAATCTATAAAGGATTATATAAAAAAGTTAAAATATTTTAAAAGTTAAATTTCATTACAAGTATGTATATTACACACATCTATATCTATACTATATTATAAAGGCGTATGAACTGGATTTATCCACTAATATCATCACATAATTTTATCAAAAAAATATCATCATATAATATGTAATAATCAACATTCCATATTTCAATTTTACAGTTGAAATTGATTGAATTTATAAAAGTGACGATTTAGATTTCAATCAAACTCATATTTCTTCTTCATTCCATTTGTTATTTTTACAATGCATTTATAAGTCTAAAAAAAGAAAATTTATATTAAATAAATAAATTTTATTGTAAAAAATTACACAATATAACTTCACTCAAGAAAAAAATATTATATTTTATACATCATTTTTTATTAAATAATGAATAAATTTTATTTTGAAATTTAAGAGAATTTATAATTGATTTAAATATAAATTATATTTAAATAAAATATATTATTTATTTATAGTAAAATTAATGCTATATATAAATATTTTTAAAGTTAAAAGAGTTCACAAGGGACGAGTTCCATGTTAATTACTTAAATAAGAATGAGAGAAATTATTTTATATGAGCCCTTGATTCAAGTAAATAAAAAAATTAAGCAAAATTAATTATGAAAATAAATAATAATATGACATACTTAAAAAATTTAAAAGTTTAATAAATTATCATTTTGGTCTCCTATTGAATTTTGTTCTTCATCCCCAATGAAATAAGTATTGCATTTTTGTGCACGAAAGTGGAGAAGCGTAGCAAGAGCTCACAGATCTAGCAGTTTCTTCTAAAACTTTCTAGTTTTTTTCCTTCATGGTCGTTGTTTTGCTGGCCTCTTCAGGAAACCCTCCTAACCAGTTTGATCTAGTACTCTTAGTATGAAGTTAAGCGGGACCCATTTCTCATTGTCGTTACCAAACATACACCGTGTCCATGCATAAGCTGATGTACATGTACAGTTGCATAAAAGCACGCTGCGCACAGCGCACCCAATGGATGTGGTCCACGTAGTCGTGCGACCGGACATGTGCAGATCTGAAACAATTTTTCTACGTCTAGGACGGCAAGTTAAATACTTCCGACTAGAGGTGTCAATCGTCAGGTTGGATCGGATCAGATTGGATCAATTTAATTCAATAAAATTGTCGGATCATGAGTTTGATCGGGTTAGATATTGAGTCATTTAGTGTTGGGTCATTTCAGATTTCGGGTTGCATCAGGTTGGGTCGGGTCGATTATCGGGTCATCTAGTGTCAGGTCATTTCGGGTTTCGAGTCGAGTCAGTTATCGGGTCATCTAGTGTCAGATCATTTCAGGTTTCAGGTCGAGTCAGTTATCAGGTAATTTCGGATTTTGGGTCGTATCAGATCGAGTCTAGTCAATTATCAGGTCATTTCAGATTTCGAATAATATCAAACTATATCAGATCAGTTCAATCAAGTCAGATTGAATTTCTAAATGATGCATGTTTGAGTCATACAAGCTTCATCTTAGTTCTAATTGAAATAAACATTTTTTTATATTTATCTCCTCAATCCTCGATTCCAGATCATTCATATAATACAAGTTTCATTTTAAACAAATGTTGAATTGTTGATAGAAAAATATTTAATAAATACTACTTCATAAATTGTACTTGATTCATTTAATATTAATTTGATTTAAATTAAAAAAATAATTGGATTAGTATTCTTCTACGCTCTTTTACTAAATCTAAAATTCATTTTACTAAATCTAAAATTCATTTGGTAAATATTTTCGTGAGAATAATAATATTATTTCTACTTTTTACTACTTCATAAATTGTCAAATGGACCTTAAAATACAGTCATCATCCTTCTTTCCACGTGCTTGGTCCCTTCGATGATTTATAACGGCCCAATGGAGCTCCTCCATTATTTTCTTCTCACACAGGTCCGATGTATGGCCGTGTTTTTTCCTCCTATGCCCTTCTACGACCGCATCATGATCCCTTCCTTCTCTTCTGTCCCAATGCATCCGGGTCCCCCCTCACATTGTTCGAGAGAGAGTTTGCCTCGATCATTGTGAGAGGAGTGGGTTGACGCGATAGTGCCACAATAGCGCTGGGATGGAATGAGACAACTGGAGGGAGGGACAAAATGAACCATATCCTCTGTAGTATTGTACAAAATATAAGTTTATTTAATCTGAATCGTTTAAAACATTCAGCACGAATCTTTATGCTGCCCGATTATTATAATAATTGTAAAAAAACTGTCCATTATACATTCTAAAGTGAGTGCCCATTCTAGAGGACGTGAACTCGAGACCAAAATAGGTAAAGATTTTAGATTTTAGGCAAAAGGAGAGGTCGGGAGAGAGGATGAAATGGGATAGTAGGGCATTAAATGAAAAGGTGGCGGGGTAGTGCTTTGAGCAACTTAGGATTTGTTTTCAGAATAACTTTATGATTGTCAAATGACTGAACTATCCCTGTGCTATTTGTCTACGTTCGTTTTACCACCAACGTAATTTATTAAGTTTCCAAGTTGTATGGTGTTTCTACTAATTGATTGTTCTATGTATCGATATGGAAATTACCAAGTTGTTCAATGGTTCAGAAATAATTTTTAATTTAGATTATACATTTATAAATAGGGGGTATATACCATTGTGAAAAACTTATTGTCACACCCTTAGAATAATTAAATCGGATTAGAAATGATTAATCTCGCCGCGTACGGAAGACTAAATGAATCAAGTACAATAATCACAGAATAAATAAAATAATAATAACAATAATGCAAGTCAATACACAATCCAGAATAACAATAAAAATACACAATCTAGAATAACAATAAAAATACACAATCCAGAATAACAATAAAAATACAGCGCCTGACATTGGCGGGGCTGACTCTATCGGAATGGGCGGGTAAATCTCTCAAATAAAGACCCACCAAAAGAAAGAAATAAAACCTAATAACCTGAAGAGTCATAATCAAAACTACCCAGCTCGCATGCTGATGTGGCGAAGCACCTCTATCATCACGCAGGATTGCTCCTAGCACACTCTCCAAGAAAAATATTGCACCTGAATATCTGGATCCCACATCCACCGTGGAAACGTGAGTAATTTAAAAATTACACAGTACTGATTTAGATACAGCCTTAAGATTTGATCTTCTTTCTTACACTGGACCCAAATATCAGCACTCGTATTTTAAATGCAGTTTATAACTATTTATGTATATAAATATATATTTATGTAACTTTTAAAATATTCGTGCAACCTTCTTAAAATTTATCAAAATACGATGACATAAAATGGTAAGAAACCAAAAATAAGAAATGTGTGAAAATAATATAAGATATATATATATATATAGATAGTAAATATACCGTGAACTTAAGCTCACGGAGGCCTACCGTGAGCATAACTCAAAAAGTAAATCAAATCATCTCCAAATTTTAATTTATCATACTCATTAAATTTTTTATATAAAAATCTTATGGGATGCAAAAACTTGAAATGTTTTGAGTTTTTTAAGTCAAAATTTTATTTTTTCATATAAAGAATTTAATGAGAATGATAAATTAATATTTGGAGATGATTTGATGTACTTTTTGAGTTAAGCTCATGGAAGGCCTCCGTGAGCTTAAGCTCACAGTATCTTTACTCATATATATATATTTTGAGAAGAAAACACCCATAGTAAAATCCTCATTTGTAAATTACCATATCCATCTTAATCGGGCACTAATAGGGCCCAACTTACTAACTTGAGTCTCACCTAAGAGGACACTATCAGGGCACAACTTACTAATTTAAGACTTTATATTTATGCGGCACCAATGCCAACTTAAATGGAAAATTTAGGCTCCTAGGGCGTTATGTGAACGACTAAAAGCACGTACTCTGGTCATCTGAACCTGATAATCTATCTCATAATGTAAAAACAAATGGATTAAAGTATGACCTCAGTTGCCATATGGATGTAAGGGGATAACTATCCGTAAATGAGAAAAATAATATAATAACAAATTATAAACTCTCTCTACCAACTAGGGGCCAAATAAGAGCTTCTGACTTTCTCTGTACCAACTAGGGGCCAAAGAAGAAAGTCCTTCGGACATATCGAGATCTCTAATAAACTAACTAAATCATAATATAATAAAGCAAAATAGAATCCATAACTCGAATATAGTCCGCACACACTAAATATTGAAAACCATATCCTAATTACTCAATTAAATTTGAGAGAAATTATATAATAAATAATAATATTAATATTAATCAAATCGAAAACTCTCATGACACAGTCGAACCCGTCAAGTGACAAGATCAGTGAATGACCGATAGAAGAAGGTACTCAGACATACACAGATCAAGGGGTCTCACGGGCGAATCTGATAACGTACGTAACCCGTTGATCTGGTTATACAAGGCAACTTCAGACTGAGATCACACAGCCCACCTCTCAACACTCCCATGCATTATTTATGTATGTTTGACTATCTATCTTACTTAATATTTTAATAATTAGAATAATAATATTTTAATCCTAATAATTATAATTTATTAATTTATTTATATCTTAATTAAACCTAACTTGGGACTAATTCCCGAATTCTAATCATATTCCTATCTACATGTAAATGATAAGAAATGACATGCGAATGTGGGTATGCCCTAAAAATGCTGGTCAAAATATTATATGCATATGACAGTTCAAATTCGGGTCTCTAAAATGATGTTTGGTCTGAAAATACCGTAATTCAATTTATTTATTTATTTAAAAATTGTTTTGGGTTTGAGTTCATAAATCTCAGGAATCTGTACCATAGAGCGCTGGTGAGGATCACGAGCTGCTCTACTTTGGAGGCAATCCGCTCGTATCAAGGTCGGCGCCTACGTAAGAGGGGGTCAGATCGGCCTCATACTCCATGAGTGGATCTGAGTCAACTATATCATCTATTATTAATTAAATTAAATTTTTATTAGTTTAACATGAATTATTCAACAATTTGTATTTAATTTTACAAGCAGAGTTTCGGTTATCATTCGTTTGAGTTTAGTGTCTTTTTCCATAAAATTTCAACAACATCTTTTCTGTATTTATAAGGTATTAGAATGTTCGTTTGTCATATTTTTATCAGTTTTATCGAGTTTATCAGTTTATCCCTTTTTATACATATTTTCTTAGATTTCATTAGGAATTCATTTCTTTTGATTATTTGTTATTTTAAATTGTGCATTTCAAGTCGGGAAATTTGAGGGTTCATTGTTCAATAGTCGATAATTCAATAAGTTATTAAAACACGAAGAAAATTGTACAACAAACAATTGATCTAGAAATAATTTTATTAATTTTCAATTCCGATTACAATTACATTTACAATTGATGAAAGAAGTTAAAATTACAATAAAGTATAATAATTATAATTATCTCAAATAGAAAAATTAATTAATATATATTTTATAATATAAATTATTATGATATTTTAATTATTGTTTTATAAATCTTAATTATTTATATTAAATTTTTTAATTATGTTTTATTATATATATATATATTAAATATTATTTTTCTAATTAGAAATTATGTTATATAAAAATAGAAAGGAAAATAAAATAGAAAGGAAAAATAAAAAGAAACACAATTAATTAAAATACATTTCTATTTTATTATTTGTGTTTGTGTTTTATTGTAAGAGATCATAGACTACCTCGATACCATTATATCTGTTTGGTATTTTATTTTGAGACATATAATGTAATCACTTTCCGTTTCTTTAAATTTAAGTATTAGTTCTTGACACCACCAACCTTTCAGGTGGCATCAATTAATTATTAACATTTTAAATTGGTCACTTTTATTATCTTGGTACTTTTAATATTGAGTCTTATTCAATTTTACTAATGCTATGAATATTTAAGTAATTTAAGATTCATTTGTCAACCCAATGTGATTTTGTTTGGTGAATTCTGTTAATAAATTTGGGCCTAGTTAATTTGGGCTTCAACTATCACCAGTTAAGGAATTAAAATATATGTAATAAGGAATTAAACCGACCCCACAAAATAGCATAAGGAATTAAACCATCACCAGTTAAGGACCAGACAACAACTCAAGCACAGTAAAATCAATAACAGAACTAGATAATATATTTCACATAAATTTAATATAAGTAGTTTAAATATATGTCATACTATTAACTAATACTAAAAATCCATAATAAAAATAATAAATATTAATTATTTATCGAGCCTAACAAATCTAACGAGCCGAGCCAATTAAAAGTCAAACTCAACTCATTAACTTAACGAGCTGGCTTGATCCATTAACAAGCAAGTCAACAACGAATCGATTCCGAGTAAATCATGAACGAACTATGAGACACGATTTTTTTTGTCGTATACATATCGTCATACGAAACTTAAGAGAGAGAGAGAGGGGGATATATCATATATGGCCTGACACAACTCTCGCTCTGTGTTTTTAGTTTTTACTATGCAACTTAATTGGGGCATACATAATTTGCAGAATCTCTGCGGCTTATAATGACATAATGCTATCTTAATTACTGTTATACAAATATAATGGAAGTGCTCACATAAATTATGTTTATTATTAATTCTGAGTGCATTATTTGTTTAAACTTTCTATATATATTAGTTAAAAACTTCTCAATTATATATAGCTAGCACTATACAACTATATATCTATTAGTTAAATAAAAAATTTAAAACATCAGAATTATTTTATCGTATTCAAAATTGTCAAATAAATAAATAACTTCGGATTTTAACATTACAACTATTTTATCTGCCTGATTTCTTTAAATTAATTCTGACAAATATAGGCATCATATATACCATATTTCAATAAATATCTCGAATTTCGTTATAGTGTTGTTGAAATTGCACTCAAAACACAGCTTCAATATCAGCATTTACGAAAGAAAATGAGGATATTGAAAATTTCAAACGACCATATATCGTTCGGAACTAGAGTAAAAATGAATTTATTTGAGAGAAGAATATACCAACGCATTCATCTATCATACTTGTAAGTACATTCATTCAGCGAATAGGCATGAAGTATCAATATATTAATTTGAAACCAAGAATATTACTGTCATTCATTTAGAAGATTGGGAGAGTCAAAAACAAGCCTCATATTTCATGGGGATAGACCATGTGCGTATATATGCTTACCATTCATCGAATGATTTAAATTCTCAACTTTAATATGCGAATATGCGATCAAATTAAATGACAGCCAAAGCAAAATCTGCTAGCTAGAAGGTCGTACATACTTGATAACAAGACATCTATCATTCTTTTTTAAACTTCATATTATTTTTAACACGATTTATGAGATAATCTTTAGCTTATCTTCAAATCATATATATATATATATATATATATATATATATATATATATATATATATATATATATATATATATATATATATATATATATATAAAAAGACACCGTAAGTTTAACTCAAAAAATATATCAAATTATCTCTAAATTTTAATTTATCACGCTCATTAAATTTTTTATATGAAAATCTTATGGGATTCAAAAATTTGGAGTGTTTTGAATTTTTTTTAAATTAAAAATGATGACTTAAAACTCAAAACACTCTAAATTTTTGCATCCTATAAGATTTTCATAAATTTTTTTAATGAGCATGATAAATGAAAATTTGAAGATGTTTTGACGTACTTTTTGAATTAAGCTCACGGAAGGCCTCCGTGAGCTTAAGGTTACGGTATCTTTACTCTCTCTCTCTCTAAATATTTATATATAGAGAGAGAGGTGTTCTAATGTGGTTTATAAAGCACAAAATACTTCGTATTTCACATTTATATCTCATATTTTAAAATTTAAATGGATGATCCAAATAGTTAAATATGATTTTCATATCAAAATCTCTTTGGTGATCAAATTTTATATTTTTTGAATTTTTTTTTTGCTATTTATTTAATGGGATAGAAAATCATTGATATTGAATGGTTCAGATGACGTCAGATCAATGAATTTTGTAGCCCTTCAAAAAAATAGTAAAAAAATTCTAAAAAATATAAAATTTGATCACCAAAGAGATTTTGATATGAAGATCATATTTAACGGTTTGAATCGTCCATTTAAATTTTAAAATATGAGATATAAACGTGAAGTACGAAGTGTTTTATGCTTTATAAAACACATTAACACACCTCAATATATATATACACACCTCTGGTTATTGAGGCTACATTAAACTTGTCTAGACTTCTAATTAATGATCTAATAAGCTAGCTAGCTAGCTAGTAATGCGTACTCTCTCTATATATGTGAGTCAATATCCTGCTTAATTAATTATGTGAGAGAAGAGAGGGTGAGTACAGAAAAGAAATAAAAGTAACAAAATTAGTTGATGAATGCAATATAGAAACAGAGCGCCAGACCAAGTCTCAGTCTCCGCTCTACCAAACCTAGCATTAGATAATGTCAGCCCCCCTCCCTCTCTCTGCAAGATATATAGCGCCAAGTAGTGCCGCAGCCAAAAGCTGCAGCCATCCAATTATGGATTGAAAAATTAAGAAGCACACAATACGACCCTCTTTAGTTTTGAGATATGATACAGCTCCACAGATTCGCATCATTTACATCATATCCGGCAAAAAATGGAAAAACATTCCACATTTCACAGTAAAATGGAATATTTTTTAAAGATAATGAAAGATGGGATATGCATGACCATTTAATTTTAAATATTTCACTACGACATAAAGAGGAACAACAACGATTTTTATGAAGTTTAACAACGGTTATTAAACCGTTATTAAAGAAAAGTGTTAGAAAAATCATAAAAGAACTATTGTCAAATCCCTGACGTTCTTGCTTTGAGAAGTCGAGAAAACAACATTTTAACAATGGACACGAGTTTTTTTATCCTTATATATCGAATCCGACAACTCATTATCTTCTAGAATATATATCTCCTAAAAGTTGAAGTAACGATGTAAAACTTCTCACTACAACACAGATCAGCCTTTTACAGCGATTATTTGGGGCCATTAGCAGCGGTTCTACAACCGTTGTTGTTGGTCATGCTGCTAACTTATATTAATAACCGTTGTAGAAAAGAATGTTGTAAGCTAAATTTGTTTTCAAATCAACAATGGTTATTAACTAAAAATCGCTGCTAAAATTATACTTCAACAACGATTATTTGTAAAAAAAACACCGTTGAGTGAGATTTCAGTAGCGGTTATTTACAAATAACCTCTGTTAAATCAAAACCAACAGCGATTTTGAACAAAAAACCATTGCTAAGTATATAACAGTGATTTTTTGTTAAAAATCGCTGTTGATTTTAACCCAACCGTGGTTATTAATATAAATTTTGCAGCGTTTTTCCTTAATAACCGCCGTTAATCTTTTAATTTTTTTGTGTGTTTATTTTGTTTTCTGTGACTAGTCACGTGCTAGCCGTACACAATTTCATTCATTGAATTCACACACATATAATCGATCATATCATACAACAATCAATTCTATTCGATAAATAATTCACACAGATATAAGAACACATACGTAAATATCAAAAAAATATAGCATAAATAATCACAACATAAATATATACATCACACCACAAAAATTATGCAATACATATATCAAAAAAACATCAAAGTATCAAACAATCTCAGAATATAGTCTTTAAAAATTCTATCAACCATATTTTTATCTGGTGGAGATCCTCGGGCGATAAGGGTGCAAATGATCTGAGAGACTGTAAAAAGTGAAAACATACATGGTTAGTAATTTTGTAATCCTAAGTAAATGAATAAAACTAATTAAGTAATTATCTAAAAAAATATATCTTTGGAAGATCGATCTCCGAGTCTGCATGCTTTAGAATTATGTCAATCATGTTTCACATGATATAATATCCGCACTCACCAGTGCCTTGAGTTGGACTCTAATACAAGAAACAATTAAATTGAATAACCCTAAAAGAGAGGTAGTGATTAATTAATAAGTAAAACATATCCTTAAATGAATTTGTTTATCATACCGTAATCTGTCGAAACTCCAATTTTGATAAAGCCCGGCCATGTTCACCAAGCACCGGTGCATGTGCATGTTATCCACTATGTTGAAAGTATCTTGTCAATATCATTTTGTAACAATAAGGCATCACAGAGTTGATACGATGGAAGATAATATTTAAGTGTAAGTTTATACCTTGACATCTTTCCACATGCCCTCCTTTACAGTTTGAGGTACTTCTTCCAAGAGTGGACGGTACAGTCAAATATTATTTGTAGTTAAGTTTATAAATATAAAGTAAAATATGCATGCCATATTTACAGAATAGCCCGATTCAAATAATTTTTAGCTTTTAGATTATGTAGTTTAAAAATAGCTGGAGTTTTCGTGAATTTTGTACAACTGAGAAATAACGGAGTCTTGGATTCATTAGATAAATTTTAAAAAATTCTAGAATTTCGGCAAATTCTGATGGAACATCTGGAATCATTTCATCCAAAATTTCATTATCTACCACTTGATTATCATCTATTTTTTATATTTTCACCACTTGATTCATCATGTGATATATCTTCTAAATTGACTACAAATTCGGTACTAGTACTGACATTTATCGATCCTTCATCATGGTTATCTCCTTCAACAATAACAAAATAAATATAATAAGTCTAATAACAATATAGTTCTCACAACAACAAAATAAACATAATAAATCTCTTAAATCATGCATCCCCTTTCCAACACAACATGTAAATAATTTCAACAATAACAAAATAAATATAATAAGTCTACTACATAATAAATCTCTTAAATCATGCATCCATGCGATTGGCTATGGCTTCCAGCTCCTTGAACTTTGGCATCATATATCCACGATCAACCTGTGTTCCCGTAACATATGCAAATAAAAATTAGATATAACATAATTATATAAGTTTACTTAAATGAAACATTGAAATTTAAATAACTGAAAATATATACATGATTCGTCGAGTCGCGGTGGCTCGTAATGAATCTCAAGGACTATTGCCATCACCCGATTAATTGAATCCATCATCAGATTCATAGTAATGAGATGCTCCTTTTGGGATTTGATTTGTTGATCTTGTCGCACTATTAGCTCCTTTAGCTCCTTAATCTCATTAATGAGATTAGTTCTGTTGGGGCACCATTGAGACTGATTTTTTTTAATATTTTACATGTTTTGAGTGTCGTATTTCTAAATATCATTTTTCTTGGTTCATGGTTTGTAGTTAAAGTTAGGGTTTAGATTTTATCTTTTCTTTGTCCATGGTTTAGGGTTAGGGGTTAAGGTGTAGGGTTTTGGGTTTAAGATTTGGGTTTTGGGTTTATTATTTAGGATTTAGGGTTTAGGATTTAGGGTTAGGATAATATTTGTAATCTAGGGTTTAATTAGGATTTTGGGTGGCAAAATTCACATAAGGTCTTGGGCCGACCAACCATCATATCCCACTCTTTGAATACTATCTCATTAGCGAAATACGCTAGTCAATCTAGTATATGAAAAAAATTCGACAATATTTCTCCTTAGCTCACCGAATAAGACAACACACATTTACATGCATGTACATACTCATAGGAACAAAAGGAGAAATACTAATCAAATTATTCTCAAATACCAGATTACAACTAGCGTATCTTCACTAATCTTAAATGAGATAAAATATTCAAAAAACAATCTCAACAGAGATTATTTGAGATTAATCTCTATTAGATTAATCTCGAACGGGTAATGACCTAAATTATTGAAAATTTCGGTAAAGTGGTCCTATATGACAATATTATCAATTACATATATATTTTTTTATTAATATATATGTAATCAATTTTATACAAATAATGCTAATTAATTATATATTCACCAATCTAATATATGCGCACATGTTAATTAAATAATAAAGTAATAATATACTATAATAATTACTAATGAACAACTAGGTACTACATCATCTCAACAAATTAAATCCCAACTAATTATTTATAATATTAAGTAATTATATATAATATTATTATTATTCACTATTTAACAACTAAAAATTAGGTTGAAATATATCTTAATTATCAGCAGCAAAGTTGAAGTGAGATGGGATTAAAGAGCACCAAGATTGCAGAGATCAACAGAAAAGTTGAAGAGAGCAACACCAAATTTGAAGATCAGCATGAAAATAAAGAGGAAGAGGAAGGAGATCGAAGAGGAGGAGGTGGCCAGAGAAGAGAAAATAGAGAGCGGCACAAAGAGAGAGAGGAAAAAGATATGAGATAGGGTTTTCAATTAAATTTCACTAAAAAAATGATTTAGCAACGGTTCTAAGGCCAGAATCATTGTTAAAAGGGGTGGATTTTTTTCAATGCAATTCATCGATTTGGCAACAGCTTTTGACTCAACCGTTGTTAAATCATATATACCAACAGTTTAAAGTTAGAATTGTTGTTAAATAGGAGAGAGAGAGTATACCCAATATAATTTTAACAACGCTTTTAATATTTCAAAATTGTCATTCTACTCTTTTAATAACGGATGGTACTGAAAATCATTGTTATTATAGTGTTAGTTAAGCCCTTTTTTGTTCTATTGTTTATAAAAACTCCCCTATATATTCGAGTTTTGAATTTACCAACTCTCACATGAAAAGTGTTGATTTAGCCAACTAGACTAACAGCTACATGAAAAGTGTTGATTTAACAGCTAATTCTTCAAAGAAATAAAAAATTAATTAGTTAATAAATTTCGATTTATGTATCAAAATGTGGACAAAAAATGGAGTTAATTATGTATGAAAAAACAAAACGAACACATGATATTTTTTCTAAAAAAACGCCACACGATACACATTTGGGGGGAATCAACTAGCTGAAAGATTTTATTTTTTTTTGTACATCAAGATCATGCATCAGCTCTTTAAGTTCATGTCACATGCTTGTTTTGAATAAGTATTCAATTCTAGATGTAATATATTTGTTTTTTTTCCCGACTTGAGTAAAAATCATTAATTTATTATTACCATTAATTCAAAATGTTGGAACATGAAATTAGTGCTTACGTATTCATGGTACGCAGACAAGTGTGAATGAAAACAATCTAAGTTTACTATTATTATTATTATTACTGCTATTACTATTATTACTTAATTTATTATTATTATTAAGACGTGTTATTCTATGAGATAAATAGATGCAAGAGGGAAACTGACAGTAGTAAGTTGCAAGAGAAGATATTTCTTTTGCATTAGGATTGAACAAGGCACACAAGAAAAGCCAACTATACTGCTGCTTCAAAAAAGTGACCATTAAGTTGATCCTTTCTTGCTACACAAACACAAACTCTCTCAGTCCCTTTCTTTCTTTCTCTCTCTCTCTCTCTCTCTCACGAGACACTATGACTGCAGCTACAGTACGCTTTATCCAGAGATAAAAGCAGAAAACCAAAAATACTGTCCTTTTTGTAAAATGGAAAAACCAAAAACATTGCTTAACTTCATGTTATTCAGTATATATATACATATGTTTCCTATGAAAATAAAATTATATTCTCTGTTTTCAAAGTCTTTTTAACTTTTTTTCACGGAAATAAATCTCTCTTTTTCATTAGTTTATAACATGCTGTTTTTTTCTGTGCTGCCATTAGCAATTCCTCCAAGAGAACTAAATAAAGAAAATATTATTTTTCCTACGGATACTTAACACTATCAAGTTTGACTCTGACCCATCATAAAAAGTATAAACGATATCGAAGAATTAACTAAAGAGAATTTAAATAATTAGTATAATGTATGCTTTTTTTACTATATATTTGCAAGATGTATCCTTATACGAAATAAACGGGTAAAAGATATTTTCTGAAGTAAAAACTGTTCCTCTATAGTAAAATAATGATGGACAACAATTAAAACATATTCTAATATATTTTGGATAATGTATATCGATCGGTACTCGGTAGGAATGCGAATCAATTTCTAATACAATAATATTTATAGATTAACACCAAATCCCGTGATTCTAGCTAGCTAAATTCTTACAACAAGAAGAAAATACAAGCAAGTACCTGTAATTAATTGTTTGTGTCTATATCCCAAGACAAGTTTCATGCATGAGGAAACCTTCAATTAATATGGATAATATATTAAACGATCATCATCTTATATGCTTCAAGTCTCCACATCTCAATTGTTTCAAGATGCATATATGGAGATATAATCATCTGATGATATTGGTTCTACATCTCTACAATAGAAAATGGTTGAGCATATAACCAGAACTAATTAATTAATTAGTTAACTTGCTAGTCCTCAAAGCAGTATATCTAAAAAATCATATGGTCATGATCAATATTATCATCCGCATTGACACCATCATCCCCTTCCTCTCCTTCATCATCCTCATCATCGCCATCGCCATATCCATCGACATCATCTCTCATCATATTATCGCCCACAACCATCGACTCAATCATGTGAGGTGCATGACCATCCCCGAAAGAACGGACATGATCCTTCAATGACCTCTTGTGCCTGAAATCTGAACCACAGATGCAAAACCATAAGCGACCACAATTTTTCTCATGTGTACGCCAATCCCCACGCACAGCAAATGGCTTTCCACACCGGCGACATGCATAAGGCCTTGGGCAATGCTTACGTTTGTAGTGTGTTTGAAGTGTGCGGAAATCCTTGAGGGGTCGAGCACGTGGGTGGCCGATGTTGTTTCTGCAACCATCAGCACAACAGTAGCATGGTAACCGCATTAACGATGGTGAAAGTGCTGTAGGGGGGATGACTGGGCCTGGCCTGGTTGGGCCTCGTAGTGAATCAGAACCTTTACGATATTGTGATCCATGCCCCCACATGTGCATCTGCATTAGAAGGAGCAAAGTTAAATATCTATGGTTTACATATTATCACCTCGTAGTTAAATATATTTTCATTTGATAGTTATGAAAATAGATGCTAATTAGTTAAACATATATATGTTCTCATTGTTTAATTTTGTACATTTGGCAAATATAAATTAATGCTACAATGGTTACTATCTCTATGTAATGGAGTAAAGTTGAATACAAATCATACATATTGAATGAAAGCTTCTAATAAGATGTTCCATACAAAAGTACAAGGCGCACTAATGATAAAACAAGTGCAACAATTATCGTGCTGGTGCTATTAATTTACAGATTCAAAAGTTAAAATACATCCTGTTTATGTCCAATACCATGTATTTTTAATTCTTTTAATCTTTTTTCGAAGGGAATGAAGGGATATACCTGCATGTTATTGAACCGATTAAATGTCTTATGGCATACAGTGCAGGAGAACTGTGTGGTGCCAACAAGGATCTCGGCAGGAGACGGTATCCAGTACTGACTTGGGACATGATTGCCACTGCCAGGTGTAACTGCTGGTTGGTTCTCACAATTTGTAGAGTTGGTGCCAGGCGGCGCTATGGATAATGCGATCGTTAGGTCAGAAGGCTCGGAAGGAAAAGCAAAGGCAGAAGCTGAGATAGAAGCAGAGGCAGTACAAGAAGAAAAGCTAGAAGAGGTGTAAGAGGAGTTAGGGTTTTGGTGGCCAGGAGGCCAAAGAGTGAGAAGTAGCATGGACTGATCTTCTTCTTCTTCCTCAAAATTTTTGTGGAAGTGCATTGTTAGGTTTGAAGGATATTTAGGGTTGAGTTTTGGGCAAGTGATTAAAGGAGTGATGAGGAGTTGTCCAAAGAGATGGGTAAGGTTCGTTTCTATTTATAGATGTAGAAAGAGAAAGAGTGAGGGAGTGGAATGAAATCAATGATTAATTGGCGGATGAATCTAGTAGGACGAGAAAATGGATCAAAATGTAAAATTAAAAGGAGAACTGAAAAGCAAAATGCATGGGTACCAGTATGGGTTGTGGCCTTGTGGGGGCAGGGTAATTAATATTAAGTTATATATATATATATATATAGAGAGAGAGAGAGAGAGAGAGTAAATATACATCAAATTATTTTCTTGAACTTAACTCAAAATATATATTAAATTATTTTCAAAATTTAATTTATCATTTTCATAAAATTCTTTATATGAAAATCTTATGGGATGCAAAAATATGAAGTGTTTTGAGCTTTCTAAGTTATGATTTTTAATTTTTGAAAATGAGCTCTAAAAATAATAATAATATATTCAATATTTGAACATTATTTTTTAAAATTAAAAACGATGACTTAAAAAACTCAAAACACTCTAAATTTTTACATCCCATAAGATTTTCATATAAATAATTTAATGAGCATGATAAATTAAATTTTGGAGATAAGTTGATGTACTTTTTGAGTTAAACTCACGGAAGACCTTCGTCAGCTTAACCTCACGAAAGGCCTTCGTCAGCTTAAGCTCACGGAAAGCCTTCGTCAGTTTAACCTCACGGTATCTTTACTCTATATGTGTATATATATAGAGAGAGAGTGTGTGAGGCTATGGTGCTTAGTGAAGCACAAAACCTCCTGTGCTTCACATCCGTATCTCGAATTTGAAAGTTCAAACGGCCGATCCAAATCGTTGAACATGATCTTCAAATTGAACTATCTTTGGAGATCAAAATTTATATTTTTTTGAAATTTTTTTCTATTTTTTAGATGGATACAAAATCGCTAGTTTTGGATGGTGCAGAAATCGTTAGAACAACAAACTTTGTACCCATTTAAAAAATAGCAAAAAATTCAAAAAAAATATAAAGTTTGATCTCCAAGGATATTTCAATATGAAGATGAGGTTCGATGGTTTGGATCGGCCATTTGAACTTTTAAATTCGAGATATGGACGCGAAGCACAGGAGGTTTTGTGCTTCGCGAAGCACCACAGCTCTCTCTCTCTCTCTCTCTCTCTCTCTCTATATATATATATATATATATATTGAGTTTGGCAACGGTGCTACGCGTAGCACGTACGGTCCGTGTGCTACGCACCGTTTCTCCGTCTTCAAAGTTTAAATAGTCGATCCGACCGGTCAAAATATTTTTCATATGAAAAACTTGGTGGAGACCAAATTTTATATTTGTTATAATTTTTTACTATTTTTTAAGATAGTTAGAAAATCACTTGATTTAATTATTATGAGCCATTCAAAAAGAGTCATTTTCTAGCTATCTTAAAAAATAGTAAAAAAATCTAAAAAATATAAAATTTGGTCTCCAACTAAATTTTCATATAAAAAATATTTTGACCAGTCAGATCGACCATTTAAACTTTAAAAACGGAGAAACGGTTCGTAGTACACGAGCCATCCGTGCTACACGTAGCACCGTAGCCAAACTCTATATATATTTATGTATATATATATAGAGTGGAGATACCATGAGCTTAACTCAAAAAACATATTAAATCATCTCGAAATTTTAATTTATCATTCTCATTAAATTCTTTATATAAAAATCTCGTGGGATGCAAAATTTTGGAGTGTTTTGAGCTTTTTAAGTCACCGTTTTTAATTTTTTAAAATGATATTCAAGTATTGAATATATTATTATTATTTTTAGAGCTGATTTTCAAAAATTAAAAACCACAACTTAAAAAATCAAAACGCTCCAATTTTTTGCATCCCATGAGATTTTCATATAAAGAATTTAATGAGAATGATAAATTAAAATTTCAAAATGATTTGATATGTTTTTTGAGTTAAGCTCACGGTTTCTCCTCTCTCTCTCTCTCTCTCTCTATATATATATATATATATATATATATATATATAGTGAGGCTATGGTACTTTGCGAAACAGAAAACCTCTTGTGTTTTAAGTCCATATCTTGAATTTTAAAGTCCAAACGGTTGATCCAAACCATTAAAAATGATTTTTATATTGAAATATCTTTGGAGATCAAATTTTATATTTTTTGAAACTTTTTGCTATTTTTTAGATGGGTGAAAAATCAGTAGTACGGACGACGGATGTGGAGTATGGGAGGTTTTATGTTTCGCGAAGCATCATAGTCTCACTATATATATAATTAGGCTATGGTGCTATGCATAGAATGTATCGTCTTCGTGCTATGGATTATTTTTTCATTTTTAAAGTCTATATAGTCGATCCAAACATCTCAAAATGATTTTCGATATGAATATCTAGATATAACTCAAATTTTATAATTTTTAGAATTTATAGAATTTTTAGATGGTTAAAAAATCACTTCTTTTGAATGACTAATAATAATTAAATCAAGTAAATTTTCAACCATCTAAAAAAATAGTAAAAATTTTTAAAAATTATAAAATTTGATCTATATCTAGATATTTATATGAAAATCATTTTGATCAGTTTGGATCGACCATTTAGACTTTAAGAATGAAGAATTGATCCATAGCACGGAGATAATCTGTGTTATGCATAGCTGGAGCTTAGTTAATTCACATCTCTATAAACATAGTTCGAGCTTAGTTAATTCACATCTCTATCTATCAGAATTATCACGGTTAATTAACCTTACTACTTTGAAATTAATTTGACCAATTACCGGAATAGAGGAAGAAATTAATTTAAAAGATAAGTTTCTAGTACTTCACTAATTGAAAATGCTTCTCTACTAGAGAAAAATATCATTGCACACGCAGCTAGGCACAAATATGATAACTTGTAACAGTAGTTTAATTAGTATCATATATCGGTGTTTAGTGTGGTAGATTATATTTTTTTATGAGTTTCTTGCTGGATTTATTTCTTGATGTTCCAAAACAGGGAATTTATAATATAATTATCGGTTACGAAATTATGATAAAAGATACGGATTCCCAGCTTGCACATGTTATATATATTATTTTATTAAAAATAATTTATAAATCTCAAAACTTTCTTTTCCCTCCAGTTTCTTTACTAGATTATTTTTTTCATGTTATGTTTTCCATTTCTTAATTGCTACTACCTAGTTGCTATGACCAATAATATAACATGAAAAATAAACTAGAGTGATAGATTCAATTTTTCAGCAAGTAAACCCTTGACAATCATAATATATAAAAGAAAAGAAGCAGACCATCTGATATTTTCGTTTTAATTAACATACAACAATGAGAAGTAGAGAATTTTGAGATGAATCAAATTAAATGTCGACTGTTAACCTTACCAAAAGAGTCGTATAATTAGTTCATCTAAATAACTGATTCAACAAGGTCATATTTAAACATATTAATTAAAAATTATACTTGTAATGATTTCATGTCATAATTAACTGGAGGGCTTAATTCCAAAAAAAAAAAATCACATCACATGGGATCGCAGGTACAGTGGATTGTCCATAAACCTCAACCTAAAATCAAGGTATTTTGGAGGGTTCTGATAGGAGAGGAGAGACAAGCCCAGTAAAGGAAAGTAAGCGGGACCCAATACGGAAGCTGGGCCCACAACAAGCAGTGGCATGCAGGTGCACGACTTCCGATGCACAGGAAAGGAAGTGTGTTTAATACTTTAATTTATGTTTAGCTTTGTTGTCCTCCGCCATATATGATATGATCGATATATATTGGTCTCTGGTTTGGTTGGCTCTGATGGAGTTTACCTTTTCTGGATGTATTCACTCCTGTCTTTAGCCTTAGCCGGTTTTAGCTAAGTTCGGTTCTTTATTCTTGAGAATAAAATTTCTTTTGCTTAATTATGTACTGAGAAATTTCAGTTCTGTGATGAAAACTGGGATGAATAAATATAAAATGCTTTAAGTTTTGCCCCTCTAATATATTGATACGTTGACAGTAAACAAATGTGCATGTTTACTGACGAAAATTTTAATAAAGAGCTGATCGTACAAATTTTTATCAGTAATTTTATTGTGCAAATTTTTATCAACAATAATATTTCTTACCCGAACTGCCCGTGCATAAATTTTTATCAATAAATTAATTGTACAAATTTTTACCAGTAATAATACTTCCTGACCACAGTGGCGCCCTGTATAATTTCATAAAAAATATAAATTTGTATATCTGATCATCTCTAATATTTTTTTCTATGTAGTAAATGTCTGACCCCTTCAATATCGCCCTCCCTCCTAAATCTAAAATTCTGGCTCCGCCTCTGTCTGACCGAACTGCCCTATATAATTTTTTATCAATAAATTAATTGTGTAAAATTTTATCAGTAATAATATTTTTTGACCGAACTGTCCGTAACTATATAAAATATAATACATTTCTTTACTAAAATTTAACTCGTCAATAACCTTAGGGTAAAATAAAGAACGTTATATCACTACCAAACTGGGATACGAAGGACTAAGAACTAAAAACTAGGTTAGGTTTTTTAGGATGGGGTTGAGTATTAATTCCTATAGGAGCAGGATTGCTTCTGTTTTCTCTCTCAACTAGTACAAACATCACTGTGACATTTTAAGCAAACAAAAAGGGATCTCTCGTGTGAGAAGATTGAATGGTTCATACCAATGATTTAAAATAAGGATTTCAATATACGTGCGAATGGTCATCGCATACCGCATATGCGGATTTTCATGCGGAGTCTTATATGCGGATTTTATATCTATAATATAATAAATAGGAGTATAGAATATTAGAAAAGAAGAAGATGATCTAGTTATTTCAATGTTTATATAATAGCACATTTGTGCAAGTTCAATTAATCTCAATAAAATATATATTATTTTTATAAATTTTTAAGATATTTTTTCATTTTTTTATGATATATACCGTATATTAGATGAGTTTTTTAGCTTTTATATAATATATACCGCATACTGAGGCTGCACAAACCGCATATTGAGCTGCACAAACCGCATATTGAACCGCACATACCGCATATTGGACCAAAATCGCATATTAACACAATATATTATTTTGAGTACGGTCCGACCACTGCATACGCATATGCGTCCGCATGGACCGCATTTTAAAATAGTGGTTCATACCTTTCTCAACGTGCTCGATCAATTAATGCAAGATTTAGTAAATTATTATTAGCTGGCTGTGATATATATATATATATATAGAGAGAGAGAGATATGCTAAGGTGCTCCATGAAACATCAAACCTCTTGTGCTTCACGTCCGTATCTCGAATTTAAAAGTTTAAATGGCTAATCCAAATCGTAGAACATGATCTTCATATTGAAATATCTTTCGAGATCAAATTTTATATTTTTTGAATTTTTTGCTCTTTTTTAGATGGATACAAAATAACTAGTTTTGAAAATCAGTTCTAAAAATAATAATAAAATATTCAATGTTTGTATATTATTTTCAAAAATTAAAAAAAGTGACATGGAAAACTCAAAACATCCCAAATTTTGGTACCCCATAAGATTTCAATATAAAGAATTTAATGAGAGTGAAAAATTAAAATTTGGAGATCATTTGATATACTTTTTGAACTAAGCTCACGTGAGCTTAAGAACATCGTAGATTTTCTCTCTCTCTCTCTCTCTCTCTCTATATATATATATATATAGAGAGGTCTTGATTCCATAAGTGAGCTTAAAACCCCGAAAAAGTTCACTCAAAAGTTCTTTATATCTTGATTTTCTCTCTCTCTCTCTCTCTATCTATATATATATATATATATATATATATAGTTTGTCTAGCATGCTTCCATTATCATTTTAACTGAAATTCTAATGAGTCAAATTTTACTTTTTTATGTTCATAATTTCAATTTAAGTATCTCAATAAATTCTTTATATCATAATCTTGTAGAATACTAATTTTAATCATGTTTAGAGTTAGTTTACTATACTTAATGATTGTTGAAAGATAGCCCTGAAATAATATAAAAATAATAAAAAGTATATGTCAAAAAAGATTACTTTCTAAAAATCATTATTAAACTAACTCCAAACACGATGAAAAATAGTATACTATAAGATTATCATATAAAAAATTTATTTAGCTACTTAAATTAAAATTTTGAGTTTGAAAAATTAAAATTTGACTCGTTAACATTTCGAGTTGAAATGCTAACGTATGTATGCTAGACAAACTATATATATATAGTTTGTCTATGGTGCTTCCAGTAGCACTTCGACCGAAACGCTATCAGTCCAAATTTTAATTTTTCATACTCAAAATTTCAAATTTAAGTAGCTAAATAAAATCTTTATATCATACTTATAGAATACTATTTTTATCGTGTTTGGAGTTAGTTTACTATGCTTAATGATATTTAGAAAGTAAGCATTTTTAACATATAAATTTTATTATTTTTGTATCATTTTAGGGCTATCTTTTAAAAATCATTAAGTATAGTAAATTAATTCCGAACATGACAAAAATTAGTATTCTATAAGATTATGATATAAATATTTTATTGAGCTACTAAATTAAAATTTTGACAATGAAAAATTAAAATTTAGATTGGTAGTATTTCGGTCGAAGTGCTACTAGAAGCACAATAGACAAACTATATAAATATCTATATATAGAGACAGAGAGAGAGAGAGAGAGAGAGAGAGTTATGCTATGGTTAGTCGTGATGTACAAAATATTTTTGTATTTCACGTCGTATATCTCATTTTTAAATTCAAAACACCGATTTGACCGTTAGAAGTGTTTTCCATATTGAAATATGTTTGGAGACTAAATTTTACATTTTTTAGAAAAAAATTCTATTTTTTTTGACGATTAGAAAATATTTTTTATTAAAAAATCATAAACTCAATGCATTTTCATCCCCTAAAAAAATAGAAAAAATTTCAAAAAAATATATAAAATTTGATCTCCAAACATATTTCAATATGGAGAATACTTTTAACGGTCAAATTGGTTTTTTCGAATTAAAAAATGGGAGATACGATACGAAGTACAAAAATATTTTGTACTTTATGACTAACCATATCATCTCTCTCTCTCTCTCTCTCTCTCTATCTATATATATATATATATATATGAGTGAGGTTATAGTGCTTTGTAAAGAAAAGAACTGATTTTACTTTGGCATGAGATTTCATATCCCAATAGCTTTAGTGATCAATCTAAGTTAAACAATATTTTTTTATATTAAAATATTGTGGGATATTAAATTTCATGATTTTTTAGATTTCTATCTATTTTTTAAATTATTTTTAAAAATATCTTTGTTTGATGTAATAAAATGATTTATTTCAGAGATGTTTTTAAAAATAATTTAAAAAATAGATAGAAAGCTCAAAAAATCATGAAATTTAATATGTCATAAGATTTTAACATAAATACATTATTGAGTAACTATATATATATATATATAGAGTAAAGATACCGTGAGTTTAATCTTACGTAGACCTTCCGTGAGGTTAACTCAAAAAATACATCAAATCATCTCGAAATTTTAATTTATGATACTCATGAAATTTTTTATATGAAAATCTGTTGGGATGCAAAAATTTGGAGCGTTTTGAGCTTTTTAAGTCTTGGTTTTTGTGCGACACTTTTTCGCGCACTCCGCACCACCGCTAGGTGGCGATGGGATGCGGAAGAAGGACACGGAGATCCCTCCTGAACGTGTATTTTAGTTGACGCCGGTTAATCTCGCCGTCTTAGACTCATTGGAATGCACATTTAGGGGTTTTTTTTAGTGATTGTGAGTACTTGTAGATTCGGATGGGCGCAAGCCCCCACCGTTAATTATCCTAGGCTATTAACCTCGAGGCACCTCTAGATCTTGAAAGGGGAAGCAAATAGTATAGCTAAATGATGGTCAAGTGGTCACGTGCTTCAGTGATCGGGATCACTGAAGCATCATGGATTTACCAACAGGTCAATCCAGTGGGATATGATGGTGAAAAGATGAACTTACTACAGATCAGTTCAATCTTTACCGCTCCGGGAGGCAATCTTACTACAGATCAGATTGACCTCTACGGAGGGATGGAAGGTGAGTCTACTACAGAACGACTCAAACTTAGTTGACCTAGAAGATGAACCTACTACAGAACGGTTCAATTTTTACTAGTCAACGACCAATCACACAAGATACAACTCGAAGCACTTAGCCGGTTGATCTTGAGGTTGGTGAATCAGGAGAAGGGCGGATTTGGCCCACATATTTCTTCTCACTGATCTTCTAGATCATGAATTTCAAGCACTAAGCTGATCCATAAACATAGGAACACAACTGCACACAAAGTCAAACCTGAAGCACTGAGCCAGTTTGACATTGAGGCGTGTGTCAGTGAAAGAACCTACTACAGAACGGTTCATATTCACTGTTTGAGGATGAATCTACTACAAAACGATTCAATCCTACAATCTCGGAGATGAACTTACTACAGATCAGTTCAATCCCCTGAACTAGAAGACAAACTTATCAACGGATTAGTTTAGTCTTACTAGTTTGACTGGTCATGAATTACTTGTTCATGATACAGAGTCATCATGATGTCACCTCCTTGGACATCATTATGTTCTTCTATTTTGAAATTAACATGTTTGCTCATGCTTGATGTCATAGTCTTGGTCATTCTTCGACGGGCGTCAAGATGTTCTTGTCTCGACTGGCTGTTCTAAATATTGCATTACTTGTGCAAAAATCACTGTATTACTTCACACCCTTTTGTGTGAGCATATTTGATCACCACTAAATCATGAGTCCTGAGCACCTAGCCGATTCACAGATTCAGGGTTAACTTGTGCACAATATTAGACTCGGGGCTCTTGGCTGGTTTAACATTGAGACATATTTATCAGATGATGAGCTCAAAAACTATCATATATGTTATGTCTCATCAGCAGTCAACAAGGTGTATCATCACCTTGTTGATCATTCACACTCTAGAAATCGTGTAACGATTCAACAAATCGTTACAACGCTTCAACAAATCGTTATAATGTTTCTACAAACCGTTATAACGCTTTCAGGAGATATCAAACTTGTTAGAGAATTGGTCAATAGGGGTCAAAACGTTGCTAAATCTCTATATATCGTTATAACGATTTGAGGAATCGTTACAACGATTCTTTAACATATGTTGACTTGTCAGAGAATGGTCAAAGTATTGCTAACGTCCTGTGAAGTGTTATAACGATTTGATGAACCATATAACGATTTAAGTAATCGTTACAACGATTCCTCAAAACATATTGACTTGTCAGAGAATAGTCAAAGCGTTGCCAACGTCTCGTGAAATGTTCAACGCTTTGGTGAACCGTATAACGATTCCTTATTTTTTTTGTTTCATTTTATATATATATATATATTTTTTTTTACTTTTATATATTTTATTATTATCTATTATTATTTTTTATTTATGTGCTTATATATTCTTTCCTTTCTCTTTTTTTTATTTCTTCTTTCTTTCTTTTTTTTCTTCTTCTTTTTTGTTATTTCATATATATATTTTTATTTCATTTACTATTCTTTTTTTATTATCATCTCATTATATATTTTTATTATTATATATTTTTTATTTTTATGTATATGTATTTTTTTTATTATTATCATTGTATATTTTGTTTCAAACTCCATTTATTTCTCCAGAAAATGAGTCACAAAAATAATAAGAAATAAGTTGGCTATTATTTAATATTTTTATTTAGATTTTTGAATTTTCCTATAATAATCAAAGTAATAGGATTTTGTTATTTTTATTTTAAACTCTATTTATGATAGAAAATAAATTGTCTATTATTTAGGATTTTTATTTAGAAAAATACTATGAAAAATAAAAAATTTTTAGAAATAAATTTGAGTTAATTCGGAGTTTGGGAACATTTTTAAATGATTTATTTACTCTTTATTTTTAATTTTCTGTCATTTAATTGATTATTAGGCTTAATAGACTGGGCTTCAATCTGGGTCGTCGGATCTATATCAAGATTAGCACGGATCTTTTATTTAAATCTTTACTCTATTTGGGCTGTTAGATCTGTTTTGAGATTAAATCATATAAGATGAGAGGTCCAGATTCGTTTATTATTTTCTTTTAAATTGTAACTTATCACAGACATTCGATCTCCCCAAGATTCACGCATATGCTTCAATGTTTGTGCTCGTGCATTAATACTCGTGCTGCTGCGTCTCTTTGACTCTCCGATCAATGACGTCTTCAAGATTCGTGCTCTGGTGGCGTCGCCGGCGATGGGACCACCATTTTCCGATCATATAGATGCCTTAGCATCGTCTTACCATAAGGAACCTTTTCGTGGTATCCGATTGATGATCCATGCAGTGAATCGTGTTGTGCACTAGTGCCAAATAGGACAAATTGGTACCGCGGTATCAAATTCCAAATCTCACAAATTCAATGCAATTGATCGTTATTTTTAGCAATTGATCACTCAATTCATGTCACATATGTATGTTAATACATTTTAACATGATTAGCATAATCCAAATTGATTTGTAACTCTACTCTATTGAGTGCTAATTGAGATGCAATAATACCGTTCGGTACTGATCACGATTTACTCTAAATTCCTATTATTCATCTATTTGTAATGCCATCAATGCGTTTAACAAGCTTCATAACATCTATCTCAGTCAAAATATACTCAATTACATATGCAATTCCTTTTAATTTTCGATCTGAAGCTCAATTCTAACAACGAGACGCGATAACAGTATCATACTCTCAAATCAGTCGAGTTCTCAAGCTTATAACTGAGATCAATCGACTTTAAATGATACTATAGACCTTAATGCATATAGTATGAATAAGAATTAAGATAATCTCAACTTGAGAATGAAGAATTAGATGAGAAATCTAACTGTTATCGAGTTCTCAAATAAAATACTGAGATCAATCGACTTAATAGTGTTATTTATCAATCTACAAGCAAAATTCATCAAAGAAAATAGAAGATTCACACTTTATAAACTTGTAACTTGTGAAGGAAAGAGGAAAATCAAAGGAAAATTGATAGAAATCGAGAAAGTTCAAAAACAAATGGCACAGTATTATACTGTTATTCACAAATTCAATTGCGATTACATTTTCAAACCTTAATTTTCAAGAATTAAACTTGCTAACTCTCAATTAACAATGCACAGAGCTTAAAACTTACCTCAAATTGAACAATTGAGATGAATGAATCGAGTTCTCAAGTTTAAAAACTGAGATCAATCGATTATACCGATTCTTCTTCTTCTTTTCCTTACACTCTCTGAATTCAATCTCTCTCTATTCTCTTTGTCTCTCTCCTTTCTTCTTGTTGTCTTTTTCCTCTCGTTGCTTGCTTCTCTCTGTGTGTTCTTTTTCTCTCCTCTTTTCTGCCTCTTCCTCTTTTTTTTTGTGCTGGTTGGGTTTATATAAGCAATTGAAAAGAGTGCACACAAGGGATTATATCATACACCATCTATATATCAACAATTGAACTGTTCTGGTCTATGCACACGGTCTTTACTTTTTGTTAGCCATTCTGTTATAGTGTGGGCCCCTTTTCAAACGAATCCAAGGTGGGTTCTTTGACTGTTGACCGAATTTGACTCCCCCCCTCACTTCTCTTCATTTACAGAACCTTCTAGGCCTTTCTAGATGCTATTTATACTCACTTCAACACACCAAGGCTGCCTATTTCCTCTCTGCCATTATTGTTCTTTCACTCACCTGAGTTCAAGCTTTGATCAAAACCATATCTCTTCTACTCAATTACCATTATTGATTACTCTAGCAGCATCGTGTGGGTGTGTAGAGCCTATATGCATCACCAATTTGAGTTTAAAGTGCAAGGTTTTAACTTTCTTTAATCTTGACTCAATTGTTTCAATTCAACTCACAATTGTTGTTCCTTTCTTCATTTAGAATATCGCCTAAGTGAGTAGAAGAGATTTGCATTATCAATTTTGAAGTTTGATGCAAGGATTGAAGTGCCTCATTGATCACCCGAGGTGTTCATCTCTCTCAATCACTCTATTCACTTGCTACTTTTCAATTTTGATCATTCACACATCTTCTCTTATGCATTTGGCAGCTCTAGCTAAAATAACTCAAAGTTTGGAGCTATAGATAGCTTGATCACCTCTAATGGCGCCCTCAGCTTCATCGAAGAGAAGAAGAGAGAGAGGGGGGAGAAGAAAAAGTTCCAGGGAAGCTGAGCTCGGCGCACAAGATCCACAACAAGGTAGGGGCCCACCGTCAGAGGCAACAAATCATGTGAGCCAGGTACACACTTATTTTCCCTTTGATTTAAATTTTTGTTTAGATCTGCGCACAGACTTGGTATACCATTGCTTGTATAGAACATACACTCATAATGGATTGATTAGTTTTCTGCTTAGGCTTAATTGATCTGACTTGACACAACCTATAGGGCCACCTAGTTAATCACTCTATTAATAGCTTGTGTTAGTGTTAATGTGTGCTGAGGTGGGTTGCTGCTATGCTTTCATGTGGCATGTGAGTGTTGAGGTGTGTTGCTGCCATGCTGCCATGTGGCATGTGAGTGTTGAGGTGTGTTGTTGTTATGCTTCCATGTGGCATGTGAGTGCTGAGGTGGACCTATCATGGCCTGCCACGTGACATGTTGGTGAGACCCACATGTCAAGTCAGTGTAGTGGTGGGGCCCATATGGCTGAGGTTGACCAATGAGGTGCTGCCACGTGACACTTTCTCTCTCTTCTCTAATTCTGTGTGTATGTTTAAGACCCCCATTTTGCACCCAGCAGTGTTTTTATCCCCAAGTTGTACCCAGAGAAGCCTGTGATCAAATCTCAGCCCTTGATTAATTTGTTTTTCTCATATGATTTTATTCTGATAGCTCCATTTATCCAAAAATCATGAAATTTTCATCAAAAATCTCTAAATTCATGATGATCACCTCTGTAATTTTAAATTCTACTTTTGCCCCTACCTCCTTGCATTAAAAATTCATTTGCCAAGAAAATCATATTTCCCTCTTTAAATTAATCCCATATTTTAATTATAGCTCAGTGTCTCTACCAAATAAAATTCCTTCTTGCAAAAACTCCCCCTAATTAAACACCGATTAGACTTATATTGATGTTCATTAGGGTTTGATTTGATCAAAGGCTGATTACTTATCAACAATTGATATAAATCTAGACTTGATCAAATTGTTGCTCACAACTTTGGCACCTGATCAGTCTTGTAAAATTGACTTTCAATCCATACTCATGAAGGTGATTTGGTCAACAGCTGATTACTTGTCAACAATCGACACAAATCTTGGCTTGATCAGGTGGTTTTCACAGCTTTGGCACCTGGTCAGCCTTGAAAACAAAATCACACTAAGATTTATTGTGATTGGCTGTATCAAAATACTGGCTTGGCATTAACACGATTCTTTGTTGTACAGAGATTGTATTGATTCAGCTCTTAGGGTTTGCTTTGAGAATTAATTTTCAGGGTTTGATCTTGATTTCCTTAATGTCAGTCACTGAGGTGTGGGATCTACCTGTCAGTGAACAATAATCAAATGGATGACCTCTCAGGAGATTTTCTCTCCTGAATCTCCTGAGGGTCATCCACCTCGAATGAATAGGAGGTGGCAGGGCTTTTATACCTTCGACCCTTTGTCGAGGATTTTCTTGTGGGACAAATAAACTTTTTCCGTGGCTCAACAGCGACTTCTTCTGACTAGGTGGACCCTCTCTTCTTGCCTTTCTCTCCTCTTTCTTATGATTTATTACTGATAATTGATATTTATCATTACTTGCCCAGCTGCTTCATCCTTGAAATTTTTCAAGGGTAAACAAAGAGTCACCCACCAAGACGGGTCCTGAACGCTTGAAGGGCGTGTCTTGGTGCGTTATTTTCTAGTTGTTCATAGCATTTTCTTTTCTTCATATATTGTAGATTCTTCTCATGGCACCATCCCGCGACGTCTCATGAGTCACTATCATTCTTTGTATGAGGATCCTGATGATTGGACTCCTCTCGTCTCAGCCATCCGAGCGACTCTTGTCTACCCGCGAGGCGGTGGTTTGTTCTTTAGAGATGATCAGCCTCACGACATCATGCCTCTACAGCCCCGAGGTGTCGCTTCTACAGCTCCCTTGACTCATCTCCTGGGCAAGGAGATTATTGATGGAGAGGCTTACAGATGGACTACTGCCCCTTTCGTCGCCCCTTTAGAGTGCCACAACTACCAGTTAGAGTGGACTCGATATGTGCTCATGCGGGAGGAGACCATGCTTGAGCGTGCCGGGATATATCACTTGATCTTTTTGTCGATGTTTCACTATCACATCGATACTCCTTGGCTGCGGGCCTTTTCTGAGAGGTGGAACTATTCCACCAACACTTTATTCATTGACAACCGAGAGTTGACCCCGACTCTCCTGGAGATGCAGTAGTTGACTGGGTTGCCGATCTTTGGTGGTTTTATGATGAGTTCATAGTCTCACCTGCTGATTTGAGAGACTCATCTCGATTTCAGCATTCACTACAGAAGACTTATGAGATTTATTACCACATATGGAGAGACCATCCCGGAGTTCCATTTAGACATTGGATAGCTTATTTCACTGACCGGGTTCACACTCGTCCCGAGGGCCTAGCTTCTACTCGGGATCCATTTGGCATAGGTAGGCTTGAGATCCTTCATGACGGTCCCATCCCTTCTCAGGACACACTGTGCTCTCACAACATGGATCGAGAGACATACTTGACTGCTTTCATCTCTTGGTAGATTTATTACTTTTTATTACCTAGTTCTCCGGCATACACCATCCGACCCTCTATATTCATCATGGCGAGTCTGATCGCGCGTGACGATAGGATTTCTTTGGTCGTGCCTGTGCTGGCCAACATTTACAGATGTCTTCGTGGTTTGACTTCATCTCGTAGTCCTTCATAATGCCAGGAGCTGATCCTGTGGCATCTGATTAGCGGATGGCTCCACATGCACTGGTCTGGCTCATATGACCTCGACATGGCGATTGCGCTGCGAGACCGCCTACCTTTATTGAGTGACTTGGCTGGGGTGCAACCAGCTTCATTGACTCCAGAGGCCGCTAGGTATAGATTCTTTAGGAGCCAAGACCACTTGTGTTTCTCTCGAGATAGGTCGGCGGCTCGTGGGGTAGCTAGAGATGTTGATAGGGTTGTGATTGACAGTAGGGTTTCATCTTCCGACCCTTCTAGTATCCGAGCTAGGCCCACTGACTTGGAGTACCTTATTAGCATCCGTCAGGGTTTTCTTCCTCTCAGACTGGGCAGTTATATGTTCATTGAGCCTTATTCGCCACATCGATGCGCACATCAGTTCGGCTTGGATCAGGATATTCCCGCACCTCTTCTTCGTCCTATGTCTTTAGCGGCTGACTTGGAGGGTATCGGATGGTGCTACACTCACCTTTTTCGATTAGGCACAGGTACTCGTTGTTAGATGGTATCCACCTCTAGGATTTTCACCTTCTCGAGGCGTTATCAGCAATGGTCTTACGAGGCCATCCGCTCTTATCAGTCGTATACTCCTCTAGTGGTCGTTCGGAGCACATGCCCATGAGATGGACATGCCTTACTAGATGGCACTGTCTCACGTGACCGCAGCCTTTTCCCAAACATTGCCATAGAGCTCGTTGACTTTCAGGGCTTGGACAGTCGATTTTCTTGCACTTCTGTCAGGACTATACTCACAAGTTTATTTCATCATCATTTTAGATTATCTCTATTTTGGTAAGTCTCGTCTGCATCTCGATCGACTTCCTTTTTGATTTATGGCTAGCTTATGAGCATGATCACGCGGAGCCCGGGTTCTCAGTCCCTCGTCCACGAGCTATCGGCATTTATTCTCAGCCACCTGCCGAGCCACCGGCTTCAGCCACCATGAGAGGAGATCAGGATAGCATCTCTCGGCCACCTTCTCCATTTTCTTTTCCTTCTCTCACTCAGGGTGATCTTTTCTTTATAAATTTGTCTTCTTTTACTTAGGCGCATTTTAGCCGCAGCTCGGGTTAGAGTTCATTATTATCATACTTTCTTCTCTTTTACTTCCCAGCTCACGAGGCACCCGCCGACGCCAACGGATGTCATATCTTTAGTATTCTGCACTGACTCTATCGTCGCAGTCTATGTGCATCATTTAGTATTTAGTATTTAGTTGCTATTCCGCACTTGCATTTCTATTCGACATGCAAATTTTACAGACTCTGAGGCTGATCATGATGATATGGCATCCCCACATCGCTCAGAGTCTTTCTTTCATGACGGTTCTGCCTCACCGTCGGTCTTGCTAGTGCCACCGGAGATGGTGACTCATTTGAGGTGGTTTTGGAGTGAGTTTCCACACTCATGAGATTAGAGGATGCTTCTCCCTAGAGAGGATCCATTGGTTGTCGAGCCCGTAGGCGATGAGCCAGCATTGATTGAGGGAGGGCCATCTCACGTCTCTTCATCTCCTGACAGGCGGTCTCTCATGATTATAGACGGTGCAATCTCATCCGAATTCACAGACAATTGGGTAGGGGACTTGACCGAGCATGCTGCAACCGATTACGACTATGAGCTGGATGAGAGTTGGCTGGAGGAGCAGCTACTCAACAGCCCAGAGGCGGAGGTCCCGACCAGTGGGAGTCTCGCTGAGGCCCACGTCTCTCCTGGTACTTCTCATTTCCTTTGTTATTTGCTCGCGACTTACTTTTCCATGTACTCACGCCTTTTATTTTATCTTATAGCTGGGTCTAGTACGCCTGCGGGTCTTCCCGAGGCGACCGATGTGCCTACTTCCATCCCAGTTCCGCCGTCTCAGGCGACGAGGTGATAGGTCAAATCTTCTCTTCCTTTACCATTTCTTTGATTGCGATTGATTGTCTGACATGCTTGTTTTGTTGCAAATATCACACTGGGAGATGTGAGACTCGCCTTGGCTGAGTTGGTGGACTCACTTTAGGGCACCTTCTTCAGGGATTACCCACTTGGATCTTGAGATCTTAGATTTCCTACCTAAGGACATCCCTTTTGCCTGGTACGGGCTGATGCGGGACACCATCGCGCCTGCTCTACTCATTGCACCTCACCTTGAGAGCGGTTTCATTTCTAGTACGTGTGAGGAGCTGCTCGGGCTTACCAAGATTCGAGCTCCCTTGTATACTAGCACGAGTTAGAGGTCCATGAATTGCGCAGGCATTTGGAGGCTGCTCGACTCCGCTACCTTCAGTAGCTTTCTTCTTGTGCCACTCTCCGCTCCATGGGAGTCAGTGGTGAGCCCGCTCGACTTCTTGTGCAGGAGCTAGAGGATCACAAATCATCGATAGAGGGCTTCTCCAGGTATCTGGTGGGACGTCTCTCGAACTTACAGATTTATTTGAGCACCCGAGACAGAGCCTTTACCTAGTTTTGGACTCTGAGACAGCTTGAGAGGAGGACATGCGCACACTCCATGCCTACTTGAATGCGATTAGTGTCGCGTTGTTTGAGCTGGAGTCCCGCTTCTCGGGCTCATAGATTGCACTTTGTATCTTTCTTCTTTCTTTTCTTTACCACGCTTATGATTATGTACAGGATACTTGCGTGGATGTTTGTTTATTGATTGACACTTATTGATCTCTTTGTTATGGATGATGCTTGCTTTTTTATTACCCCTTTGTCACTTCCTCTACAACGCGGGAAATATTCCACTGATTTTACACTACACACTCCCAATCTTAATTGTAAAAGCGTCTAATACAACTGCTTTTATAACATCTAAGTACAACAATAGAAAGGAGAAAACTTCACAATACTCTATTACACTTTATTCTATACACAGCTTCTTTTATTTATTATAATATGGAATCTAAGTAACCGTGGTATTTTACGGATACCGAACCTGTCTGTATTGACCTCTAGGCCGGGTACATCATAAACTCGTTTAACCAGTGTCAATTGGATTACGGATGCAATTGACAACACCATTTTGTGGATGCTCCTTGTATACTTGATTGATATTTATTCTAGAAGCTCACCCACTCTCCTCTCATTTGTGCACCTTTGTGTGCTAAAATGGAAACTGACCTTCACTCATCTCCACTCAATTTGTTTTGTGGGGATCTTACCCTCAAACATCCATCACGCATCCCTGCGAGACAGAATTTCATCGGGTAGGTTCGCTCTCCATGACCAAGGTCACTTCTTTAAGTGAGTTGCTTTGTTTGACATAAAATGTCGGGTACAAATGTAAACCCTTGATCTGACCCCTCCATGATCTACGTGGGATTGTAACATACCACCTCCTTGAGCGTGTGGTGCTTTTGCGGATGAATGCACCCAACCTGATTTTTTATTTTTGACTACCCTCAAACATTCATCACACATCCCTGTGAGACAGGCTTTCATCGGGTAGGTTCGCTCTCCATGACTAAGGTCACTTCTTTAAGCGAGTCACTTTGTTTGACATAGAATATCGGGTGAAAGCGTAAACCCTTAATCTGACCCCTCCATGGCGTGCCATGGGATTGTGACAAACCATTTCTTCGGGCGTGTGATGCTTTTACGGATGAATGCACCCAACCTGGCTTTGTATAACACTCATGATGTCGGGGACAAAGGTGACAACCCCTATTGAAAAGATTTTATTTTTTACTTTAATTGAGGGATAAGAAAAATAGATTTTTATTGTTTTATTTAGATATCCTTTTATTTTTCTTGAGGAAAGTATATTTTGTTATTAGTGCTACTTGCTACTAATAGTATGAGAGTTATTTATTTACATGCCCTCGGAAGTGACTACTTATTAGCCACCAATTTGCTCGACCTATCCCTTGGTTTGGACCGCGGGCGACCAATATGAGCAACTTTCGTCATTGGGCGACATATAGTTTGAGGACAAACTGCAAACCCTGCTTATTTTTGTGTTTATTCTGTATCAAATGGATAAACCAAGTGGTATTTGTATTGTGAACCCAAACACCAAAGCTCTCGCCTTACACTCTCGCGTGGTTTTGGCATTGAAGTCTTTATTCTTCTCTTTTTTTTTTTTTTGTTTTAGGGCTAGATGTGTTTGTGTGGTTTTAGATTTTTGGATGCATCTTATTTACAAATGCATGAGTAACGTTTTTGGGATTTTTATGTAGAAGTGGAGGTTAGACTTGAGTTTTGTGTTTTGTGCGCGTGCATGTAAACAAACACTTATTTCCCTTTTATTTATTTACAGTTGATACTACTAAATCGGCCCCGATCTGGGCTATGTGTAGTATTTCTTCAGATATCGCCCATTGATTGGCGGCATGGACCTTTTACCTTCGTGGTCGATGAGTTGGTATGTGCCGCCTCCGTATACCTTCTCAATGACATATGGCCCCTCCCAGTTGTCTTCTGTTTGATATAAGTGGCATTCATTAAGGGACCCCTCCAAGCATGCTGCGTCATCGCAGTTGTAACCCAGCCCTCGGGTGTATTTTATTTTGCCATCTAGACCCAAGATTTTATTCTGGCTACCGCTCCAGAGGCTGTCAAAGCGCTTGGCCTCTACCTTGGACATATCTCTCAGACATTTTGCCCTTTCGGCTAATTCATACAACCTCCTTTCAAAGGACGAGGTGCAGTGTCACCGCTCATTGCATTTCTTGACTCTTGTTCTATCACTCACTTTTTCTAAGTGTCATGATCATGATTCTTCAGAGATTGGGTCGAGTCACTCTGATAGAAAATTATAGCCTTGTGAATGATAGTTCTTCCTTTAATGCGTTCTACCTTCGCCGACACAACGAAGGTCTTCAGAGTCTGGATGTTGTTCACCTCCCTTGGCATGAGGTCTTTAAATGCCTTTTAGGAACCACGGTGATTTTCAGCGCTGCCATTTCCTCCCTTATTTCAACGTTCATGACTGAGTTGGAGCGGTAGATTTCTCTGATTGGTTTTTGTCTCGCAACATTGGGTTTGCTAGGTACAGGGGTGTGTGAAATCATATAGGCGACCCCTTTGCCTTTGTTACTTGGGTTATGCGGAGGTGGGTTCTGCTGAAAGCTTTTCGGGAGCTGGATTGTCCCGTTTTTGTACCCTCTTTCTATAAGATCTTTGAATACCCAGCAGTCTTCAATCGTGTGGCCCAACACACGATGGTAGGAGCAAAATTCTCCTTCGCTTGCTTTGTCTATGTCTGCGGGTCACTTACAGGACGGGAGTGTCAATCCACTTTTCAAGGCCTGCTCGAATATTTTAGCTGTTTTGCTTTTCAGAAAAGAGTATGGCATAATTTTCTTGACTTTGAGGGTTTGTATGGCAGTTGACTGTTTAAATTTCATCATCTTTTTCCCTGCTTCGTCAACTATAATAATCACCCGTTTGTCGCTAGCGGGTGTTTGTTTTTTAGGGGTCCCGAAACGGGTTCACTTGCCGCTTCCTTGAGTAGCCCGAAATTATAGATAGTTGTTTACGTCTTGATGTCCTGCATCGCCTCCCATTGTTCAGACACTTCCCTTTGTTATTTTCAATTTGGTGTCTCATTTCATTGACTGCATTCCAAATGCGAGCTTCAAAGTTTTCTCGCCATAAGCGCTCTTCGTTTACAAGTTTTGGCCTGACCGGGTTATCCCTTCCGCTGTCGGACCCCATGTTGATCATAAATGACTCCTCACTTTCATTATTTATTTCAGGTCTCTTGTAGGGTTTCTTGAGGATGTGATAGATGATCTCCTCGTCGGATTTTCTTCCCAGAGTTGACGATCATGACCAGTCTCTTCTTTAGATGTGGTGTCATCAAATTCTTCGGAGCTTTCTCCTGAAGTTGTCTCATGTGCGACCCTTTTTCGCGCGCTCCGCACCGCCGGCTGGTGGCGATGGGATGCGGAAGAAGGACACGGAGATCCCTCGTGAATGTACATTTTGGTGTTGACGTGCTGTCGTCGTCTTAGGCTTGTGGGGATGCACATTTAGGGGTTTTTTTAGTGATTGTGAGTTCTTATAGATTCCGATGGGCGCAAGCCCCCACCGTTAATTACCCTAGGCTATTAACCTCGAGGAACCTCTAGATCTTGAAAGGGGAAGCAAATAGTATAGCTAAATAATAGTCAAGTGGTCACGTGCTCCAATGATCGGGGATCATTGAAACATCCTGGATTTACCAATAGGTTAATCCAGTAGGATATGGTGGTGAAAAGATGAACCTACTATAGATCGGTTCAATCTTTACCGCTCCGGGAGATAATCTTACTACAGATCAGATTAATCTCTGCGGAGGGATGGGAGGTGAGTCTACTACAGAACGACTAATCACATAAAATACAACTCGAAGCACTAAGCCGGTTGATCTTGAGGTTGATGAATCAGGAGAAGGGCGGATATGGCCCACATGGTACTTCTCGCTAATCTTCTAGATCATGGATTCCAAGCACTAAGCGGATGCATAAACCTAGGAACATAACTGCATACAAAGTCAAACCTGAAGCGCTGAGCCAGTTTGACATTGAGGCGTGTATCAGTGAAAGAACCTACTACATAACGATTCATTCCACTATTTGAGGATAAATCTACTACAGAACGATTCGATCCTCTGGACTAGAAGATAAACTTATCGACGAATTAGTTTGATCTTACTAGCTTGACTGGTCATGAATTACTTGTTCATGACACAGAGTCATCCTGATATCGCCTCCTTGGACATCGTGATGTTCTTTCGCTTGTGCTAATGTCATAGTCTTGGTCATTCTTCGACGACGGATGTTCTTGTCTCGATCGGATATTGTTACTTGTGCTCACCGTGTTACTTCACACCCTTTTGGTGTATATTTGATCATATTAAACATGAGTTCGAGCACCTAGCGGAGGTTATCACAAAATTAGACTGAGTTTCTAACATTAAGACAGTTTATCTCGAGAGTGAGTTTCTAGAGGTTGTCATCATCACAATCAACAAAATAGGTCATTACTTGTTGTCGTTATAACGATTCAATATGTCGTTATAACGTATCCGAAAAATAGCAAACTTATTAGGGAATTGGTTAACAGGGGTCAAAACGTTGTTAACGTCTTATGAACTATTATGACGACATGATGAACCGTAAAATGATTTAAGGAATCATTACAACGATTCCTTAGAGCATATTGACTTGTCAGAGCGTGGTCAGAGCATTGCCAACGCTTTGTAAATCATTCAACGATTTGGTGAATCGTCTAACGATTGAAAGAATCGTTAAGACGATTCTTTAGATTGTGTTGACTTATCAGAGCATGGTCAAAGTGTTGCCAATGCTTTGTAAATTGTTCAACGATTAAATGAGATTCATAGGGGACCACCGAGACGGATCATGTGGCTCACGGAGACGGAGGGGTCATTTCAGCTACCATTTCACTGCCCCATCGTCTTTGATGATGTCCGCACATGGCAGCTTCAGCCACAGCCCATGCCACAGAAGGCCCAGGGGAGACATCCCCATGGAGGAGGCTGCCCCAGCAGATCCTCCGAGCCCTCCTCATGACGTCCCTCAGCAGCCACCACACATGCCACCTCATGAGGTCCCGGCCGACTGGTCGTGGCCTCAGTTTTACTCTCTTTTGACAGGTATGCAACAGGTGCAGCTGGAGACGCGTGATTCTGTGCGTCGTCTGGAGAGCGAGCAGGAGCGACAGCGCCAGACCTTGCTTGGCATCGACACCCAGGTGGGGAGTATTGACACCAGGATGACGAGTCTGGAGGTAGAGTTCGCCTCATGGGGATCTTTCCACGCGAGAGACGACGCTGGCGCAGGGCCTTGCCCTTCAGACTGATTCTCTCAGGTTGTGTTCTACTTACCCTTCTTTTACTTTTTCTTTATCTATGGTTTTGTGCACTGAGGGCAGTGCATGATTCAGCTTGGGGGGGAGTAGAAACAAACCTGAGTCTTAGGAGTAGAGTAATTAAAGTAATTTAGGAGTAGTGTAATGTAAATGGTACTAATTGAGTGTTTTGCCGACCTATTTTGACTTGATGATTTAGTTTTAACCCTATTAGAACAAAATTTGGAGAGTTTGGATGGTATAACCGCATAGCACACAAAAACACATATTGCATTCATGTCTTGATTTAACACTTGCATTTTCAAAAAAAAAAAAAATCGATTAACAAGTACAAGCGGAAAGATAAGCCTGAGGTGGAGTAAATTCTTGCAACTTGACAATATATCTTTCTGTAGGGTAAAATTGCACTTTTCTTCCTCGAGTAGAGACTCATAGGTTAATGGAAATAAACGGATGACCTCTTGTAAATTCCAACAACGTCAGGACAAGGTTGTTTACTTGCTTTGACACCTTTCTAATTTGAAAACCGAATTGCATGTAGTTAGGTTTACTTTGAAACTAAATAAAAAATGTGCTTGTGTGGTGAATAAGACCTCCAATCGACGACCCAAATAGTTTCCAATCTTTAGTCGTTCTAGTTTAAACCAAATCAAGGAGTTAACTTGACCATTTTAGGGTTTCGTTGGCAATATTCTCAATTGTACCTAGGACTTTAGTTTGGATGGGATTTAGGTCTGAATTTGAGTACGGTTTGCACCCTAGGACTTAGGTTTTTGCTTGAGGACAAGCAAGACTTTAGCTTGGGGGGATTTGATTTGTTGCATTCATATGCACTTATTTGCCCTGACATGTACTCATATTCATCCTAAAATCATCATTTCAGTTGCATTTAGGCTTTTTCTCTGCCTTGTTCTTGTTTACTGCTCTACTTTGGTCTTATTTCAGGTATATGGAGCATATGGAGCAGTTGGGACCATCACGAGCACATCAGGAGTTCCCTTTGAGACGTTTACCTCTCTGCACCTTCCTTGTGGGCCGCAAGACTTTGCTTGCGACCCGCAAGGCCAGATATGGAAACTCCAGACGCTCCAGGGCCTGTTCCTCTCACGTTTTGAGCTATTTATAGCGATTTTTTTGGAGGTTCTAGGGTTCAGCCGTCTAGACCTGACACAGGAGAAGAGGACCTGACCCTTGCTGGGTGTCTCCCTTCACGGATTTCGAGAGATATCGCGACGAGAAGACCATCTGCAAGGCCAGATTGCTGATTTTGGGTTTTTCTAGTTCTTTTGACTATGAACTCATTCTTTTACCCTCTTTTCTTGTTGTTTGCTACTATGTGTGAGTAGTAAAATGTATCTTAGGGTTAGAAAACAGATTGTTTGTCATGGATGTTGATTATAATTGATATTTGGTCGTGATTTTTATATTGAATTGATTTTATTCTCATCTTTTCCTATTGAAACTTATTTATTGCTTGGTAAGCCCGTGGATAAGGCCAAATCCAGTGTGGCATGAGTTATCAAATGATTTGCAACTGATTAGGAACTGTCTTGGTTGATTTGGAATCCGAAAATACCCGAGAGGGACATTTCGTGTTTAATCGAGAGGTTAAACAAACCAATAGAACGAATCCAATTAAAATTAGGTATAAGAGATTATCCTAAGGGTTTACAACTGTTAGCAAGTGTGTAATTACCAACAAACGAGAGTTGAGGTTATTAGAATAACGAACTGATAGTTAAGAACCAATTACGACTGAAAACCATTCTCTGCGACTGTTGCTTGCGGGCCGCAAGTGAGAGCTTGCGGGCCGCAAGAAACCATTCCAGTGACAGCAATTTCCCGAAACCCTGAGATCTTATTATTGATTGATTTAAACACCTGTTCACTTTGTTATCTTTATTTGCTTACTACCTGTTAGTGTTAATTGCGTAGTTTAATTAAAACTTTACAAAAAAAACCCCCCCTTTTTTATACAAAAATACCAAAAAGACCTACCTTTAGGATCTGAATTGAACTGAGTTTGGTTTAGAGTTTATTTCCATCCCTATGGATTCGATACCTGAACTTACTCAATGAAGTCGTACGCTTGCGATTAGTGGAGCATTTTCTAGGTTTAAAAGCCTATACGTATTTGTACCATCACTAGTTGTGCCACATGGCAGCTCTCTACTCAGCCACCTCAATAGCTGTTAACCAGATCATTAGTGCTAAGGGACAAGAACTTAACCTAACAACCAATCAGATCTTACCAAGTCAGCTCAATTAACCCTAACCTGTGCACTAATGAAACCTTTAAGTCTAAGCTCAGAGAGTTTACAGCTGGGCCCTACTAGTCAGATTTATGAGTCTAAGGCGCAAAGAACCAAGTCTACACAATAATGCTAGCTGATATTTAAAAAGAGAGAAAAGAGGAGTATGCACCTGGCTCTTGCGATCTCTGCCTCTGCACCCTCCTTCTCCTCTGACTTGGCTCACATGCGCCAGGCGCAGGCACTGAGGGGCCTGCTCCCTCTCCCCTCTTTTTACTCTTCTTCTTCCTCTCGACAGCCAAGATCGTTGAATGTGCCATCAATGGAGATTAAACTAAGGGCTGAGCTTTAAGTCAATTGCTCATGGCCTCAACTATATCATGCAAAGGAGAGCATGTGCATCATGTTAGATTTTGAAATGGTGCAGTGTAGAGAGAGATAGGGCAGAGAAAATTACCTCGAGTTGAAACCTTGAACTTATCAATTGAAGGTTGAAACTTGCAATTGATGGCTGGGAGAGCTTCTAGAACCTTAGGTGATGGTGTTAGAATAAGAGTTGAGAAGAGGTGAGTGTTGGAGATGAGAGATGCACCAGTTCACCCCTCAGCCAAGAAATGGGATGATCTAACACTATGTTAGAGCTATCAAATCGACAGAGGAGATGTACAGAGAGTTGCCTAACTCCAAATGGATGAGATTGAAGCTTTGAGATGCAAGGAATGATCAAGGAATCAGGGAGAAAAGCTGAGGCTTGGTTATAGGTTTGCAATGGAGAAGAAGATGTGAATTGGATCAATTCTATATAATGGAGCTAAGGGGTTGGAAGGGTCTAGAAGGGGTTGGAAGAGCTTGCAGCAGCATGAAGGCCGACTGATGGCCAATAAGTGAATAATTGGATGTTTTAACTACCTCTAGTCAGTTACACAGCAGCCAGGTGTACGAGGACTTGGTTTCGTGAGCCATAGGGCACCAGAGAGTAGCTGAAGGAAGTGAATTGATGAGCCAAGTGCAGATGAATAAGGAAGAGTCAAATCTGGTCAAACCAACCCAATTCTATATAAAATCCTTGATCAACAAGCAATAAAGGAGAGACATCGATCTGGCATATGATATAAATCTCATACCACACTCATAATACACTGCACGCTACACAAAGAGCCCGGAGAGCAAGTGAGAAGCCATTCAACCAATTGATCTCAACAAGTGTTGACAACTTAGTATACAATCATCTCTCTCCACTGATAGCAATCAATCTAAGAGTCTATAGCTTCACCAGAGGAGTATAGGTGAGTGTAATCGATGAAAGCCAAGAGCTTGAGATGTAATCGAACTCAGTTTTGATCATTTTCAATAAAATTCATACTGATTATGTTCATCACAATTTTCTTTTTCAATTCTGTCGAAATTCCTGATTTCTTTGGTTGAATCTCTTCATTACACTGTTGTCTTGCTATCTAAACCATTTCCTTGATATTTCTTTACTTCTTTCTTGATTGAATCGAGTGAATAACAGTTGGATTATGACTGTCAGTAAAGCTAGTCGAAAACCGAGTGATCTCCTAACTCAAATCACAGTAATTAATTGATCGAAGGTCTCTGACCTCTCAATCTCTGTGTTTGCAAGCAATTTCTTCAAGAATTTAGCTTTGAATCGAGTAATTGATTCAAATTCTTAAAGTTCATCGCTGGAACTCGTACCAATTCCATGGATGTGCATCAAAACACCATAATTGATCAAACTAATTGCTTTGATTGATGTACGCTGCATAGGCGATGAGTTATGTGCCATAAAGACCAAAGGAATCTTGGCAATTGATTGGAAACACAGAGATTAATACCGAATTCACAATCGGTACCAATCACAGTCATTTTTCAATTGTGATTCACTCAATAACAGAGGTAATTGTAATAATTGAATCATTTCTAATGATAGTCAAGACCTAGAACTATGCAATTGAATCAATAATTGCAAGAAATCATGATAAAAACAACTCAATTTGAGAGAAAAACGCAATCGGTACCAACTAGTACAAAACCAGTGAAGGATAAAGTCAATGTCGGTGATCCACCACACCGATGCATGATCGGAGTACACCAATCGACTCCTCACATCAAGGTGATGCCAATGGTGGTGGCTGATCTTCGATCAGGCCACCGGAGCACCAAGATCACATCTTCAACGCGCATCTTGAAGGATCAAACGAATCCGGAAGCAGATCAACGAATATGGGTCATTGAACGTTTAGAAAATTAAAGCACAACTCAATCTGGGCCTTTAATATGTTTAGTGCGCATCACAATAAAAGATCTGTGCTAATCTCGACATAGATCCAATGGTCCAGATTAATTCATGCATTAATCTCGGCCAGTTAGTAAATGGGCCCAACAGTTAACAAATCTCGGCCCAATCCATTAAGCCCAATAGTCAATTAATAACAGAAAAATCAAAAATAAAGAGTATATAAATCATTTGGAGGCTCTCTCAAACTCCAAATTGACTCAAATTTATTTCTAAAAATTATTTATTTATCATAGTATTTTTCTTTGTAAAAACATTTCAGTTTTAAGAATTTTACTATACTGAAACAATTTAAAAGAAAAAGGACTTTGTTTGTTTTTTCTGTTTGACCAAGGTTTGACTTGTTATTTTGGCTATTATAAAAATCCTAAAAATCTAAATAAAATTATGGATAATAGTCAACCTATTTTCTATTATTTTTTTAAGTAATTTTCTATAAAAATAAAGAGAGTTAAAAATAAAAATAAATTCACCTTTGTAATTGAGATAATAGTAAATGGTATTATCTTATTAATATAACTCAATAATAATGCAATAATTCTTTTGCACTTTAGAGGTGATTAAATAATCTCACACAAGGTATGTAGAGCATTAGAGTAATTTTGCACAAGTAATGAACACTCGGAACAGTCAGTTAATAACAGTTAGGAAAAGAACATCCTCACATCTGCCAAGAAGACAACTGAGACTACAACATCAACACAGTGAGTGTGATGATTTCAGAGAAGAACATTATGATGATTGAAGAAGTAACATCATGATGTTGATATTGATGATCCATCGATCATCAATGCGCTGACTACCTCCAAGGGTTGGTAGTGTACAGATGAGGGATGATGAGTATCTCTTACAAAAGGACATTAGTATCCTTGCATAAGGAATCGTTATAACGATTCCTTGAATTATTATATGATTTATCAAAGCGTTGAAAGCTTTACAAAATATTAGTAACGTTTTGACTATTCTCTGATAAGTCTATGTGTTCTAAGGAATCGTTATCACGGTTCCTTGAATCATTATAACGATTCATTAAGACGTTGAACGCTTTACATAACGTTAGCAACGTTTTAACTATTTGACCAACTCTCTGACAAGTCTGCTATCCTCTAGAAATGTTATAACGATTTTTTTAAGAGTTATAACGGTTCGTTGAATCATTATACGATTCCTAAAGTGATGAATGATTAATAAGGTGGTGATACACTTTGTTGATTACTGATGAGTCATCACAATATTGTAGCTTTTGAACTAGTTTGTCTAGAAGCTCATTCTCTAATAAATCTGTCTCAATATTAGACAAGCCAAGAGCTCCGAGTCTAATTTTGTGCACAAGTTAACCCTGAATTCATGAATCAGTCAAGTGCTCAGAATTTATGATTTAGGAGGTCAAGCAAGATAACTGTATGGACTCTGTCCACTATCTATTGACTCTGTGTCTTGAACAATTATTCATGACTTGATATGCTAGTAAGACTAAACTGATCTGTTTGTAAGTTTGTCTTCTAGTCTATGAGATCGAACTGACATGTTTGTAAGTTCATCTCTCAAGCCATAAGATTGAACCGATCTATAGTAGGTTCGCTTTCTAAACAATGAAATTGAACCGATATGTTTGTAGGTTCATTCACTAGCACACATGCCTCAATGTTGAACTGGCTTAGCACTTCATGTTTGACTTTGTGTGCATAAGTGTTTCCTAGATTTATGAATCCTCTCAGTGTCTGGAATTCATGATCTAGAAGATCAACAAGATGAACAAGTGGGCCATATCCGCCCACCTTCTGATTCACCAACCTCAAGATCAACCAGCTCAGTGATTCGAGTTGTATTTTGTGTGATTGGTCATTGACTAGTTAAGATTGAACTGATCTGTTAGTAAGTTCATCTTCTAGATCAATTAAGATTGAGTCGATCTGTTAGTAGACTCTTCTTCTATCTCTCCGTGGAGATTGTTCTGATCTGTTTGTAAGGTCGTCTCTCGGAGCTATAAAGATTGAACCGATCTGTAGTAGGTTCATCTTTCTCTATCGCAGAATGAACTGATCTGTTAGTAAGTTCATCTATATCTGCCATCAATCAGCGAACTGATCTGTAATAAGTTCGTCTGTCCACATTCCACGTAGATTGAGTCGATCTGTTAGTAGATTCAATTTACACTATATCTATATCTGTGAACTGATCTGTAGTAAGTTCACCTATATCCTTTTTATCCACATTCGTGAACTGATATGTAGTAAGTTCATCTATATCTCTATCAAATGTTTCAATGAACTGATCTGTAGTAAGCTCATTTGTATCTGTATCTGCATCTGCTATCTATTTTGAATTTGAACTGATCTGTTTGTAAGTTCATTTTCACCTATTTCTAAAACCCCGAACTGATATGTAGTAAGTTCGTCTGTCAATACTCTATGTAAATTGAATCGATCTGTTTGTAGATTCAATTTACACTGTACCCCGAAGATAGAACTGATCTGTTAGTAAGTTCATCTTCTCTACCATTCCTACCTCACTAGACTGATCTGTTAGTAAATCTAGAGTGCTTTAGTGATCCCGCCACTGAAGAACTTGACCACTCGACCACTTGATTATCATTTAGCTATAGTATTTACTTCCCCCTTTCGAGATCCAGAGGTGCCTTGAGGTTATAGCCCAGGGATAATTAACTATTGCGCCCAGTAATCTAAAAGAATCCCCAATTAACAAAAACCCCCTGAATGTGCATCCCAATGGGTCTGAGCGGTGAGTTCAATAGGCACTAAACAAATGCACGCTCGGGAGGGATCTCCGTGTCCTTCTTCCGCATCACATCGCCCACAGCGGTGCGGAGCGCGCGAAAAAGGGTCGCACAGCTAGAAAATGACTCCTTTGAATGACTCTTAATAATTAAATCAAGTAATTTTTTAGTTATCTTAAAAAATAGTAAAAAAATTATAAAAAATATAAAATTTGGTCCCCAACTAGATTTTCATATGAAAAATATTTTAAATGGTCGGATCTACTATTTGAACTTTGAAGACGGAGAAACGGACTGTAGCACACGGACCATCCGTGCTACGCGTAGCACTATAGCAAAACTCTATATATATATAGTGATCTCTTGCTTCATGTCCGTATCTCGAATTTAAAAGTTCACACGGTCGATCCAAACCGTTGAACATGATCTTCATATTGAAATATCTTTGGAGACCAAAATTTATATTTTGAGGCCTTCGAGCCCCATAAACAAGCTCAAGGTCCAAACTAGTGATAACTCTTAAATCATTGCTTATCTTGAGAGCTCTTTTTTCAGTTTGGAGTATTCAAATTTGAACTTTTAAATATCATTTTCATCCTTATACTTAGACAACTCAAGTTTTATTCGTTCTAACTCATTCATATTAGTTTGATAAATATTTATTATTTTCTCAAACTCACTTATCCTCTCTTTAAGAATTTTGATGGAGGAGTCAATGTGTGTAAGAAATCTAGAATGTGGTAAGGACTCATTAACAACAAAGTTTCTTGGATAAGGAATAGTGTATGGGTCAAATTTATCATCCGACTCATCAATATCACTTAGAAGATTAGCAAAGTAATTGATCTTGGATGGAGAATGTGCTTCAAATTTATGCTTGATGAAGATGATGCCGCATTAATTGTGGGAGATAGTGGTGGCGCCATAGTGGTAGAGCAACAGTGAGATAGTGCTCTCATGTCATTGCTTGAGCTTGGGATTGGAGCCTCCAATGATGATGTTGGAGGTTTCACTTTGTAGACCTCCTTTGTTGAGGTTGGAAGAGGTGGCTTGATGGTCTCAATGTATGTAGATGTCAAGACTTTGTTGCCCTCTTGAATCTTGCACTTCTTGGTTTCAGCAATTTATCTTAAGATCTCGATCGTGATGGGATTTATGATGTTTTTGCTTATAATATTGGTCTTCACATCTAATCAACTCAAGATGTCCTCTATCATGATCATTAGTGCAAAGTTAAGCTCTTGAGATTGAGAGACTTCATTGTCGGAGTCATTATTATCATCATCCGAATCAACCTCCCAAATAATATTCATGGTCTTGGACTTGTGCTTTCCTTTGAAACCATCATTGATGTATTTATCTTTTTTATCTTGACGGGTATTTCCATCACTACTCTTAAGGTGGGAAAAAAGAAGGAAGTAAGAATGAATGGTATGATATTCTTTGTGACACCTGAAGTATATGACCTTCTTGTATCCTTTTTTCTCTTTCTTTGTTAAACTTACTCTTGAACATAAGCATATCATGAAACATTTTAGAGAGGATCATGATATCTTTTGAGGTTTCATGATTGATATTTTGGATGAAGTTATTGTTTGAGGATCGAAAGGTTGGAGGATTATAGTGTTTGACATTCAATTGAGCGGGGGAGACTATTGTCTTAGGCTCTTGAGTGTAATCATCTGCTTGCTTCATCTTCTCTTCAAAGAACTTAAGATGGGTGTGTAGCTCATCTGGCGAGAAAGAATCATTTGCACTTAGTATGACTTCCAAGATCGAGGCTAGGGCTTTCCACCATGGCCTCTGAAGTATTACCCTATAAAATTTACCTACAACTTTATTGTTAGTTAAAATCTCACTAAGGTCAGAAAATTCATTTTATATGGTAATTAACCTATTGTATATTTCCTTTGTGGTTTCATGATTTTAGAATTCTAAAACTTGGTCTCAAGACCCATGATGACCTCTTGATTTGGGTATTACTCTCACATGTATCTAGTACTTATCATAAAGCTAATCATATGTATCTAGTACTTATCATGTTACCAAATATTAGCTTACTCATCAAGTTTAAGATTATATTTACGGCGTAATCATTTTACCTCTTTTCTATGGTAGAGTTGATGGTCAAACAAGATGTACTTTAGTTGTATTTGAGCTCATAATCTTTTTCAACAATAATCCATACATCTAGTATATTTAGATAGTTGGTCATGCACTTCTTTCAATAGAAGAAATCCTTGCATGATGTGCAAAAAAATAAGGGTTTCTTTATGTGTCTACTTTATATCACTACTATTGATAAAATTATAATTTTGAACCTAAAACTCTGATATCATTGATATTTTAAGATATAATAAGATGATATTTACTAAAAATATAAGTTTACACTAGTTAAAGAAAGATTGATTGATAGCACAATAAGTATAAACTAAGTAACTAAGAAAAATAATAGAACAAGAGATTACAAAATCCTAGTTACTTAAAGACATGCAATAATGTAAATATACAATGAGAATCAACCATATATCAATTATCAAAAATAGTAATTGATATAAAATAATAAGCCGATAACTTCTCAATAAGAAATTTAACTTTTCAGAAAATTGAGAATATGAAGGACTAAAGAGTAAAGACCATAAATATTTTGACTGAGTTCGATTATAAAAATCTACGTCTCTAGGACTCATTTTATAATGAAACCTTTGCTTCTTTATAAGAATCTTGTACTTAAAGACTAAGAGACAATAAGAAATAAAATACACTAGGAGCACTAGAGGCTCAGAAAATCAAAACTAAAACATGAAATAAATTGAGTAATTAAAGATTCAATTGTTCAAGCAATATAAGAACTATAGAGACTAGTCTTGATTTCAAAGATTTGATGAACAAGGTTAGATATTGCTATATTGCTCAAGGACTTAATTGTGCTCAATGTATTCTAAAAAGATTGAGATTTTTTGAAATTTCAAGTTAGAGAGTGAATAAATTGAGTACCTGATTAAATACAGATTATCTTTAGATGAGTTAAGCCGTTACTAATGGCACAAACCATTATAACGGCTTATCAAGAATAAATCAAATTGTGATCTTGAAGATCTTAAGCAATCTTGACCCTTGATTTTTGAAACCATTACAAACTATTGGAAGCCGTTGTAACAGCTCAATTGTTGAGCGACTAGGAGCTGTGGTTTCAACGCCACACTCTAGTTCATTTTGACAGCTTCTACACTTAAATAATTCTGAGTGTTTGAACTAAGCCGTTACCAATGGCTCCAAATCTTTACTAATGGTTCACATAGAAACCCTAATTTGGTTATTTCATCAAGTTTTTCAAATTAAAACTTTATAATATCAATTCATAAGAAACTTTAAACAAATTTAAAGTTATCATATATTTTCTAATCTTCATTATCTTTAGGTTGTATCTGCAATCTTAGACTAGAAAGAAGATTTGTAAAATTCAAGAATAATATTTTTATAACTGCAATCTTAGACTAGAAAGAAGATTTGTAAAATTCAAGAATAATATTTTTATAAATTGACAAATTTATGAAAGATAAAAAAATATTTAGTACAACAAGATCGTCCATTTAGACTTTAAAAAAGAAGAACCGACCGATACCATACAAGCGGTTTGTGCTATGCATAGCACAATAGCTCAATTCAAGTAATAAAAACTTATATGTCAAAAAGTGTCATCTTTCAAAAGTCCAAAAAAATGTTAAAAAATTAAAAATATGATAAACTATTTCTATTTCATAATATTTTGATATGTAAATAATGTTGAGTGAATTAAAGCCATTTGAATCTTTAGTATTAGTTCAATTTTTACACAACTGGCTCAAATTTTATATATGAGTTCGGCTAGCGTACAAATATTAATATATTCTTCAAAATATAAATGGCTTATATTTTATTTTATAATGTCTGTAATTTAAATCCAAAGATATCAAAATCTCTTGTATAATACCAAAATTTATTATTTTAAGATTTTTAACTTCCCATTAGATTTTTCAAAATTGAACTAAACAATAAAAATAAAATAAATAATTAGTGTACTAAATTAGCTAATCTGTGAAATATGGTCAATGGGTCGATTAAGTTGTTTTAGATTGATACAATGTATTATTTTTTGAGGGTCCAACTTGGCCAGATCGGATACATATTAAAAAAAAATAACCTTGATTCGATGCAACTCCATGGAACTTCATGAAGTATTTATAATATTTTTATATTTAAAGAAACTTCGTAGTAATTAGTAAATTGTTAATATTAAATATTATAGTGTAAGGATCGAAATTGTTTAATTCCAACTTGATGGACCCACATAACTTGATTAACTATTTTTTAACTTTTTTCTTTTACGCAACCTAATCTGAATTAAATATAATTAGTCTTAAATAAAATGTTTGAAAATATTAATAATGCTAAGTTTGAAGCTCGGAACACAAATGGATCATCCTATGATTTTAAAAAAGTTGAATAGTAGGGACTGAAATCGAAAACGAAAAGGGACGAAAAGGGCAGATAAATATACATACTGAACTACGGACTTCCAAATTTCAATTGACAGAAGTCCCAAAACTCGAAAGAGAGAGCTGAGCAGTTATTATAGTGAGTGAAAAGTTATTATTTAAATAGGAGATGGACCTGACATCCATATATTATAATCCAGGCCCAATATAATGACCATACAGAACTCTATATATTGAATTCGGGTTAATCCAACCCAAATCCAACAGGCTCCTCTTAAACCCGACCCCATAACGCTTGCCCTTCATAATTGTAAGTTGACTTTCAATGATTTAAGCCTATAAGCGAGCAAGAAGGTTGATATTCCACCGGCTGATGATACTACCCCCTTCATTTATATAATATATGTTGCATTAATTAATATTTAACACGTACTTCTATGGAAAAGCACTTGTCCTTAATTAGTGGTATTTTATTATTCGTATTCTTAACTAAAATATGTTATCGTTTTTTATATAATGATATCATTAGCTTTAACATGTCTGTTGCAAGAATCAAACATATAGTTTTCTGTAAAGAAGCAAGACCCTCTATCACTTCCGTTGCATTTGTGTTTCAAAACATTTATTATTAATTAGTACAAAGGTGTTTTAGAATTGAATTAATCTTTTCTTTTCTATTTTTTTTAGAGGAAGAGGAGAGTGAAAAATTATATTTTTTTTTAAAATGATATAATATATTTTATCGCCACTCTATCATTAATTAGTACTTAATTAGGTGTTTTAGTATTGAATTTTTCTTTTCTTTTCTTTTCTTTTCTTTTTTTTTTTGAGAAGAAGAGGGGAGTGATTTTTTTTTTAAATAATATAATATATTTTATCGCCACTTTCATGCTAAAACGTTAAAATGACATCTAACGTTGAGGGTCAGGCTAAATTAAAGTTAATTTAAAAATCTTGCTTGAGAATTAACTTAACCAAATGCTTGTAAAGCAATCTATTCCATATATATTTCCCTTGACCAAAGTTGGCAACGGTCACTTCCACCAGTGCTATTATATATAACATTCCAAGTCTCAATTTGGTTTTTATTATTAAAAAAATACAGAAAGTATGCTGGCAATTTGGCATCCTAAAGTTAATATATATGCCACTCACCTAATAAAATATAACGAAGTTGTCTGCTGGCATGGCAGTGTTAAGGTAGTTGGAGAGGTCAAGATCAAGAGGTAGCTTAATTCCTTATCATGCAACGCTAATGGATCGAGGTTCAAATCATGATGCTACTGATCGGACTTGGCTCTCTTATGTATGACCAACTTTGATTTATGACCCCCATGTAGTTTCCTCTCAGCATCCCCACATTTAGTTAGAGAAATCTGGTCCACATTCTATTTTTTTTTCCAAATTAATTAATAGATAATAATGATACTCTGCACTTGAAACTATTAATTGCACTTTAAATATATGCTTATAATTTTTTTTATAAAATCAGCTGTAGATATTTTAAAGGAAATCATGTATAAGTAATTTCGACTGACAAGCTATTAAAACTTGTGAATCATAGACCCAGGACAAAATGGTAATGTATCACGTATCTTCTCTATCAAAAAATATATGTTTGAATCTTGTGAAAAACATATGAAAAATATACACTAACACATTATTCATTATTTGAGGTCATTTGTGGCCACAAGAAAATTTCTGATGTTACCCTGTTAACAGATCTTATTCCTTTCCCCAAGCTTTTGCAATACGAAGCATCCTACAATAGATCTATGATGGCAATACTTTATTTAGATTGCTTCACGTTCTCATTCTGACAAGATAACCATTTTCGGTAATTCGACAATAAATACACAGCAGTATGAACTATTTTTTATAATTAAAATTTATAACGCTTGATACCTGATATTTATCAATTATACATCAATTAATTAATGAGGCAATGCACCTATTAATATGCCCATATCTATCTTCTATGTTGTAGTTTTTCTTTTCTTAATTCTCATTTTGCATGCTCATAATATATGTCTTTGTAAGTGATGTCATCAATGCATAGATTTACTTCTGTTAACATGGCAATATTAAGTCAGTTGGAGTGATCGAGTAGTTCAGCGGTAAATTAAGTACAAAGTTAATTTTAAATATCTATTCCCATTAATGTTGAAATTAATTTAAGAATTATTTATCTAATTAGGAGTAACTGGACAAGCTTCAAGTGTATCAAAAGTTACTTTTTGTTTGTATATTTCAAGTATATAGCAAATTCCAGAGAACTTATACAACAACAGCAACAGCAGTCTTTAATCTCAAATAAATTGATGTAGGATAGAAATGAAACCCAATCCAAAAATCACTAAAATCATAGGTCTCAAAGTCAAAAATCAATGATAACGATAGTGAAAATAATAAGAATGCTAGAAATGATGATATATAAATTTGTCCTCTTTCATATATATATAAGTTTGATTATGAGCGCTCAAGTACAGAAATTAACTGATTCAAAGCATTGGAGGTACTAAATTCACATGTTTCTAATACAAAGTGAAGATTGAAAAAAATGGAACATATTTTTGCATTTAAGTAGAACTCTGATCCTAATTTCAGATAGTTCTCGGAGGAACGGTTTTGTGCATAACCTTCTTAATTTATTAAGTTCATAGCTAATTCATGCATATCCAATTTTTGTACATATAAAAAGAAACAAAAGGAACCAAATTCCCCATAACAGTGCACTATTTTCTGTTAGCATGCCAGTGTTATGTTTGTTGGAGTAGTCAAAATCAAAGAGGTAGCTTAATTTAGTCATGCAATGGATTATTCAGGCTCATATATGTGATTTGATAAAAAGACTCATTTCCTACCATAACAAACTTTGACAAGTGACCGCGTCATCGACATCCCCCCCCCCCCTCGAGGGATCCCTGATCAAAAACCGGGTGCAAGATATGCAAGGCCATGTATGAACAGAGTTCTGTCTGAACACAAAGAAAGCTCTTATGTTTGTTAGTGTGTAACAATTCATGTTTGGTAACACTACTTGAACAGTGAACAGTCCCAAGACAAAAAAAATATAGGTTGCTTCAAACGGATTAGAGGAAATGAGGGAAACATGACAAATCTTATTGTCTAGCTAGGCTCGTTCCTTGTATTCATGCGTCAATTGGCATACATTTGGGTAATGAAAATTGTTTGGACAATTTAAATCATTAATTGGTGTTTAGTTAGTGTTATTGTTTTAATTGCAACGAAATATAGTGCATGTAGCACAAAATATTTTTAAACCTCGCTAATGAGAATACATATTAAAGGTTAATTAGAAGAATTGTTGGCGCAAGTATGATTAATGAGCAGAACAAATTGGTCAAAATTAAGGAACCAGAGTGAGACATAATTAAACCAAAAAAATGTTATGTATGAAATTATACTACTTCAATCGGGTTTTATTAGGATATATTAGATAGTTGATTCGTTGAGACATTTGTGGGGAAATGCTTTTGAAATTTAATTTGATGGGTCAAATATTAATTCGTTGAGACATCTGCGTTATGAAATTCTGATGAATCAAATATTGATCTGTTGACTATATATGTAATGATGTCTGGTAAGCTAGGTCTAGCTAAGAGGATTGGTCTTTGTAAATGGCTGGTGAAAGGGCAAGATGACATGAAAGCCACACTAATTGGAGCCTTGTTAGAGTTGGCAGCTATAAATTGGGGTTGTAATAATAGAGAGTACTCATCTCAACTTTACAAAATCAAAAATGGTGGAAGAGACAACCAAGTTGCTTCACTCACCAAAGGTTAGAATAGCATGCAACTTTATGTTGCACATGCTTCTTCACTTGCTTTAAAAAGTCCTTTGAACTCTTTGGTTGCCAAATAAAACAAACTTAGAATTGCAAATAGACTAAATGTACTTTGAGAGTACCAGACATGAATCAAGTATGGCTGTATGCATGTATGGGGATGTAGCATGCATGTGAACTTTTCTTTTTTGCAATTTTTAGAAAAGAGTTAAAGTGTGATGCTATATATGCGCTGAAAAAATCAATCTGGTTTTCAGTGATGCATACTATATGAACGCACTTTGCAATGCAGCATATATATGCAGTCGTAAGAATTAATAATGGGAAAGCAAAAACTTCATTTCAGTTGAGAACATGTATGCATTGCACTTTCAAGAAGATATAAATGTCATTGCACTTAGAGATAGTAGCATTAATTATTTATAGTTATAATTACTTTGTCATAATAAACTAATGCAGTTAATTATACATTGAATTGATCTTTGAAATACTATTGCAGAGCACAAAGCAAGGTGCACTGAACCCGGCAGTGAAGCACCCGATGAGGAACATTCAGGCTTTGTCTTCTAGAGTGAGCAATGCCAGTCAAGTAATAATATGAATTAATTTAATAATTAAGTGTTTGAATATACTTAATTGATGATAGCTTTAACTCCACTGTTAAGTTTGTGGCTTAGCGTTGTGTTAAGATACTGTTTCTAACTTGTCAACAATTGGAAGTTGGAACGTTGAAGTTAATGATAACAACTTTCTGCTCACTTTAAAATGTCCCTTTCTACCCAGATAAGGTCTATAATAATTTGCCTGCTTTTAGATGAAATCATCATTATCTACTTAAAAGGCTCAAGAAGCAGATAAGGATATGACAATAATAGGCTAATTGTTATTAAAAATTTGCACAAAATTAGAAAACAAATCAACCTTATCCTTACTGGCACACTGATAATACTAATTAACCACCACATGATTAAAATTATTTCATTTTTTTATGAATTTAGCAAGCCAATGATTTACTTCCTATAATATATATGGAATCCAGATATTAATTCATTTTGGGTTCGTACTGGCTTACAGAAACAGGGTCAAAGAAAAGAGCAAAATTTCAAAAAAAGAGGACCAGGATCTCCCGAAAAGGAACCTAAACAACAAGCCTATGCAACACAAGGGTCACCGCCAAAAGATGTAAAAACTAAGGTTCTTCTAATATTCTCCATCTATTGCTCATATTTTGTGTTTATTAAGACAAGACATAATATTTTCTTCTCTCTTCTTTTTTAACTTGATCTTCATATGATATTGTAGTATTCACCAAAATCAGTACCTAAGGAGAAAGCCACAAAATCAGAAAAGTTCTTTAGGCTTCACAGCGAAGAGAGAGCTGTACTGCGTTCCAGTTTCGATTTTATGGTGAGATCATATAATGAATTCACCGCCAAAAAAAATCCAATTTATGTTCCTTCAATTCCTATTATATTTAATTGGACAATGTGTATGTGGTTTAAATTTTTAGATGGCAAGCAAAATAAACTCCTCGGAAATAATTAGAAGATTTGAGGAAAAGATACTGAAGGTACTCATCAAAGCACTAATCCAAGTTAAAATTAAAGGGCTTGCAAATTAATAAAATTGTTATATAAATTTTCAGCACAATATAAAGTGACAAGGTCCTCAATCTGTATATTTCCTTTTATGTTTTTACCATGAGTGTTTACATATCCGTTAAAGCTAAGTACCACGTGACACAAAACAAGACCAGGGGAAAATCCAATAGAAATTAGAAAATATAGATTCTCTGTGGCAACAATTGGTTCGACCCTGTTCTGCAGTGCGTGACATGTTACTGACAATTGCAAGAAAAAGTTGTGCAAAAGCAAAATACTATCTTAATTTTGATAATGGTAAGGTTGTATGAATAAATAAATTTGTAATCCCCAACATTAGAGAACCTTATGGGTATGAAGTTCATATCACAAAAAATAGAAAACTTCATATCTTTTATATCTGAAATAAAATGGGATGCATGAACGGCATCTTTCTTAATTACAGTTTATAGAAGAGGAAGAGATAAAAATTATGAGAAAAGAGATGGTCCCAAAGGCCCAACTCATGCCCATTTTTGACAAGCCATTTTCTCCTCAAAGGTACATTCAATTAATTTAACACCTCTCTCTTTCCTCTTTCACTTTCCTACTCTTTTATTCATTTTACTACTGATCCAAAATAGCACTTATACAGATTTTTATATAATTAAATAAATAAAAAATGATAAAAAAAATCTCAATAATAATTGCAGATCTACGAGATCTCTGACAGTTCCGAAGGAGCCGAGTTTTCTCAAGCAAAAATGTTGCATCGGGGGAGAGTTTCACCACCATTTCTGCTTCAATACGAAGACAATCAAATAGTGCGGTCGCATCGCAACTTACTCGGGAGAATTTGCATGATTTTCTTGTGAACTGCATATTATGTAGTTCTTTTCAATATTTGTTCTACTTTTTTTTTCTTTTTGATGGATTTAACAGTAGATATATATGTCGCAGCTATACAAGTTTTCTTGTATGTTACATAGAGGAGAGGTGGCTTTAGGCATCCATCTTTTGCAACTCTGTTTGAGCTGTCGGAGTGGTTAACTATAAATAAAAATTTTACTCATGATGGTAATATGTCTTAGATTTTACAATTCCTTCTAACAATTTGTATGTGCAAAACTAGAAAGTGCCGAAACTGTATATGGCTGCTAAAGAATAAAGTGGTGGAACTTTTCTTCCTTTTTTCCTTTTTCTTCATTGTTCTGTGCAATCTTTTACCAATAAATCTAAATGATCCCCACATCTGTTCACATTGATGGAATAATCATAGAAAAATGATTGCAAACAAGGTATAATAATAAAAGCCAGACGGCCAACTTGCCGTTGAAAATATTTCCGCATGCATATATAGGTAGGAAAAAGTTATCTTTTTTATTTTGGGTGAATATTTGTGCACAACTTTTTGTAAGGTGAAATGAACTTTTTTTTTTCTTTAAAGAAAGATATAATTTGTGAAATTGTGTGGAGTTGGAACATATTGCCCCTTTTGCTAATGAAGTCATTCTAATTACTTACAGATTGTGGTACCAAAAAATGTTGTGTTTCTTGTGAAATTGGAGCAACTAGTTAGTGATAAACAGATATGTAGACATCTTTTTTCCTGTATAAATGGAAACTATAACATTTTTCCTCTGTATTTTAATCCATCAAAGATGCAACATCTAGGAAAGAATTAGAAAACTCAGTAGGATTATACGAATAATATTATGTAAATAAATACGAAATGTAACCAATATAACTAGACAATAGTACATTGTTAGAAGGAAAATAATAATTTTCTGTTTTGATGATTCGCTGATGACAGTTCTCGTGTTTTACATATTATTATTTTTTTGTTATTAATAAAATAATCGGGATATAGGCATATAGCCTAGATATGGCCCAAGCCCAAGTTCAGGGTCTAAGTATGGGCCTCCACTAGTTGGTAAACCACGGAATTGTCATAAATTGGGGACAGAACAATCGAAGAAATTATCTCGATTGAGTTAATTGAGATGGAATTCAAGAAGAAATGTAAACTGGCTGAAAGAAGAAACAAAAATGAGAAAAGAATCTCAGTTTTTTATTATTATTCAACAACAGTCCTTTCAATCGACTTACAATCTCTATTTATACCTAATGCATTCACTAACCATCAGTAAAAAAACATAATGTAATCTAATTGCAATGCGTAAAACAGTAAAAACAAACTAAATCATCTTCTCCAGTTTGTCCGCGCAAATACACAGCAAAAACACCAAATGCTGGAGATATCACCAACCGTTTTCTAACTGCCTCCAACGGTCATCAGCGCTTCAAAACCATCTTCATTCCTTCTTGTTTCTCACTTGATTCTCTTAGCTCCTGCTCCTCTACCACTTCACTTCCCAGCTTCTTACACTGTTTATCATCTTTCTCACAACACTGTATCACCATTGCTGACAGCAGCAGTACTGTTCTTGCTTCTTTTTATGAACTTATTAGCTCCCATATTTTATTTCAGACATAGCAATTTTAGTTAATCAGAGACATCTATTGTAGTGAAAATCCTTTGCAATTTGACTATTTATGATGATGATAAAAACTATCTTTTGTAGACTCAGGAAGAAGACATGCATGTCATACAACAGAGGATGTGAACTCAAAAAGAAGGCATTATTTTGATCAAAACAAAAAGAAGGTACTACACCGTTTACATCTCCACTGCCACAGAAAAGAATCTTGACAGAGAGAAGCAATCAATCCAATAAAAAAAACCCATGTTTCCACTAATTGATCTTAGACTTGATTCACTTTATCCCCTCCCTTATGACCCAGTAACAAATTACACTTCGCTCAGACCCAAGTTCTTTTGGTTTGACCCAAATCGAAGAATGAAAATTATGTTCCGCATTGAGAGGGTAATGCTAGATGAGGAAGAACCGAAGAAGGCATTTCCCATGTATTTCCAGTTTCCTCACAGATTCCAGAAAAGAAGGTTATGCAGGAAGAAGAGCCTCTACCATCCAATCTCAGCATTTCCTCTGCCCCACAAGTGTAAGTGCCAGTATGTGAGGAAGAAAAGTGTTAAATTGACAGAGAAGGGGATTATGTATGGTATAATAGTTCTTATTTTCAAATTCCAGCATCCTAAATGACTCTACTTGTTTTCAAATTTCAGATGATGTTCTGTATGGTGTAATAGTTCTTGTTACAGAAAATATGATTTCATTGACCATTTTGACCGTTAAGGTTCTGTACCATATGATTATTTTTTGAAAAGACCCACAAAATATGCAAAATCAATTTTCTGCAATTTAAGCCATTTTGTAAGGTTACATATCACAAGTTCATCAACAATTCAACATTTTACCAATAAAGAGAAATTTAAAGTGCATAATAAAATAGAGTGCTCTCTATCTATCAAAATGCACAAGTAATATTTCAATGCTTTTTCTTGCTGTATTGCATCTAAATGCAAAAATTTAATGCTTGTATACTATGTCATCTTCATTCTTTCTAGTTTTCATGGATATTGCTTAAAGATGGATAGACTTTTTCCTTGCCAACTTTGTCGTGCACAAGAAATATGAAGACTTAAATTAAAAGTCTCTAGCAGAAAATTAAAGTAGCACATAAAAAAAGACCATATACGAGTAGGAAAGGTCTGAACTCTTATTTTTGTTGGCGGCGGGGCGGACCCAGGTTAATCCAGGGGGGGCACGTGTCCCCTCTGGATTTTGAAAAATAGTGTTTTTCGATAATGTTTTCGGCACGTGCCCCCTTTGGAAATTTTTTTTGCCCCCCCTGAATTGTCTGATTATTTTTATTGAGAAAAAAATATTTAATACCGTGCATAATGAAATAATTATGCAAAGATATCAAAATATTCCTTAGTCGAAAACTTTTTTCATCAACTTGATTATCTATTACTTTGAGCTTTATTTTATTGTTATTTTAATATATAAAATGTTATTATTTAATAAAATAATTATTAGTTAAGTATATATATTAAATTATTATTATTTTTTATTTAGTACCCGATTAGTTAATGGATTTGAACCCGATAAGCCATTACAATCCGATAATTGCCCCCCCTAATCAAAATCCTAGATCCGCCACTGGTTGGCGGGAATGATTTGCCACAGAATAGGAAAGGTCCGAACTCTTCTCAGTTTGTGGGCGCAGAGGGAGGAGAGAGTACAATATCAACACTTCAACAGCCTTTTCAAATAGTTGCATACCCCTTTTAAACCTCCAAATAATGCTACACAATGATAATCGCTGGTGAAAATCTGAAAACAACTTATTTTCAATTTCATTATAATTTCTACATAAAAATTTTCCACAAAGGATTCCGGCTGGTTGGAACACAAAAAGGTGTTGCCGCTTGCTCTACGCCCATCGAGATTGAAGTTCCACAAGCCGAGTCTCCTGGTACTATACTGTATTTGAAGCCATTGTTCCAATTCCTTGAGGTATGCAATTGAAACAAGTTCACAAAATTTGTAGAAAACAATTATAACCTTCGTTGTGAGAGTGTGTAGCGTGTACCGGGTACTGTGTGCTAGTACTATACTACAGAGGAAGCAATTAAGCAACCAAACAAAAAAGAGAGGCAATCTTACAAAAGATATTTTTATCAACCAAACAAAAACATTTTCGGTACAAGCAATTAAGCAAACTTACATCAACTAGAGAACTTGTGTTGCTTCTCAGAAAACTCCACATGGTAATAATCTGGTCCCTATATAGAGGAAGCACCAGCATTATGCAGGTAAAAGAAAACCCCTCATTATTTTAGTATAAATGATCATTCTTTACAACATCTGTACAAAGTGTAGTGCTGGTTTCTGTCGTATCCTTTAACTCTTTTCAGAAATCAGGGTGCAGTTTGTGAAATTAGACAAACTTCATACAGATTGTTCTCTCCTTTTCCTACAATAACCAATGCAAACACAGTTAATTATTTATGGTAAGGAACATCCACCTAATTTCACACCACATGTGAGCCTTGTGTCAGTATAATGGTAGTACTTGTTCTCTCACCTTTTTTTTTTCTTTTTTTTTTTCTTTTAAGCAGTAGGTGTATGTATAGTCTACTATGTTTTGATAATTTTCTCTTTTTATATTCTTTAATTGACTTACATTCACATTCCCTTCAATCTTTATTTTCTGTGTTTGGATGAGATATAAAGAATATGGAAAATAGATTAAGCTGTGCTCAAAATTTTCAGAGAAGGTATAAGTAAACTAACGGATTTCTGCATTGACCCCAGGTCCAAAGAAAGACGTGAACTTCGGCTGAAAAGGAAAATAACCTCGTCACAGTAATTTAAAATCAACCGCCTTTCTTTTCCTCTAGGACAATTTTTTATTGTTCATGTGAAACTACTTAGTTCAAGATGCATGTAACAAAAACTGAGGTTTTATTCTTCATTTTTTTTAATGATGCTGTTCTTGAAATGGAAAATTGATAAAAGTACATGGTTATATCACAATACAAGTTTCTTTATTTTCTCTTCTACTATTCACATATCACCATTAACATTAGATGGCAAATTATTATTTGATTGCTACAAATTTCATCAGAAGTACCACTGGAGATAAAACTCACCTGTCTTTTCTCAAAATCAGATAGCTGCAATGCTTTTGCTTGAAAAACAAGCACCAAAGCATACTTCCCCTCTTGAGTGACCTAAACAAATGAAATTGAAAGGAACAAATGGGAAAAACAAACAAGTTACCATGGTTACTTGATCAAATACTACAAAAAAAAAATGCCTCATTTGATTGAAATTTAGCATTCACACTTAATTTCTTATTTTGAAATATATGGCATTTATTTAATCACCAAATATAGGTAAAGATTTCTAGTTGCTGGTATTATTAATAATACATTCAAGAGATATAATTACTGAAAAGACCTAACTTACTTCTTCCCGGATCATCTCTAGCCTAGGTGCATTGCGCCTTGGAATGCCCCCTCCCTGAATTATTTTGGATTAAAATTAAAACAACTAATAATGAGTTAACCCAATGATTTCTCACAACACTTGGATTCAACTAAAGAAATATGAGTAAGGTACTACCTTTTCCATGGTCCATCAGGTGCTGAACCTCACTAATATGGCATCAATACATACTAAATTCAGATTGGGGGCTCATTACATAAAATCTATGAACTTTTGCAATTAACCCTAATAATCAACTGTATTTGCAAATGCACCCACACATTTGTAACAATTGCAATTTATCACCAACACTAATTTGGATAACATAGTATCCAATAGAATGTGGCCTTGGTCACACAAGAATAAACAAATTAAGGCCCCCTAACTTTTTCTATATTGACCCAACAAATCAGCAGATCACATATACATGTAATTTCAGGACCAATATTCAATTTCAACTTGCTAAATTTTACTTCAGTTAATGGTTACATTTACAACAGAAGAGACTTCCTATAGTTAGATATGGTTAAATATTCAAAGATATGTCAGAATTTGCATTTTAAATAAAATATTTGGTGAAAAAATAGGTTAGTTTTATTTTGGTCTCAGAAGGCCATAATAACTCTAAAGCTATCCTATCAGATAACAATAAAGATGCAAGGTGCATGTTAAATTAAAAAAGGTTCATGGTACATGCCTGTCCATATTGAAAGATCCTTTTAAGGGCTTCATCCAAATGTTGCTCATCACCATATCTGTATCGGATGACATCACTCCTTACCTGACAACAATAGAGTATAAACCCATCAAGATCTATTCAAATACAGTTTATACAAAAATATAGAAGGTTCATAGTACCTGCTTGAGGATAGGTGTAGCACACTTTTCTCTCATGGCTTGAGCATCAGAGAAGGTTATGCAGGGCACTGGTTTTAATTCAGCATACTGATTGTTTGAAAATGGAAAGTCAGGAAAATAAATAATAAAATAAACAATAAAAACAAACAGGGACAACAATTGCAATCAATTTAGGTTCTAATCTGTAATAAAACAATGAAAACCAAACAAATTCATCCATAGTTTATAAAAAGGCTGTTTTGTTTTCCAGATTTGGCACAAAATCAACATATGTATTATATGAAGATATAATTGGACCTTGAGTGCCATGCCGATGATAGCAACAGGAAATCCATAAGTAAGCATTATAGCTGACCACTCCGAGCCAGGAAGTATACTGAAATATGCTCCAAATCCATATCTGTCATATCCATACAATAAAAGTGAACCTCATTTAAAAAAAAAACGGATGAAAACATTGCAATTATACACAGCGTCCAAAGCCTAAAAACTGGTAACATTAAATTCAAAAAGAAAAAACCACAGCTTTAAAGTCTTCCACTTTAGCCTAACATTTGAGTTCACATAATTGACATAAAACAAATTATAAGATGACGGGTGCACACCGCCTCATAAATAAGATGAATTTGGATCAGGTTGTAAAATACCAGTTTGCCTCTCTCTCTTTAATCTATGAACAGGAGAATTATTAGGTAATGAGTTTTAGTTTTCTTACGAAAGAAGTGAGCCTCCTACTGCCAAACCAATCACACCGAATGATACCTGCAATGGCAAAAGGCCAAAATCAGACCAAATATGAGTAGGAACTTAAAAAGTTTTTCACTGTAAATTCACAGCGCAATCCATATATGTTTGTTAAAATGTGCAAGAATGAACATAGAATTAAGAAAATGTAAAATCACTTGTCAGATAGCTGGACAAAATAATTCCCAACTTGTTCAGGGGTGAAAGCCTAAAAATAAAAGAGGCTCACTTTAGCGAGTGAGAACTCCTCGTCTGGTACGACGGTCTTATCGCCAGCTGTCACGACGGAGGCGGGAGTCGACGACTCCGCGGCACACGTGACGCTCATGTGTCTCGCGTGGGAAGCACATGCGCCACCGGGCGGCCTCAGGGAAAGGCGCCGCTCCGCCACGGAGGAGAAACCGCGGCGTACGGACAGCACGGACATGGCTGATGACGTGTATGAACAGGAAGCCATGATTCCAGCTCCGATCGTGTGGGCACAGAGCAAGTTAAGCGGCCTGTTCTCTGCTTCTGTTTGTTTTTGTGTGGTGTGTGGGTGCTTTTTTTATTGGTTACTAATCGTTCGCTCCGATGCTAAAATGGTTTTTAAAATTTTATTGTTGTCACATCAAATATAATATAAGAAAAAACTATTTCTAATCTTAATATTTTCGTTCCAACGCTAAAATTACAGTTTCTAATTTGAAGCGCTAAGTAGGATAATTAACTCGGGTGGCTCAGGCCAAACTTTGACCGCGAGGAGAAATTGGAGCGCCAAACTTCAATCATTAATATTGTACGTACTGAACTTCAATTATTTAGTGGCCACCGTAATGTAATAATACACTATATCTTTACATTTTTTTTTTTTTACTTTTTAAAATGCTATATATACAATTTTATTTGACAATCCTCTATATCTTCATTTTTTTTATAACAATATATTTTAAAAGTTTTATTTTACAATCAAATTCTCAATTAAAAACTATGAACTCAATAATCAAATGTGTTTGGAGCTTAGCAAAATGTAATTCTTATCTTGTAATTAGAAGTACATTGCGGACTATACCATATAAATGTACAATTTCAGCTTTAAGAAAGGTTAAATGGCCTGAAGTTTATAGCATAGTATAAGAAAATGCTAAAAGAAAAGCATATACACAGATAAGATCATAGTAGCTTACAATTATTTTATCGAACATTGCATAGATAGAGTATCAGTAAAGATTTCCCAAAATTATTAAAATTGCAAAATAACACTCTGGGTCAGAAGGTGCTTTTCTGTCAATGGGCGAAGGACAGAGGAAGAGGCGCTGGCTTTGGCAGCAGCTCGCATTGCCTCAGCAAAATCAAGCTTGACAAGCTTTCAAGCACTAATTTTTGACCTGCTTTCTTTCTGTAAGATTATAACCAAGTGAGCTGCTAACACTAATTCCAGTTGTAACAGAATTAGTCGGGGGATTGACTATGTTATTAAACTCTTCATCCATGTCCACCATCATTCCAGCCGGTTCCTCGCTCATAGCTCTCATTGCCACCACATATTCATAGGTAGTCATTCCCTGTAATAGTAAAATCATTTTTACAGCTTGCCAAAACACCATCTTGAAAATAAGGATTTAACCTGTTATCTCAGCACATCAGTCATGACTTCATACTGATATTTACCCCTTATGACAACTCAACGTCCCTGCTCTTTTGTGATTTAGGTATTGTTCATTTTGTTACAAAAGGAAAGATGAAAATCAATAAAAAAAAAAGGAGCATCTTGCACATCAAAATCATGTGGAAGAAGAAGAGTTCACATAAGGGAACAAGAGCCACTATGGAGAGAAGTGTGTATGTTATCTACATAATAAAAATATAATTATAATCCATGTAAATAAAAAGGTTTTTATTTGTTTTGTTTTCAAATACCCTTCTGTTAGCACAATTAGCATATTATCATTTACGTTAAGTCGAATTACAGTATCATACTGGATAGTTAAAGAGTCTATTCATTTTTTGTTTCATATTTTTGTTTCCCTAGGGTTAAATTGTCAACTACTTTCAGAGGTTAAATTAGAGTATACGTAGAAAAACTCAGGGCTCCAGACCATACTATACTGATTAGGACTGAAATGAGCATCTTCTGGTCAGAACTTCTGCATAATAAGTAAAAATTAAAATATCCCTGGGTTTATTTTACACATTTTGTAATAAAAAAAAACTTACAACAACAACTACAAAAGGAGCTCTAGTAAAACCATTTCCTATTTTTTCCTCTATGTTGCTCTCTGTCTTCTGGCTGTTTTCTTCACAAAGCATAATGGAAATACAGCAATTCCAACTCCAATTTCAATTACAAGCTGAAATTTTTATTTCCAACATATATGACCAGAACTTAATCAGGATAAGAAAATAATTTATTAAACAAAATAAAGAAATAAAACAAGTAAAAAAATCACATATTTATTAATAATTTTGCAAGGTGGGTAATTTACTGACCCAACCATGGTATCTAATAACTGACCGCGCTATATCAAATTTTATATGTAAAAAACTTTCCTCTTAAGTTATTGATGTAGATTTGTTAAATAATAAAGTTGTTTAAGTAAAAGTTCCATAATGGGTCTAGTTCTGCTGGGCTGGGTGTTGAAGTGTTGGAATTGAGAGAACAGAGACCTATTTTCTACTTTGCAACCTTATGTCTATCGATTAGCATAATTTATTATGCTGGACGCCTGAAAGAACTTGCAATTTGCAGGAGCATCTGGATCGAGGCACGTAAATTCAAATTTTGAAAGAAACAGGCCTGTTAGTTCCAAAGGACCTGAGATATGCAACAATTTAATGAAAAAGCGGCATACCAGCACCAGGGTACCTTTTCTGATAAATGTGAGTAGGGTTCTGATGCAATGTAACCATTTTTCTCTGTTTTCAGGACATGGTGGTATTCAAACCCCAAGTTTCATCCCAGCAGCAGCAGCCGCGCCACAGCAGAAGCAAAAGATGCAGCAGCAGTAACAACAGCAGCAACCCATTAGTGAAGGAACAAGCAGCGCTATGGGAAGCCACATACCAGCAGCAGGGAACCAGTGTACAGCATATGTTAGGGAGAATGTCTAGGACTTTAAGGGGTTTACCTTTCTTTTCTAGGGGTCAATTGGGATGTAATAATTAATTTCTCTTTACAATTCTGACTCTGTAAACTCTTTTCCACCTAATTTAATGAGAATTTCATAGTAGGCTATTCGTCTGCCACTTCAAGAAAAAAAAATCAATTTAACCTCTGTAGACCATAGCAAACAACAGCAAAATGAAAACTTCCAAGAAATTATCAGCAATTCAGCATTAATTAGATTATAGTGTATAGATATCCAACGCCTATGATATTCATCTCCTAAAGATATCCTAATATTGTCTATTTCTCACAAAACAATCGTCTCTACAAATATCCTTTACAGCATTTTCTCAGAACCCTCCTTGAGACTGTCAGAATTACACCTCAACCCCTCCATTCTATCTACTGTAAAAAGGAGGGATCAAAATGCAGTTATATTGCCATATATTGGAATTCTATTGCATAAAGCCCCCTCCACTCATGGGACCAGGAGGTTTCCCTTGGGGCATCATCTGGGGCCTCCCTTGCATGAACGACTGGCCCATCCCCGTCCCGATCATCTGTGGCTGTTGTTGTTGCTGCTGTTGTTGCTGTTGCTGCTGCATTTGCTGCTGTTGCATTTGCTGAGGCTGCATTTGCTGCTGTTGCATTTGCTGAGGCTGCATTTGCTGCTGTTGCATTTGCTGAGGCTGTAATTGTTGCTGCTGCATCTGTTGCTTCTGCTGTGGCGGCTGCTGCTGCTGCTGCTGGGATGAAACTTGGGGTTTGAATACCACCATGTCCTGAAAACAGAAAAATGGTTACATCACATCAGAACCCTACTCATATTTATCAGAAAAGGATCCATTTTTTCTTTCTTTCTGTTGTCGCCAACTTATCCACTATGCAGTTGGGCTTCAATTGGGTATGTCGGCATTGTTCCCTTTATGGCGTGCTCCAGAGGGGGGTAGAGGGGGTGAGCTCGGTGAGGGAAAGACATAACGCAATATAAGATGCTCCCTAGTTATTTTTTTTAGAGGGTGAGAGGAGGTGGAGAGAAGTTTATGGGGTGACTTGTGCTATTCATTTTTTCCAAAATGATTCACCTCCAATTTGGGGTGTACAAAGATTAACCTCTCCTCTTCCATATTTTTCCTTTCCATTCATTCCTTTTTCTAACTCCGCCTGTGCAATTTCTGCACAGCCTGTCCCAAGCCAGTAAAAAGGAAGGTTTTGCTGGGCGTAGCGAGCCAACATAAAAATATAGCTTTTCTTATGGAAATGAAATCCAATGGGTTTCTTTTCTAGCCTAACCTAACAAGTTTGGGATTAAAGGCTTTGAAGAAGAAGATTCCTTTCCTTTTCTCATCTAGCTTGGGAGCACAGCCTTCGATTTATGTTTACTTCAGCCAAGTATCAATAGCACAGTCCAAATGATTCCAACACAATAACACAATATACTAGATAGGACAATGCTGCATATATCAGAGTGCAAGAGGTATTTGGAGTTTAAAAGTTGTCAAAAACATTTACCCCTGGGAAGAGCATCCCAATTAGGCGGCCAGCCTTGTCAGAAACTGAGAGAAGCAACGTCTGAGAAGGCAGCTGTATAACAGCACACTAAAAGGATAACAATGTATGAAACATCAGAAATTTTTCATTGTTTTTGAGTAAAAAAAAAGAAGTATAGAAAAAATTTGGAACGTACTGACCAGTTTCTTTTCTTGCAGTTGCCCAAGAAAACCATGCTGATTCAGGGTTCGAAATACCAAAAAATCAGCCTTACCAACATATTGCCTACACAAATATGTGAAAGAAATATTAAATATTAGAAAGAAACAGAACATCACAGTATGTTGTATCCCCCAGTTCCAGAAATTTAGAAATCAAATCCCTCCAGAGAATTTACTTCAAATATATATATAGAGAGAGTTGGGCTATGGTGCTATACATAGCACGGATCGCCCCCGTGCTATTGATCGGTTCTTCGTTATCAAAGTGTAAATGGTCGATCCAACCGTACAAAATAATTTTCATATGAAAATCTCGACGTAGACCAAATTTTATATTTTTTAAAAAATTTTAAATTTTTTTAATATAGTTAGAAAATCGCCTCTTTTAAATGGCTCATAATAACTAAATCAAGTGATATTCTAACTATCTTAAAAAATAGTAAAAAATTCTAAAAAATATAAAATTTAATCTACATCGAGATATTCATACGAAAATCATTTTGTACGGTTTGGATCGACCATTTACACTTTGATAACGAAGAACCGATCCATAGCACGAGCAATCCATGCTATGCATAACACCATAGCCCAACTCCTATATATAGAGAGAGAGAGTGAGGCTATAGTGCTTCGCGAAGCACAAAATCTCCCGTGCTTCACGTCCGTATCTTGAATTTGAAAGTTCAAACGGCCGATCCAAACCGTTGAACATGATCTTCATATTGAACTATATTTGAAGATCAAATTTTATATATTTTTGAATTTTTTGCTATTTTTTAAATGGATACAAAGTTTGTTGATCTAACGATTTATGCACCATCCAAAACTAGTGATTTTGTACCCATCTAAAAAATAGCAAAAAATTCAAAAAATATAAATTTTGATCTCCAAAGATAGTTCAATATGAAGATCATGTTCAACGGTTTGGATCGGCCGTTTGAACTTTCAAATTCGAGATACAGACGCGAAACACGGGAGGTTTTGTGCTTCGCGAAGCACCATAGCCTCACTTTATATATATATATATATATATATATGAGTAAAGATACCGTGAGTTTAAGCTTACGGAGGCTTTCCGTGAGCTTAGGTCAAAAAGTATATCAAATGATCTCCAAATTTTAATTTATCATTCTCATTAAATTTTTTATATGAAAATCTTGTGGGATGCAAAAATTTGGAATGTTTTGAGCTTTTTAAGTCATGATTTTTAATTTTTGAAAATCAACTATAAAAATAATAAAAAAATATTTAATGTTTGAACATCATTTTTAAAAATTGAAAACGGTGGCTTTAAAAGCTCAAAACACTCAAAATTTATGCATCCCATAAGATTTTCATATAAATAATTTAATGAGTATGATAAATTAAAATTTAAAGATGATTTGATGTATTTTTTTAGTTAAGCTCACGGAAGGCCTCCGTGAGCTTAAGCTCACGGTATCTTTACTCTCTCTATATATATATCCCTCAGAAAATTGTTTTTCAAAAGTAGAGAGAAGAAGATAACTTGTTATTCATATGCTCCTGAGCGATAAGCCGAACTATTTGCATAGTTGATGGCCAATCAGCTGCGAGCCTGTACATAAAACATTTAATTAATTAGACAACATACTTCAAGATTGTTAATCTGTGTACACGAGAAAGAAATGAAAAAAAAAATACTCACGTGTCAGATGCAGATGCACTTCTGTAACCCTATTATTAATAAGGGAAAAAACAAAAACATGGTAGGTAAGTAGAGAAGAACAGACTTTTTGAAAGGCTAGATACATTTTGTTTTTAAGAGCAGGCAAATTGAAAGGCTAGATACAATTTAATTGGTCTATTGTATATGCAAATTTGTGATATGCTGTCAGACATTCTAGTCTACCCTAATTTATTTGGGATTAAAGGCTTTGTCGTTGTTGTTTGTCAGACATTCAAACCAATGAAGCGATGCTAACCAGACAATTGGAAGCTAGATTGCACTCGTACTTGAGAAATTTCAAAAGTGCGAATTTTCTAGCCCCCTCACACTTTCTGGTAGGTGATATAAATTCAACCAGAAAATTCAGATGAAACAATTTATCACCCATCAACTTACTTCAAGTTTACAAATGAATACCGGCTGCCCTTGCCTCTGCCCAGACAAAGTTCCCTACGAAAAATTAATAAATAAAATAAGAAACTAGTAAACAAATGCCTTGAATGCAATATATAACGCATTCATTGACAATTCAAAACATCCATACCTTACCCAAAAAAAAGAACTTAGAAATAGAAATGGTTTACAAAACTTCTGCCCTGTTAAACACACAAAACACCAAATATCCTCACAAAATTTGTAATCCCGGGTCTTGCAAGATTTCTACATGGAATGCCAAAACTACCCTCTGTCCTCTACGTTCCTCTTAGCAAAGCAATAAGAACAGGGGCAGTTTCAGCCCTTTCTGAAGATTTCATTGAGATAGAAAATGGCATTTGTTCAATGGTTCAGAAAGACAACAGAAACAGATTTCTCATCATGTGCGAGACTTTGCCAAATATATTCTAGTATGTGTTTATGTCTTATGATAGAATAGAGTCATACTTTGAAATATCTCCAAAATTAGGGTAACACATTACGTACCTCCCATATTTTGACATATTTAGACTGCGACTGTTGGGCATTCTGCTGCTGAGTAAGAGGCATATTCATGCCTGAGTTGCTTCCCATCGCCATAGTGTTCACACCTCCTGGCTGCTGAGTCATACCAGGTGTAGGCATCATATTACCAGGTCCAGATGCCATGCCTGGACCTGCTGATCCAATACCACCTCCCATCGAGGATTGGTTCATGACCATGTTCCCACTACCTTGCCCCATTTGTGATCCCACATTAGGCATTGATTGTCCCATACCTGTTCAAAAGTTGCAAAGGAAAGGACTTCAATTATGTTTCCAACAGATACATGTAAGCATAAAAAGAAAGGAAAATAATCAAGAACATCAACAGGCACATGCAGAACGAAAAATAAGAACTAAAAAAGTACCTTGAATATTGCTTGTATTTCCTAAGGAGGCTGACATGTTGGATGTGGGCGGGTTAAAGGATCCGAGGCCCGCATTCTGGCCAACCTGTGTACCTGAGCCAGCTATCATATTCGACATGTGCACTGCTATAGGAGTCCCTCCCACGGTGGGTAGACCGAGAGAGCTGGGACCAGCTGCAAGAGAAGTCGACCTGACAGCTGTACCCAGTGCAGATAAATTGTTCAGTATGTTCACATTCCCAGGACCAACAGGTCGGATGGCTTGGTTTACAGTGTTGGGTGCTGGTTTGAGGTCTTGCATGGGGTCTGTATTGTTAATGGTGTTGTTGTTATTCATCATAGTATTGTTACTATTGTTTATAGTTGGCATTTCTTGTTGAATGGGGGAAGGAGAGGATGTTTGAACTGCTGGAATTGGCTGAGAAGAGATGCCAGGCGCAGGCCCCACATGATGAGAGAATCCTGTCCCGGGTCCAGTCACTGGCTCCTGTAAAATAAGTAAAATTATTATTTGGTAAAGTCATGACTTACATACCAAAAGAGACCAGCTCAAAGCAGTACAGTTCACCGACATGACCAGCATTTTATGCAAATTATTGAAGCCAGTTTTCTTGGGTAGAAGAAACTTCTGCATGCTTTCATAGTCGGTCCAAGAACCAATACTTTTCACATAAAGCCCTTAGTTTCAACTTTTTCCAAATAACAAACTCTTGTAGCATTGGTGGTGTTCCCAGGCCTAATTTTGAAAAAAAAAACAGCTAAAAAAACTAGCACAGAATGAACTTACAACTTTAATGCTGGCAGTCGGCATGTTGCCACCTGTCAGAGGCCGGTTTAGTAAGGACGACCCACTCACTGGGTTAAAAGAAAAAAAATAATATAATTAGTACGTTACATTTTGATAGCAAACGAATATTGGATGGTAAGTAAAATATATCAATAATTGAAGCTAGAAACTTGGAGATGGTTTCAAGTAAAATCCAGATTTTACCACAAGATTTACCCAACTATGATGATCAACAATCAACATATAAGTTGGATACATCACACACACATCCCTTAATAAAAATAATATAAGAGTTGCAAAAACAAAGAAGAGGAAATGGCAAACACGTCACCAAAAATATTGCCAACAAATTTGAAGTTGCTTATCACATATAACTGTGCAAAATTTAGAAGCAACAACTTCTAAGCAAATCGTTCTAGTAAAATATTTGATTCTATTTACCTCAAATTAGTATAGTCTTCTCTATTAACAAATATAATGTTAAATCGAAATTCAATTAACCAAAGGAGCTGAAGAAACCAAATTGCTAATGGTTACATAAAAATATATGATATGATATTGTACAATAACATCATATTGCATATGCAAGATTTCAGATTTCATAATCAGGTATCGATGGAATATAATTTACACTAACAATCATCAGCCTGATTGAATTTAATTAATCAAAAACCATTCTAAAGATTTAATTACTTCATTCAAACCTTCAGACAGGAAATGACCACCAAAGCTGATCAAATAAGAGAAGGATAAGGAAGATTTCCTCAATTATAACTCCTACAGATTTCCTTAACATGTATCAATGGAATATAATTCACATTGATAACCATTAGCCTGACTAGGTTAAATTTAACCAAACAATTCTAAAGATTAGTGCACTCCGTTCAGATCTTCAAGAAGGAAACAATGACCAAACCTGAGCAATTAGAAGGAAATAATAAGATTTCCTCTATTGTAGCTTACAAGCTATTCACCACTAGCAATTACCACTATAACAGAAACTTGACATGAAGTCACTAAACTTGATTTCAAGTAAAGAAAAGGTTATTTTCTTTTTCTTTACTTTGATAGCATTATTTTAATGATCTACCACCTGCGGTATTGGAGTTCTGAGGCGTGGTCCCCGGTACTGGTATCGAAACCGGAGCAGTGGTAGGCCCATCAAGCTTCCCAATGCCAGGATTTGGTATCAGGTGCGCACTTATTGGGCGGTTCAAGGCCGACCTTGCCTCCAAGAAACTGTCAGAGAGCAAAACCAGGTGTTGAGCATGCTTCACCTGGTCAATAGATGGGTCAACTGGCCTAGCACCTCTCTTTCCCTATAAAGAAGAGAACAAATCTGTTACTAGGGTTTAGGATTTAGGATTTAGGGTTTAGGGTTTAGTACATTTTTATTGCTTTATAAAAGATCGCCTTTTGCTTAGTTTGTTATTTATTCATCACTAAAAATGATTGATTTATGGTATTTCAATTATTTATTCATCTTGTATGTGAGTTCAGATAATATTTGCACTAATGAAGCATATGTAATGTAAAGCATCTGTGTCATTGGTCATCTATGTAATTTATGGGTCAACCACTAAGTATTAACATTATTCAACATAGTTTATGAAAAATAAATAAGTATAAGCATATGTGAATAGTACAATATATATTAGAGAGGAATGTGTACGAGAAATAAGGTTACCGCATTGTAGATGTCTCTCAATTTGGGTAGCTGTTTTGGTGAAATAACCGACAGAGAAACAGAACACTGCACATATTCCAAAAGGAAAATCCTTAAAAAAATACTAGTAAAAAAACATTGAACCTATCAAATGACAACTATAGAAAAACTAGAGCACCAAACAATACAAGTGAAAGCAGAAATACCTGTGAAAAGCATTTAGCAACAGCCTCAGCATCAGCCAGGAAAGAAGGTTGCATTAGCTCACCATTCTCATTTTTCTCAACTGATGGCCTGTACACAGGAGTTGGAAGCACATATGGACTGCTAGCACAAGCCAGAACACAGTGCTTGTTCACCTCACTAGTGACAACCGGACTGGCTTCCGGATCATGTAGCATCTGCAAAAGACAAGGAATCACTGCTCATTTCTATTATTTCTTCATATGATGTACCTTTTTCCATGCAGTATTGCGATTACATCTCAAAAAAGTATTAATAGATAATTTTTTTCATCAGTACTAAGTACAATTTATAGCCTACCACAATTTATCTGGGACTAAAGGCTTTGTTGTCATCATTGTTGTTGGTTGTTGTTGAGTAGTACTAATTAGAATTTATCTTGAAATTTCACCAAAACTATCTGTAAGTTATCACACAGAGTAATGAATAAAAATGAATGTACCAATATTGCATCAGAGAGGCCTTCTGCAGTACAAGCATCACCAAAACCACCGCCAGAAAAATGAAGGTTTGTCAGCCACTGCAAAAACCTGTCCACATCCCTCGTCCATCCAGTTCTTTGCACCTTAAAACCTATTATATTAGAAAGGCCAAAACCAATAATTTCAATGAAATTGGTCTGCCAATTTTTTTTAACTTTTTTAATTTAAAGAGGATGTTGAATTATCAGTTAAAAGTAATGTAGATGTCTACAGCTATATGGTCCATGTGCACTGAAAGTGACCAAAGCAAACTCAGGAATTGCTACAGCCAATTTCTGCATATGAACAAAAAAAAAGACATATCAGATTTATCAAAAAGTAAGTTCCTTGTAGTTGTACTTTTTCTCGCACAAAGAAATGAAATATAAAGAGTATTACCTGCCCTGTCACCTCATTTCCATTGAAGGACCTGTAAGGTTTCAGCGAAACACCAATTTTCAATTAAAGTAATCAAGCAACAGAAATGGAAGTACATAGACTTCTCCATGATGATATGAGAAACATCTTGTGGTATGTTATGTACTGTGCAGTACCCATCAAAATAATCATGAGAAGTCTAGCAGGATTTTCAGTAGCAATAGGAAGTAGAAAAAAGGGATACATTTTTCAGTTATAAAAAGTATTTCACATTTAACTTGTATGTTATATCAGGCGGTACATTTTAAAAGTGTACATCAAATTACTAACATAGTCTACCATGTCTCAACAATGTATGAATAAATCAGAACAAATAATGTGTTTCATTTAGACAGACGCACTCTGAATTTCTCTTATGTTTTAAAACTTTAGTCTTTTTGAGGAGTAAAATGAAAAATTGCCCTTAAATATAGAAGTGGTTAATTTGAACTGCAATGTGAAACAATTAGTAATCTGAAAAGTCTAAGAATAGCTTAAAATAAATCTGCAGACTCAAGAGCATTAAAATTATGACATCCTTTGAATAAAGGGAGAAAAGAACATCCTGGTAGCAGAAATTCTAATCTAAATTGAAAAAATACTATCAGATGGTCAGAATTTCAGGAAAATAATCATCATAGGTTCCCCCAGCTTGGTCAAAGGACAAAGGAGGTCAGGAACCTAATTTGGTTTCTGAAATTTAGACATTAGAGGATTAAATCAGAAAGTTGCCATCTAGATAGGGACAGGGTTACAGAGAGAGAATTAAGCTATAAAATCTCAGATTGCAGATTTACACTCCGGGTATCAAGTACCAAACATAATACTTGTAAAAAAAACCCGAATTTCACTATAAATTGCTCCCCGATCACGGATGATAGGGAAAAAAAAGTCTCACTCAGAGAGAAAATGTGAAAAAAGACCTGATAATCTTTTCGAGATAATCGGAGAGGATGGTGCTCCAGTAAGGACCCATCGCCGCCGTGGTCTCCACCACCACTATCAGCTGCTTGGCTTCCACCATAACTCCCTCTCTCTCGCCCTCTCTGTCTCTCGCTCGCTAGCCTCTACTCTCCGCTCGTCGTCAGCGTCTCTCTGAGGTTTCGGAGCGAACGAGAAATGGAGGAGGACAACGGACCCGATCTCCTTCGGCCCCCAGCTTTAAAAAGAACAAAAAAAGACAGAGCAGTCTAATTTCTTCTTAATCCTTCCGCTTTTCGAAATAGTCTATGTTAGTATTTACTAATGCCGTGGATAATTAATAAAATATTTTTATTTAACCATAAATTAACGATTTATGGGTGGGGTTGGTTTGACATAGTATGGATCTGCTGAGGTGTGATGTGCAGTGCTGTTTGTTACCCCTTTCTATTCATTCAATCTACTACAACAATAAATAAATAAATAATTTAATATCAAATAAATTTTAAGATAGATTAAAAATAAAATCAATTCGAATAATATATTATTATATGCTTATACATTATGAAGAAGATACAGATTATTTTCCGAGTTCAGTCTTTATGTCAAAGATACAAGTGTATATATGACAAATTTAGGCAAAATTTATTTATCGTTAATTAAATGTATTGATTATTGTATTGGGGGATCTGCGCCATAAATGAGATAGTAGGGTTTTGTTAGGGACGATCTTGATGGCCCAAATAAATTTAAACAGTCTAAATTTAATTAACAGAGATACATTTTTATTTTTTATTTTAGTGAGCTCCACTAGTTATATTCATAATAATATAACTTTACCATCACATCTATGAGTGGATATGAATTCCTCTATTGGATATGGTGTAATCAGTTTTCAGATAAGACTTTGTTCTTTTATAGTAATGACCAGATCACGTATTTCACTATAAAATCAAAAAATACTACAAAACAATTACTTTTTCATTCTCCAACTCGTTACGTAAATCTGACCCGCTACTTGAACACCCGCACAAGACTGTCATACAAGATCCTACATAAACCCCTCCCCTTCACCCCTATTTTCTCTCTCTCTGCACCGAACCCATCCCATCCCTAATTAACTCTAAAAACCCTTTTCCCCAAATTGACTCTCCGAGTCCCTCTGTGAACCACACCCCTCTGTCTAGGGCTGTTGGTAGAGTAAGATATGGATAGAGGTATTTTTATATTTATATTTATTATAATTTTTATTTATATTTTATTTATATTTGTTAAAAAAAATTTTATTTATATTTTATTTTTATTCATTAAAAATTTCGGATAATGAACGGATAACGGTAGATAACGGGCAAAAAAAAATAATTCAATGAAAAAATTATATAATTTAGACAAATAAATAGCATTAAATAAATATACTAATAAAATACAATAATAATTAACATTTTAGATATTACATAAATCATATAATTTTTCATGTCAATTATTATAAAAAATATATACTAAATACTATATATATATATATATATAATTTATCTAATGGATAATGGGTAACGAAAACCCTTATTCATATTCATACCCGATAAGTTAACGAAATTTTCTTACCCATATCCATATCTAATAACCTAACCTAACGAAAATAAAATTTTACCCATATCCATTTTATCGGATATGATACAGACGGTCAAAAGAGCGTCATTCACATCCTACCTTTGTCCCTTTCTCTTTTCCCGTCCCTTCTCTCTCTCTCTCTCGCAACTCACCTAATTGCAAACGAAGCAGCGACTTCACTGCCCTCAATCCCATCCCCCCCTCTCACTCCTCTATCGAACACGCTCGGCAGTTTTTAATATTAATAATTATTAAAAAATTAATATTATTAAAAATAAGACTGATAACGGTATAATTTTAAATATACGAATGGAAACGCGTCACTGGCACTGGCGTGGCTGAAACGCGCCACTGGCAGTGGCATGTTTCCTTATTATAATGAAACGTGTCACTGGCAGTAGCGCGTTTGCCTATTATATATATCAAACAAAGGTGCCACTGGCCGTGGCGTGTTTTAAGGAAACGCTCCACTGCCAGTGGCGCGTTTGGTAAAGACGCCACTGGCAGTGACGCGTTGTGATTCGTATTTTTTAACTTATCCGTTTCTCACTCTTATTTTTAATAATAATAATTTATTAATAATTATTAATATTAAAAACTGCACGCTCGGCCACCCTCAGCGACGACTCTTACGAATTTCTCGTTTCTCCATTTGTTGTTGTCCAATCTCACCTCTACGCGTAGGGCTGTCAAACGGCTGTAATATTTGTCGTGTCGCTCATATTTTCCCCTGCGAGACCGGTCCGAAGACCCTCTCCCTACAGCGTGTAATAAAAAGGGCAGCACCCCCTTTTCTTCACTCTTTTTCAATTTTTGCAATCTCTTTCTCTACTTCCCCATCTTCTACTTTCGATCTTTTGTTCGATTGTTCTCTTTTCTTACTTCTCTCTTTACCGAGTACAGACAAAAGCGTGGTCGACCCTTGCTGGTCTTGTGCCGTAGTGAGAGACAAGGCCCAAGCCAAATCAGTTGCTAAACCTCCTTCCCCTTATTTGTTGTGTCCTCTCTGATACTTGTAAGCTCGAAATTATCTCTTTTCTTGCTGTGTTTCTTGATTGATTGACCAATTGTGCCTTGTTACTTGTGTATGGTAGGTTCTCTGTCCATCGTGCCTTGTGATTTGTTGCCTTATGAATTGTTTCCTTGGGGTTGTATGTAATGCTTTAATCTGGGTTGTTATCTGATTGTGCTTATGGTTTTTGTAATGATGCTTTGTTGATTTGATATTGCACCTGTGCTATATTTGATCGGACCAGTCACTCTGTACTGAGCATTACTGGACTGTGTCTCGCAATTATGTGGTTGTTGCCCTTCCCTTAAACCCCTGGTACATCGGTACCGAATGGTACCAGTGAAGTAGGGGTGTTCTCATGAACTTGGTTGTTATTTTCATGGTGTTGGCTTGTTATGTGACGATTTGGATGCGTGTTTGCCTTGTTTGAACTATTATTGGGGTAACTTGAAATGTGCTTTGAAATTTTGCTGGGTTGTGCTTGTTTGGTACTTGATATGTTTTACGGTTAGTGCATTCTGGGTATTGGACCCTTGAGCAGTTTTGAATTTAACCTTAGTAATTGATGCACTGTTGGGCCTTATTAATTTATGCACCCTTGGGCCCGAACTTGAATTGAAATGGAATTGTGAAAATGGGCCGAGATAAACTAATTGTGGTAATAAACTTAAATCTAAGCTAAATGGTCGAAAGGTAAATGTGGGCTAGAAGTATAATTAAAAGTTAGCCAGTGCCGTGTGCGCGATTAATAGTTAATTAATACTTAAAGTGAAATATTAGATAATGATTAAATTTTCTTTCTTCTCCTTTATGAAATTTTATGAACATATACAGAGTGGTATGATAGATAATATATGATCTCAAACACATTAAAATACTAACACATTAATACTTAAAATATTTAATCAATATTCGTTGAGTTTCTAAATATTCTTGATTAAATTTTCTTTCTCCTCCTTTATGAAATTTTATGAACATATACAGTGTGGTATGATAGATAACATATGATAGATAATGTATGATCTCAAACACATTAAAATATTAACACATTAATACTTTAAATATTTAATCAATATTCGTTGAGTTTCTAAATATTCTTGATTAAATTTTCTTTCTCCTCCTTTATGAAATTTTATGAACATATACAGTGTGGTATGATAGATAACATATGATAGATAATGTATGATCTCAAACACATTAAAATACTAACACATTAATACTTAAAATATTTAATCAATATTCGTTGAGTTTCTAAATATTTTTAATTAACAAATAAATAAATTATATTATATTACTTGATTGTTTATGATTGTTTGTTGGCATGTTGTACTGTGAATTCTCCATCATCATAATGAAAGTAAAGTAGATTTTTAATTCTCCTAATAATGACATACCGACTCTGAGTTCAGTGAAGCCAACCTTATCAGACCCAATGTAAATAATAACACGAGTATTGATTGATCTCGAATCATAGATTCTCAGGACTTTCTCGATGAGCCAATCGCCAAGCCCTTCACACACGATGAGGCTACTGCCTTGGACATAGGACCACAGGAGATCCCATAGCATAGCGTGTTGATCTTGTTTTCTTGTCGAGCCTCTCAGTTGTGATTTTGCTATCAGATTTTGATTTGTCTAGATAGGGTTATATCATTACATTCATGTCAGGTGCATTACATTTATGATTAGTAATTAGAATAATGTTAAGTATAATTAGTATTTAATAATTAAATAAAATAGTAATAATGATAAATAAATAATTCTACTATGGTAGTTTTATATAAATGTAAATATATAAGTTTTTTTAAGTAATTAGTTACAAAATAATCTATTTAATTACTCAATTAATATTTAAGAATAAGAAATTGAATAGAATATATTAAGTAAGATTGACATTAATTATTTATACTAAAACATGTATTAAGTAAATTAAGTTAAGAAGTAGTTATAATGAGATGCATGTGACACCCATATTGTTAATATTATAATGACACTAAAAATTTGAAGGATTAATCTAAATTTAAAATATTAGAGAGGCAGACAATTAAATTGAATATTTATAAGTGAAAAAAATAATTAAAATTTAGGTTGGGGAGAGTGATGTCGGAACCAGATTGATCTAGGCTGGTTTATCTTCGAGTATATGGTAGGAATTATGTTTCACTTATGCAAAGGTACGGTGGTTATTTCCTATCAACGCCTTTAAGATAGATTGTTTGTCTGACCGGTCAAGTGGTTATTTAGTTGATGATCTCGGGGTCTAGTGTTTTATTATTTTTCAATCTCCCTCCATTTCTTTTATACATATATTTTTTATGAGCGGTAGATTGTACTTGACTGCATTATGAGCATGTCATTTTTTATGATCAAGGAGCTACACTAGCTAATCCTCTAACATCATCGTCAATTCTCAGTCCTGGATGGTGAGCCGAGCACTGCTCATGAGATGTCCCAGATTTAATACTTATACATGGGTAGTCTCTCTTTGTTGGTTGAAATTAATTTCTCTGTTCTGGTGGGTTGTTCTGTATGTGGCTTGAGGCTTGGGTAGAAATATTTTAGGGCTAATTAAATAATTAGGAAAGGACGAGAAATAATTAAGTTAAGTTGGGCCTAAAGATTAACTTAGTGAATTATGGGCCGGGTAAGGGCTTGAGAGTGAAAGAACAATTAAGAAGCCAGCCCAACTTTTAATAATCGAGATTTAAGAGAATAAGATTTGTTAGGCCGATAATCAAATCGACAATTAATTTTAAAATCAATTAGAATTAGTATTAAATTAATAAAGGCCCAATGATTAAAAAGTCCTAAGAAAATTTAAGTGATTAAATTAAAAAAAATAACTAAATAATTGAAAGTCGCCCCGGAAGGTCAGACGGTATCCATGGATAATAATGTAAACTTTAATATTCAGAAAATGATTATATTCCCTATCTGCCCCCATTACGGGTTATCAGTGCACAGACACAAATGTTTCGGTAGACAGCGTATGATCACGTTCGTTAAAACACCAACATAGTAAACGTTAATTAGATTAATCGATCTTCTTTTCTTTTCTTTTGATTTTTGATATATAAAATCTAATTTTAAAACTTGTAAAAAAATATAACGTTAATATTTATAGTTAAATAAATTATATAAGTTAAGAATGCATTAAAATATTAATTAAGATATAGTTAATATATATAAGAATATTTATTAATTAATTTCTTTATTTTTAAAATAAATAAATAAAATTAGAATAACATATTATATATAATATAATATATATTAATTAATTTCTCTATTTCTTTAAATTTATAGTTTAGATTTATTTTATTTTATTTTGACTCTGTTGTAATTGTAAATTATAATTATAATTATAATCAAGGTGAAATCAATAAAATGAATTAGTGTTTCAATTCTTGTACTTGTGTGATTGTCTAAATGATTACTGATTATCGAATGTGGAGCATCAATGTAAATTAATCACTTAACGAGAACTGAAATAAATTTTTTAAACAAGTATAAAAATGATAAATGTAATCATAACTCGAATTTAATAAAAAGGATAAAAAACACACACTTAACGTAATTAACTGATTAACTTAACGTAATTTCGAACAAATTAATAAGCTGCGCATAAAAGTCATTTATAAAAACACATTAATTGAAATTTTCGACACCCTTAAAATACAGCAGAAATGTTGCCGAAATTTTTAAGAAATAGACGATAAAACTCGAACGGACATTAACTCAAAATGCCATTATAATTAACTATCAATTATGAATTAAATCACGTTAAAACTAACAGACGATTAATTTAAATTAATAATAGGTGATACGGTCGACTCGTATCCACTCATGGAGCTCGATGCCGTGTACGCAAATGTCGACCTTGAGGCGGGCAAACCACCTCCGAAGTAGAACAACTCTATGATCCTCACCAGCACTCCCAAGTAGGGATTCCTGGGATTTAATTTTTTTTCTTCAGAATTAGGAACCCAAACCAAAAAATAATTTTTTTCAAAAATCATTTGAACTGCGATATTTTGAACCAAACACTATTTAGAGGCCTGATTTGAACTGTCATTTAAATCTGATAACTTGACCAGCATCTTTGAGACCACCCGCATTCACATGTCATAGCATGTCATATTACATGTAGATAGGATATGAGTAGGACTCGAGAACTAATCCTGAGATAGGATCAAATTAGGATTAAAATAAAACTTATAGATTTTAATTATTAGGGAAATACTATTATTATCACTAATTAATGATTAAGTTAGGTAGTTAATCATGCACTAAATGCATGGGAAAGTGCTGAGAGGCAGGCCGGGTGATCTCATTCTAACGTTGCCTTGAATAACTAGACCAACGGGTTACGTTCGGTAAACCGATTGGCCCGTGGGGCTTCTTGGTCTGTATATGCACTACGCATCTTTGTCTGTCAGTCATTCACCGACCTCGTCACTTGACGGGTTCGGCAACACTAGAGTGTTTACTTTTGATCAATATTATATTATTATTATTTTATATATGATTTGATTTCAAATTTAATTGAGCGATTATGATGGACATGACTTCTAATGTTTAGTGTGGACGGTCATATTCGAGTCTAGAGCCTACTTCATTTTATTATATTATTTTATTTAGTCGGCTTGAGATCTTGCAATGTCCGAAAGGTTTTCTCCTTTTGCTCATAATTGATACAGAGAAAGTCAAGAACTCTCCTTTGGCCCCTAGTTGGTACAAAGAGGCTCCTATTTGTTTTGTCATTTTACGGGTAGATAACTCATTTTGACGATATGACAACAGAAGTCATACTATATATGTTTGTTTTTTATTTTGTAAGGTGAATTACTAGATTTAGCAAACCAGAGTACGTATTTTTTCACGATCACTCTCCTAGGGCGTTATCGTCTCGGGAGCCCGAATCGCCCGTTTATGCGATATTGGCGCCGCATAAACATAAAGTCCTAAGTTCGTAAGTTGGGTCGCTGGTGGCGCCCGCTTAGACAAGACCCGAGTTCATAAGTTAGAACGTTGGTGGCGCCCGCTTGGGATAGATCTGGTAATTTGCAAGCTGAGTATTTATTTGGGTGATTTGTTTACGTATCTTATATTTTATATTATTATTTCACAGATTTTATATTTTAGTTTTTTTGTCATATCATGTCATAGCATTTAGATGTTTTCACACAAAGTGCATAAAAATATTATTATATTTATATAAGTTTATTATATTACATTAAAACATCAGTATCGATATTTAGGTCCAGTCTAGGAAATAAAATTAAATCTTAAGGCTGGATCTAAATTCGTACTGAGAAAATTTTTAAATTACTCACGTCTCCATGGTGGTTGTGGGATCTAGGTATACTAGTGCAGGATTTATTTTGATGAGAGTGCTAGGAACAGTCCTACGAGATATCAGAGGTGCTTCACCGCATCAGCACAATGAGCAGAGTAGTTGTGATTAGGATCCATCGATTATCGTTTTTGTTTTTTCTTTTGGGTTTTTATTTGAGAGGTTTGTTGCCCATTCTGATGGAGTCAGCCATGCCGATGTTGGTGTTGTACTTACTGTTTATTCTAGACTGTATATTATTTTGTATTATTATTATTATTTTATTTATGCTGTGATGGTTTTATTTTATTCATTTAGCCTTTCGTACGCACGTCTTGTCGTGCGTTATGCGACCCTTTTTCGTGCGCCTCACCATTGTGGGGCGATGGGCTGCGGAAGAACGACACAGAGATCCCTCCTAAGCGTGCATTTGTTTAAAGTCGATTCAGTTCTACCGTTCAGACCCATTGGGATGCACATTTAGAGATTTTTTAGTGATTGTGAGTCCTTATAAATTCCGATGGACGCAAGTCCCTACCGTTAATTACCCTGGTCTATAAATCTCGAGGCACCTCTGGATCTCGAAAGGGGAAGCAAATACTATAGTTAAGTGATAGTCAAGTGATCAAGTGATCGAGATCACTAATACGCTGGACTTACAATTAGATCAGTCAAATACAGGCAAGATAGTAAAGACTAACTTACCAACATATTAGTTCTATCCTTAGGGTACAGTGCAAATTAAATTTACAAACAGATCAATTCAATTCACATGAAGTGTTGATAGACGAACTTACAAACAGATCAATTCGATATTTGAGAAACAATGAAAATGAACTTATAAATAGATCAGTTCAAATTCAAGAAGGTTGTGAAGAAATGAACTTACATACAGATCAGTTCATTTTATACGGATGCAGTAGTAATTATGAACTTATACACGGATCAGTTTATTCAATTCAGATAAAAGAGTGAAAGATGAACTTACACACAGATCAGTTCATTCAGTTGAAATAGCAGGAGATGAAATTACAAACGGGTCAGTTCAAAAGTGTACAGAATGATGACAGATGAATTTACAAACAAATCAATTCATTTTAGACAGAGTGATAACAGATAAACTTGCAAACAGATCAGTTCAAATTGTATAGAGTAGTGAGAAATGAACATACAAACAGATCAGTTCATTTTAGACAGAACAGTGAGAATAGGTTGGTAGGAAACTAACTTACAAACAGATCAGTTCATTTTAGGTGATAATGAAATATGAACTTACAAACAGATTACTTTAATCTTTACAACTCCGAGAGATGATCTTACAAATAGACCAGATCAATCTCTATAGAGAGATAGAAGATGAGTTTACAAATAGATCATGTCACACCTCAGAAATATAAAATCGGGTTAGGGGTGATTAATCCCGCCACGTACGCACGACGAGACGTGCGTACGAAAGGCTAAATGAATAAAATAAGATAAACCTCAGAATAAACAAAACAATAATAAATATAAATACATTATCATATAGTCCAGAATATACAGAAAAGAATACAACGCCTACATAGGCGGGGCTAGCTCCATCGGAATGGGCAGCAATCTTTCAAATAAAACCCAAAAGAAAAAAATAAGACTAAAAAAACCGATGGATCCTATCCGACTACTCGGCTCAAAACCAGTGAAGTACCAGCACTCAGGTCAGATAGAAAACCCAGCATCTCAGAACTCTACCAGTAAGCACATGGTTACTGGCATCAAATAATGCCCATTTCAAGAACCACGCTGTGTAACATTATATGACAGCACAAATCACATCAAAGAAGGGAGGCACACAGACCAACAGTTACAAGAATTTACCAGTAGCCAAAATCGAGTTGCACAATCACAAGAGTAAGAATCAGGGTATAGGTCAGCTTATTCCAGCAAACAAGGAAAAAAAGAATGAGCTAGCACACCATCATCACCGAGAACAATCAACAGGTTACAAGGCCCAACCTCGCTTCACTGGTACCGATCGGTACCAGTGTACCAAGGCCATTCTAAAATCAACAACAACACACTATCATAACCACAAGCAAAAGAAAAGGGCAGCCACATTATCAGTATCAGTCCCCAACTCAAACCAATCCATAGAGAAATCAGAAAAAAGAAAACAACCAACACGAGGGCTCAGCCCTCAGAAGGCCCATATGACCGAAACAGAGAAGAGGAAGGAGGTTACCAGAAAGGCACAAGGCAACAAGATAGATTTAAAGAGGGGCAGTCAGCGACGGACAGGGCAGAGCCCCAGAGTCGATGGCAAGGGCTAGTGGCCAGCAACACCGAAGGGGAAGGCGGCGCGTGAGTCTGGTAGGGCCGGAGTGCGAACAAGGGCTCAAGTGTGGGCTCGAGGTGGCTTCGATGGCCACTGTTAGCAGACTAGTGGAAGGTGAACCAAGCAAGAGGGGAGAGTGACGAGTGAAGGCGAGTGAGAGGTGCAACGGTTGGGGGAATAAAGGAGATCGTGGAGGAGGGTTCCCTAGCTCGCAAGAGAGGGGAAAAAAAGTTTGCGGGCTCGGGCGGAAAGGAGGGAGGAGCAGAGGGTGAGATGGGACGGGATTAATTGGGAAATGACAGGATGGGTGAGGGGGAACGTGGGAGAGAGAATGAGTGAAATAGGGATTGAGTGTGATGATCCACGTGCGTATTCGTGTAGCGGGTTGTCAGTGTAGCGGATTGAGAATTCACGTCTGTTTTAGTATAATTTTGATTCTCAAAGATATATTTGATCGAATACTATCATACCAATTTGATTATGAATCTTGATGATATTTATTGAATTCATATTCTTTAATAAATTCAATTATTCGAATTCATAATTTAATTTGATCTTTGGATTTTGTTATTTGATAATTCACCTCATGGTCTCTTTTATTCAAATTGATTCAATCAATTATAAGTTAATGTTAACAATTCATTTAATTGATTTGTTTATGTTATACATGTATTGCCCTATTAAATTTTGATTCTTATTTATTAATCGTAGTTGTATCTTAATTTATTTATCTATTCATTTATCTATTTTCATAATTATTTATATCAGATTATTCGTTCATTTAGAATTAAGTCACCCGTAATTATTTATTTAGTTATTCTTATTCTTGATTTTATTTATGTCATGTCTATTTTTGTAGCATTCAAATTTATTTAAAATCTAATTTAATTGATTTATTATTTGTTTTAAATTTTAAAACGTATCTTTATTTGAATTAATTAAATTCTTTAATTTTATTTGAAATTAGATACGCATCTACTTATTTACGTAAGTCATTGGTAAACATTTTTTTTCATAAGCTTTATTTACCTATTTATTTAATTCTATATATATTCCTTTAACCGTTAGTTCAAATTATTTATTAACTGGATTAAATTATTTTAATTATTCTTATTACCTAACTAATATATATATATATATATATATATATATTTATATATATTATATATATATATATATATATTTCCATGTTCGAGTAGTGGGATCCTGTAGAAGCAGCGAAACTACGCAACAGTACGTCTAACACTTGCTCTTGTCATTCCTAGACCTACTCCCTTACAAACCTATGTCAAGTATATATATTATTATTCTGTTTATTTATTCAACTTCTCGGGATTTTCTAGATGTTACCCTAGCATGATTTATATAAAATCAAATTATAAAATTCATGCTCTGATACCATCGAAGGATGTCACACCCCAGAAATATAAAATCGGCTTAGGGGTGATTAATCCTGCCACATACGTACGACGAGACGTGCGTACGAAAGGCTAAATGAATAAAATAAGATAAACCTCAGAATAAACAGAACAATAATAAATATAAATACATAACCATACAGTCCAGAATATACCAAAAAGAATACAACGCCTACATAGGCGGGGCTAGCTCCATCGAATGGGCAGCAATCTCTCAAATAAAACCCAAAAGAAAGAAATAAGACTAAAAAAACCGATGGATCCTATCCGACTACCCGGCTCACATACAAATGCAGCGAAGCATCCCTGTCATCGCGCAGGACTGTCCCTAGCACTCACTCCAGTAAAATTCTGAACCTGAAAATACTTGGATCCCACAACCACCGTAGAAACGTGAATAATTTAAAAATTACTCAGTACGAATTTAGATCCAGCCTTAAGATTTGATATTCTTTCCTAGACTGGACCCAAAAACCGATACTGATGTTTGAAATGCAATATAATATTGATGAGTAAATATAATAATATTATCATGCACATTTGACCTACATGATATGACATGATATGGTGAAGAAACCCGAAAAAGAAATTCTATGGAAATAATAATATAATATAAAATATAAGGTACGAAAATCAAACACCCGTAATAAATACCCAGATTTGTAAATATGCCAGATCCATCCTGAGCGGGCACAACTTACTAACTCGGGCCTTGCCTAAGCGGGCACAATCAGGTCCCAACTTACTAACTTAGGACTTTATGTTTGTGCAGCGACAACGCTGCACAAACGACAATTCGGGCTCCCGAGGCGATAACGCCCTAGGAGAGTGAGCGTGAATAGGCACGTACTCTGGTATGCTAAATCTGGTAATTCACCTTACAAAATAAAAATAAACAGATAAGTATGTCTTCAGTTGCCATATCGTCAAAAGGAGATTACTACCCAGGAAATAACAAATCGGAAACTAATACAAATGAGAGCCTACACTGTACCAACCAGGGGCCAGAGGACCGCATCTCGAGAAATGACAAAATGAAATATAATACAGATGGGAGCCTACACTGTACCAACCTGGGGCCAGAGGACCGCATCCCAAAGGGGAGCCTACATCGTACCAACCTGGGGCCAGAGGACCGCATCCCAAAGGGGAGCCTACACCGTACCAACCAGGGGCCAGAGGACCGCATCCCAAAGGGGAGCCTACACCGTACCAACCAGGGGCCAGAGGACCGCATCCCAAAGGGGAGCCTACACCGTACCAACCAGGGGCCAGAGGACTGCATCCCGAGAGATAAAATGACATATGATACAAATGGGAGCCTACACTGTACCAACTAAGGGCCAGAGGACCGCATCCCGAGAAATAACAAAACATGGTAGAATCCAGACTCGGATATGGACGCCCACACTAAACACTGAAAGACATGGTATCTTAATCGCTCAAATTTGAATTAAAAAGCTTAATCATATTAAGAATATTAAAAATATAATATTGATAAAAAAACACTCTTGCACGGCCGAACCCGCCAAATGACGGGGTCGGTGAATAACCGACAAGCAAAGGTGCGCAATGTATATACAGACCAAGGGGAATGTAACCCGTTGGTCTGGTTATACAAGATAACCTCAGACTGAGATCACCCGACCCGCCTCTCGGCACTTTCCCATGCATCTTGCATAATTAATTGTCTAACTTAATTAATAATTAATGATATTAATAATATTAACCTACTAATTATAACCTATAACTTTATTTATTTCATTCTAACCTAGTCCTATCTCGGGACTATTTATCGAATGCGGGTATGTCTCGAATATGCTGGTCAATTTACCGGATGCATATGACATGTCAGATTTAGTCTCTAATCATTTTTGGTCAGAAAATACCGCAATTCAGATTTATTTTAAAAACATTTTATTTTCAGTTTGGGTTCCTAATTCTGCAGAAAGAAAATAAAATCCCAGGAAACCGTACTTGAGAATAATTTGATCAGGTCGGTAGCATCGAATTGCTTAGTCCTCGGTGACGTTCATGATCTCGTCAACCGTCTCATCTTGAGCGCACTCAATTGTTGGCTCGTCGGGACACTTCTAAGAGCCTACGTAGTCCAAAAATAATTAAATTCGCGAGTGTCCTATTTACGCTTGGTCTGGTTAGGTCAGGGTATACAGGATCCTCAATTGGAAATTATTATTATTTAAGTTCGTATTTTAAGATTATATTTATTTTGATTTAATGTAACTAACTTAATTTATTTAGATTAATTAAGTTAGCTTAATGTTATCACTTAATTAATTTAATTATAATTAGGATAATTAATTTTTTTGAAATAGAGAAATTAATTAATATATAATATTATGTAATTAATATTGTTCTTATTAAAAATAGAGAAATTGATTAATATGTATTTATATATTTATTAATATTATTCTATTATTAAGTAAAAAATTAATTAATATATATTTTATGTTATAAATTATTATCATACCTCAATTATTACTTTAAAATTCCTAATTATTTATATTATACTCTTTAATTATATTTTATTTTATATGTTTATGTTATTTTCAATAATTAGAAAATATACTATATAAAACTAGAATAAAAATAAGAATAAAAATTAAATGAAAGTAATAAATTCAATTAAACTTAAATTTAAATTAAACGTTTTTATTTATTTAAACGTGTTGGTGTTTTAATGTGTTTAGGATCAAAGGCTGCCTCTGAAACCACTGTATCTGTTCGGATTTTCATTATTGAGGTAGATCATGTAATCATCTCCCATTTTATCTTTAAGTATTAATTAATTATTAGTTGCGCACGTTTTAGTTTACGACACTCGCTAATTAATTAATTATACTTTTATCCCGCTAATATCTTTCGGCCCATTTAACCTTGATCAGTTCATTTCCCGACTCGCTTTATAGTTCCAATTATTTATTAAAATTTAATTTGTTTGCGCATATAACCCTTCAAGAGGTGTTATTACCACAAATTCTTTTAGGCCCCTTTATTTTATCAGATTTCACATTTTGACCCTTAACTTATACGAGGTTTACAAATCAGCCCTACATTCATTATATTTCTCAATTCAGTCCCTGACAAGGGATATACCATACCAACAAAATTGCACCATAGCAACAGAGGGACAATTATGCTTGAACCAAGTGTAGTATCTGATTTATATCAGAAATCAGAAAGCGACACAAAACTAGTGAAGTACCAACAGACTCAGGGTCGGATAAAAACCCAAAGATCTCGAAACTCTACCAAGGTAAGCACATGGTTGCGGCATCATCAAACAATGCCCATTTCAAGAACCACGCCATGTAACATTATATGACAGCATAAATCACATCAAAGAAGGGAGGCACACAAACCAACAGTTACAAGAATTTACCAGTAGCCAAAATCGAGTTGCACAATCACAAGAGTAAGAATCATGGTCACAAGTCAGCTTATACCAGCAAACAAGGAAAAAAAGAATGAGCTAGCACACCATCATCCCCGAGAACAATCAACAGGTTACAAGGCTCAACCTCGCTTCACTAGTACCGATCGGTACCAGTGTACCAAGGCCATTCTAAAATCAACAACAACACACTATCATAACCGCAAGCAAAAGAAAAGGGCAACCACATTATCAGTATCAGTCCCCAACTCAAACCAATCCATAGAGAAATCAGAAAAAGAAAACAACCAACATGAGGGCTCAGCCCTCAGCAGGCCCACACGGCCGAAACAGAGAAGAGGAAAGAGGTTACCATAAAGGCACAAGGCGGCAAGATAGAGTTAAAGAGGGGCAGTCAGCGACGGACATGGCAGAGCCCCAGATTCGATGGCAAGGGCTAGTGGCCAGCAACACCGAAGGGGAAGGCGGCGCGTGAGTCTGGTAGGGCCGGAGTGCGAACAAGGGCTCAAGTGTGGGCTCGAGGTGGCTTCGATGGCCACTGTTAGCAGACTAGTGGAAGGTGAACCAAGCAAGAGGGGAGAGTGACGAGTGAAGGCGAGTGAGAGGTGCAACGGTTGGGGGAATAAAGGAGATCGTGGAGGAGGGTTCCCTAGCTCGCAAGAGAGGGGGAAAAAAAGTTTGCGGGCTCGGGTGGAAAGGAGAGAGGAGCAGAGGGTGAGATGGGACAGGATTAATTGGGAAATGACAGGATGGGTGAGGGGGAACGTGGGAGAGAGAATGAGTGGAATAAGGATTGAGTGCGGCGATCCACGTGCGTATTCATGTAGCGGGTTGTCAGTGTTGCGGATTGAGAATTCACGTCTGTTTTAGTATACTTTTGATTCTCAAAGATCTAGTTGATCGAATACTATCATACCAATTTGATTATGAATCTTGATGATATTTATTAAATTCATATTCTTTAATAAATTCAATTATTCAAATTCATAATTTAATTTGATCTTTAGATTTTGTTATTTGATAATTCACCTCATGGTCTCTTTTATTCAAATTGATTCAGTCAATTATAAGTTAATGTTAACAATTCATTTAACTGATTTGTTTATGTTTTGATTCTTATTTATTAATCGTAGTTGTATCTTAATTTATTTATCTATTCATTTATCGATTTTCATAATTATTTATATTAGATTATTCGTTCATTTAGAATTAAGTCAACTGTATTTATTTATTTAGTTATTCTTATTCTTGATTTTATTTATGTCATGTCTGTTGTTGTATCATTCAAATTTATTCAAAATCCAATTTGATTGATTTATTATTTGTTTTAAATTTTAAATTTTAAAACGTATCTTTATTTGAATTAATTAAATTCTTTAATTTTATTTGAAATTGGATACACATCTACTTATTTACTAAGTCATTGGTAAACATTTTTTTCATAAGCTTTATTTATCTATTTATTTAATTCTATATATATTCCTTTAACCGTTAGTTCAAATTATTTATTAACTGGATTAAATTATTTTAATTATTCTTATTACCTAACTAATTTTCACGGTTTAATATTTATCCCCCCTTAAAATAATGTTTCGTCTTCGAAACAACATGTAGGTGGGAGTGACAAAATTCATCATATGGTTCGTCAATGTTGCGAAGTATGCTCTAGTACAATCGATTATATTTTATTATTTGTATGATTTATTTCTACATTTGTTTGTGTGCCTAATTTAGCCTACCAAGATAAGTTGATTATTATAAATTTTGTTTATCAAGATAAGTTGGTTACCTCTTAGCTATTTGTCTTGCTCATATTTAAGCATAATTGCATATTATTCTTGAGCATCCAAATTCCATCACGAATTTAGAGTTGAATAAATCATTTAGATCAATAAAATATTATCATCGTTATTTAATCTAATTTGGCAAAATATAAATTTTAATTGTTTTTTTTTTGCGAAAGTGAAATACTATTTGATGATGCCTAAAGATCTTCTTAATTGAGGTCACGAGGGATTTGCTCGGATAATGGAAATACCAACGTTTAAATATGAGGATTAGCTTTTAAAAAAATACGTAGTCGTTATTATTAATATGCTCCTATTTAAATTTTTAAAACTCTTATTAGTCATACTTTTATTTGCGTTATATAAAAATTATCATATATATAATTTTAACCATTTTATCATTTTCTTAGTGCGAGGTTGTGGCCTCACAGCCCGTGTTAGAATATCAGGTTTAGCGGAAGGACGAAAATCTAGGAGAACTAAATGCAATATAAGTTTTCAAATTTTACAATATAAAATTTTATTGTAAGTGATTTTATTAATATATATATATATATATATATATATATATATATATATATTCACGTTCGAGTAGTGGGATCCTGCGAAACGTGTAACTAAACTACGCAACAGTACGTGTAACACTTGCTCCTGTCATTTCTAGACCTACCCTCTTACAAACCTATGTCAAGTATATATATTATTATTCTATTTATTTATTCAACTTTTCAGGATTTTCTAGATGTTACCCTAGCATACAAAATTAAACTCAAAGCACTTAGCTGGTCTAATATTGAGGTATGTCTATTAGAGGATGAGTTTCTAAACAGTTCAATTTAACTCCTCTAATCTTATCAGATCATGGGATTATAATCAGCTTAATCTCATATCTGTACACCACCAACTCTGGGAGGCAGCTGGTGTATTGATGATTATTTGTATCACTAAATCATCAATTTCAATATCACAATGTCATTTCCTCAGACATCATTATGTTATCTTACTGACATCAACACACTCTCTGTGTTGATATTATTGTTGTCGCGGTTGTTTTCTTAACAGGTGTTAGAATGTTCTTGTTCTAATTATCATTAATTCTTTGTTCTCAGTTATTGCATTACTTGTGCAAAAATACTTTGTTGCTATAACACCTCTGTATAAGCTTATTTAATCACGTTTAAAATATAAAAGAATTATTACATTTGTTATTGACTTTATTAACAAGATAATACCCTTTATTATTATCTCAATTACTAATGTGACTTTATTTTTATTTTTATTTTTAACTCTCTTTATTTTTGTAAAAATTACTTAAAAAATAATGGAAAATAGGTTGGTTATTATTCATAATTTTGTACAGATTTTTAATATTTTATAATAGCTAAAATAGCAAGTCAAATTTTTGTCAAATCGAAAAAATAATAATGTTCCTTTGCTTTTAAATTATTTCAGTACAGTAAAATTCTTAAAACTGAAATGTTTTTACATTGAAAAATACTATGAAAAACAAAAAAAAAATTGAGTCATTTTGGAGTTTGGGAAGACATCCCAATGATTTATTTACTATTTATTTTTATTTTTCTTTTATTATTGAGTTTTGGGCTTTTTACAGATGGGCCAAGATTTATTTTCTTTTTCCTTTTCTCTTTCTTTTGCGAGTTGGGCCCAGAACCTGGGTTGGGCCGGCCACCAATTCCTTCTCACTCCTTTTATTTTGATCGTTAGATGGGCCTTCAGATTGGTGTTGTCGTTGATGAAGGGACGAGATCAATTCCTCAATTCTTCATTCGCTCTTGCCATCCGATCTCTTCAACATCCGTGCTAACACGCTGAGATTCGTTCAGATCACCTCATAACTCGTGTTATTACATCCCACGTCTCTGTTTCTCCGGTGGTTAGTGCCGATGATCAAGAACTCTGATCGATGATCGGCCACCACCTCTGGCATCGTCTCGCGCAGAGGAACTCAACGAAGATCTTTGATCGAAGATCTATGCGGTGACTCACTAAGAAGGCCAGTACCATTTTGGTACAATTCTTATAACTCGGTACCGAGATGGATTGATCTGACCTTTTCGATTCAATTAAGCATCAGGCTTCACAAATTTTGCATAATTCCTTGTCGCCTTTGTATAATTGATGTATCTATTATTTATACACCTATAATTTGCTTTAATTATAATAGAAATCAGCACCAACTGGTACAGTTTGGTACCGATCACTGATTTCATCACAATCTCAATCATTCAAGCTTCAATCACACCTCTGTATGTGTCTGTTACCCTTGCATAACACTCTAGTTAGTGTATGCCATGATCTCAACATGATTATTCGAATGAATTCAGTGTCATTTTGTTGAGAGGAGATCACAGGTAACACACAACTTCAATTAGTCTCAATCAGTTGTGTATCTTTGATTGAGAAGCTTTGAATTTGAATGATTGACATTGCAATAGCATTGGGAGGGTTACACAAACCCTTCAATCAATCTCAATTACAACTATAACTTCATATTCCATTTAAACAAGCTCGGGAGGGTTATAAAAACCCTTCAACCGACTTTCATAGCAGCCTTTACACTATTCCACTTCAATTAGCATCAAGAAACAACAAAAAAAATAAAAAGAAGGAAAAGAGACGAATGAAAAGGGCAGAGAAGCAAAAACAACAAAGAAAAAAAAATGAAAAATTCAAAAAATTCCTTTATTGTATTAGCACTAACATCAACCTCCACATAAAATTACACTCAATCAAGAGTAATTACCTAGTATTTGACCTTTCTTGAGATGAACTAGCAGCTGAATAAAGATTTAAACTCAACTCAATTGAAGGAATGGAGTTTACACCGATTAATCTCTCTTTTCTCTTTTATTTCTCTTTCTCACCCAAGCTTAGTCCCTCTCTTTGCTCTCTCTGTTGTTGTTCTCTGAATTGAGTGCCAAGGGGTTCTTATAGGCGCCAATGGAAGGAGATGGAAGCTTCTAAGCCAACTTTGACCGAATGCCTTATTATTTGACTCAATTTGATTCCTTTATGTTAATTGCTCTTGGCTCTTGTTCTTCTCATTCAATTGCCCTTTCAATGCACTATATGGTCTATCAGACCGATTTCAATTGAGCTTGTGGAAAGTTAGTTAAGCAACAACTCCAAGTTTGTTAAAACTTCATTGAAACTACACTTTTGTCATTCTCTTTTTGTTATTCGGTTATTCATCTGTTCTAAGCTCTTCTAGAGGCTTCTAAACATTTAATCACCCTCATGATTCCTTTTAGAGTGGTTCAGACACTGAGAGGTCTCTCAATTCATTCAAAGCTCATCTCTTTAGCTCAAACTCCCGTTTCATAGTCCAAGCATTTCCCTTTCAATCTCTCATCAGAATTTCTAATTGCACCTTTGCACATTCTCTTTTTACTTCTACTAATCGATTTAGCATGTTCATTTGATCAATTACACGCTTTACCACTAGTCTTGAGCACACCACATCCATGGCCGGTTTGTGAATCAGTGGAGCACTAGGTAGCAGGATTCCAGAGGCTAATCAAAGACTCCAGTCGTTGTCGTGTGAGTGAAGGTGAAGCGTTGGCACAATCAATGTGAAACCCCATAAGTTTTGAAATAATAAAATCTATAAATATATAATTAAATAAATTATGAGGAAAAATACATATGATAAATTTTATAATTTAGAAAGAAGAAATCTTAATTAAAAATTTATCTCAAAAATCAAATTAATATTTATTAAACTATAAATTATTTAAATTCTGATTAAGTAGACGAAATAAACATTTAATTTTCTCAATCTAATGAAACAAGAAACAATAATAATCACACTAATTATATTTAACTAGTTATATAAGAACACCAAAAATTATGAAACTACGTGTACGAGTTTAATCAAAGAATATAAAATTATCAAATATAATCAAAGTTAACAACTAAATTAGAACAAAGTTAAATTAGTCGATCAATTAAAATCTGAAAAGGGCAATTAAACACGATTATCTACGCAGTTCCAATCACAGAAAAATCAAAATTAAACCTCTATTCTCTTCTTTTATTTCCAATAAACCAACTAATCAAAATTCTAATTAATTTACGAGACACATGATCGTTTACACAACGTCGGTCATAGAATATCGGATTTAAACCCATACCATAATCCTCTCTCTTTCTTCTTTCCTTACCGAGAAATTGACTTCTCTACACCTCTCGTGACCTTGTCTCTCCTGTCTCATAACCCGTCCCGACTAGTTGTACTCTCTGCCTCGATCATGAACGCATGTCCCATCTCTTTTACTTCTTGTGGCTGCCTTCTTGTCCTTATCTTTTGATCTCCTTCTTTCTTTCCAAAAACCAATATTTTATTTTACCTACTCTCTCTGTCCCTCTTCACTTCAACCTCAGTCGAGAGAGAGAGAGTCCTCTCATTTTCAATTTTCAATTTCACTTCTCTCTCCCTCTTCAATGTTGCTATCTGCCTTCCCCTTCCCCTCAGTGCTGAACCATCCTCACACCTCCCATCTCCTTTCTTTTTCCTCTCACGCAGAGGGCGCCCAAGCCCGACCCCCTTCGCCACACCCCCTCATTCTCAGATTCCCTCTTGATGCGCCCACCTCGCTGGTACCTTGTTTTATACTTGCCTTAATCAAGCTCGCATCACCCACGACCAACAACGACTACTGGCTAGAACCGACCTCTGTTGTGTGCTACCCTTAACTGAGCGATTGAGCTTCCTGCGCGGGCTCCATCTTGTTTCATAGTGATTCCCCTGTTAGTGTCATTTATGCCTTCCTGGACTATACTGGTAAACTCTAACCCCACTATTTTTTTGTTGCATGAAACTGATTGATTTACGAATTTGAGACTTGTTGATTCGATTTGATTTATGTGAGGTGCACCTCTACATTAGAATAAATTCCATATTTCGGATTTTGTTTCAAGGGTAAGAGCTGTACCAAAGTTATCCGGGCCTTGTTCTTAATACAGATCTCGTTCTAGAGGTGGCATTGTTATCATTCTATTTTTTTTCTGTGCTAGTTCTGTAATTGGTTTCCCTTAAATTGCTAACACCAGCCCTAGTCTCTTTGTTGGTTATGCCGACATGCTGGTGTTTGGTTTTGCATCTAATATTTACCAATACTAATTTTGTTACTTGTCCTATTAATGGGTTGCCTTTGATTTTCTAATGGTTTGTATCTTTTGCTTTGTCCCTGGTGCTGTACCTTGCGATGAGTTTTGTTCTCTAATTTTGTTGGATTGGTTGCATATGAATTGGCTCCTGTTCCTGACTTGTACTGTGATGGTTGTGCTGCCTTGCTTGTTGAATCTAGTTCTATGTAGGAGTTTAAAATTTAATGGGTATAAAAATAAAATTAGGAAGCTTTATCAACATGATTACAACTAAAGGCATATTGAGCCATATAAGTGAGTTAAATTAATTAATTCGAATTTAGGCTGAGATGAAAATAAATTTCGGCCCAATGCTTAAAAACTCCAAAAAATAAAAATGTGATTTAAAATTAAAATGATTACGAAATAATTAAGTCATTATCCTAATAATAATTATAAAAATACATTCACCTCATGTAAGCAAATAGATATATGATAAAATAATATATATATATATATATATATATATTAATGAAAATCATATATTAATAATTTTTATAAATTAAAATAAATAAATTATTATATTGATTTTCAGATTTATAATCTTTATGTCAACAATAATATCTATAAAACAAAATATATACTTACAACGTAATTGATGAAATAGTAAATTAACATATGATTCACGTTAGGCTTAAATAATTGTGACCATAATGGTATGATTTAAAACTAAATAATTTATAAATTCATTAGATGGTAATGATATTTATAAAATATCTATTAATCAATTTCTCTATTTTGTTTAATTTTAGTTTTTATTTCTTAAAATCTGTTATAATTGTAATTGTAATTAAAAATGAAAATTAATAAAACATTGATTCGTACTTATACTTGTGTGTTATTTATTATTTATTTTTCTAAATTTTTGTCACTCACCGTCTCGCACCGTTAAATACTATGAAACGCGTAAAAATATGATGAAAGTGATTAAAATGTCAAACATGATAAAAATGGATACAAATGCGATAATTATTATTTTGACGCCTTATAAATATGGTAGAGATGTTACTGAAATTTTAAGAAAAAGATGATAAAAATCCGAACGGACGTTAATTAAAAGACCGCTTTAATTAATTATTAATTCTGAACTAAATCACGTAAAAACTAATGGACACTCAATTTAAATTAATAATAGGTGATATAGTCGACTCGGATCCACTCGTGGAGATCGAGGCCGATTCTGACCTCGCGTAACGTCGATCTCGACGATCCTTGCCAGCACTCTCAGGTACGGTTTCCTGGGATTTGATTTCCTTTCTTCAGAATTAGGAACCCAAATCGAAAATAAAATATTTTTAAAATAAATCTGAACTGTAGTATTTTCTGGCCAAACATTGTTTAAAGACTCGAATTGAACTGTCATATGCATTTAGTACTTGACCAGCATTTCTGGACCTACCCGCATTCGCATGTCATATCATGTCACATCGCATGTAGATAGGATAGGAGTAGGACTCGGAAAATAATCCCAAGATAGGATTAGATTAGAATTAAATAATTAAAGTTATAAATTACGATTAGTAGGATAATACTCTTATTTCCACTAATTATCAGTTAAGTTGGATAGTTAATCATGCATTAAATGCATGGAAAAGTGCTGAGAGGCGGGCCGGGTGATATCAGTCTGAGGTTGCCTTGTATAACCAGACCAACGGGTTATATTCCTTTGGTATATATATACACTGCGCACCTTTGCTTGTCGGTTATCCACCGACCCCGTCATTTGGCGGGTTCGGCCGTGCTAGAGTGTTTTTCTTTTGATCAATATTATATTTTTACTATTGTTATATATGATTAAGATTTTTAATCCAAATTTGATAGATTAGGATACCATGTCTTTCAGTGTTTAGTGTGGGCGGCCATATCCGAGTCTAAATTATACTCTGTTTTGTTATTTCTCGGGATGCGATCCTCTGGCCCATAGTTGGTACAGTGTAGGCTCCCATTTGTATCACATGTCGTTTTATCATTTCTCGGGATGCAGTCCTCTGGCCCTTGGTTGATACAGTGAAGGCTCCCATTCGGAATGCAGTCCTCTGGCCCTTGGTTGGTACGGTGTAGGCTCCCATCTGTATTATATTTCATTTTGTCATTTCTCGGGATGCGGTCCTCTGGCCCCTGGTTGGTACAGTGTAGGCTCCCATTTGTATTAGTTTTCAATTTGTTATTTCATGGGTAGTTATCTCCTTTTGACGATATGACAACTGAAAGCATAACTTCTTAATCCCCTTTGTTTATTATATTATTATTATTCTGTGAGGTGGATCATTAGATTCAGAATACCGAGTACGTGCTTTTAGCCGTCACTCTCCTAGGGCGTTATCGTCCCGGGAGGCTGAATTTTTCCCAGGATATTCAGGGCATTGGCGCCCGCTTACTCGAAAATCCTAAGTTTGTAAGTTGGGCCCGAATACGTGCTCGCTTAGGTAAGTCACAAGTCCAGGGCCCGATCACGAGCCCACTTGTGGATGGACTGATGATCTGTAATTGGGTTATATATATACGGATGTTTTAAATCTCGTACCTTATATATATATTTACTATATATTATATTATTATCCACAAATTTTTATATTTTGGGTTTATCTGTCATTGCATCATAACGTATTGTTAAAGAGATGCATTAAACTATAATTTTACTTATAAATGGATAATTACTGCATTTAAAAAGTCGGTATCGGTATTTGGGTTCAGTCTAGGAAAGAAGATCAAATCTTAAAGCTGGATCTAAATCCGTACTGAGTAATTTTTAAAATTACTCACGTTTCCATGATGGTTGTGACATCCAGGTTTACAGGTGCAGGATTGATTTTTGATGAGAGTGCTAGGTGCATTCGTGCGTGATATCAGAGGTGCTTCGCCGCATCAGCATAGTGAGACAGGTAGATGATTAGGACTTATCGGGTATCGGGTTTTTATTTCTTTCTTTGGGTTTTTATTTGAGAGATTTTTGCTACCCATTGATCTAATATTAAATTATAAATTCACCAAATTATAAAGAAAACCTATAATAAAAATCAGATTTAATCTTGAATGAATTTTTTTGCACAATATGAGTTAATGATTCATGATGTTCATGGTAAAAAAGTGAATTATTCCAGCATATATTATCACCATTAATTTCTTACCAAATATGTACAATGTTGCTAATCATAACGCATACCTTAAGTCTTAAATCAATTTTTTATATCATAACATAAATAGAAAGATATTGAGTATTCTAATTTGTAAATTATGTGCATAAATGAAAATAATAGTATAGATGGGAAAGAAATGGAGAGAAACAGGGGATTAATGGACGCGATTACATACGTTCGATCAACCAAAAATAGATATTATCTATCTAATTGAGGGATAAAATTGGTATAATAAAAAATATCATGATAAAAAATAGACCCTCTAATTCTTATCTGTTTTATATAATAGTATAGATAAGTAATTGTCAATCATATTTAGATGGCTTTTTCCAATGGAGTTTAACTCTCAAATAGTTAATAGATAATTTACCTAAAGAACAATTAAGTAAGTTAGCATAATATGTCCCTAGAGAGACCTCCAGATTAAAAGGGACTAGTTTAGCTTTATTAAAATTAATTTTTAGTTCAAAAATGGGTTCAAACACCCTCAGGGCCTATTTCACCCATTCTACCATACTAGATTCAGCTCTAAGGAATAATAAGGTGTCATCCACATATTGAAGATGCATAATTTTATATTGATTAGACAAAATAGGTCCCAAACCCTCAAAGTGTCATTTAGATATTCCAATAGTAAGTAATTTATGCAACCCATCAACAACTAAAAGAAATAAATATGGGGATAAGAGATCCCACTGGCGGACCCCCCCCTTTACATTCAAAATAAGCCCCAGTTGTCCCATTAGTGATGACTGCACTAAATCCACCCCACAAAATATGTTTCATCCAAGAAATTCAAAGTTGACAAAATCCCCTTTGCTAAAAAATAAAGAGCAAATAAGACCAATTGACATTGTCGAAAGCGTTTTCAAAATCAAGTTTTAATAATAAATCTTGCTCTTTTGTAATCTTAACATGATGTAAAATCCCATGTGCCCTAACTACAACATCCAATATATTTCTACATTTAAGAAAATCTAATTGATTAGTGTCAATCAATCTATCTATCTAGAATCGGATATAGCCTATTAGTAAGAATTTTAAAAATATTTTATAACTACAATTTAACAAGCTAATGGGACGATAATTTTTAATTAATATAGCATCCTTTGTCTTAGGGATTAAACAAATAAGTGCTCGATTCAACCTATATAAGTCTAAATTGTCATTATAAAAGTCCAAGAACATGGAGAATATGTCATCCTTAATAATGTCCCAATAAGTTTGATAAAAAAGAATAAAGAAGCTGTCATGACCAAAGGCTTTACTAGGACCCATTTAAAAAACGGATTTATGAATTTCATCCAAAGTAAAAAAAGGACACTAAGTAAATCATTTTCAGCAATAGTAACTTTTTCGTGTTCAGCTCAAATATCAGGAGAAAAGGAAGCTTGAGCTTTAGATTTAGACCCCATCAGTTGTTTATAAAAAGAAAAGACACGTGATTCAATTAATTTGGGATTTGAACAAATTTGATTATCAATCTCCAAGAAATTAATGGAATGAGTTTCTTTATTAGAGGAAGCAATTTGATGAAAAAAAATTTAGTGTTTGCATCCCCTCTTTAAGCCATAACAATCGAGTCCATTGTTTCCAATAAATTCCCTTAGTTCGATAAATACTAAATAATTTATTTTTGTGTTCAAAAAATACTGAAATCTCATCATCTGATAAGTCTCGTTGTTCCATGATTATCTCAAGAGCATAGATATCTTAAATTAATTGAAGTTTGCATTCCAATATTTTAGTTTACATCTAATTTTATCTAATTTAAATTTTCACTCACATGCTTTATTATTGGTAAGAGCAAAACTATGCCTTCAAGAAGCTAATAGATCAGAAAAACCTTCTTGGCCTATCCAACATTTTTTAAATCTAAATATAAAATTATTAAATTTAGTGGAGGGTCCAAACTCAAGACAGATAGGAGTGATCAGAACTCACTCGAGAAAAACTTTGAGAATTAGATGTAGGATATTGGGAAGTCCAAGCATTATTAACTAAATAGCAATCTAAACAAGTCATTTGGGAGCTCCTCCTTCCCCCTCCCCTCCCCTAGCCTAGGTATATTTTTTATCATTACACTTAAAATCAAGAAGAGCAAAATCTTCTATCCAGAATTAAAATTTTGCATATTAGCATGGTCAAAAGACACCCCATTCTTTTATAATCTATTCCTAATGGCATTATTAAAGTCCCCCTATAACCCAAGGGCCAGACTAAGAAAGACCAATATCCGTCAATTCATTCCAAAAAGAAGATTTAAGAGTAAGATCGATAGGACCATAAATAGTGGTGCATGCCCACTTAACTTGATCACATTTATTTTTAAATCACAATAATAGAAAATTTACCAATGTGCCAAACTATGAAATTAAAAAGTGCACTATTAAAATCTATGGTTGTGTTTGGATGGTATAGAATAGCATTATTCTGAAATAACAGTATTGTTCGGGTTATCAACCATCCAAACATAAAATTGAAATCGAAAATAGTAACAGAATAATGTTAATTCGCTAACCCATTGTGCGACCATTTTTCGCGCTTTTCCTCACTCAAGAAAAAGAATCAGGTGAGAACTGCGGAAGAAGGACACGGTATCACCCTTGGATGTATACTTATGTATTTATGTTTAGGATTATACATCCAAAAAAAATTTAGTGATTGTGGAAATTTTATTGTTCCAGTGAACGCAAGCCCTCACTGTTAATTATCATGGGCTATGAACCCTAGGAACCTTCGATTCTAAGAAGAAAAGAATTAGAATATAAATAAAATTAATTAAATAAGTCACTTTGAATAACGAGAACTAATCAACAATAATTATCCCTAATTTTGTTGTTTTAATGAACTTGTATGGTAGCTCAAATCATAATATGAGACTGATGAATTTGGGTGTTCTTATACCTTATAGATTCAATTATCAGAATATGATGAATTTGGTCCACTTAATTATCTTACTGATATTCCAAATTATGAAACTCTGTGAGTTCATAATTTAGGATGTTTAAATCTGAGCGTTTTAGGCTTTGTTAGGTTTGATTTATCAGAAAATATGTGAGATTTAGGTCACTTGACCGTCTTACCAATCTTCCAGGTTATGAAACTATGTTAGCTCATAATCTAGGCAATATAAACCTAAGCGTTTTAGGGTTTATTATGTTTAATTATCAGAAAATATGTGAGATTTAGATCACTTAGTCATTTAACTGATCTTCTAAATTAAAAAGTTTGAAGCGTTATGCCAATCTACAACATAGATATTTAAAATCTAAGCGTTATGAGCTTTATTAGATTATTTTATCAAAAAAATGATGAGATTTGGATCACTTAATGGTTTTTACTGATCTTCCAAATTATAAAATTTGACGCACTGACAACTTATAACCTGGGTAATAAACCTGAGTTTTATATGCTTTATTAGGTTTATTTATTATAAGAATGGGTGAGATTTAAATCTCTTGATTGTCTTAAATGAATTCTTAAATTATGAAATCTAAAACGTTTTGCGAGTTCGTAACCTAAAGAATTGAATTTAGTATTTTTTATCTTTTAGAAGGTATTTATGATCTATTTTATTTATTTAAATGGAGAATTATTTTTTTGAATTACTTCATTTATTTTATTTTATTTATATTTATAAGAAAGAAATTTTAAAGTCATTTACAATTATATTTTACTTTGATTTCTTCTTCTTCTTTTTTTGATAAAAGATCCATTTTTTTTTTAGAAATGTTAATATATATTTATTAAAAACTATTTACAAGTTAGGGAAACCATTATATATTTATTTATTCTATTATTATTTTTAGGAAGAGTAAATGAATTTATTTAATCAAGAATGAACTTTATTTTTATTCATATATATTTAATTACCTTTTTGTTATTGATATAAGAAAATTATATATTTTATTTATTTTAAAATGTTTTATTTATCTATGAAGAGAAATATTTATGATTGTTATAAATATCTAAAGTATTTTTATATTTTAGGAATCATTTTTTAATCAAGAAAGGGATAAATTTATTTTTCATTTTGTTTCAGTTTTATGAAAAACTAAATATTTTGTTTGTATAAAATTCTATGTAAAATATGGAGAATTTAGCAATAAATTTGATTTGGATTAGGTTATATTGATAGGGCCTTCACTCCATCGTTGGGCTTCGCGACAGAAAATTCTTTTTGGGCTGAATTGGTCATCGTCTTCTCTTTAATCACTGAGCCACCATAGAGAAGAAATTCCATTCTTTTTCTTCTTTTCCTCCGACCTCAACAGGAGCCGTTTAATTTCTTTATTGACTGAGCTTAGTTGTGCGATGTTTGCTTGAAGATCAATTAACTCCCTTAGCATCGTCATATAGTGGATTAAACATCAACAATTTCGATCTTTTATTAATATGCCAGATTCTTAGGTGAACCATTATGAATTCTAGATTTTGGTACCGATGGCTTTGAGCTCTGAATTTCTATGTTCTCCTTGTTAATTATTTATGGTTCGAGTCCCAATTCACATTATATGAGCGTACTGGCCACGCTTATGCACTTATTTCATGTAGCTCCAATTTTATAATAGTGTTTGGCTTTTGTACTGATATACTGATGCTTATCACTAATTTGAGTTTTTGAGAAGAATTGAATGGTTATTATGATGATGAATTCATATTTGTTCTTCAAAATATTTCCAAACACTTATTAAAGAAACATTCCTTTGAACAATTTTCTAAGGTCAATTTCTTTCTTTAAAATTCATAATATTCCATTATTGGATGACAATTACAGGAGACAACAAAGTATCTTTTGGTATTTTATCTGGTTCAGCAATGATACGACATATTTCAAATGATTTAAAATAAAGCTTCATGATTTTATATTTAAACAAGTTTCATGCACTTCTATTGACTTATGAAAGAGGCAAAGTAAAAAAAAAAAAAACTTGTCAGCATTATTTAAATAATTTAAAGGTCTTAAAAGTAATATTTTCCTTTGAAAATATGCAGAAAAACATTATTTGATCTATATTTTGACAATATAAAATAAAACACATGCATTGTATTCACAAATATGTACAGTTTGTTTTCTACTTTTTTTCAATAGCAAAGAATAAAAGGGACTGAGAGGGTTATTTCCCAAAAAATTAAAAAAAATGTGACAATGGCATATCAATTTTATTTCACAGAAAGATTAAGTAGAATATTATGAACAACTTTCATGTTGATCATATTTTTATTTGAGCAAGTTTGAACATATTTACAAATCAGTCCTCGTTTTGGGGTCTAAATCAAAAAATAGACATGTCAGAATCGTTTTACACTTTTGAACATTCAGAGATTAATATTTTTACTTGAAATTTTCTAGTTAAGCATTATTTACAATAGTGTTTAAGAATATAAATTAAATACATATATTATATTTTCAGAATGGCCCAATTTAAATGATGTTTTTGTGATTTTCAAGAGGAATGCAAAATTAGTGAAGTTTTTTGGGTTTTATGTAAAAATCCCTAAACATTATACTGGTAAAAAGTAACAGTAAGGTAATTTAAATAGTTTAAAGCAACTTTTATTTTTGAAGCCTTTTATTTGACGTCATTTTAATTAAGTTTCAAATAATTTTAATTAGGGAGTTAAAACTGTAACCAATGGACAATTAAGGGTAATTAGGGTATTTGGCCACTCAAAATTTTATATTTTTATCTCAAAATCTACAGTTAGGCTCTAATCTTTATGAAGAATAAGAATATAAAATAAAATTTGTATGTCAAATTCATAAATTGCTACAATTTATTGAATCTTTTTACTGCTGCCAGTAAAAGGAATATCAGAGGATATTTTTGGGATTTTAGAAAATCGGTTCAAGGGAGTATTTAAACAAACTTAAGGATTTATTAAGGGAAATATTTATAAGAAATTTATATTAATTAGCGATTTTTTTTACACAAGATGACATTGAACAAGTTTTAAAATAGTTTCTTTTTAATGAAATCAACAAAATGATTAATTTTGAATTTTTTATACTATTATTATACTAGTAAAAAAAAGGTTTATACAAATTTTAATTATAAAACATTATTAAAACTGTAATACTACTATTTTTACGCTAAATGTAGGTTTAAAGGTGCTTTTTGTTTTCAAAGAGGTCCAATGTTTTATAGATATTTACACAAATGCAAAGATTTATTCATAATCGATTATTATGGTTATTTATTTTTACAGGAAGTAAGGGCTCACGACTGAACTCAGCCGGCACAAGCTCCCTAGTCCTTCCAAATCAAGGGCTCACGACCATAGTTGTCCGACACAAGGTTAGAAAGGACTTTAATCTAAAAAATTGTTTCAAGTTGTATATTAGATGATTTTTATGTATTTTTTTCTAAAACATAAGCCTTACATAACATATGTAGCAGAAATATTAAAGAAGAGATGGCAGAGACTACAAGCAAAATAAGAAACTTTTATGAAATCTATAATGTTTAGCACATTTGTCACAGATCCAGATCTCATCAAGATTAGTTATTATCCAGCATTTTTGAGCTGGTATAATGGATTCACTGATCTCATAATAACCAAGTATTTCATCTGCGCTTTCATCCCATCCAATAGAACTTGTGACGCAGATCAAGGCTAGATCGAAGAAAAGGAAAAGAAAAGAACAGAAAGAAGAAATAAACTGTGAATGCAGGCAGTAAGAAATAACAGGGTAATACCATGCACAAAAATCTCATTTTGCTATATAAATTTTTTATCTACAAAATACAGCATCAAGACTTGCAATATAACCAAATCTACCTCTGCTAAATCTAGGGCTTTTAAAAAAAGAGAATTACTACTTTCAGCTTTCTCTATATAGTGCTCTCTGAGTTTTTTTTTTTTTATCTCTTTGATTTCTGGCAAAGTGTGTATGTTATGGGCTGTTTTCTGGAATTCTTGCAATATAACCAAATCTATCTCTTTTTAGGCCTGCTGGTATGGGATTTTATAGCCTCTGATTAGGGCAACCAAGGGTAATATGGATTTTTCATTTATACTGGTAGCACCCAATAGAATAGTGCCATGTGTTCATTCTGTCACACCCCAGAATAATTAAAACGGATTAGGGGTGCTAATCCCGCCACGTACGCACGACGAAACGTGCGTACGAAAGGCTAAATGAATAAAATAAGTCAAATATCAGAATAAACAAAACAATAATAATAATACAAAACAATAACAATCCAGAGTAACAAGAATAGAATACAACGCCGACATCGGCGGGGCTAGCTCCATCGGAATGGGCAGCAATCTCTCAAAATAAAAACCCAAAAGAAAGAAATAAAACTCGAAACCCGATAGAACCTAATCCACTACCCTGCTCACATGCGGAAGCGGCGAAGCATCTCTGTCACCACGCATGACTGCACCTAGCACTCTTATCCAAAAACTCGATCCCGCTCCTGTAAAACCTAGACCCCACAACCACCGTGGAAACGTGAGTGATAAATCACTCAGTGCGGTTTTAGGTCCAAAGACCGAGATGTTACAAATCTCTAGGCTTAGACTTAAAACCATTACAAATTTATTTTTATAATAAATATTACAGGTTACATAAAATTTTATGTTTAAATAATTAAATTGATTAAATTTTGTTCGAGTAGAGTATAAAAGAATCCAAAAGAGTTTAATAAAATGCACTACTTGAAATCATGAATATTTTAAATCAAGGATAAACCCAAAATGAATCATTCGAGATATTATAATATAAAAGGTACGGGTTCAAACTCCCATATCACACGAATGACTTTGCGGGATAAATTCTTTTCGTAAAGAACCGACCTCAACCAAAGGTTTCTATAGAAGAGAGCCCGCTCTATAGAAGAGAGCGTCATTCACTATCAAAACCATCCCTAATTTATCCCGCTCACCCCTTACTATAATGAAACGAACAACGACTCGATTTTTATCAATATATAATTCAAATTGAAGGAGACTATCCGAAAATAATATAAAATGAAATGAATCAATCACGAACAAATATAAAGTGACAAAATAGTCAACTGCTAAATATAAAGTGATAAAATAATCACCGTAACCACGAATAGCTCCTCAATAATAAATTTAAAGTGTATTTTATTATAAAATCGAGTCGAGTCTCGACACTCTTCCCAAACCCAAATTTGGATATTCATTTTTAACTTAAAATTTTCCTTGAGTTTCATAATATCATACAAATTATAGAAAACGGATAATATGCAAATTCAAATCTTAATTCAATTTAGTTATGTCTCGCTTAATTTGATCAATATAACAATTTGATTAATTATAATCTAAAAATCACATTATTTATATAATAAAAATTTCAAGGTACTTAATTAATACTAATATAATTTATTAAATACTAATTAATCTATCTAAGATAATCTATCCTAGATAATCTATCATGTAACTAATTATATTAGATTATTAAATACTACTTCCTCTATCTAGGATATTCTATCCTATAACTAATTATATTAAATTATTAAATACTAATTACTCTATCTAAGATAATCTATCCTAGATAATCTATCATGTAACTGATTATATTAAATTATTAAATACTACTTCCTCTATCTAGGATAATCTATCCTATAACTAATTAACTTAAAATATTAATCTAATTAATGATCAAATGAAATGCATATAAAATGAAATGCGGATGATATGAACAAGTTTCAATATCAAAAGAAAAGAAAATATAATTTAAAGTCATATCCTAAGAAATCGTAAATCTCAGTGCAATCCGCACCTGAATATTTTGGCAAGGCTGATAGCGTCTGATTGCTCGATCTCCGGTGGGGCCCACGATCTCGTCAACTGTCTCATCCTGAGTGTACTTGATTGTCGGGTCGTCGAGATATTTTCGAACCCTATAAAGTCAAAATAAATTAAATTGGCGAGTATCCTATTCGCGTTGGGTCTGGTTAGGTCATGGTATACCGGACGCGGAGATGGAAACATTATTATTTATGTTCGTGTCTTAAGATTATATTTATTTTGATTAACGTAACTGATTTAATTTATTTAAATTAAATAAGTTAACTTAATGTTATCCCTTAATTAATTTAATCTTAATTAGGATAATTAATTAATTAAAAATAGAGAAATTGATTAATATATAATATTATATAATTAATATTGTTCTTATTAAAAATAGAGAAATTGATTAATATATATTTATGTATTCATATATTTATTAATATTATTCTATTATTAAGTAGAGAAATTGATTAATAATTATTTATATATATTAATTAATATTATTCAATTATTAAAATAGAGAAATTGATTAATATATACTTTATATATATATATAATATTATATTTTAATAATATTTTATTTATATTAAAAATAGAGGAACTAATTAATATATATTATACATAGATAATATTATATTTTTAATATTCATTTATTTATTTTAAAAGTAGAGAAATTGATTTATATATATTATATCTTATATATAGTACTAAATTCTAATATTCTTTTGTTTATTCAAAAACAAAAGATTTAATTAATATATATTGTTTTATTATATATATTCTTTATCTCTAATATTCTTTTAAATCTAAAAATAGAGAAAGTGATTAATATATATATATATAGTATAATATTATTATTCTTATCAATTAAAAATTAAAAATAGAGAAATTGATTAATAGGTATTTATATATATATATTAATTAATGTTATTTAATTATTAAGATAGAAAAATTGATTAATATATATTTTATATGATAAATTATTTTTATACTTCATTTATTACTTTAAAATTTCTAATTATTTATTTTATATTCTTTAACTATATTTTATTTTATATGTTAATGTTATTTTTCATTAATTAGAAAATATACTATATAAAACTAGAATTAAAATAAAAATGAAAATAAAAATAACAATTAATTGAAGGAAATTAAATTTAAAATAAACTTAAATTTAAATTACACATTTTTATTTATTTTAAACGTGTTGGTGTTTTAATGTTCGGGATCATACGCTGACTACCAAATCGTTGGTGCCAATGCACCGATATCCCGAATCGGGGGCAGTCAGGGAATATAATCATTTCCCCTATATTCAAGTTTACGTTTTAATCCATGGATACCGCCAAACCTTTCGGGGCGGCCTCCAATTCATTTTAAATCACATTTTAATTAACCCCTTTCTAATTTTCTTGAGACTTTTAAATATTGGGCCGTATTAATTTAATACTAATTCCTAATTAGATTTTACTTAATTACAATCCATTAGTCGGCCCAATATGATTTTTAATTATTTCATAAGCCCATGTTATTTAGTTTGGGCCTAACTCTAATCTAATTTCCTTAATAACTATCTTAGGCCCAATTAAATACAATCCAACCAGTTACCCTTCAAAAGCCCAAACTGAACTCAAGGTAACTACTTAACAAAGACAAAGCCAAGACATTAGGAATCCAGGGGATGAAAGCAAGCTGAGCCAAACAAGCACAAGGAATCCGTATAATAATTCAAGGACCCGTATAATAATAGGACCATAGGGACCATAAAAGCAAGGAGGCAATTAAATTAAAATGGGCAATAATACCAAAGAATAAGGCAACAAAGAACAACTCAAGCATAACCAGCTTCAAGACAAAGATCGATTCGGTTCGATTCCTCAACCCCATCCCCAAGCAACAATCCATTTTCAAGTGTATACCAAGATGTCAAGAATGAATACCTAGCACAGAGGTGGCATTAACAACCAAAACCCGAACCCAACCAAACAAATCTTATTACCACAATCAAGGGCATCACTCAAGTGACAAAACCAAACCAAATTATCACACCCCAGATCAGACAAGGCAACCAAAGGAGCTCAGGCCTCACCTCCCTGGTACTGATCGGTACCAGGGTACCAAGGCTCGATAAAAAAACAACCCAGAGTATCAAGCCAGTATCACAACACAAACAACACATATTAGCCCCAAATATTAACTTAGCAACCAAGAACCCAGGTCGTGTACTAATATCATGGCAAGCACAGGTCTTAATCGTACAAGGATAGAACAGAAATTGCACAAACAAATCAAGGTCTAATATTGATAAGAATCAAAGATAAAGTAAGGCAACAACCTACCTTAGTTAGAACGCCAAGAAGACGAGCATCTCAAACAAGGATCAAAACCCACACAAAGCTTAATAGCAGACACAACCAGCAATTGGCACAACCTTGCTTCAATGGTACCAATTGGTACCATTGTACCAAGGTACAACCATAGCTAGGGCAAGAATAGCGACATAGCAGCAACAGGGGCCCACACGGCCAGGAAAAGAGAGAAATGATAGTACCAATTTTGGGACAGAGGCGTCAAGGTAGTAAGAGGAGGTGAGGCGGAGGGAGATGTGGCTCGGCCTATCTCCCAACAGCAAGGTCGGTTGCTAGGGCCGTTCTGGTCAGAGGTGGACGGCCTGGAGTAGCCACGCCCCAGTTGGTTGTGGGCGAGAGAGGCACGGGCTTGGAGCACCGACGACAGCACTTGAGTGTGTCGAAGGGTTGAGAAGCATAGGGGAAACGGAGGGGGCGCTGCCAACGCTGAGTCGCAAGTCAAGCCTCGGCGAGGCGATAAATGTGACCGCATAGGTGAGAGAGAGAGAGACAGATCGGGGAAAGGCGGAATCTCCAAAAGCAAAATTTTTGTTATTCATTCAACCAGTCATAAGCTCTCCTATGATTGGCTCCTTGGAGTTGTGGTGGATTACTGAAGTGGCATCATCTGATAACTCCCTTCGCAGTTGAATCAATGGAGTGAATTCATTTGTGTTTCTTATGAGTCTCAGATCAAGACCACACCATGTTGTCATCCTTTCCTACCTTTGAATGAAGGGTTAAGATTTAATAATGAATGGGCTGTCATATCATCATTTCAATCTTGACATGTTTAGAATGTTGGGATTAATTGGCATTGCTGATGACCTCTTCTTTTGTGTGTTTGTATTTCAATTGGCAGTTTATACCAACTCTATACACCCGGAGGTATATTCAACTTTCTTTGTAAAGTTTCCTAGATCAGGTTTATCAATAGATTTTATGCGCTAGTACTGTATCCAACGGCACATTTTTCTAGAAGATTCTTCTGTTATAGGCAAGCCAGTACTCTAGCGCTAAGTGTACAAAGGGGACCATTTACTACACCTGGTAAAAAGACTCAATCGTTAACTATACCACACCAGCTTTCTACTTAGCCCTGTGTATGTCCTACCAAGCTATTCTCCTATCTGATCACTCAACCTGTTCTCCCTATCACCCTATTTATTGAATACGGTCATTACCCCTTTTCTTTTACCACTATCGCTGAGCAATTACTTATCCCTTTTCTATACTCCTCAATCACATCAGAGGTAACTCATTCATACACATCCCAATTTATTATATATTTGCTTTACCCAAGGTAAACCAGTTTTCTTTACCATTTCACTTTTCCCTCGTCTGGCCAAAATCGTGACCTATCTAATTTATCAAATTGCATCAAGTGTGTTTTCAATTTTAACCTTTCGATATCATCATTCAACATGGGAACTCCCTCTTTGTGAATTTAAAATCCCATGTCACTGACTTGCAGGTTCCAAATAATCAATTTTTTTTGCCAGCAAATTGATCTCAGTGCACTGATGAAATTAGCATTGTTTCTCTTATTGAGCATCCGTTGTCAATAAGCACCACCACCTATCTTTATCATTTCATTTGTCACCTTAATTCGGCTGTCAGGGTCAAGCTTTTACGAAAGTGAGTATCTACTCCTCTTTCTTTACTCAAATACAGTTCTTGCCTTATTGTTTATTTCTCACCCCGATTCCTTCTATCGAATTTGATATTTTCTGGCAGGAGTCATGCCTCGCAAATGATCCCGAAGAGAAGAAATTACTTCTTCAGCACTCGCGTCACATGAGAAAGACGACAAAGAGAGAAGAGGGAAGGGAAAGACAGTTTTGAATCTGTCCCCATCTGCGGCTGGACTCGTTTCTCATGCACCAAGATGCACATGGTCACGCATTCAAAGAGAGCCTCTTCGTGAACCAGGTACAAGCATCAATCCCTCTTTTATACTGAAGGCTTCAGCCGTATAGAACAAATCCAAATTTCGCATTCAGGTCGTGAGCTTCACTTGGGCTATTGTTATTATATATTTTTTTTAACAAGTTAAAGTCATAAATGTATCCGGGCCATAAGCATCATTTGGGACGTCTATTAAATGAGCTAATTATGATTCCAGCCAACTTTGAGCCTTTTGAATTTATTTTAAATCATTTCTTTGCCCAAAAATTCTCAAAATCTGCTCAAAATTCCTAAAAAATATGCTAAATTTTATGGTAATTTTTTTTACCATTTAACTCTAGAAGATGAGTGTAGCTGAAATTCAGATGTTGCGTTGGATATGTGGCCACACAAGGAAAAATAGAATCAGAAATGATGATATTCGGGACAAACTTGGGGTAGCACCTATTCAAGAGAAGCTACTCCAACATCGTTTGCGATGGTTTGGTCATATATAACGAATGCCTCTTGAAGCACTAGTACGCAGTGATATTCTAAGTCGTCCTGAAAATACAAGAAAATGAAGAGGTCGACTGAGACTGACATGGGAGGAAACAATAAAAAAAATTGAAGGAATGAAATATATCCAAAGAGGTTGCTTTGGATATGAGTGCTTAGAAGATGACGATTTATGTATCTGAACCATGATTTAGGAGTTAGAGTCTAGTAGTAGAGTTATAGCCTTCAGGTTCTTAGATTTTTAGAATTTTAGAGTTTAAAATTTAGGATTTAGAAATAGATTTCATAATAGAGATTTATTGTATTATTATTATTATTAACATATTGTCATCACCATTATCATCATTATTATTAACATATTGTCATCACCATTATCATCATTATTATTATCATATTGTCATCACCATTATTGTTATCTTTTTTTTATTGCTATTATTATTATTTTATTATTTTCTTTTTTTTTCTTTTTCATCATCCTCATTATTATCATTGATATTTGAGATCTTTTGATCTTATGTTTTCCGATGGGTTTCATTTTCTAGCCTACCCCAATTTATTTGGGATTAAAGACTGTTGTTGTTGTATTTAACCCTAGTATTATTATTTAAATAAATCTAAAACATCATTTAATTGAATTGGATAATTTCTAAATCCATTTTTTTTCTTATCATTTTCTGAAAATTCTAGATAAATATCTCCATATTTTATGAGAAAGTTGTTTCTCATAATATTTGAATTTATAGGCTTTAGAATATTAGATATAGGATTCTAGGTCTTTTCTTTTAGGGTGTGTTTGGGTGGTGTAGAATAGCACTGTTCTGAAAATAGTATTACTGTTATCGGGTTAGCAACCATCCAAACACAAAATTAAAATCGAGAATAGCAACATAACAGTGCTAATACGCTAACCCATAGAAAACATTGGGTTAGCGAATTAGCGTCCATGAGGGTAGTGAAAATAATAAGAAAATATTTTTTTTCTTTTATATTAGTGTGGAGTAGTATTAGATAATAATTATTATTAAATAAAATACTAAAAAATAATTAATTATTTTAACTATTCTCTCCACTGTTCTCAAGTTACCATCCAAACAACATTTTACTAACCCGAAACAGTAAAAAATAGCATTATTCTCATATTTCCCAAGATATCACTAACCTCATACTATTCTCAACTACTAACGGTACAGTTTGCACACCCCTACTCAAATCCAATAAAACTGATCCGTTTGCACACCCCTACTTATAAATCTAAACAAAAAAAATGGATTCTCAAAAATAACTTCAAAAGTATTTTTAGGCCTCACATGAGTAATTCTGAGTTAAAAATGTTAGTTAAGTGACCTAAATGACCAATCATTTATGATGGTGCTCTTATTTTGTTTTATGAATTGGATAATTTGTATCATTTTGTTCCTTGAGTTTTAATATTTTATAGATTATTTGAGTTAATGACTTGAATTGTGAAACTCAATAATTATTATTAAAACTCTGAATTGTTCCTAGTCCCATATCATTAGCATGGAACACTAAATGATAATATTGATTAGTATGTGGATTAATGCGTGATCATATTTCACAGATCACTGATACGAGGTATCTATTTAATCACATAAATATACATGTATCAGATGCATGATACTGAACCTGACCCATTTTTGACTTGCTGTATGGATTGTGTTTGTGTCATCAGTAAGATCATAAATTAGTATATTTCTTATGAGATTAGTGATATATGTGAGTCCCTTGATACAGTGATAATTATTATGCATATAATTTGTGATTATGGGATGATCACATATAAATAATTATACACTGAGGATCAAGAAAATAATTAATGGTCAAGGATGACACATTCCGACGCTTGACATTAATTAATATATATCACGTAACAAAAAAAATTAAAGAATCACGATTTATCTATGTTTGATCGGGTGATCATAATGCATTGCTAGATGTCAATTATAATTTATAAATTAATATATATATTAATTTAGTACTGATCATGACATGATCCTACTGGGTCGCTCTATTTGACAGGCTGAAGCATAGAATAATTAATTAATTTTACAAAGCATAATTAATTAAATTAAATTTAGTTTGGAATGTTTGGATGAGGCCCAAATTATGAATGAGACGCACTTGAACTCGGGTGAGCCCAAACCCAATAAATTTTATTGGGCAGAAAAAAAAGTACGGTAATGGAAGGTTATAAGCTCCCATTACTACTGATCAAACACGATTAGTTTTAATTAATCATATGATTAACTTTTTTTTTTGCTTTTGCTCTCGCGCGGCCTGGCCTCACATCAGGCCAAGGAGAGAAGTTTTTTTTTTTTGGGTTTTTGTTTTTCTGGTTTTGGCCACAACGAAAGGCCGAATAGGAAGGATTTTTTTTTACTGCCGATTAAACAAAAAAAAAAATAAAACCGCATAATTTCAATTTTGTGGTTTCCAATTCAATTGATCAATTCCTCTCATTTGTTGAGAATCAAAAGGAATTTGATATTCTTGTTCTATTGGAAATCTAGCAATCTCGCTTCGATGCGTCAAGGAGTGCATGCGGTAGGGATTTCATGCTTGAAAAGTTTTCAAGAGACAAGATCAACATCGACGTCCTTATAGTGATTGGTGAAGGCGCATGCAATCACCATCCAAAGGAAGTCATCACGCTTGGTTACGATACCAAGTAAGGTACATTATTCATAAATTTATTTGTTATATTCAAATTTTATACACGTGATCCTTGATTTTCAATTGGGTTGCATGAAAAGTTTTAAAATTCTACATATCATGCGTGTTGCGAACCCAACAAAAAAATCACTATAACGACATAAGTGGTTAACCTTGTAAATCTTTCTCATCGTGGCCGCGCGGCACATGTGGATCGAAATTTTCTATTAGAAGTTATGCACGTTTGAAGATGAGGAGCTATAATTTTGATTTTATTTTCCGATCTCATTTTTGTTCGTTCATCGCAAGCATCGAATAGAATAAAAACAATATGAAAATTAAACAATCAATTAATAAAAAAAATTATAAATAAATTGTAAAACACAATAATTTATTTTTAAATATATTTGATATAATGTTTAATTATTGTAATATTATATCTTTATTAATGTTTCATATTATTTTTTGTTTATTCGTAACATTCTAAATTTTTACTTTTTTATTCTTTAATGAATATAATTTAGGGGTATAAATGGATTAGATACAGATTGATAATGTTCTTACTGTATCCATATCCATTATAATTTTTCAGATATGGATAGTCCGAATACAAATATGGATCAGATATTTGACAAATACCTGAAAACAAATCGAATATCAAAAGAATAGAGATACAGATATATTTCGGATATTAAATAAAAATATTTATGCATCATTGAAAAGTAATCACATACTATTTTTTTTTTGATAAAAACAGTAATTATGAAAATAAAATATTAATGAATTATATTAGCACAAATTAGATATAAAATTCATTAAATTTATAATGTATGCTAAAAATCTAATTAAAAAATATATAATGTGAATTATTTGGATATGTATTCGGACAATATCGGATCATATACCTTTAGATAAAGTCGAATATTGATGGATAATGGTTAAATGGTAGGATATTTATAGATAATAGCCAAGCTGTATTCTTATCCGTTAAAATTCTTCAGATACAGATATGAAAATGGATATCTTCAGATGCAGATATGGATCAGGTAAGTTTTGTTATTTTTCGAATCAAATCACGAATAAAATTGGATATTATCTGATCCATTAACACCCCTAATATAATTACATAATTACATCATATAGGGGTGTCAATGGGTCGGGTCGGGTACGGGTCAGATTATATTATTTTTTTTTTACCCGACCCGATTAACTTTGGATAAAAAAAATTGACCCATACCCGACCCGACGAGTCACGGGTTGACCCGACCCGACCAGGGTAAAATAATTAATTATTTTTATATAATTCTAAGTAATAAAATATTAATTAATTTATAATTAATCTTAATTAGTGTATATTTAAGCTTTAATTAGTAATGAGTCACAAAATTACTTCAAAAAATATAATTAATCGGGTCGGGTCGGGTTGACACGAAACCGATCCCAACCCAATCCGATATTTTTCTCTTGTGATTTTCTAATTGCATATTATTATTGAATACACAATAATATTATATTTAAAATATTATTATTCTAATTATATTTTTTTCTAAATCAGTAAATAAATAATTAAACATAATAAAATAATAAAATAACTAAATAATAAACTACTAAAAATAATAAATAAATCATTATATGAATAATTAATCAAAATAAAAAAATTATAAAAAAAAATGGGACCACTAAGGGCCTAAATAATAAGTCTTGGATATTTAGAATAGATAACATTGCAACAGTTCATAATATATAGATCATGATTTTAATAATAATATTAATTAATCAAAATTTGAATAATAGATATGATAATATATCAGTTTTATTGGCACTTTACAACGCATCAGTCTCACTAGCGTGTTACTATATTTTTGTGAAAAAGTCGGTCCCATGACACCTTAATCATTGACTTTGGCAAAAAAAAATAGTACCACTGACTCTCTTTTTTTATTATTATTTTATCATCAATTTCAGATTTTTTTAAGATGCCAGTAGGATTGACACATTTTAAAGGTGTTAAAATTGACACATTTTAAAGGTGTTTATTTTAACATGTCAAAAGTTTAAAAAATCTAAACACGCACGTCTAAGACATATAATATGTCTAGTACACCGTATTAAAATGTATTTATGTTTATACTTATTTGACATATGTAAATACTTATAGCACGTATAAATTCAATAAATTTCAAATAAAATTTGAGAAATATATAAGAAAAAGTAGAGTGATATTAATCACGAAAAATAGTTTTAACGTGTCATATCCAAACTATCATACATGTTAGAGTGATCATGATCTCTAACTTTAATATCAAATCAATATTTTAAGCACAAAAGTCTTATGTATTGAATATTTTATACGTGCTACACATGCGTGTACACGTGTTAGACGCGTGTGTTTGTGTTCAACGTGTTAAACGTGCGTGCTTAGCCGTGTCAAAATTGTCCATATGTTGATCACGCACGTTTAACAACATGATACATATGGCACGTGAATACATCACATGCAAACATGTTCCGACACGAACACATATTCTTAACCATATTTATACATACGTATACATATGTCTGACACGTTTATCACTACCCTGATAATCAAGTACTGAGTAAATACAAATTTACATTAACATCCATCAACTTGACCAGGGCGGCACCAAGGTAGGTGCCAGCCAACGCTCGAGCACCCCCTCGATTCACTGAAAAATAATGATCTTATGGTAACTTTTTTTTAACCCGAACATTCTATTTCTTTGAATCGACACACCCTTATCAATCGTTTCTGGTTCCGCCCCTGAGCTTGACTAAATTTAATTAATCAAAAACCCATTATGCCATTCAAACCTTCAAACAGGAAAAAGCTGATCAAATAAGTAGAAGGAAAAGGAAGATCTAGTTATTCCATTCAAACAATTCTAAAGACGGAAGTCACTTCTTTATTCACTGCTTTTGAACCCTCGAGGACCGGATGGGATTGGCAATGTTCATGTATCAATTGACAATAAAACAAAGTTGCTGGTTTCATGTTGGCTGACAGGTTACCAGCTAAGAGACAGTAAACATTAGCAATTTTCCAATTCATAGCATTCAAATTGTAACGTTGTAATATTTGAAATATCTGACTATGATTTACATATTCTGTTGCAGGTCTTTCCCCTTAAATTCAGATTCGGCTTCCAGCCAAAGAGAGCACAAAAATTGATCCTTCAGCAAGTGACATCTTGATCAAAATCTTACTACTCAGTTGTGCTTTCTCCTCTTGTGCTCACAATTTCCACATATTTTGCACTTCCTAGATTTGTCTACTATCTTGTCTATATAAAAAAGATAATTTGGTCAAAAGCAGACACTACTTGGTACTCAACATTAACAAAAAGCAATTGATAATAGTGAGATTATTGCTTGCCTTGTTGGATGGGAGATGGGTTGATAGTGACAGCCTGCTTTAGAGAACCAGATGCCGTGCTGCTGGGCAAGAGATGATCCAACTGCAATGCATTACCCTGCTGCATAGCATTTGAAATGCCCAGGTTAAATTGCTGCTGGAGCAGGCTCGGGTGGTTCTCTTCTATCTGTTGTGGCTGTGGATGTGGCTGTTGCTGTTGCTGAGACTGCATGCCAGCACGGGATTGTTGAAGAGGGGGCAGCAGCAGTTGGTCAGAAGAGGCCCCAGCAATCCGCAACGGTTGTTGTTGTTGCATCTGCTGAGGCTGTAACTGTTGCTGCTGCACTTGGTGTTGCTGTTGTGGCTGTTGTTGTTGTTGTTGTTGTTGTTGGGATGAGACCGGGGGTTTGAATACCACCATGTCCTGAAAATAGAAAACAAAAAGGTATACATTGCATTCACAACCCAAGTACTTGCATTTATCAGAAAAGCCCCCTGTTATTTTTTATATTGTCGCCAATTTACCCATGATGCCGTTTAGGACTAATTGGCTATGATCAACATTGTTCCCTTTAGGTTGATGTTCACTTCAGCCAAGAATTGGAAAAGGGTGAGCATATATCAATCTAGGACGAGCACTAGTCCACTTGGATCCAGTACAAAAATGCAGTATGGCATATATCAAATTGTTGCAAATGTCAAAGTTTGAAATTTATTTAGAATTCAAAAGCTGTCGGAAACATTTACCCCAGGGAAGAGCATCCCAATTAGGCTGGCAGCCTCGCCAGAAACTGAGAGAAGCAATGTCTGAGAAGGCAGCTGTATAACAGCACTCTGAAAGAAACAAAGTACCGCACATCAGAAAACTTTCAATCTTTTCACGTGAAAAAAAAATATAGAACAAATTTGGAACATACTGACCAGTCTTTTTTCTTGTATTTGCCCGAGGAACCCATGCTGATTCAAGGTTCGAAACATCAAAAAATCAGCTCTGCCAACATATTGCCTACACAAGTCATGAAAGAAAAAGAATTAAACGATGGGAGGAACAACAACGTACTTGTATTTCCTCAGAAGAACATTGCAGTACATTATATTCCTCAGTTCCAAACATAAACAGAATATTAGAAACAAAATCCCTCCCAAGAATTGTTTTCCAAAAGACAGAGTAGAAAGAGAAGATAACCGGTTTTTCATATGTTCCTGGGAAATAAGCCGAACTATTTGCATAGTTGACGGCCAATCAGCTGCCAGCCTGTACATAAAACAATTTAAATAATTAAACAACAATACTTCAAGATGGTCCATCTGTGAACACAAGAAAAAAAAATAAAAGGAAAAGAAAAACACAAAACTCACGTGTCAGGTGCAGAAGCACTTCTGTAACCCTATGACAAGGAAAGAACCAGTAGATGGGCAGAGGGATAAGAACAAACTTTTTTGAAAGGATAGATACAATTCGATGGTTCAATAATTCTTGTATAATGTACATAATTTTGTGTTACTCTGTCAAATAACCAAAACCTATGAAGCTATGTCTAACCAAATTAATGGAGCTAGATTATACTTTCATGCCCAAAAAATATCAACTGTGAATTTCTAGTCCCTTTTCCCTTTCTGGTAGGTGATATAAATCTAATCAGCAAATACAGAAAAAGATTTATCATCCATCAACTTACTTTAAGTTTACAAATGAACACTGGCTGCCCTTGCCTCAGTCCAGCCAATGTTCCCTATCAAAAGTTAATAACTAAAATAAGTGAACCAGTAAACAAATGCCTCAAATGCTATGCATAACACAAATAATAATTTTAATTCTGCCAAACAGAACTTCAAAAATAAAAATAGTTTTAGATTTGATCCGGTGGGAGAAATCCCAAAATGTAAAACATTTGTGCACTGTAAAACACACAAAGCACCAAACAACCTCGTGAAATTTTTTAATTCCGCATCTCACAAGATTTCTGCATGGAATGCCAAAACTACCCTTTGTCATCTACATTCCTTTTAGCAAGGCAATAGAACAGAGGCAGTTTCAGTCCTTTATAGACATTTCATAGACAGAGAAAAAAATGTCATTTCTTCAATGCTTCAGAAAGACAACAGAAATATAATTTGTAACAAAGCCAAAGACGGATGAAACACAAGCATGAGTGTGTTCTGGAAAAGAAATTTCCTTGAAATTTCAAGATTCAATTTGAAGAATTTCCAACCTGAAAATGCTGTAACAATGGCGGAAGCTTCAATTTGAGCTAGAAAATAAACAATGAGTTTAGCTAGAAACGAGTTAACTAATACTTTTCAATATCTTTTCCATAATCCAAATACAGGAATTAATAGCCTATTTATAGGCGAAACTAATGCAACAAGAAACAAGAAAATTGATAAAGAATCCATCGCTAATCGATGTATGAATGCCACGTCAGCTTGCGTGAATCGTCCATCGTTCAGATTCGTTTGCGCGAACGTTGCTGTCCGTAATTTAAATTCAACGGACAGATCCTTCTGCCGCCCCTGCCCGAACTTCAAATATTAACTGACCGCTCCCTTCATCTGCCCGTTTCTTCAATTGTATTTCCCCCTCGATACCGACTGTATTGGTACCGCTAATGGCTGCTATCGCCTCTTCTGACATTCCCTCTCCCTCAAAAATCTTCTTGTCCTCAAGAAGAGCGTCAGGGTAAGCATCTCGCAGGGTCGAGTAGTCTTCCCATGAAGCATCGTCTTCAGAAAGGTTGCTCCATTTAACCAACAGCTGTGGTACCGCTTCGTTGTTGCGTTTAATAGCTCTTCGAGCTAACACATATTCTGGATAAATATGCAATTGACCTTCAGGACTTGTAATTGGCAATGTGGGTGAGATGTTGATGCCCCTACTAATGTGTTTTTTGAGCTGGGAAACGTGAATCACCGGATGAATGGCGGAACCGGCTGGAAGGCGGAGACGGTACGCAACGGTACCGATACGCTCTTCAATCTCGAAAGGGCCATAAAATCGGGGACCAAGCTTCTGATTCTTGCCTTTTGAAATGGATATCTGCCGATAAGGCTGTAACTTTAAATAAACCCAATCACCAATCGCAAATTGGCGCTCAATTCGTTTGAGATCAGCAAATTTCTTCATTCTCTCTTGAGCACGAAGTAAATGGGAGCGTAATTGGGTGAAAGTATGGTGTCTATTGCGAAGGAAAGTATCTACAGACTCAATTGCACTGCGTGGTGGGTGGCGAGGGTAATTGTGAAGGTGAATAACCAAACAAGGCTTGAAAAGGAGATGTATTGAGTGATCTGTGAAAAGAGGAGTTGTACCACCATTGAGCCAAGGGTAACCAGTAAGTCCATTTCTTTGGGTGATCAAGAAGCATACTCCTCAAGTAATGTTCCAGGCACTGATTAACACGTTCGGTTTGACCATCGGTTTGTGGATGGTAAGCTGAGCTCATATTCAATTTAACTCCAAAGTGTTTCAACAACTCTCTCCAAAAATTGCTAGTGAAGATAGGGTCTCTATCAGTAATAATGGAGTTTGGTAGGCCATGTAAGGTATAGATCTTTTCAAAGAAGCATTGGGCAACAGTAGGGGCCGTATAGGGATGAGATAAAGGTAAGAAGTGAGCAAACTTGGTGAAACGATCTACAACAACCATAATGACATCTTTGCCCTCAGATCTAGGCAGTCCAGTGATGAAATCAATGCCTATGCTTGACCATGGAGAGACTGGCACAGGTAGTGGTTGCAAGAGTCCAGGGGAAGGAGTGTGTTCAGGTTTAGACATTTGGCAATTGACACATGATTGAACATAGGCTATCACATCCTCCTTCATGTGGGGCCAGTAGAAAATCTGTCGAAGTCGATGGTATGTGACATCTATGCCAGAGTGGCCCCCTTGAAATGAATCATGCAGTTCTTTAAGTAGTAGTTGTCTCCAATTGCCAGCTTGACCAACACAAATACGCCCTTTGTAGCGTAGAATGCCTTGATGAATTGAGAGTTGTTTGTAGGTGGTGTTAGGAGGTGGAATTTTCTTGAATTGGGTAGCAATCCATGTATCACCTGCATAACTTTGTTGGATATCAGATATCCACTGAGGAATTAGCTCGGTAAATGCTGATAATTCACCATAATTTGAAGGAATTTGTCTAGATAGAACTTCACATCTGGACAAAGCATCTGCTACTTTGTTTTCAACACCTTTCTTATACTCAATCTTATAGTGCAACCCTAATAATTTACTCAATCCTTTGTGTTGGAGGGATGTATGAACTTTTTGGTCAAGCAAGTGCTTTAAACTAATTTGGTTTGTTTTAATAACAAACTCATTGCCTAATAAATAATGTCTCCACTTAGTTACAGCAGTAAATAAGGCCAATAATTCTTTTTCATAAGTGGAGAGCCCTTGGTTCTTAATGCCTAACTTTTTACTGAGAAAAGCAATGGGTTTCTTATTTTGCATGAGGACAACACCTATTCCATACTGACAAGCATCAGTTTCTATAGTAAAGGGCTGTGAAAAATCTGGTAAGGCCAGGATAGGGGCTGAAGTCATGGCACATTTCAGGTTTTCAAAAGCTAATTGGGTATCAGCAGTCCAATGAAAAGAATTTTTCTTAAGTAACTCTGTGAGGGGTTTACTTATTATACCATAGTGCTTAATAAACTTTCTATAATACCCAGTTAAACCCAAAAATCCCCTTAATTGTTTTACAGTTGAAGGAGTAGGCCAGTTAAGCATAGCAGTTATTTTTGTTGGATCAGTAGCAACCCCATCCTTTGAAATAATGTGGCCCAAGTAATCTATTTGAGGAGTGGCAAATGCACATTTAGAGAGCTTGGCATGAAGTTGATGTTGCTGCAAGAGCTGCAAGGTTAGTTTAAGATGGTCTAAATGTGTATGGAACTCTTTACTATAAATCAGGATGTCATCAAAGAATACCAATATGAATTTTCTCAAATATGGCTTGAAAACTGAATGCATGAGTGATTGAAAAGTTGCTGGAGCATTTGTTAATCCAAAGGGCATGACAGTAAATTCAAAAAGTCCATCATGTGTCCTAAACGCAGTCAAGGGAATGGAATGGGCATTCATTCTAATTTGATGATAACCGACCCTAAGGTCTAGTTTGGAAAATACACATGCATCTTTGAGCTCATCAAGTAGATCATCAATTATGGGTATAGGAAATTTATTTTTGATGGTAAGGTCATTCAATTTTCTATAATCTACACACATACGCCATGTACCATCTTTTTTTTTAACAAGAAGAATTGGAGAAGCAAAACTGCTAGTGGAAGGCTGAATAAAGTTGTTCTTGAGTAATTCTTCCACAATTTTCTCAATTTCCAGTTTTTGAAAATGAGAAAAACGATATGGCCTAAGGTTCACTGGTTTGCTGTTAGGAAGTAAGTGAATAGCATGGTCACAAGGTCTCCTGGGAGGAAGAGAAGAAGGTTCACTGAAAACCTCAGGAAATTGGTCCAGTATTTCTTGTACTTGGAGAGGTGGCACCTGTAAGGAACTGGTTGAATGATCAGTTACACAGAATAGTTGAGCAAGAATAATACTGCTACCATGACTAATTTCCTTGGTTAAGTTAGGATCATGAGTACATAGGTTTAGTTCAGCATGAACTGGCAAGGTGTGAAGCATAACAATTTTTCCATTGGACCGGATAGTAAATTCACCTTTGTATCCATCATAAGAAATAGGGCTATAGAAATTTAACCAGTCCATTCCTAATATGATATCATGGTCTGTAACTTGCAATACTCTTAAATCAGCAATGAAATTGTGATTTTGCAATGTAAATTGCAATTGAGAGCAAAGGAGAGAAGAGGTGAGTTTAACACCACTGAGTGATGACAGTAAGTGGTGTAGCTGAGGTTGTGGGTAAATCTAAGATTTGTACTATGGTAGGGTTAATAAATGAGTGAGTACTACCACTGTCAATCATGGCCAGAACAGCTAATTGTCCAATTTGCCCTTGAAATTTCAAGGTTTTGTGTTTGGATTGTAATTGAGAAGCACACATGGTGATTAACCCTTGAGTATTATCTAAAGAGTGATCATGAAGTTCATGAGAAGTTTCTTCCAAACTTAATTCTTTGGTACACAAGAGTTCTTCATCTTCCAAAACGTGTAGCCCTTTATTCTGACATTTGTGGCCAACAAAATATCTTTCACCACATCTGAAGCACAAACCTAGAGTTTTCTTTTGCTCAATAGATAAGGGCTTAGGAGCCATAGTGTCAGTTGGTTTAGAAGAATAATTATCATCTTTTGGTTTATAAATTCTAGTTTGTGAGTAAGGTTGAGCAGAATTCATGGTTCTAGTCAAAGGCTTGAACAATTTTTGTTGACTGTCTAAGGATTTTTCAATTTGCCGAGCCAATTTATAAGCGCTTTTCAAGGTGGTTGGATTATGTAATATAATAGCATCTGCTATTTCCTCTTTTAAACCGCCTAAAAATCCTAACAAATAGAATTCTTCCTCAGAAAGCTTGTTAGCACTAACCCTGGCCTTGATGCGTTCATAAGAATTAATATAATCATCTACCTTGCCTGTTTGTTGGATTCTTTTGAACTCATCAACATGATTTTTGAAATCAGGGTTGAAACGGTCAATTAATTCATTTTTAAATAAGGACCAAGAAGGGTCAAGATTGGTTATTTTAAATGACCTATGCCATTCTCTTGCATCACCTGTCAAAAATGGAATTACAATTTGAACTTTATAGTAATCGGGGTGTGAGAGATATGGAAGTAGTATTCACAATCTTCAAGCCAATCAATTAAGTTAGAACCGTCAAATTTAGTCATCTCAGCTCTGGGTGGTAACCAACGAGGAGTAGAATCGGCTGGCGCCAATCGTCATCCTTTCTTGAGTTATCTTGATTGATAGAGTGTGAAGAAGGTGGTTTGTTAGTCTCAGAGTGACGTGCATGAGGGTGTTGATATGGAGATGGAATACTCTTATCAGTATTTTGGTTAATGGGTTGAGGTGAGACAAAAGGGATAGATGTAGTATTGAGTTGTAATTTCTGCACATCACTTCCCAATTGCGTAACCTTGTCAGTCAGAATGGTGGCTGCTTGTTGGTGATCTTTTAGTTGTGCTTCATTGTTTTCAAGACGCGCATCAATTGATGTCAGGCGTGAGGCGACATTCTGAAGAACCGTGTGGAATCCTGCAAATTGTTCTTCTAAGGATGGAGGTGAAGGGGTGATGTCGTCAGCCTGGCTGTTGCTGCGTGTGGATCGTGTCATGATGCTAGAGTTAACACAAATAAGAATCCAGCTGCGATCTTGCAGCTCTGATACCACTTGTAACACAACGGATGAAATGAGTGTGTTCTGGAAAGAATTTCCTTGAAAACAAGATTCAATTTGAAGAATTTCAAAAAATAAACAATGGCGGAAGCTTTAGCTAGAAAATGAGTTGGCAGAACTAATACTTTTCAATATCTTTTCCATAATCCAAATACAGGAATTAATAGCCTATTTATAGGCGAAACTAATACAACAAGAAACAAGAAAATTGATAAAGAATCCATCGCTAATCGCTTTATGAATGCCACGTCAGCTTGCGTGAATCGTCCATCGTTCAGATTCGTTTGCGCGAACGTTGTTGTCCGTAATTTAAATTCAACGGACAGATCCTTCTGCCGCCCCTGCCCGAACTTCAAATATTAACTGACCGCTCCCTTCATCTGCCCGTTTCTTCAATTGTATTTCCCCCTCGGTACCGACTGTATTGGTACCGCTAATGGCTGCTATCGCCTCTGACAACTGCTATAATAAACTCTTGCAGGACTCGTGATTTTTCCAGAACTAAATTTGAAAGAACAGCTAAAAAGATAGAAACAAAGAAACTTACAACTTTAATGTTCGCAGCCAGCACATTTTCAGCTGTCACAGGCCAGTGCAATATGGATGACCTACTCACTTGAAATTGGAATGAAATTAATTAATACGTTACATTTTGATAAAAAACAAACAAACAGTCGATGGTAAATAAAACAAAAATCATTGATGCTAGAAACTTGAACATGGTTTCAAGTATACAGATTTCACCAAAAGGTTTACCCAAATATCACGATTTGCAAGAAAAGCTATATGTTAGATGCATCTGTTAATACAAAGAATGTAGAAATTACAAAAACAAAGACAGAGAAAACAGCAAACATGTCACTAAATTATCGCTGGCGTACTTTAGTAGTTTATCACATATAACTGTGTCAAATAAATATTTTTTACGCAAAACTTGTTCATTTTTAAAGTAACTAAAAAACTTGACCAAATTGTTCCAGGAAAGTATGTGGTTCAATTTTTCTGGTTCTATTTATTTAAAAAGTAGTAGCCTTCTCAATTAACAAATATAAGTATATAATGCTAATTCAAAATTGATGGAACAAAGAAGCTGAAGAAACCAATTTGCTAATTGTTACATAAAATATATGACATGGCATATGAAAAAATATTATAGTGCATATGCAAGCTTTCAGATTTCATAATCAAATATTGATGGAATATAACTTAGATTAACAATCATCAGCCTGACTAAATTTAATTAAACAGGCCATTCTAAAGATCAAATCATTCCATTCAACCCTTCAAACAGCAAATTATCAGTTATCACCACAACTGATCAAATAAGTAGAAGGAAACGAATTATTTCCTCAACCATAGCTCCTACAGATTTCAAAATAAAGTATTGATGGAATTTAATTCATCTTATCAATTATAGCCTGTGTAGTTATTAAACCAAACCATTCTAAAGATTAGCTGATTCCATTCAGACCTTCAAACAGAAAAACAATCATCACGTCAGATCAAGATATCCTCTATTAGAGCTTACAAGGTATTTAGCACTAGCAACTACCACCGTAACAAGAATTTGACAGTTACTAAACCTTGATTTCAATGAACTTAGATAGCATTAATTTAATGAGCTATCACCTGAGGAACTGGAATTCTGCGGTGTGGATCCTGGTATTGGTATAATAACTGGAGCAATGGTAGGCCCATCAAGCCTTTTGACGCCAGGATTTTGTACCAGGTGTGCACTTATCAGTTGCTCGGCGTCCGCCATAACTCTCTCTTTCTCTCTCCTCTCTCCTCTCTCACTCTACTCTCCCCTCGTCATCGACGTCTCTGTGAGGTTTTTCAAAGAAAGAGAAATGGAGAGGGGACTCAAATCCGGTCTCTCTCCTTCGCCCCCAGAATTGAATTTCTAATTTTATAAATTATCTTATTTATTTCGCTTTTTTCTTTATAAAAGGTTAGAAATTCACCTTTTGTTTGTATAGATATTCTCTTAAAAAAGAAAAAAAAACAGGGCAGACTAATTAAACCTTAGTCCTTCCATTTTTCGAAAATTTTATGTTTATATTTATAGCTGTTGTTACCAATATTTACCAATTTCGGGGATCATAATTGATTCTTTTATTTTTATTTTTTTTGTTGAACTATTAAACAATTTTTGGTTTGGTGGTGTTTGGTTTCACATTGTAGTATTCAAAAATTATATCCATAATTATCTTATTGATTCTCTGCATGTGCTGGACTCAAGTGGTGGACTTTCACCGTTACATCCAACGAGTGCGGAATGTTCCACACCAACACCCGACTCAAGTGTCCCGGAATCCCCGATCGAATGCGGAGCTGGCAAGAGAAGGAAGAGATCTCCCCCAACTTATGTGTAGTGTATTAAAATCGGGACGGGTCGGGTCGGGTCGGGACAGGTTATGGCGGGTCGGTGGGTTTTGGCGGGACGAGTCGGGATGGGTCAACGAATTTTCACGGGACGGATTAGGAGTGTTTAAAAATACAGTCTAAAAATTTGAGTTCATATACCATAGATCATTTTCTGGCATACCATCTAAGTCTCCATCCACTTTTGTCATAAATTCACCGGATGATTGTTCTACGGGTGCATGTTGATTGCGTTGTTCTGCATCAAACCAATCTTTCAAGCATATGAGTCGTTCGAATGTCTTTGCACCCAATCTGCTGCGTTTATCTGTTAGTATCATGTTTGCTGAACTAAAATAGGATTCGAAAGGGATGATTGACACGGGCACGGTAAATATATCACGTGCCATCATGGCGAGAGTTGATATGCAGTTTTATTCCTCTTCTAATAACCGAGGATGTCAATACCGTCGGGTTCCATACTTCCTAAACAATAGCTAACTAATTCATTCATATTTATTTATATTTGTGAGTCGTCATCTTCCTCCAAGTCTCGCAATAATGCAGACCGACTATTGCTCCTGACATATTTTAAAAAATAAAAAATATTAGTCTCATAATATTATAATAATATAACGAGTTCGAATATTATAAATATGTTAGATTTTAGTATCTAATATTATGAGGATTTGAAGATGATGATTGATTCGTTTGGTTTGCATGAAGTTATGTGTTATATAAGTTGAACATTTTTTTCCAATGCGGATGTCACACGTTGTTTCTCCCCGATATGTGGTAAATTTAGATTCTTCTTATACTGTTCAAGCAATTTTATAGTATACTTTTTCTTGAATGAAGGATGGAGACAATTGGCAATAATTGTAATGAGAGGAATTTTGTCCCAATATTTTAGGAATTTCTCTCTCATGACTTCTATAATCGGTGACAGAGGTAAGTCACCGTGCACATCCTCTACGATTTGACGAAGATCTATATTCTTAAAATCATGGTACACCTTGAAAAAATAAAATAAATTAGTAATGAAATAATTTAAAATTTATAACGAAAAAAATACAAGACGAAAAAAAAACTTTGGATATCAAATAGAGATGTTGAAGCAGTTGATGCGCGGATGGTATGTACGAGCATGATAGTTGGACGGTTTCGTTGAAGAAAACTTCTAAAAATGTGTGAAGTTGTTCGAGTTGGCCCATTCTTCCGTGGAGCATAATAATGGTAATCCCTCGGGTGAGTTACGTAGATCTCACTTATAGCATGTTTGTATGGAAGGATACGGTGTAACATTCTATATGTTGAATTCAAACGTGTATCTATGTCCCATGGTACACTTAACTTTCTCAAATTTAAACGTCCACACAAGGCATAAAAATCATATTTTCTTATATTGTTAGAATAAATATGATGAAGACCATCTTTAAATTTACAGATGAAATTATTGACGGAAGTTGTTTTCAAACCTTCTGATAAGCCTCATTTATATATTATATTTAATTAGGGTTTTATCTCAAAAACTATGCATTTTATGTTAATTGTTAAGAATTTATTTAGTTTTTATGTCGAGTTCGAGATACTGCTGTATTTTTTATTATTTTGCAAGTCATTGAGTGTAAACAAAAGATGTTAACATGAGAAATAATGCTTGGAACGAGATGGGTCGGATTTACATGAAGAAATCAAGTTAAAAACATTCCCATACAAAAATTACGGACCGTAATTATCAATTGCGGACCGAAAATGCTCTCTGGTTCGTTTTGGAAAAAAATGCAAAAATTACGGACCGCAATTTTAAAATGTCGGACCGTAATTTTTGGGCTGGCAGTGCGAATTGGCAGTTTTAAAGCGGTTTTCTCATTGGAATTAATAGATTTTGACACCCCTTCGTCCCGGACATCTCTCAACTGACTGGAGAGAAGATCCAAAGCAAGAAAGAAGAGGAAGAACACCATTAGAGGGAGAATTTGAAGAAGAACTCAAGAACCGGGCGAGAAATCGTAGATCTTCTTGGTTTATTCTTTTCTTTACTCTTTTCTCATGTTGTACTGTTGTTTAAACATGAATCTCTGTGTAATCTTTGACATGATTTATGGCTAGACACCCTTCTAAGGGTCTAGGTGTAAACTCGATAACTCGAATGGTTTAATTTACTCGTTTGATGATCTTTTAGTTCTTGTTATTTGTGATTGCTATTTTGTCTAAATTGAATGCCTAGTTTTAATCAACTGCATGTTATCATAGAAGTGAAAGCGGAAACCGAAAGGTGGAACTGAATCTTCTGACCCAAAATAGTGATTTAGGTCGTAGGCCAAGTACTTAATCGTGAAACTTATTACCTAAGGGAAAACCGAGGAAACCCTAGAAATTGTGTGAAGTACCGAAAGGAGAAGTACAAAATCTAGGTTATGCCAAAGTGATTCACCGATCTTAATGAGCTTAGACTTATAAAGTGAAGTACTTAATCGTGAAATCCGAATTGTTTACGTACGATATCAAGCCACGAAAGTGTAAATTTGATACTAAATCTGAGATTGAATCCCCGACAAACACAAGAACAAACTAAAAGATCAAATAGAGTGAATTGACTAAACGAGTGAGAGTGAAGCCGAAAACCTCTAGGATCCTCAATTTGATAAACTTTCAGTCGTTATTGTTAGATTAATGCACTTTTATTTTGAAATAAAAACTCTCGATCGATTATCTAGATTAGTGAAATTGTTAGAAACGGTAATTCACCCTTGTCCTTGTGGTTCGACACCCCAATTACTACTTGACTAGGCCGTACGCTTGCGGCTGAAATTGAGTAAAATTAGAGTATTTATTAGCTTAGCAAATTACACGTCACCCGCCTTAACAGTTAAACTAAGAATATAACATCAAAATAATGATAATTGAATCTTTCTCATCAAAAAAATGATATCACAACAATCACATGCAAAGACACACGGTAAAGCGGTAAAGGGATATTTTTGTAGTTGTCCATACAAAACTTGTGCACATAAGATCCGAGCACGTTATCTTCTCTGCTACCCTCCCACTGAGCCACTGGCGCTTCAGTTGCTCACAATACAAGGACCGGACAAGGTAATCCAATCCAAAAAGAGAGATGGCTTTCGCCATTCCTTCTCAGTTCAAACCAAGCAGCATCAACATCTTCGCCGCCACCGCCGCCACCTCAGGCACCAGTAGACTCAGTCCCCGGCCCACTCGCACCACCTTCCTCGTCCGATCCAGCAAATCCCAGCCCTCCATTTCAGACATCGAGCGGGCTATCGGCATTTCCTCTGATCCCTCCAAGTCCTCTTCTGGCATCAATAAATCCATCATTGATTTGCTCGAGTCGAGTCCGATTGGTCGGGAGGGGCCTACCGAGAAGGCTCTCAGAGAGGGTGCTGAAAAATTCACTATACACGCCGAGGCACACACGGCCAGCGGTATAAATGATTTCTATTCTATTGTATGGTTCATTTCTTCTTGGCTATTAGCAAGGCCAAGGGATTTTGCTAACAATTGGCTTCTGTGTACCTGAAGCGCACATAGTATGATTGATACTTGACGTGATTGTTGGCTAAATGAGGATTGAGGGCTGTGTCTGGCCTGATGGCTGATAATTTTTTGTCCGGCATAAATCTGTTTTTCTGTTATTGATCTGATATGAAGTAGTGAATGTTAGTAAACAAAAAGTGCTCAAATTTTTTTCCTTCTGTCAAAGGAAATCTGTTTTTCTGTTATTGATGCTAGGTAGTGGATTAGGTGGAGAGGAGATATAAATAATCATGGGTACCAGTGTCAGATGGGGAAAAGAGAGGGTGCATTAGGGTTGATAGGCTTTCATCAGATGGAGGTTTTATACTGGTAATGGTACATTCTTAATGCATAGGTAGTAGAAGATGCTTACAGGGTTCATTGTATGTGTAACTGTGTAAAGCTGGTTACGGAAAACAATAGTGCGAAGGACAGTGAGGAACGATAGGGGTTAGCTTGAGGTTATGAAAATGGTTTCAATTAGTGAGAAACCAATATTGCTCGGTACCACCTTTTGAAAAGCTGTTTTCCCCCTTCATTCATTACCATACATCAATTATATGATTTATTAATCCCATTTGAATTGATTATGACTACCATTTTTGTTCGCTTGCAGTGCATAGATTAATTTTGGAGCTATTTGTGAAGATACTACCTTTATGGTTACTTGTCATGGCTGTTGCCTCTGGTTTAATTAAACTTCCGTTTAGTGTTCCTTTCATTGATGATCTGATTATGTAGTTACATTGTACGGTGGCTAGATGCATTCAGCAATTGATATGCAGTATGCTAGAGCTAAAATGTACAAATTGTATGTAATATGTGGATCCTTGATATTTTAACATACATACAAAGTTGTTCACCACCAACGTGACACATGAGATTCACTCTTTTAGAATTTCATATTATTATTATTATTACGTGATTTAATTTTGGCTGTTGATATTTTCTATCTTCGAAACAGTAAATACCAGTAAATTTTCTAGCGTTGAAATCCACCAGTTGACCAGCATGTTCGTGTATCAGGTGACAGTAAACAAAGTTCCTGGTAACAAAATCATGACACAAGTAGCTGATTCCATATTAGCTGACAGGTCACTAGCTAAGGGCACTAAATTTAGTAATTTTTCCAATTCTAAACATTGAAATCCACCTATACCATGAAATTTACTAATGTATGAAGGGGCACTCAAGAAAGATGATCTGAACTCAAAGCATGAAATTAAAAAAAAAATACAGCCGCTGGAAATGACAGTACAAAGAACTGAGAAGCATATGATGATGTTTGATGAATATAAAGAAGCTAGGAATCTGCGGTGACTCAATTTGGTGTTGTCTGCAAAGTGACAATTAAAATCAGTCGCTTGAAATGTAAATACGCACCGATCAGACTGGCTGTGCCCGTTGGCTGTTTCTACAAAACCAGCAATATAATATATTAACCGAGCAGGCATTCGAAAATACTGCCATATGATATATTGATCACCCGTGAGCCCGTGACTCCTTTGGATCGGTTTAAATTTAACTTGTTCCTTGAACCGAGTTTTTAATGATTCGACTTGCGATCTGTGAAAACACAATCTTAAAAAACCCCTTAAAATCTACAACGTAGGGAGGGTGCAACGAGCTACAGCGCTGCAGATGATGAACTTCCAGCGCTGGGACGTTGGATTATCACATTTTTTTAGTAAATAAAATAAAAAAATAGGGAAATGGTACGAGTACTCTTTTTTTTTGCGTTAACAATCTGAATCGAGTTTGAAATTTAGTCCCGGCATCTGCGATCGAATTTTAAATTCGGTCCCAGATAAATTTTTTTATATTTGCTTGTTTATCTATAGTTAAAAACCAGCAAGAAACATGAACCCATGTTTTAAAAGCGCTCTATATAAAAGAGTATCTCTCAGATTCAAGCTCACTGTTACATCAGTTCCATTACATCAGTTCCAGTGTGCTTGAGTGGCATATTAGCAATGATGTACAAAAAGGAGCAATTGAGAAGATATAAAATATGATACATCACATACAAGGGATCACATAGAAATAGTCATAGAAGATAAAGCTTGTATAGTTAGTTAGGATGTTAGTTTGTTATGTACAGACATTTGAAAGAGCTCTATATAAAAGAGACTATTGTAATCTAAACAATTGAGTTGGTGAATACAAATTAGTTATTCATCTCTTCTCCTTTAATTCTCTGAAACTCTATCAAGAATAAACAAGGACTGATACTCCTGCTAATAGATTTTGCTGACTTGCAGCTGTTTCGTCTTCTGGTATTTTACCGGTTTTTGTTGCTCAGTTTGCTGATTGAGATTTTTTCTGATCTATTGGGTCAGTTGCTTTTGCTGTAGTTCTTTGTTATCTACATTGTCATTGATAATTGCAGAATTGAGAGACAGGATTATGAAATCCGTTCTGATACCATGTTGAGAATTGAGAACCAATGAGTGAGAATTAGATTGATGATGAAATTTTTTTTATTGATGCTTTTCTGATATCATGATGTATATACACACACTTTGGCTTAGCGGTAAGGTAACGATAAGAAATTAAAGTGGGCTCTAGAGTTGAAGTTACTCAATGGGTTGCTCCTTTAAATAATTAATTGGACCAATAATAAAAACAAACTATAAGTTTTGAGGCCTTAAACATCTAATTAATTATATTTCTTAACAGAAAGGAAATGAGGTGGCACAAGAGTGCTCAACGAAAAAGTGTTCAGAAGATGCTCCTGAAGTTTTGGTTTTAGACATTTCACAGTGTTTGAATGGAATTCCCAACACCATTACCAAATATAAAGAGGTATAAATATCATTCCTGAAAGCATCATTTGACAAAGGATTAATGGTGTAGAATGACATAGTAATTAACTTAACATTGTGGGTTTGGATACCATATGGATGAGGTTGGTACTGGTACATACAATCTTGAAGGAAAATCTTGAAGGAAATTCTATAAATGCAAATTGACCTGGTACACCCGATACAAGCCACTATGTAATCTAGAATTAAGCATATCTTTGATTTTCAATTTAAAATATACTGTATTCACTTGTCATTGTTAAAAACCTCACAAATTTGAAAATTTTCAGGATCAACGTGTCAAGTGGCATACTGCTCCATTTGAGGAGCGACTGAGAGGATTCTATAAGATGAGAAAATGCCCCTCCAAGGTTTTGGCTATTTGTGTCAAGTGGCATACTGCTCAATTTACTTTGGTTTGATAGAAAACTAATTTCTGGGAGGCTGATTCAGCTCGAAGAATAGACTGAAGAAATGAATATCTTCTGGCATTATGCTGAAATGAATATATTAGGTGATTTTTAAATAATACAATATATTGACATGCAACATATGCTTCATGCAGAAAAGTAAATTCCAGTTTGTACAAGTGTATTATTTCTTTAGAAGTTGAGCACTTTGAAAAATAGATTTGACAATCTTGATATCGACAAATATAACTTCTGATCTTAATATCATGTGGGAGAAATTAAAATGTTTTTTTTTATCAGACTCGTAGCTCAATCAATCATTTCCCATCCTTTTCTGTTGGTCATTTTGAATTGGTACATATAATTATGTGATCAGATCGTCATTGGTTCTTTCTTTTTCATGTTTACTGATGCTTGGAATTTTCATTTTAACTGGTTAAGTCACCATAGTAACTGCAGCAATATGGTGGGTCCTCCTGACTGTACCAGGCAAAACTCAGGTGAGTAGATTATAACAATTTTCTTCATTTTTGTGAACTATGGTCAACAGGGGAAGGCGTTTTGTAATGAAGTAGTCACATTAATGAATTAATGAAGTTGTTTCAAGTATTGTAAAGAAATGGCATTACGATATAAAAAAAAAAAACTATAATTGGAAGAGGGGAAGTATCAGAGTCAGCATTACACAAGCAAGAATGTAATTTCATGTCCCAAAAATCAAAATCAATATTCATGTTGGGAACCATATAACAGAAACAATAATATATCCTATCTGATGCTTCAGATAATTGGAAAATTCAATTATATAATTGTAAAACTGCAATAATCATTTATAGCATCCCAAAGAAATGAAAAAAAAAACGAATATTGTACTTGTATTCCTTTCTCACATCCTATATCTGAGACCAAAAAAAGAAAAAACTATCTAGGTTAGTATTACACTATATTAGTTTTTGGTTTCCATTTTCCTTCTTACCTTTTTCCCTGCACAATGCTCTATATTTAAGCATTCTGGCAGGGAAAAAGGTAAGAAGGAAAATGGAAACCAAAAAAGAAAAAAAGAAGTGCTGTGTTTTTTCCCCATAACGAATCAGTCGTGCCAGCAGAGAAGCATGAAAACACACCGTCGAACAATGTAAATCTTTGCTCTCTGTTCTCTGAGGGCTCTGGTTACCCCTTTTCTTTGCTTCTCCAGAGCTCCCAGCTTCATATTTGAAATTAAAATTGAGCTATTAATCCAAACAGGAAGAGCAGAAATGGAGATTGAAACTGAGAGAGTTTGTGTGATTTCTGTTTGAGTTTGTGGGATCTCTTGGGGGTGGACTAGCAGTTTTATACAGAAGAAATCAGAAAGATTCAATGTACTTGAACTACTCTGGTTTTACTTTATTGTTTGTTAATTATTTGACTAAGATATAACTTTTGCAATACTTTATAACCCTAGATTTAATTATCTTAAGTAGTAATGAGTAATCTCAAAGATTGAAGGAACGTTTAAGATTCCCTAATGTCAACCACATAAATAAACAATTGAATGCATGTACCTTTAAGATTCCCTAATGCCTTCCACCTCTGAATAGCCACCATGAATCACCACCTCTGGATAGCCACCTGCAACCAAACAATTGAGTGCATGTACCTTTAATTGATTCATTTCTGCTCCTTGTGTTAACAGAATCAATTGAGTGCTTTTGATAGATAATAGAAATATCAGATATAATAGAAGTTATAGAACTGAGTGCTTTACAAACAGAGCGATATTCATTTACGATGTTCTTTGACAATACAAATGATACACACTAACCAATCTCCCACCGATGAACTTGATAATACAAAGCAGCAGAGCGATGTTCATTTATGACAAGAACAGATATTATACAAAGGGAAAATTTATGATGTTCATTTACGATACAGAGCCATGTTTACTTGCGTGGAGAATTGACGGAGAAGTGGGTTTAGAGTGGCAATTTTCTGAATTTGGTGAGTTTAGAGTGGCAATTAGACAAATTCAAAATTTAGAGTGGCAAATTTTTAATTTTCAAGTGTTAGAGTGGCATATAAAAAAATTCCTTTTTTCTTTAACTTTACAATGATCTTTTTTTTTTAAGTTAATAAGCTGAAGTGTATTCATAATTCTGTATTTTCTTAATAAACATGTAAAAGTGCTACGGATGCCTATGCATAAACTTTCTGAGTGAAAATTAATTTCTTATTTTATGCATTACTAAATTTTATCTATTCTCTTGTTAATACAACTTTCGATGAATGAAAATCATGAATTTTTTTCAGGAAATATTTAACCATTAATATGGCTATATAGCTGCAATTCTAGATTTTGGATAAGACTCAATCATCAAGTGCTAATGTTCCTCTACCCAATTTTCTTAACAAGGTTGCAAAGGAGGAGCGTAATTGGGGTTATATAACATTATTTCACAAACTAGGGTTTTATAATTTATGAAGATGTTTTTTTCCAGAAAAACCAACCGAGTTTGAGTTTTCACCTGGAAACGTGGTTTTCAATCCCTTGACTTGACGCTTGATTTTATAGTGAAAGATATTAATTTAAAGTACTCTGCTCAGCTGCAGGGGTTGACACTTGACAGCTAATTAATGAAGTATATTATATATGATATAGTCAAATAGATCCAGGAGAGAATTAAAATGTGTGATGTATCATGCACCATGGTTCATGCACTTTATTAATTTTTTTTTGTGTAAGCAGATGTCCATGTAATTCTGACTCGACCAGATGTTAAAATGCAATTACTGTGGCATTGGTAGAGGTGGCAATCGGACGGGTCGGGTCGGGTTCGGGTTCGGGTCGGACGGGTCGGGTAGGGTTTAGGTTCGGGTCGGACGGGTCGGTCGGTTTGACTTTTTAGAAGAAATCGGAGTTGGCCGGGTCGGATCAGGATCGGATCGGACCGGATCGGGTCAGGTCAATTTTTTGTAGCAAAGATGGCCCAAACAAATGGAAAATGTCAACTTGTTTTGTAGCAATTTTATAAGGGTTAATTTTTAATGTATAATATATGATGGTAGAGTGAGGAGAGTCTATGTTGGCACAAATCCTGACTCCAGAAGAAGTTGATTTATTTATTTATTTTCTTCTTATGATGATTTGAAAAGAAGGTAAACTTTTATCACAAATAAAGGCTGAACAATTATGTATTATATATCCTGCAAAAGATATATTATGTATTTAGAAATCAAAGCATAAGATTTCAAATTAAAAAATAATGATGATGATGATGATTAAGGTGTCTCTTATTTTATTCTGTTTCAATTTAAAAATATTTCCTAGTTCTATCTCTAGATTAAGCAATGGCCCTTATATTTGTCAAATCCGAATAATAATCATGTGATTGATACAAGCTCTATGGCACTAATCTACGAGTTGGAGTAGCCAGCTGTTGGTGTAAATAATAAAAGCTTACAAAATCCACATAAGACCGAAAATTAATAATAGAGATTAGAGAACCATGACTCAACTTTGCCTATTTATATATTAATCTTGAAATTGAGCTCCGATATAGGATGGAGAAAACCATCGTAAAAGATTGCCAACAAATATTCGAATGGAGTCATTTAGATTTTGATTTGTTGTAAAATTCTCAATTAATTTGCTAAGCCTAAAGAACGATATCATTCCCCGGCACAAAATCTCCAAACATAAGCGAATTTTAAAGAGGATTGTCTCATGCATGCACACAATGTGTTGTGATAAAAAAAAACATTGATAACAAGAGCCGGTCCAAATCTTTTTTTTTTTAAAGATAAAAATGATAATTTAAACTATACAATTTTAAATTAAAATATGTATAAAGAATTTGGTAACTCCTTTTTAAGCACGATCTTTGATGACCTCGTGCAGACTGAATCACTGAACCGATTTGGCAGCACACAAATCTAACCACAGTCAATCCTACGTGAACAAATTTTGCAATTAAGCTCTGATGTAAACAACATTATCAAATTACAAATGTGAAATAATTATTCTGTTCAATTATACAATTTAACGTATAGAACCAAATTACTATTTATTAATAAAAATAAGTAACTCCTATAGAATAATTAGAAAAAAAATTGCATAGTAAAAATTGTCATCACTCATAACATACATCGAAATAAATAAATAGGTTATACTATAGTACGATTTATATAAAATTCTTACGATTGAATTAGACTAATTATGTTAAACAACGTTGTTCTAATTAAAATTGATTTCAATGGTTGTAATAACTAGTGAAAGGTGTCTTTTAATACATCCTCTTGAGTCCAGAACCTCAACGGGTTAATATAGGTGTCAACAATTCACCATTTCATCGTTTCGTTTCATCACAAATGAAACAGAAAGATCAAGAAATTTCATTTCAAAACGGTTAACGTAAATAATGTTCTTTTCGTCTTTATAATGAAACAATAGCAAAAATAACTTGTTCCATGATCATTTGTTTTGTTCTTTCATCTGACATTTCTTATAGCCACTATAAAACACATTGCGGACTAAAAACTGCAGAAAAAAAACCCTATATTTTACATTCTTCCTCGTCTCATCTTTTTCGTTGTCCAACCACTAAAATGCTCTCCTCTTTTTTTCACAGACTAAACACTAACTGCTCATCTCTCTCTCACACGATTAAATCATTCTCTCATTGTTTCACACTCTCAAACCTCTCTCTTAGGAACCTATCAGAGTAAGGGCTAAAGAGATGACCTATCGACCCATCATTCATTAATTCACTGTTTGGCTATAAATCTTGGTCAGGCATGTGCATGTGCCTTCTATCGAAGGTCTGTCCCACATTTCTAGTACGATAGTCTAGGCATAAGAGAATGGTGAAAGAACAGATCTTGATGCTGAGAAATAGGTGACAAATCATTGGTGGGAGGCCTTGTCGTTGCCACCAGGCGATTACCAAGTGAAAGTAATTTTTTATCTTATCGTTCTTGTTCTTAATATTATTATTGTTCTTGATGTTCTTGCTCTTGTTGTGCATAGAATTGGTTGCGTGTTTCAGTTACTAGTAATGACTGTTTCTTGAAATTTTTTGTATACTATTTTTGGTTTAACTTCTCAGTTATTAGTTGTGTGTTTCAATTACTAATGCTACTCAAGACTGATTATTCTTTGACTGGCTTCTCAGTTATTAGTTATATGTGCTTTAAATGCTTACACATTTAGTCATTAGCTGGGATTGGTAATATCTAAAAAATAGTTTGAGATCTAAGTTGAGACCAAGGGTAATTAGTATAATTTAAGTATTTAATTAGTATAATCATTTATGTCTTTTTGGTTTATTAATTATTAGTATGTTTTAGATATTTGAATATTTTAATTTGGTTAGTAGTTGTAATATGCAAGGTGTGGGTAATATCTGAGAAATTAGTTTGAGATCTGGTTTGTAATATGCTAAGTATTTTGATATTAGTTGTTGATTGTTGTTGATTGATGGCTTATTAATTCTGATTACTTATATTTTGATTGTTAATTGTTATTTGAATTTAGTTTGAGATATGGATTGTAAATTTATTGATTGGTACTTACACTAGTTTATAAATGATCATAAAATCTTCATCATTTCTTTCATTTATTTCATTCCAATCAATCCAACAATTAATGCAACAAAATTTTTAGTGTCTCCTCAACACAATAGTTAACACAAAAAAGATAATCATCTCTTAAATGAAATGATTAAAGCAAACCTTCATTTTCATGATTGTCACACATGTTTAAGGCTACAAGAAAAATTTATAATTTGTACGGTGTTCAATTCGATTTAGCTCAACTTTGATTCGTTCGATTAAACTTTTTTGTCAGTTCAATTTGAGTTCGGTTCAATAAATTTTTAATGAACTAATTCGAGTTCGATTCGTAATAGTTCGATATGTAGTTATTTGTATATATTTCTAACTATTTAATTAATAATTTATGTAATAGTATAATAATTTTATTATAAAATTAATTATATATTATTAATTTATTATTAAATTAATAATATTAGTTTATTTTTCAAAATTTAATATAAAATTTATTAAAATATTAATTATTAAAATAATTGAGTTCGTTTAGAGTTCGGTTGTAATTTGAGTTCAATTTGGATCGAGTTCGAGTTAGTTTAAAATAATTTTAAATCAAACTCAAATTAGTTAGATCAAATTTGATTCATTTACATTCCTCACACGTTTGACACCGCTAGGTACTTATCATCTATTTCAAAAATTCAACTCATAAATAATTTCCAACACACTTATTATTTAGAGTGGGGATCCATTGATAATGGATTATTTTGACAACCTTGACAATAGACCTCTAAATAAATATAAAAAAATCTTAAAAATAAAAAAGTTTATTTATGTGTTCATTTACTTTTAGATTGATGGTCATTAAAATTTCATGCATTTTCATTATCATTTGATAGTCCATCAAAGACCGTTAAATTAAAATCGTTGTAAATTATATGAAAATTTAATGTCTTTGATGGACCATCAAACGATAATGAAATTGCATGAAATTTGAATGACCATCAATCTAAAGATAGAAGAATGCATCCATAATTTTTTTTTTTAAGATTTTTTTTGTATTTATTTAGATGTCCATTGTCAAGTTATCAAAATAACCCATTGTCAACGGATCCCTTCTCTATTATTTATAATTTCCTTTATTTACCGGTTGATTTGCTTATATGTACATGTCAGCTTTATAATTTAGAATTATTTAATGTAAAAGCAAGAGTGACAAGAAATAAATGTTTCAAAATAAACTTCTAAATTAATATAGTTTTTGGACTGCTTGAAATGTTAATGTAACAATTGTAATTTCAGTTGCATGAATATGCTAATCGAAATTACAGGAATGAAAATATTCTGAAATTGATGTGAGGGTTTCTTAAATTATTGGTATAACACATAATTAAATATTATCTTTCAAAAGCAGAAACAGAGATGCTCCATGGTTTTCCTTAATCGCTCGTAATATAATAAAACGAAAAAAGAGAATTTTTTTTGCCCTCGTAAAATTAAGGTGAATTTAAATTAATTTGGTGTGACCTCTTCTAAACATAGCTGAAAATCTCAAGAGGAAAAAACAATTAGACACTCATATATCATGACAGTACTGTTTCAAGTTGTAGACTAATTTTATATAAATTCTTAGACATGAGATTTTATATGTTGGAGAATCTTGGACCGGACTTGCTAAGATTTTTGTCATCCAACTTGCCACGTTTTCACAATTTTTCACATGTTATGCTTGACAAGATGACAATAATTTTAAGTTTATATTAGGCTAGCTATTCGGTTAAGTATTATATAACGGATCTTTCAATTACTTCACATATATAGTACTGAAAATAAAATTATTTACTTTCAGATAGTTTTTTTCAGCGAAAATTTCCGGAGATTAATGAACTTATAATTAATTTCGTATCATAAAGTAGTCCATATATATTTTGATTTCTTTCATTTTCCAATTAGATCATTTGATTGTATATTCCCTAAAAAAACTAGTGTCATCAGTCATCACCAAAAAATGCATTGACTTCACCATAAACATACATTCAAAATAGGGAAAAAACATTACGAGTCAGCAAAAAGACTGTATATCCAAATACATGAAAAGACGGCGCACATGAATATATTACTAGTTTTTTTCATAGAATATATAAATACGTACGTAATGAACTAATGAAGTAGCAACCGAGATAAATTATAATTAACTTCGATTGTTTGAAGAACATAATTTAAAATTTGCCATGTGTCGTATAAGTAACAGAAGTTAGCTAATTATATAAAAAGTTATTTTTGATTCTGATTTTTTATTAATAAATTCTCTTATCTTTTGTTTTTAAATTCGTAGCGCCACCAACCGCATAAGGCCAATGAACAAAAGCACGGAAAAAAAAAATCAAAACGAGAGCTTTTTAAACACCACCTAAAATGCTTCCAATGTACGTAGTATACAGAAAATAAATTAAAGAGCACTAATTAAAACCCAAAGAGTAATTTTTCATGTACAGCTAGCTATCATCTCTCGCTAAAACAAAAGCCTGCATGCGCTCAACAATGAAAAACAAAGAATTAAAAAGTTGGAGGAATAATGTGAAAAAGAAAGAGATATATACTAAGAGATGTAGAAATGTAATCATCAATCATGCCAACATAAAAGCATGACTATACATCTGCGTATGATATAAAGCTTGCTCCTTTGCTCTTTCAGAGTTTGACTCAGGCACCCTCCTCCTTGATTTTCTTCCCTCTCCCTATCCTTGCTATCCATAGTTTATAGTTCCATACACAAATCAAAAGTACATGTGTTGCTTTGTGTCTTGGTTTTGGTCCCACTTGTATAGGCGGTCTTGAGAATCTTTTATAGAGAAGATTAATTAATTTCTATATGTAACATGTGAAGTAGGCATTACCAAATGCATGTATAGCTTGTCTAAGACTGTACAAATAAATACTGGTATTTTGTTCGTAAGTTACTATCGGTGATGATTTTTAAAAATATAAAAAAAAAGATTTTCATAAGAAAACAGAGAAAATAAGAAATAAAAATAATTTAATAATTAATATAAATTTTAATCATGAATATAAAATAAATATAGAATTAAGAGAAAAATTAGCATTCAGAATTTAGAGAAAGTTGATATTCAAAATTGAGAGGAATTTAAAGATATAAGAAAATAAATTAGAATAATTATATTTTTTTATCATGTAGTATTTTATGTAACAATCAGAATTGAGAGAAAATTATAACATCAACACAAACGAGTAAATATATAGTAACATTATTTGAAGAATATCTCAATATAATAGTTGATATTAACTTTAAAAATTCAACAAGAAATATGAACCATTGTAGAATGAGGACACTTAGATGCTTAATAAGAAGTAGAGATTTTGGGGGACTTCCAATACTAATCTGTTGATTTAATCATATTTAGATACGAAGATTAAAATTATAAAGGACAAAACAAGAAAAATATATAAAGCCAATGTCTGCCATAGAAATTAAAGTCAATGCGCTAGATCTGCGGGTTTGTTCATGCATGTCAACCAAATTACTACTTAAGTGAGATTTAAACCTAGCTTTAAGAAAACTTCAAATAGGATCCAAGACAATTTCATTGAAAAAGGGGCATTATTTTAAAGTTGAACTAAATAAGGTCTTGATTCGATCGATATTAATTATACATCTGTAAAAGAGAGTTATTTTTTATGAGAGTTCAAATAATTTGGCAAATTTCCATTTAACTTTTTTATTAATTAAAAAAATCTCGATTCATATTTATTCTAAATCACAAATGATCAATTAATAATTTGTGCGTCCGGAATTTGTAATTAAAACGTGCACCTTCTTGTAAAGACAGAGAGGATAATATTAAAAGGCCATTATTTAATTGGATTGGATAAATTTTAAAAAAAAATGAGTTACAAAGAGAAGTTTTCAAAATTTACAAATTAATTCCATATGTTAACACGCAGATTGCTCGCATGTTATAAAGTAAGATATTATCTTTTTAAGTTTTGTTGTTTGAGTTTCTGTACAATAAAATGGAAGAAAAAGGAGCGTGGACTCGTGTACACCAAAAACATGTTGAAGCAAAATTAATACAAAATAGATAAGGGGGGAGATAAGCTAGCGAAAATGAATAATTTTCATATAGTGTGCAAGAATTCAGAATTAAGAAATAAGTATGAAAATAGAAATGTCAAACGACGAGTGTTTAATAAAAGAGAGTTAATTAATTTATTCAAGTCAAACTAATGAATAAGACTAATAGTTAAAAGAGATTTAGCGTAGTTTGAAGAGTAAGCATACATATTTTAGCACTATTGACCTTATTAAACAATTGAAAAAAAATGTTCATGATCTAGTCATGGTTAGCATAAGTTTCAAGAGTAACATGCATATTTTTATCCATTTTGACCTTGTTTAGATGATCCCTTTTTGACCTTATTAAATGAATTGGGTAAGCAAAATACTTGATAAGTAATTAGCATTAGGAAATGGATTACTCCACCTAAGATCAAATCAGATTCACGCTTCATGCATGCCTTATCTTGACAGATGGCGAGTTGCTTGTACATTTTATCCGTGGATGAGAAGAAATGAAATTTGTAATTGAAGGTACCCCTTAGCTGGTGTTCATCTCCAGCTCAAAGCAGTGATGACTTTTGGTAGAGACTATGGGCTGTAGTTTTTAATACGAGCGGATTTAAACATTTTTTATTCATGTGCATTCCTATGAGCATATTTAAATACCTCATATAACTGTTAACGATAAATATATATATTTGCTAAACATAATATTTTTTGTTAAAAAATAGACTTAGTTATTAAACAAAACATATTTTTTATCAACTTCAAAAACTACCAAAATTTTTGAACCCAAATGCAATGTGAAAGTTGAGCGGCTGATATTATTATTGACAACAATAATATATTTATTAAACAGAATAGCCATATTTGTTAAACAAAACTCATAGTTGTTAAATACAAAAATTATCATATAAACTAAATTGTCTAGCATGCTTCCGTTAGCATTTCAACCAAAATGCTAATGAGTCAAATTTAAATTTTTCATATTTATAATTTTAATTTAAATATCTCAATAAAATTATTGTATCATAATCTTGTAGAATACTATTTTTTATCGTGTTTGGAGTTAGTTTACTATACTTAATGATTTTTAAAATATAGTCCTAAAATATTAATAAAAATTATATGTCAAAAAAGTTTACTTTATAAAAATCATTAAGCATAATAAATTAACTCCAAACACAATAAAAATTAGTGGACTATAAGATTATCATATAAAGATTTTATTGAGCTAGTTAAATTAAAATTTTGAGTATGAAAAATTAAAATTTGATTCGTTAGCTTTTCGAGTTGAAATGCTAACGGAAGTATGCTAGACAAACTCTCTCTCTCTATATATATATATATAGAGAGAGAGATATAATTAGGCTATGGTGCTTTATAAAGTACAAAAGCGTTGTGTGCTTTGCGCTCTATTATTAATTTTAAGTAAAAAATGATCGATCCAAACCGCTCAATCTAATCTCCATATCAAAATCTATTAGTAAACCAAATTTTATATTTTTTTTAAATTTATTTACTACTTTTTTGGATAGGGGGAATACCATCATTTTTGGATGAACCAAAATTCTCAGATTAAATCATTTTTCTCCTCATCAGAAAAAATAGCAAAAAATACTAAAAAAATATAAAATTTGGTTTACTAATAGATTTTTATATGAAGATTAGATTGAACGGTTCGGATCGATTATTTCTGATTTGAAATTAAAAATATAACGCAAAGTACACAACGCCTCTGTGCTTTGCAAAGTACGGATGGCCCTTGTGCTATGAATTGTTTCTCCGTCTTCAAAATTTAAATGATCGATCTGATCGGTCAAAATATTTTTGATATAAAAATCTAGATAGGGACCAAATTTTATATTTTTATAATTTTTATAATTTTTTAAGATAACTAGAAAATCACCTGATTTAATTCTTACGAGTCATTCAAAAGTAGTAATTTTTTAGCCATCTTAAAAAAATGAAAGAATTTTAAAAAAATATAAAATTAAGTCCCCAACTAGATTTTCATATAAAAAATACTTTGAGTGGTTAGATCGATCATTGGAACTTTGAAGATGGAGAAACGGTCTGTAGCACACGGACCATCTGTGCTATGTGTAGCATCTTAGTCTAACTTTCTCTCTCTATATATATAATTTATATTTGTTAAAAGATTGTTTAACTTTTATATTTAATAATTATGTGTTTCATTTAATAAATATGAGCGTTTCGTTTAAAAAATACGTAAATTTTATTAATAATTATGTTAGTCGTTCAACTTTTACACTACACATGAGTTCAAAATTTTAAATAATTTTTGGGTTGATAAAAAATATATGTTCTATTTAACAATTATTTTTAATAAATATGATATTCCGTTTAATAAATATATATATCTTCGACAACAATTATGTCAGCATTTAGATTTTACCATGCACATGGCTGCACATGCGGTTAATATATTACGACGAGAAATTGAATGGATGCAAAACATTTTCGTTTTAATAATATATTGGCTAATTTACAATTGAAATTGGATGTACGTACCACTGGTCCATTTATAAGAAGTTGCTTAAGACCCTATTTAGAAAACCATGTTAATAATAGAAAATTTATTAAGGTCTTGCACATTGCTCAATGTTAATTATGAAGTATGATAGTGTATATAGTTGATATAATTTAACAAACATTCGTTTTCACAGTAGTCTCTATATGAAATAGTACAAATTTTTTTTTTGTATTACTCAATAATTCTTATGGTGAAAATTAAGATCATTTTTTTAGATTTGTTTTTTACGGTAACACATAATCTTGATATCTTTACTTTTTATTTTTTTTTTAGATAAAAATGAACATAACTATTTTTATGTTTTATTTTTCATAATCAGACTTATACGTATGTCCTTCTATATAAAATATATTGAAAATTACATTAGCCCTTGGAGCCAAAGCACGTTTTTCAGTTTAAATTTGTTTTAAAAATTCATTAACTGGTCTTTATTAAAAAAATAAAATTTATTAGCTGGTCAGAATATGATAAATCTAATTAAATTTGTAATGTGTCTATCCACAGTTTACATTGAAGGGGAATCAAATCTTACCAATGATTAGTTCTGAGTTCTTCAAATAGCTAGCAGCTGATAGCAGATCCATGCAATTACATCTAGCTAAAGATTTTCTTGGTCAAAAACCAAACGATAACAAAAAGAACAAGAAAAAAACACAGCACAACAACTAATGAGATTGTTGATACCATGTGAATTGTGAACAAAGGGTGGTATTAAATTTCCCAATTGCCTTTATTTTAATTGTGTAAAAATAAAGATCCATCAATACCTGTCTACCTGACAATGTTTCCTGTCTCCCAGGCAGTTTGGATGCTCCATGCAAGTTGCATGTAAATGTAAATACACTTTCCGCAAGAGCAAGCAATTCCAGCTACAGCTACACGACAAATCCAACCCGTCCGAGTCTGACAGTTGACAACTTATATTATTTTTTTAGCTAATTCTCCTAATGGGTCAAAAGTATTATCTTTAATTTATTAATCAACAATAATAAATCATCAATTTCTTTCCTTTAGCTACATCAGAAAATTTTAGTCATTCAACGACCTAAAATCATTTTGATCCACCACAAATTATCCCTATTTTTTTATTTTCCAGTTGCTGATTTATGTTTTCCAGGATATATGATTGCAAAATGTACATTTTTCATGTGTAGAGCACTAGAGCTTGCTAACCCGGAATGTTATTTTTTCCTTTCTATTTTGTATATATCTTTCTTCTTTCTTTTATCCGATAGTTTGTACTTTGTACTGGAGGGATGCTGTGATTCTGTTTTCGCTTTTCAAAAGTAGTCTTAAGTTAGTTTTTTTTTTTTTTCAGTTTATGCAACAAGTCTTATGATTTATTGCTTATGGGAAGCTTAATTAGGGATTAGATGTTATGAAATTAAAAAAATGAGCGTTATTTCATTCAAATTAAATAATTTTAGAAGGGTATTTCATTAAAATTAATAAATTTTAGAAGGGCATTTCAAATGTACATTCAACTTCACTCTTATCTTATGATACATATATTTCAGAAATTTATTAAAATTAAAGAATGAAATTGAGAGGTATTTCATTTAAATTAATAAATTTTAGAAAGGCATTTCAAATGTACATTCAACTTCACTCTTATCTTATGATACATATATTTGAGAAATTTATTAAAATTAAAGAATGAAATTGAGAGGTATTTCATTTAAATTAATAAATTTTAGAAAGGCATTTCAAATGTACATTCAACTTCGCTCTTGTGATACATATATTTGGAAATGTATTCAAATAAAATAAAATAAAACGAAGATGTATTCTTAAAAAGGATGTTCCGAAGTTTATAACCTAAAATTATTTTTTTCTCGCAAGAGAATGAATAACAAGTCAAAAACAGTAAAAGGAATGCAACTATTATATATCCCAGGAGCAGGATAGTCTATAACAACTCAACCCTTGAATCGGATTGGGCCGATCCTTTAAAAAACTTGATTTTTATCCGGTCCTTTAAAAAACTTAATTTCTATCTAGCCCTTATAAGTTATGTCCGTTTTTTTTTCTAATGGTAAGGATCAAATTTCTCAAGAGCCGAATTCAATATTAAAAAAAAGCCCTTCTAATCTGATCATTATCAAATCCGACCCTTTACATACTCTTTTTTTAATATTTTGTATTGTATATCGATTACACTTAAAAAATTAAAAAATTAAAAATTAAAATTAAATGCCAAAACAGAAGAATATAATTTAATATTATTATATAAATATAAATTAATATTAAAAAATATATAACCGGTAAATATATATATATATATATATATATATATATATCAGACCCTTATCCACTGATTCTTATCCGGTCCTTATTCGGCCTTTTAAGTCTGAAAAACTTAGTAAGGGTCGGGATTTCGAATGACTAAATTTATTCCTTAAAAATCAATCCATTTAAATCTGATAAACCCGCTAGATTTGATTTTTGAAAATCTCGATTCCTTTAATTACAAGTCTGAAAAAGTTTGAAGTAAGGGTTGGGATTTTTAAATGATTAAATTTTTTTATTCTTTTTTCTCCAAAAACCGTTTGCGCGAAACTTTTTATCAATCCTTTTAAATTTGATCCTTTAAAATTTTTTATCAAATTCACTAATGAGGCTAATTATTTTTAATTTATTAGATTTTTGGTCACTCATTGGTCCTTTCATAAAATCGGTAGATTTGATTTTATTCTTTATCGATAATATGAAAAAAAATCTTTATAATTTTAGCATGTCGATTCAAAATAATTTTTGCACCTTTAAGTACGATATCTATCCAGAATCCAGAGCTGCTGAGGGTGATTGTCGGTTGCAGAGAGAGGTGGAGACCGAGAGACGTCTATTGACTTACCATAAGGACAAGCACACGTCGGGAGGCGGTGAGGGGCAAAATATCGATTGGGCGGAGTATTACTGGTGGGCACAGAATGAGCCCGAGCTACCTATCACGGAGTCGTGACCGTACGACTATGCCCAGCACTACACGTACATGGGGAGGTACTACAAGAGAGGGATGACTACAATATGGTATGGCATGAACACTGATGAGCACTTGAGTCAGCCGTTACCGCACCCCGAGGAGCCTGTGGATGTGTTATCGTACGTACCAAATTCACACTAGAGTGCTCGAGCGGTTAGCATTTAACCAATATATTTTTTATTAATTAAACTCTTCACATAACTAGCGCTATAGAATACAAAAATTATATATGCAGATGTTCCGTTTGGTGAAGAATACAGCCACCGCCATTGATTGGATTACGAAACCCGGGCATGCAACGTTTGGCAAACATGAATTACGCCAGATAAAATGTTTGATGGGTGATTTAGATCATCCACATATTTTCACTTCGATGCTTGCTTCTACAGGTTAATATTTAAAATTTAAAATTTTAACTTGTGTGTATTTTTAATTTAACTGAATTTTGATAATTTAATTCATGTTAATATGTGTAATTTACTCGTACAGGTCTTCCGACGGATTCTGAGGACATTGATATCTCTGCCGATGACCATCCAATCAGCGGCACACCTGACCTAGGGCCGGAGCCGACGACTGATGAGTTCGACTTTTTTCAGGGAGATTTCATGTCGTACTCTCAGCTCATGAGTCAGATGAGCCTCGATCCGAGTGTTGGGATTTTCGGTCTCCAATATGATGCTCCGCGCGCGTCATCGTACGACACTCTTGGTCCGTCCACCCGAGTGCCCGAGACGCAGGCACCGCCAGACGCAAGACACGAGCGTCCTCGCCGTGAAATTCGGCCGAGAGACACGTATAGTCTGTCTCTCATTCGGAGAATGTTTCGTAGGCGTTGATGTATTCTTTTTAGACCGTTGTTTTTGTATCGACTTTTTTAGACTATTCTTATATATATATATATATATATATTTTTACATCGATTGTTCTTATATTTTTTAGACTGTTCTTTATATCGACTTTATATCATTTTTTTTACATTACCATAATAATTTTTAAATCATTAACAACAGAAAAATAATAATAATTTTTATATAACATAATAATCATTTATCCAATATAATTGCATATCACATAATAATCATTTACATAACATAATTAATTTCATATAACATAATAACTAACTAACTTAATAATTTTGAAAACGTAAAAAAAAAAAATCGGCTGGCTATACATGCAAAAGTGAGGAAAGAAATGACCAATTTGCTATATTTATTTATTTTATTTACTAAAATAAAAAAAATGTGCGATATCTATCCAGAAGCAGAGCTGCAGAGCTGCAGAGAGAGTCAAGGAGCCGACCTGCCCACTGAATCAATGAATTGCAACTAGTTTTCTTTAGATTTAAATTTCATTTGTAAAATATACTTGTTGACTTGTTGCCCCCTGATGAAATAAAAATAATACTCCACCAGTTGTTACTTATTAGCCCTCCTCCCTCTTGTTCTAATTTTCTTGGCCCGCTGCTGAGCAGTAAATGCAGATGAGCTGGCTCTATGTTATGTTGTGTTTTGTTACAAATCAATGATTGACAGTTGACCAAAACACAGAGCACAATCTGTTGTGATTCAGTCAGATGAAAACATGAACTAATTCAAAGTTTAATAAAATAATTCTAGGCGACGGAATACTATAAGGCATCATCATCATAATATTTGACCTCACATTAATCGCAATTAATATCATCTCCATTTTAAAGGGGGCAGCAAGACAACATTGTGTAATATATATATTCAGTAGTTAACAAAAAATATTACTTAAATATAACTAAAAAATATATACAAAATTGAAGGCATTGCCATATGTATATATAATCACATTAAAAATGGTACCCTGCAGTCTGCAGTAGCGAATGATTACTTTTTCCCTGGCAGAAACATTTTTTTTTTTTTTTGTACATTGTTCTATCTATATTGATATGTTTCTGCCCTGTTTTTTCTTATTTAGTTTTTGATCCTTTTATTGTTTTTTTCTTGAACTAAGTTAGGAAATCAATTAACTTGACTCTAAATCCATGTATTTAGTGTACGATAAAAAATACTAATTCCCTACGGTCAACAAGTAATGAAATAGAGATTACCCACTTTGAAGGCAAATAAGAATTGGAAAAAGGCCGAGAGAATGAAAGCACTAGTTTTAATTAATAATTAGCTAGTAACTCATTTAATTAGGATATGTACAATCACTATTCCTTCAAAACCTAAATTAACTAGTTCTAGCTATCTCCAGTAACAGCCCACCAAATTTCCTAGCATTACACCCAGAAATAAAGATAGAAAAGAACAAAAAAATCTTATTGCTCTATAGATTAGTCATGCCAGCATAGAAGCATGACAACACATTGCCAGATTATGTACAACTTGGCCTTTTGCTCTCTTAGGTTTTTGCCAAGCACTCTTGCCTTCTCTTGGCACCTTAGCTTCATCATACTTTCAGAGAGAAATAGAAAGGGGGAGAGTGTGGGGGGTGTGTTTTAGTTTAAATTTGAACTTTGGCATGGATTAAAGGGGTTGATGTGTGGGCATATATATAAATAGAATAAATAGATGGTGCATTGGTGAAGGTAAAATAATATATATGAAACATGATCATGTGCCATGTCTATGGGTTGCTCAGAACCAAACAAACATGCTACACCAATTTTAGGTGTGTGTCTACACCTTTGCCTCTTTGACCATATTAGTGGGGCGAGTGTTATGTTTCTCTTTTTAAATGTAAAATATATCTATAGGACGCTAGGAACCACATAAATGAAGCACTATAATTTTTTTGTCTAGTTGGTAAAAATAATAATAACTATGTCAGCCATGTTTAATTTGGAAAAAAAAGAAACGAAAAGAAACATTGATAGTATTCTCTTATTTTATTTAAGGAAGTAAAGAATGTAATGTTGAAAGATATGACAATGCAAGATTCTCATATATTGCAAAAATCTAAATGCAGAAAGATATTGCCGGTATCTGATTGCAATCTCAGTTAAAATACAGATTATTATCTATTTCAAACAAGGTGCAATTCATTCACATGACAAGAATCTTAAATGCAATGCTCCCTTGCAAACAATTGATTGAACCAACTTCCAACAAAGATAATGATGCCCAAACCAGAATAATCTATTCCAACTAACTTCATTGTGCATAAAATTTCAAGAGATGTTATCATGTTAACTAGATACAATCATTCGGATTGGGCCAAGAAACTAAGAAAGGGAGTCTTGTTGATTCAAGGACTCTAGGTAGACCAAATTTCAAAATCATGCATAGAAAATGTATCGATCACACATGTGGTTAGTTGAGCTGTTTCTGTCTTTGCATGTTCTGCCAATATTGATTATGTTCGCACACATGCACTGAGTTTGTACTATTATGTGATTCATCTAAAACAGCATGTACTACATTTGTCTATGGTCCATCAGCGACTTTAGTTTTCTTCAATTAATCAATTGTATTTATAAAGACATTTATAGTATATGCAATGTACATTTAATTGATGCATTATTAAGGTTGATCCGCATTATTTTTTAAGAAAGTCAAACCGACCCGACCCGAGATCAAATGGCCTTTAATCTCGAAATCTATCAACGATCTGAAAAAACAAAATATAAATTGACCCGACCCTAGTCCGACCCGACCACGACCCGACCCGCCCAACCCGATTTCTTCTAAAAAGTCAAATTCCGTCCAACCCGAACCCGAACCCGACCCGACCCGCCCGATTGCCACCTTATGCATTATAGTACTAACTCTACAAAAATAAGAAATTAAGTTATTGAGAATTAATTAATCTTATTACAAGAAGCTGTCATTAATTACTTAATTTTTGACTAATTCCTAAGAGAAGTGACTCATTTATAAGCTCACTCTCAACTAATGCAACCACAATATTCTTCAGAAGTTACTGAACTTTTTTGTTTGTTTATATAATATACAGATGATTGAACAATTAAAATTACAAGCGCGCATTATTTAGAGATAAACAGAATAGACGGCATGACAGAGAGAAAAATAAAATAAAAGAAGATATAATTGCTAAACAGTTTCAATGACAGAGAGAAAAATATAATAAAAGAAGATATAATTGCTAAACAGTTTCAATGCTGATTGTAAAGTGATTGGGATGTGTACAATTATATATATATTTTTATTTTAACTCCATCTTAAAAATCTATTGCGATCTGAATTAAGTATAATTTGAGACGAGGCGTTTGATTATTTTTGTCAAAACTCAACATATACGGTTAGATGCGTTACTTCATATTTTTATTTTGTTATTATTAAAAAAATCGGCTAACTTGATTTTTCTATAAGCCAAAATTTGTTTTTGTAATAATTTATTAATATTTAATTATAGCGACGAGATTAAATATTTCTTTTAAAATTAAAAAAAGTCAAATTTTCCTTGTTTAAGGAATTATAGAATAGCGACCGAATACGAAAAGTAATTTACGTTGTGCTTTGAAATTGGATACAGAGAGTGGAAAGAACAAAGGAAGGAGACATCTTACTCCGAATTAATAAATAAAAATCGAGCCTATTATACAAATTTGATAAAATCTTTCATTTTCATTCCACATCAACCAAATTTGGGAGCACAGCTATAATATATTTGTGATAATTAATTTAATTTATTATAAAATATTTATACTTTTATTAAATCAATCATGAAGTGAAACCGCCGCGGATGAAATTCTGAAAAAAGAACTCACTGGAAAGCGGAGGCTGAATGGCCGAGTCCTTGCATTATTTTACCAATATGATTACTGATTGCTATATATTAAGCTACCGAAATAAATAAAGGTTCGCTAACTTTTTTGGAACAAAATAATTTTGCGATAATTCTGACCTAATTAAGAAATTATATATATAGAGAGAGTCCGACTATGATGCTTTGCAAAGCATAGAAGCGTTGTGTGTTTTGCATTCTATTTCTAATTTCAAATCAGAAATAATTGATTAGAATCGTTCAATTTAATCTTCATATCAAAATCTATTAGTAAATCAAATTTTATATTTTTAGAATTTTTTTTGGTGAGGAGAAAATGATTTGATCTGAGAATTCTGGTTTTTCCAAAAATGATAGTTTTTCCCTATCAAAAAAAATAGCAAATAAATTTTAAAAAATATAAAATTTAATTTACTAATAAATTTTGATATGAAGATTAGATTGAGCAGTTTAAATCGATCATTTTTTACTTAAAATTAATAATATAGCGCAAAACACACAATACCCTTGTGCTTTGTAAAGCATCATAACAATTCTATATATATTAACCTAATTATATATATATATATATATATATATATATATATATATAGTAGCAATTATATACCGAAATATTTGACTAATATTCGAGCCGAATAAAATAAGAAAATTAGGGGTCACTAAGGGCGGAATTGCAAAAACTTCAGTTTGGCTGCAATTACACTTCATTTCTCAGATAATATTAGTTAGAAAGGCTCACAAAATTCAATTCAATTCAAACTCTAAAAAGGTTAGATCCAAAAACATTTGAAACAGGGAATTGTAGTTGTTTGTTTAATTCATCAGAAGAGATAAGTGAAGGGACAATTCAGAAACGGAATAAACTAACATCGTAGAAAAATAATATTTTGTTATTAACTTATTGGACGAATTATATGTGAATAATCTAACAAAGAGTACAACGCTAACTAAATATAAAAGTTAAACATGGACATAATTATAAAATTGAAATGTACGCAATTATTTGTTCTTCAATTTCATTTTTAACGATTCACTCTACTTAATTACATGTCAAAACTATTGTTCCTTGCTTATTTTCGCAAGAAAATAGAAGAGATATTTCTACTATACACAGCAACTAATTCAGCAGAAGAACCTATGCTACAAAAAGAAAAAGACCTAAAAACCCCAAAAGCCCCAAAAAATGAAAATAAAAAAAAAATCGACTTCAGCCGATTAATTAATTAATCATCAGATTTTAGAAGCATAAGGATGCAACGGCGAATTATGTAGAGCTTGGCTCTCTTCTCCTTCAAAGATCTGCTCATTGCCCTTGTTCTTCCTTGACTCATAAGCTTCATCATTTTCCCTTAATTAAGTAGTTAATTAAGAGAGAGGGGAGAGTAATTAATGAAATAAATGGGGGAGGTATGAAAATTGAGTGTGCTTGTTTCTTCTTCTCTTTGTTGCGTTTGGGAGTGGTGGTGCTCCAAGAGGGCTTGATGGTATATTTATATACATCAACTTATGGAGGGATGGGCATGATGGAGTGACAGGGATATAATGAATGTATTAGATAATTAATTTAATTATTTATTCGGCTTTTACCGAGAGAGTTGACAAACAACCATTATGGGGCTGTCCAGTAAATGTTCCCCATTAATTATGGGCTCAATTAAAGTTTTATTGGTACATTGTTTATTTCATAGTCAATTAAAGAATTGCAATTTCGTTTTCCTTGTCCCTGGTCCCATAGAGGGAGAGAGACTTTTCTTCTCATCAGAAAATCTGTCTGCTAATTATTAGTTTATAATATCTCTCCCCTTTCAACAACTTCTATTCATATATAAATAATTGACACAATTATTTGTAGCTAACGATTCAATTTCCTTCTTGATGAAAAAAAAAGAACAAAAACACAAACAACTTTAGCCTTTTGGAATGCAAACATATAAGCAAAAAAAAGATAAACGAGGAAGTTAACTAACTAAATATGCATGTGGATATTATTTTTCTAAGATTTGCATAATTTATAATTTTGTTTTTAGGTAAGATTTTTGCAACAGATACAAAATCGTTGCGAGTGGAGGTTAACGTGTAACAAATTTACGAGCAGGTATTAGTATGTTGTATGCATCATTCACCCTCCATGTTGCACCTTCCGTATCGCCTTTAGTGTTGCATGTTGCTCTCCCCTCCTGTGTTGTCCTCCGAACTCTTTTTTTTTTTATAGGATCTCATACTTTATAATGTTTTTTTTTTTTTTTTATGAGATTTATTTATTATTATTATTATTTATTATAACGTGGAATATAAAAAAGAGTTGCACTACAAATTAAAATTCAGAGTTATAGTATAAATTAAAATATAAGACACAAATGATTAAAAATATCATCTGCGTAGGCTCATCAGACGTCATATGTTTAAGGTGTTATAATGCTTAGGTGGGTGGACAGTTCGGTGAGGAGGCAGAGTTGATTGGTCAGGATATCTTGAAGTACCTATTGTTGATGGAGATGACCTAGTCGAATGCACTTAATAGGATGTTGGGGTCCTGGTGTTCCTTTGGGTGAGGTTATCAAAAATATACTTCTGGAGACTTAGGACCTTCATTTATAGACCAATCTCACTCGGGCCGTGATGATTATGGGCTGCTCTGACGCGGTACATACTTCTTATCGACATCAATATTATAGGGGTTGGTTGGAAACCTGATCCGCACTAGCATTGTCTGAACAGTCAAAAAGACCATGTGATAGACCTATAAAATAAACTAGAATTACAAAAAAAATGTATATAAATGTACAAAAATAAATTTATATAATACTTTCGGACGTGCATGCTTCTGACCATGTGCTATGTATGACAGGGTAGCAACATCGCCCTTCGAAAGTGGAACAGACTGGCTCAGTGTCTCTTCATGGACCTCTATGTAGAAAACTATCGAGATCTTCATTTTATAAAACCATTCCATATAAATATGAAACTTGGAGTGGTCGAATGGTCTGATCTCTAGATCTGAAACATGAGGCTCATCAATGTAACTCTTCCATTGTATACCTCAATTGATGTTCAGATTATTAGCCGTATGCTTTCAGAACATAAAAATCATCATAATATGCCAATCCAGAGGTGAAAGGGTGGTACTGACTGATATAGGTTGAACTAGCGTATGACTCTACCTAAATAATGTTGCTCAACGTCCCAAAAGTGAATCATGTATACTAGTTTGAACTAGCGTATGAAATTAACAAAAACTTAGCCTCAAAAACACTATATTTAAAATCTGCAAGGACAACTATATGGATTGTGTAGAATGCTTGCATGGAAAAAATAATTTAATTAATTTAATTCACATTATTTTAATAAAAATAATAAAATTTTAATTAATAATAAGTAACTTTTACCCTAAATCGGCACATCCTCCAGTATGACTATCATCTTCCCTATTAATAGATAAAATATTAATATCTTGGACTGTCATCTCTCAATAAAGGCAGAAATCAATACCTTGTCAATCTGACAATCACTCATTATCAAAATCAAATATACAACCTAAGTCTAATCAGATATTCTTCAAATTTCCGGTCAAAAGAAATTGAGTGTCGGCGCACATTGACCCGAATTGTACTTTCGAAAAAAAATCCAATCATTCCACTATACGAAATATTTTTATATTTTTTAAAAAAATTTGCTAAACTTGGGTTCATAATATAATTCCCATATTTCTTGTTTGTTCAGCATATTTCTATTAATTAATAAAAAGAGGTTGGTTAGCTGGACTTTGACTAAATTGATTTGCAAATACATTTAACAATGTTTTGCTTCACGGAAGCCAAATTGCAATTGCGTCATCTTGTTTTGATAAAATCACGCAACATCAATAGTCAATTGAAGATTGAAGTACTGCTTTGCAAACGCCGCGAGAAATTTCAAAAAGAAGGGGCAAAAACAAAAGAAGTATTCATCCCATCCAGTGGTAAAAGCATAAGAAGAAACTTGTATAAATTATATATTATAATTTTTTTATTGACTTTACCAAGTAAGCAGCTGATAAATCCAATTCATGAGTAAGGGGATATACAATAGCAAACGAAAATTATAATTAATAATTAAATACGTATGAAGAATTTAAATATACCACAAAACTTCCTTGCATTGTATTCCATAAAAAAATTCAAAATGGAAAACCTTGTACAAGTTGCAATTAATCTTGCCTATCCGGAACAAATATGAAGAAAAAAAAAACTACAAAAAAGTGACTACAATGTATCTCCATGTATTTACAATTTCGATTTTCCTCAGCCAGAACAGAGAAAAAACAAATCTAAAAAAAAACCCTAAAAATTCAAATCTCTCTCTTTCGCTCCAGCAATTAGTTATTCCAGGGGAGAAGCAAGACGATGCACCGTCGGATGATGTATAGCTTTGCTCTCCGCTCTTTCAAAGCCTGGCCAAGACCTGCCCTCTCCTTCCTCATTCTATTATGGCCTCCGAGCTTCATTTTCTTTTTCTTTTCTTTTCTTTTTAAAATTGGGATTAGTAATATATATCTCAAACTCAAAGAGAGTGAAATGTGGGAATGCAGCTTTCCTTGGTTTGGTTTGGTTTGGTTTGGTTTGGGAGAGAAGGCTTGGTGGGGCTTATATGGTGAAGCTTTAGCCTTTAGGTACTGTTCTTTGGCAATTAATATTTCATAAATTATAAAATTAGGAACAATTAATTAGGTAAGGTGTCGTAGAAACGCTCGTGTGATGTCTAGCATGTGTCCCCTAACAGACAAGGTTAGAGGGCTCTTTGGTTGATTTTGTGTCCCCCATTTGATTCTTTTTGACTAATTATTGGGACCGTATATTATATATATTATAATATTCATTGGTTTAGCAATCATTAGAAAATTGCATTAAATAGTGAGCCCCAATTATTTAAATCTAAATAGCAAATTGGATAAGATGTAAATTCGGTGTAGAGATGAATAAAATAATAAATATTGCAATTAATACGACCTAACTCTTGGTTGCCATGAAATGTTGAGCAATTAGGACCCAATTGTTGGATTTCATCAAGTGTTATCACATATAATTTGGGTTTATCTACTGTTAAGAAAAAATAAATATTCTGCCAAACACGAATTTAAATAAATTTACATAAGTTCTTATCAAGACTACATTTTATATAAATTGTAATTTACACGTATTTACATGTACTTACGTACAAAAAAATACAATAAAACTTCCTTTTTATTGCTAATGCACCTCAAATATATTATTACTTGCTGTGAACATTTCTTTTGTTCTATGTATTTTTATAAGCTAGATGATACTTCTGGGTCAAAAGCAAGGTACTCTCTTTTATTATAATTGAAATTAGAAAGTCAAAAAGAAAAAAAAATGCTCTCTTGTGAGTTGCGATACATGTAATAAGATTATATACATGCATATGAATAGCTTGTCAACGTTTTCCCTGTGATTTTAATATCCATAATTAAAGGGTCAATTAATTGTATAGATACACATACAAGCGCTGGCACGTCAAGCCCAAGAAACAAATAGCCAAACTCGATGAAATATTAATTAATAATGGATGCTCCCCAAAACATGTTTTGTTTCCTTTGTTCCTTACGAGTTAAGAGCTTAGAGACATGTATTAGAAGTTTTAACATGCTGACATATTTCAGCACAAATACATCGGTTCTTGCATCGGTACTTTAATGTCTTGTTATTTTTTGTTACCCTGACTTTTTCAGTCCGGATTTGTTAACTATTATAAATGCACATGGCACGTGCAAATTTTGTTTTAGAAAGTATAATTTCGCAATTTTGTCATATATTTTGATCTCTATTTCTATTTTTATTCCGTACTAAATACGTAAGTGTTCTGATTCTATAATAATTCAAATATTTTGTTGAATTTTCAGAATTATATCAGTCATCAGATTGAACTATTCATCAAATTATATTACTATCTCTATGATCATTTGTGTTAAAGTTATAATTTTCCTCTCGGTATTAATTGTTACACAAAATACTACATAATTTAGGAGTACAATTGTTTTAATTTTTTTTTTCTTAGATTACTACAATTATAAATTTTAACTTTTCTTAAATTTTGAATGTCAACTTTTCTCTAAATTTTGTATTTATTTTAGACATCCGTAATAATATATGGGCAAGATACTAGTAATTAAATGTGAATTATATATATTTTTTAAATTTTAATTCGATCGTGGTAAAAACTTAAAATAGATTTGTTCTAGTTGGGAAAATAAGTAGCAGGTTTGTCTTGCAATTGTTTCAGTAAATAAATTATACGTGGTTCATGCTTGCAGCGAAAAAAATATTGAAGTCAAAACATGCTTTCCAATAATTGATATTAAATGGATTACTATTTTTTTCTTTTTGAATGAATTGAATTGTATGTATCTTGGTATTGCATTTTTATATATGTTACATAGTGGACTTTTAGGATCGAAGCAATGTATCACTTTTTTTTGGGTAAAACTAAAGATTAGAAATTCAAAAAGAAGAAAAATGGGCTTGTGATATGTGATAAGATCATATGTGTGCATGCATATAATTAACATGTCAAAAAATTTCCTGTAGTTACAATATACAATTCAAGAGTCAATGGATTACATAAAATAAATGCCTAATTATAAGCACCAAGCATCGAATCCAAAATTACAATTGCCAAACTTCAAGAAATTGCCCCCAAAACATGTTTTGTTTCCTTGGTTCTTTGTGAAGCTTCGAGAAATTATTAATTAATGCATGTTCCCAAAAACATATTATGTTCCCTTGATACCTTGTGAGCAAGTAATAACAGAAATGTACTAGACAACTTACATGCAAACATATATTTCTGCAAACGCTTTTGTTCTGTATTTCGGTTTTGTTATGGTAACATTTCACTTGAGCATATAAACATTTCTCCCGCTTCAAAACGGTTTTATGATAAATTGATATGACAATGATATTGACAATAGACACTTTTGTTTTTATAAAATTCAAGGATTTACACAAGGGAAGAGATCAATTGACAATAGGATATATAAAATAGCTATGAGTCTAAGGACAAAAGCATATAATTTTTCTGAATTTCCTTTTAAAATTTTCCAAGTCTCTCATATTTTAAGGATTTATTTTAGAATTTTATTAATATTTTTAATATTTTTTGAAAGATGATAACACTTAACATATAAAATTAATATTTTTTTAATAATTCTATGAATAGTAAAAATTTGATAATCTATAAGTTATTGATATGGAAAGAAATTTTAAGCTATTTATAGAAGCACCGAATTATATATATATATATATATATATATATATATATATACATATATGAAAAATTAAATAAATATATATGCACATTTGAAATTTATTATCACACCCCAAAATAATTAATCAGGATTAGGGGGACAACCCCGCCACGTACGCACGATGAGACGTGCATACGAAATGCTAAAATGTGATAAATAAATAAATCAATCAACACAAAATAAAGAAAACAATAATAAATAATAATACATGACAATACACTCTAGAATGATCAACTAAGTACAACGCCTGCATCGGTGGGGGCTGATTCCATCGGAATGAGCAACAAATCTCTCAAATAAAATCCAAAAAAAATAATCAAAATCCGACATCCTGATGAAATCTTAACTGACTTAGTGGGATATGCAATTTCACTTATATAGTGAAAATTTTTTTATGAACTTGTTCGGTCTTTTACCAATATTACAATTAGTAAATAAAATATAATAACAATCGAGTTTTCATATGCCTAACAATAAAAAAAAGACTGTCAGTATCCATAGTTGAAGAGTCGGAACATCTCATGAGCAGTGTCCACTCACCGCAGATTATGATTTATGATGAGATTTAAGAACCATTACAAAACAAACATATTTTTGTCTCATTCATTTCATGTCTTATTTATGTACATAATATTATCAAAATATAAATTAATTTTGAATGATGTTTTTTAAATTTTTATTACTTTGTCTCTACAAACACATGCCTTTATGGTACATAACGTGCCCAAAAGTGACCACAAATGTATTAAAGTAAAATTTCAACTAGTATGTCTATATTTTATAATAGTGAATTATGCCTCATTCTTGACGTAATATGGTCAAAATATATAAAATTATTTTAAATAATATCTTCTATTGGTTTATTATGCAACTTTTTTTTACGTCTTCTCACTTAGAAAAAGAAACTACAGAGAGAATTACATAATAAAGACACGAAGATCCCAATAATTATGCATTTAGGGGTGTTATATGAATTTGAAATGCACATTTAAAAGATTTTTTAGAGATTGTGCAATCTTTTAAATTTTAATGGACGTAAGTCCCTATTGTTAATTATTCTGGGCTATGAACTTCGAGACACGTTTGGATCTTAAAAGGGAACAACATATACAATAATTAAGCAATTATTAAGTGATCACAAAAAATAAAGATAATGAGAGAAAATGATTTTTTTAAGGTGTTACACTTAATAATTTCTTTTGTATTTTGTTGTTTTGCAAAACTTACTTGAATTTAAGAAAAGTCTTTTGAGTTATTGTTGTAGGATTGATAAATCCAATTTATATCTACCGTTTTCTAGGGTTTAGGGCACCAATTCAACCAAATCTCATGTTACTTTGAGTTAATTTAGTTTAATTTAGGTTAAAAATATGTAAGTTCATGGTACTGCTTCATTTTTATGTTTTCATGCAGATACAAGATGATTCAGGCCAAAAAAACTTTAAGGACAGATCCTGGACATCGAGCAGAGTAGAAAAACACATTTTACATAGGTTTGCGGGTCACAAACTTAGCCTGAAGGATCAGAAGAAAAATAAAGTTAAGAGCCAACTTTCAACATTATTTGCGGGCCACAAACAAATCCTTGCGTGCCGTAAACAACAGTTCTAAAAATCCATGTTTAGATTCTATTTTGGGAAAGGAGCGGTTATGCTATTTTTGTTCTCTTCCAGTTCGTATTTTGTAATTTTTCTGAGAGGGGAAAGGGCGAGAAAGAAGGTTCTGGGCAAGGAAGTTAAGGAGAAAAAGAGGAGATCGGGTTCGGGGTTCATTTAACGGGTTTTTATCTTTTTCTAATTCTCCTTTATTGGTTTGATTCGAATATGTACTTGTTGTTGCTTGTTCTTGTCATGAGAGGCTAATTACCTCTCTAGGGCTAGGAGTTTAAACATGAAACTTGGTTTTTAATTTAAGAATTCTTTTGAATCGATTGCTTGTTATTGTATCTTTGTTTGAATGCTCATTTTGTCGGTTTAAGTTGAGATTGAGAAATTAAGACCTAAACCTTGGACCAAAAAGAAATGCTAGGATCTAATCAAGTCCGAAGGGGAGGTTAGCATTTTAGAGGATTAATAGGGTTATTTGTACTTTACTAAACGCATAATTGCTAAGTAAATCGACTAGTAGACCTAACTTGACTTGTGCCCTAAAAACCTAGATTAAATTGGTATAATATGAGGGTATCACTCTAAATTGATTTAGGAATTGTGTTGAGATGAGAGGTCTTTACTTAGTACTACAAATTAACGTCAATATCCATAACTTAGTCAATCGAATCAATTGAACCATTATCATCAAAGTAAGCAGATTATGAAACTCCGAACCCTAGAACCTTATTTACTTGATTAAGTCTTAATTTTACTTCTTTCGTTACCATAGTTAATTGTTATGCTATAATCTCTTAAATCACCAAATAATCTTAGATAGTTTAGGTTCAAATATCAAGGTTTAATTTTGAGGATTGACATGTCCTTGTAGATTTGATATCTAAAATATTACAATTGACGGTTGTATACTTACAACCTATGCTTAGGAAAAGGGTTAATTATAAAACTGCACATCAAGTTTTTGGCACCGTTGCCGGGGACAACGGTATCTTTTAGGTTGAATTTAGTATTTAAACTTGAGATTTTTTTCTTTATATTTCATTAATTCTTTTTGTTGCCTGCAATCATATTTTTTTTGCCTTTTGCAAGGTTTTGAAACCTGATAGAGGACTCCTCGACTTCGACCGTTGTCGATTTAGTCGAGTGGTTTTCTAGATAAGAGTCTACTCATCTCTTCTACGAGCGGAGAAGTAAGAGTCCGGCAAGAGGGCCTTTTTTCTCGACCTCTCACAAGGTACCTTGGACATGGAAAATCATAGAATGACGCCTAAGGAGCAACTTACCACGCTCCATGCAGAACATAATTGTATGGCTCAAGGGCTTGAAACCGCATGGGCAGCCGCACACAAATAGACCTCAACTCGCGGGCGATCCAAATCATCCACTTTGGGACTACACTACCCCGAGAGCGGATGAGATCCACTTAGGGTACGTAGCTCCGATCATTCTAGTAAAGAAATACCAAATTCCATCGGGATGGATCACTATGGTTTAGAGGCACGTATTTCATGGGCTACCGCATGAGGACGCAACCCAATACCTCATGAACTCTGAGGAAATATGCAGCATGATCAAGGTCAACACCATTTCATACGACGATCTCAAGTGGATGACCTTTATCTTCTCGTTGGCCGACAAAATAAAGAGTTGGATCTGCGGTCAAAGGCCGAAAATATGGACACATGGCCAAAGATCGCCAATGCCTTCCTCAACAAGTTTTTCCCACCCTCGAAAACTAACGGTATAAGGCATCAAATCCATAACTTTCGGCAGGGAACCGATGAATCAATGTCCGAGGTATGGGACCGTTTCAATGAATTACAGTGGAGTTGCCCACACCATGACATCGAGTCATGGTCACTTCTCCAAATCTTTTACGGGAGTCTCTTCCCCCATGACAAAGGAATGCTTGATGCAGCTATCGAGGGAAGCTTGGTCAATAAAGAAGTAGAAGACAACTTCAAGTTGATCGATGACATGACATTGAATCAAAGCTAATGGCACAATCCAAGTGAAATGCTAGTCATCATGCAGCGGGGAGTGCACGGAAGGGACATCAACACTAAACTTGCCGATGAGATTGTTGTATTGAACTGTAAGACTGATGAACTTAGCATCAAGTCCGTAAATTCTTTCCTTCCTCCTTGTACTTTTTGTGGTGAAATTGATCACCTCTCAATCAATTGTGGGTTAGGTGTAGGAAATGAAGGGGTTGAGGATGTCAATGTTATTAATCAAGGTAACTTTAGATCAAACAATAATTCCTATTCCAATAACTACTACCCGGGTTAGAGAAATCACCCAAATTTTAGTTGAAATAAAATGACACGCAACCCACCCAAGGCAATACAAATAACAAGAAAATTAAGGTTTTAATCGTCAAAATCAAGGTTATAGTAACTAAGGGTACGGTTCGAAGCCATATGTGCAAAATACCAACCAAGGTTCAACTAGCAACTCTCAACCAAAATCAAACATTGAGTTAATGCTAGAGATTTTTTATGGCGAGCCAAAACTAGAAATTGAGAAATTAAAAGAAGATTTGTTGGCTACACAAACCAAAGTAGACTTGTTAACCACTCAAAATAAGTTAGTTGAGACACAAGTGGCTCAACAAGCCACACAATTTGTGCGCCAACCAAGCATTCTACCTCCAAGGCCGGATCTGAACCTGAAAGATGTGAAGATAATTGGGTACATGCTTCACAGCGGGACTCAATATGAGGATCTGCCCATGCAAAAAGAAGATTTTGTGTAAATCCCGAGTGAAGAAAAGTAACAAAATTCCAACGAACCAATCTCCACAGTCGAAGATGAAGCCTCAAAGGAATCTCCACAGCCATTCAAAACCATCGGTAAGGACGAGCTGACAAAGGTAAGTACGGAGGTACCCTAATATGTACCTCTACATAGGTATGCACCATTTCCTTCTAGACTCTCTAAGGACAAAAAAAAGATCGAGAAGCAATTCTTAAAATTCTTAGAGATTTTAAAATAATTGCATATCAATTTGTCACTCACTAAGGTAATAACCCAAATGTCAATCTATGCCAAATTTTTTTAAAGAAATATTATCAAATAGGGGTAACTTGAAAGAGGTCCAGATTATTTCATTGAACTCAAATGGTAGTGCTTTGATTATGAATGAATTACCGAAGAAATTGGATGACCTCGATAAGTTTTCTCTACCTTGCTCCATTGGAAATGTTCAATTTAAATGTATCATTTGTGACTTGGGAGCAAGTGTAAGTCTAATGTCCAAATCGATCTTTGAAAATATAGGTGTGTGTGAACTTAAGATAACTCAGATATCATTACAACTAGTAGACCAATCGATAAAATTACTAATAAAAATTGTAGAAGACATGCCTATTAAAATTGGTAAATATTTTGTACTGATAGATTTTGTAATAGTCAATATGGAAGAGGATACCCAAACCCTTCTGTTGTTGGGTAGACCCTTTTTGAACATGGCTAAGGCGGTAATTGATGTCCACGAAGGGATGATTTTCTTCAGGATTAGTGAGGAAAAGATCACTTTTCACATGAACCGAGTGATTAAATATTGTGCGACCCTTTTTCGCGCGTCACGCACCGCCGCTGGGCGATGGGATGCGGAAGAAGGACACGGAGATCCCTCCCGAACGTGCATCTGCTAAGTGCCGGCTGATTCTGCCGTTTAGAGAGATTTGGATGCACATTCAGGGGGCTTTTTAGTGATTGTGAGTTCTTGTAGATTCCGGTGGGCGCAAGCCCCCACCGTTAATTACCCTGGGCTACTAACCTCGAGGCACCTCTGGATCTTTGAAAGAGAGAAGCAAATAGTATAGTTAAAAGATGGTCAAGTGGTCGTCCGGGTTCACAAAAGGGGTCCATGGAAGACGAACCAACTAACAGATCGGTCGCCTTTACCGCTTCAAGAGGTAACCTTACTACGGCATCGATTAATCTCTTCGAAGGGGTTCGAGGTGAGTCTACTACGTAACGACTCGACCTACTTAATCCTATGGAAGACGAACCTACTACAGACGGTTCACCCATACCACCTCGAGAGATAACCTTACTACGGACTGTGTTAATCTCTTCGTAGGGTTCGAGGTGAGTCTACTACGTAACGACTCGACCTCCGTTGATCTAGAAGATAAACCTACTACGTAACGGTTCAATCTTAACTAGTCAACAACCAATCACACAAAATACAACTCGAAGCACCGAGCCGGTTGATCTCGAGGTTGGTGAATCAGAGAAGGGTGGATATGGCCCACGTGTTTCTTCTCACCGATCTTCTAGATCATGAATTCGAAGCACTAAGCCGATTCATAAACCTAGGAAACACAGCTTACACACAATGTCAAACCCGAAGCGCCGAGCCACCTTAACATCGAGGTATGTGTTAGTGAAGGAACCTACCTACAACGGTTCACATTCATCGTTTTGTGGATGAATCTACTACGTAACGATTCAATCTCACAATCTCGGGAGATGAGCCGGAAGACAAACTTATCGACGGATGAGTTCACTTTTGCTAGCTCAAATGGTCATGAATTACTTGTTCATGACACCGAGTCATTAAGATGTCACTTCTCTCGACATCGTAATGTTCATATCTCTTGGAGTCGACATATCTCTTCATGTTGATGTCGCAGCCTTGGTCATTCTTCACGAGCGTCAAGATGTTCTTGTCCCGACTAATCATTCTATATGTTGCATTACTTGTGCAAAATTACTATGTTGCCCTACACCCCTTGTGTGAGCGTATTTAGTCATGAGTTACTTGCTCATGATAATGAGTCATTAAGATGTCACCTCTCTCGGACATCGTAATGTTCTTCTTCCTCAAAGTCGACATGTATCTCCATGTTGACGTCGCAGCTCTGGTTATTCTTCATCAAGCGTCAAGATGTTCCTGTCTCGACATATCTCCTCATGTTGCTATCGAAGCCTTAGTCATTCTACGTCAAGATGTTCTTGTCTCGAATTATCTTCTCATGTTGTTGTCCAAGCCTTAGTTATTCTACGTCAAGATGTTCTTGTCTCAACGTATCTTCTCATGTTGCTGTTGCAACCTTGGTTATTCTTCGTCAAGATGTTCTTGTCCTGACTAATCGTTCTAAATGTTATATCATGTGTGCAAACATCCTCATGTTGCTCCACACTCTTGTGTGAGCATTTTTGTTCATCTCCAAAATGTAAAAAGCTTATTACATAATATCTTCCATTATTATCTCTATTATAAAGATGAATTTATTTATTATTATTTTTTTTATTATTATTATATACTTTTTTTTATTTTTAAGCTCTATTTATTTCTATAGAAAATTATTTACAAAAATAATAGGAAAAGGGTTAGCTACTAACTAGAGTTTTATTTATATTTTTGGGATTTTATAATAGCTAAAATAGTAGAATTTTATTTTTATTATTTCTAAGCTCTATTTATTTTGTAGAAAATCACTTACAAAATACTAGAAAATAAAATGGCTATGGTTTTTTATTTGTATTTTTAAAATATTTATAATAGCTAAAGTAATAGAATTTTATTATTATATTTCATTATATTGAAACATTATTCATTATATAAAAATTATTTACAAATCGTAAAGATGATTAGCTATACTATTTTTATTTTTTTTATTTTTTTAGGATCTATAATAGCTAAAAGAAATCATTATTAATATTCTATTCTATTTATTATAGTTTTTCATTATATATATTTTTTATTATTTCTATTTATTATCTATAGAAAAATATAAGATTTTTATTATCATCATCATTATTTGAAAATAGCCATAAGGGATGGAATTCATTATATTCTTTATTACAACTATTATTTTTATTGCATTTGATCCATCAAAAATATTTTTATTGTATATTTGTATAGAAATAACAAAAGAAATACAATTCATTTTATTATAAAACTTTATTATTATTCTTTATTATAGAAGAAAATACATTTACTATCTATTACCATGGTTGTATATATTTTGTATATTTTATGCTATTTATTTTCATTATATTTTTATTTTTTACAGAAAATATTAACATGATATCTATTATTATTTATTTCTATTTATCAAAGAATAGAGCTAATATCACTATTTATTATTGCATATTACTATTGTCATTATTATTTCATGAAAAATCACTTGAAAAATCAGTAAAATATATCTAATTATTATTCATGATTTTATTTGAATTTTTGGAATTTTTATAGTATTTAAAATGACAAGTCAAAGCTAGGTCAAATATATCAATATATGTAATATCTTTTGCTTTTAAATTGTTTCAACATGATTATATTTTTAAAACTGGAATATTATTATATAGAAAAATAGTATGAAAAATAAGGAAATTTTAGAAACAAATTTGAGTTAATTTGGAGTTCAGGAGCATTTTCAAATGATTTATTTACTCTATATCATTAATATTCTGTTATTATTTAATTATTGGGCCTAATCTGGGATTAGCGTATATCTCTATTTAATTTTAACTCTTATTTGGGCCGTCAGATTAGATTAAGATTTGCACTAGACGGATTAAAGGCCCAGATTGATTTACGCTTTAATTTTCTAAACACCCGATGGCCTAGCTCCCTTGGATTTGTATCAATATTCGTGCGCCTCTTTGAGATTAGTGTGGAGAGCGTCCCCTTCTATCTTCCTTCCCCGTGCTTTGAGATGCGCACTGGATAAACGATCTTGATGCTCCGGCGGCCTGATCAGAGATCGGCTATTACCTACGGCGTCGCCTTGTATGAAGAAGCTAGTCCGCACCTCGGATCATACATCGGTGCGGTAGATCATCGGCGTCATCATGATCAATCTCTAGCGTTTCTTGATTTGTCTATGCAATTCTAAACCTCAATTAACATCATTGATGATTTACCCACTGTAATTACCTCTATTCCTTCTTGATTCATCACAGATGCTTGACTCGTGGTTGATACCGATCGCAATTCAATACTATATTCTATATTTCCAATCAATTGCCAAGAATTACTTGATCTTGTTATCATGAAACTCATCGCCTATGTAATGCATTTCAATTGAAGCATATAGCTTGATCAATTGGGGCGTTTTCGAATGTTTTGCATTATCGGTTTTGAGTTCCAAATGATTAGTTCCAAAATTTCCATCAATTACTCGATTAAAAGTTGAATTCTTGGAACAATCGCTTGGAAATACAAAGTGACTAAGAGGTCGGTGACCTTCGATTAGTCCATCTTCCATGATTAGTGCTAGGAGATTATATGATCTTCGACTAGCTTTTCTGGCAAATCGATTCAATCTCTTGATTACTTAATTAATCAAGATAAAGGCAAGAAAACAAAACAAGGATGATCTATATAGTGAGGCGACAGCTCAAAGAAAAGAATTCAATCAAGAAAGTTGAGAAATTCAATTGAATTAAAAAGGAAATTTGTGAAAATGCAAGTAACAAGATAAAGCTCGAAATTACTCAAAATCGAGCACAATTACAACTCAAACTCTCTATTTACAATGAATACACTCACCTTCCCTTCTTCTCTGTAGCTCTGAGCTCTTAGATTGATTGTTAATAGTGGAAAAGGGTGACTGTTTGCCAAGTTCTCAACACTTGTTGAGATCAATTGGCCTTCTAGCTTCTCACTTGCTCTCTAAGCTTCTCAGGGATCTCACAGATGTTCTAAGGGTCGTGTGTATGCTTCTGGTTCTTGTTTATCTCCACTGGTTGGGGGTTTATATAGAAATCCATTGGTTTGACCGATTTTGACTACTTCAATCCAATTGCACATGGTGCATTATTCTCTTCACTCCAACTGTTTCCTTGTATGCCCTATGGTTCACTGAACCGAGTTTCTATTGCCCAGCTCATGTGTAACTGCCTAGAGGCAGTTACAATTTCATTTTATTTGCTGGTTTGCCACTATTCGGTTCCCATACTCTTGCAAGCCTCTCTAGCCCTTTCTAGAACTTTCCAGGTCTTATACTATGCCTATATAAGCTGCTAGCATGCTCCCTTAGCTCCATTTTACAGAATTGATCTCAATTCACATCTTCTCCTCTATTACAAGCCATAATCAAGTTTCAAACTTTCATCTCGATTCCTTGCTTGTTTCTTCTGTCTCAAGGCCTCAACATCATCAATTCAGTGTCAGACAACTCCTTGTGCTCTTACCTAGTCGATTTGCAAGCTCCATCACAGTGTTTGATCAACTCACCTCTAGGCCGAGTTGTGAGTTGGTGCAACTCTTACATCCAGCATTCAACTCTTCTCAATTATCACTCTAACACCATCGCCTGAGGTCCTAGAAGCTCTCTCAGCCATTAATTGCAAGTTCCAAGCTTCAATTGGCAAGTTCAAAGTTTTGACCCGAGGTATTACTTCTTGCTATTTCTCTCTATATGTTTCATTAATTCAAAGTCTAACTGGATACACATGATCTCCTTTTCATGTTTTAATTGAATCTAGAAACAATCGATCTGAAATTCAACCCTTTGTGTGATCTCCATTGATGGCACCTTTGAACTCTTCTGTTATCGCGAGGAAGAAGAAGAGAAGGAGAGAGAGGAAGGAGGGAGCGGGTCCTTCAGCGCCTGCGCCTGACGTACGTGAGCCGAGGCAAAGAAGAAAGAAAGTGCAGAGAAAGGAGCCGAGTGAGCCAGGTACACACTCCCTTTTATTCTAAATTTAAATCTCCGCAGATGTTTTCACATAGAACTGGCTTGTAGTTTGCTTATGCACCGTAGATTCATAGATCTGACAATGGGCCCCATCTGTAGGATTACTGAGTCTAGGCTTATAGTAATGGATTAGTGATTGATTAGTGCATGATTAGGGTTAATTGATATGATATGGCATGTTATGATTGGCTCATTAGTTTAATCACCCTCCTTTATCTCTGATTATTCACTAACTGATGCTGAGGTGGCCTTATGATATGGTGCCACGTGGCACGTGAGCAGCGAGGATGAGGTGGCCTCCTCTCCGACGTGTGCCATATGGTATGGGTCAGTGAAGTGGCCCCGTGGTGTGATGCCATGTGGCACTAGGGTGGTGAGGTGGCCCACGGTCGTCCGCCACGTGGCACCGAGGCGGGGCCCACCTCCGTCGCCGACTCATACTGCGCGGGCCCACTTCGTCGACATGGCCCAACGAGAGGCCGCCACGTGGCACACCCTCTCTCTTCGCTTATTTTATACCTTTTGTGTTTCTTGCACCCAGCTTGTACCCGTAGCTGTTATTATCTCCAATTTGTACCCGAGTTGCTTTGATCAAATCTCACCTTTGATTAATCCATTTATTCTCGCTTTTATCTTCCCCGAATTTATTTTAATAGCTCCACTTATCCAAAAATCATGAAAATTTCACCAAAAATCCCTAAATTCATGATGATCATCCCTGTAATTTTTAATTCCATTTTTACCCTTGCCTCTCTGAATTAAAAATTATTTTGTCAAATAAACCCTATTATTTCTTCTGAATTAATCCCAAATTTCATTTGTAGCTCAATGTCTCTGCCAATTATCTCTCTCTTGCAGAAACCACCCTAACTAAATACCAATTAGACTTATATTGATATTCATTAGGGTTTGATCTGATCAACAGTTGATTACATGTCAACATTGATACAAATCTAGACTTGATCGATGGTTGCTCCCACTTTGCACTGATCAGCCTTGTGAAATTGACTTTCAATCCCTTAACATGAGGGTGACTTGGTCAAAGAACTGACTACTTATCAAGAATTGACACAAATCAAAGCATGGTTAGGTGGTTGCTCACAAATTTTCTGCACCAGTCGACCTTGAAAGCAAAATCACATTTGGAATTTCTCATGACTAGTTGTATCAGAATACTAGCTTGGCATTGACATCATTTCATGTAGTATAGGGATTATACTATTCCAGCTCCTCTCTAGGGTTAGCTCCAAGGGCAGATTTTTAGGGTTCTATTCTGACTCCTTTAATAGGTCACTGAGGTGTGGGGTCCACTGTCGGTGAAAATGGTCACATGGATGACTCATCAGATAGGCTAGGTTTATGTTGTTAGATCCATCTATAAGGGACTGCCAGGTGGGTCCCATTTGTCAGAGAAAATGCAATCAAATGGCTGACCCATCAGGAGATTTTCTCTCTCTGAAATCTCCCGAGGGTCAGCCACCTCGAATGAGTAGGAGGTGGTGGTGTATTTATATCCTTGCTCCACACTTAGGATTTCCTTGTGGGATTAGTGCTTAACCTCTGTTCCGGGTTGATTAATTTTCTTAGCAAAATGGGCTAGGTCCATGTCATTGGAGCTGCTCATAAGGGATTGCCATGTGGGTTCCACTTGTCAGAAAAGATATAATCACATGGTGACACCCGAGAGATCTCCTCTCTCCCTCGATCCTCTCGTCTGTCACTCATGCTGAGTGGATGGAGAATGGTAGGGTATTTATACTCTTCATTTCATGCCCAAAATTCCGTTGTGGGACTAACGGATTCATTCCGGGGTTAGGCAGCGACCTCTTCTGATTAGTGGGCCATCTTTTCATTGCTTTCTCTTCTTCTCTCTTCTTATGATTTATCATTAATCATCAATTTATTTTCATTTATTCATCTACTCATCCTTGAAATTTTTCAAGGGTAAACAAAGAGCCACCCACCAAAGCGGGTCCCGATGATTTTAGAAAATTAAGGGGGTTGCTTTGGTGCACATATTCGTCGCACATTTTTCTTTTCTATCTCCCTCCTTTTTGTTGTTGACTTTATCGCCTTTATTCTAGATTCGACCATCCCTCCATATGGCACGATTCCTAGACGTCCTCGGAGTCATTATCTCTCTTTCTACGAGGATCCGGAGGACTGGATGCCCACCGTTAGGGTTACACGCGGCACCCCCATACATCTTCGAGCTGGTGGTTTGATTTTTTGCGACGAGCAGCCTCACGATATTACACCCTTACTGCCTCGAGATCTTTCGGCGCAAGACACCTCTGTTCATCTCCTTGGCAAGGAGATGATCGATGGAGAGGCCTCTCGCTGGGCTAGCATCGACTTCAGTCTTCCACTTAGATATCATGGGCATCAGTTAGACTGGATTCGCTACATCCTTACACAGGAGAGGGATGCTCTTTGTAGTTCAGGTGTGTACAGTTATATTTTCTTGTCGATGTTTCGGTATCACATTGACACACCTTGGCTTTGTGCTTTCTGCGAGCGGTGGAGCTACTCCACCAACACCCTCTTTATTGATGATCGAGAGTTGACTCCCACATAATGGGAGATTCGTCAGCTGACCGGTCTACCCGTATTCGGTCATTATTATGACGAGTTCTTATTATCAGAGGATGACTTGAGGGACCCTTCCCTGTATCCAGCTTCTCTTCGGGAGGTGTACAGGATTTATGATCAGTTGAGAGGGCAGCATCTTTCCGTCCCCTTCAGATTCTGGATATCTTACTTCACTGATCGGCTACATTCTCATACCGAGTGTTGTGCCTCTACTCGTGACCCTTTTGGTACCGGGCATCTCGGTCTTTTCGGTGACGTGGTCGCTGCTCCCTCGCAGACACTCGTGCTCACATGAGATCGATCGTGAGACTTATTTGACAAATTTTTCTCTCCGGTGGATTTGTTTCTTTCTACTTCCCGGTTCGGGGCTCGTACCATCCGTCCCTCGGTATTTGTGATGGCGAGTCGATTGCTCGTGGTGAGATAGTCTCATTGGCCGTACCCGTCTTGGCCAACATCTACAGGAGTTTGCGAGGTTTGACATCTTCACGCGATCCTTCTCACTGTAGGGAGTTAGTACCTTGGCATTTCATTAGTGGATGGTTGCATATGTATTGGTCTGGCCTGTATCACCCATCCTTATCATCAGATTTGAGAGCCCACTTACCCATCTTGGGTGACTTAGCCGGTACAGAGCCTGCCTCCTTGACCCCAGAGGATGCTCGTTTCAGATTCTACCGTAGCCGTGACCATCTGAGGCTAGCTCGTACCAGATTGGCTACTCATCATCCGGGGGGACCACTTACGGATCTCTAGTTGATGCGACATTTCATTCTGAGGTTCTTCTCCTTTCGTAGATCGACCGATATCTTAGACTATTTCATCGGCCTCCGCCACGGGTTCTTGCCACTCCGCATTGGCGATTATGCTTTCATAGAGCCCTATTCTCCACACAGATGTGCACATCAGTTTGGTTTAGACCAGGACATGCCTCTCTTTCTCCTTCATCCTGAGTCTTTAGCGATGGACCTTGAGGGCCTCGGGTGGTGCTACTCACATCTATTCCGCTTAGGGACAGGTTCTCACTTTCAGATGGTACTTGCTTCCCGTACACCCACGTTCTCGAGACGCTACATCTGGTGGTATTATAATGCCATTCGCTCGTACCAGTCATACACTCCTTCAGTGGTGGTACGCAGTACTTGCCCCAGGGATAGAGGCAGTTCATCGTCTAGCCTCTCTTATGATGATTTCATCTCTTTCCCACTTCTTTCTTCAGTGCCAGTGGATTTTCAGGGGTTGGATAGCCGCTGCCTTTGTTCGTCTACTAGGACTCAGCTCACTGGTACACTCCAGATTCATCCCTTCCTTATTTTAAGCTTAGATTTCAAAGCTAGATTTTTGACGATTTCTTTTTAATCAGATTCTCGCATATGAGTATGATGAGGCGAGCCCGCTTCTCGCTCCCTTGCCCGAGAGCTGTTGACGTTCACTCTCAGCCACCTGTCGAGCCACCGGCTCCAGCCGCCGTGGAGAAAGATCGAGACGGCGCTTCTCGGCCGCCTTCCCCATTTTCTTTCCCTTCTCCTATTTCGGGTGATTTTCTTTACTGGCTTGCCTATCCTTATTCGGGCGCACTTTATTCACATCTCTAATTAAGATTTATTTTCCACTTATGGGACATCTCCCGTAGAGGCGGCCGAGATGACATTATAGCAGATTCATCGGCGCGGCGAGCACCGCCTCTCGTGTTTTGCACTGACCTTGCCGTCGCAGGTTCGTGTGCTTCATTTAATACTTAGTTGCCAGTATGCACTAGTATTTTCATTCTTATATGTAGATTTTACAGGCCCTGAGGCCGATGACATGGCATCCCCATACCGCTTAGAGTCTTTCTTCCACGACGGTCCTGCCTCACCGTCGATTTTACTAGTACCCACTGGGGATGGTGACTCCTTTGATGTGGTTCTGGGGCCGGTGCTCACTCTTGTACGATCAGAGGAGGCTTCTTTAGAGCAGGGGAGTCTATTGGCTGTCGAGCCCGCAGGCGACGAGCCATTATTGATAGAGGGAGGGCCATCTCATGCCTCTTCATCTCCCGATAGGCAGCCTCTCATGACTATAGATGGTGGAGCCTCATCAGATAGTCGGGTGGAGGACTCGACTGAGCAGTTGCAGTCGATTATAGTTCAGAGCTGGATGAGAGTTGGCCGGGTGGAGCGCCTATTCGACAGCCCAGAGACGGAGGTCCCGGCTAGCGAGGGTCTCACCGAGCCTCATGCCTCTCCCGGTATCTTATATTTCTTTTATTATTCGCCCGTATTTTACTCTTCATGTACTTATGCTCTTCATTTTATTTTGTAGCCGGGTCTGGTGCACCTGCGGGTCTTCCTGAGGCGACCGACATCCCTATCCCTGATCCACCCCGCCGGGCCAAAGCGACGAAGCGATAGGTTAGATCTTCTCTTCCTTCTATTTCTTCTTTGATTATAACAATTTGTCTAACCCATTTATTTTACTTGCAGATGTTACATTGAGGGATGTGCAGCTCGCCTTGGCCGCGCTGGCGGATGCACTCCGAGACACCTTCTTCGGAGACTATCCGCTAGATTTCGAGATCCTGGATTCTCTGCCCAGTGGCTTCTCTTTTGATTGGTATAGGCTGATGCGGGATACCATCGCGCCAGCTCTACTCATTGCACCTCGTCTCGAGAGTACCTTCATTTCTAGGAGGTGTGAGGAGCTACTCAGGGCTTACCAGGATGCGAGCTCTCTCGTATACCAGCATGAGTTGGAGATCCATGAGCTGCGCAGACATTTGGAGGCTGTTCGACTCCGCTATCTTCAGCGGTTCTCTTCTTGTGCCACTCTCCGCTCTATGGGAGTCAGTGGTGGGCCTGCTCGACTGCTCGTGCAGGAGCTAGAGGACCACAGATTATCAGTGGAGGGCTTCTCCCGACATCTAGCGGGACGTCTCCCGGAGTTGCATATTCATTCGAGCGCCCGGGATAGTGCCTTCGCTCAGTTCTTGGATTTCGAGGCGACTTCGGAGGAGGATAGGCACTCCCTCCATGCTTATTTGGAGACCATTAGTACTGTGCTATTAGAGCTGGAGTCCCGCTTTTTAGGCCCATAGACTGTATTTTCATTTTCTTCTTTTCTCCTTTTCTTTTGCTATACTTGATATAGGATGCCTTGACACTTGTCATTTTGATCTCTTTGTTGTGGATGATGCTTGCCTCTATTATTATCCCTTCATCGCTTCCTCTGTAGCGCGAGGAAATATTTTTATTGATTTCATGCTATGCACCCTCAATCTTATTTGTAAAAGTGCCCAATTACAACTGCTTCATTCTTTCGCAGCGTCTAAACATAATAAAAGGAAATCTTACAACATCCTATTACATTCATTCTATACATGTTTCTCCTTATTTATTACAATACAGAACTCAAGTAACCGTGGTATTTTACGGATACCGAACCTGTCTGTATTGACCCCTAGGCCGGCTACAGAATAAACCCGTTTATCCCTTTATTACCGATGGATAAACTTACCGATATCAATTGGATTATGGATGCAATTGATAACACCATTTTGTGGATGCTCCTTGTATATTTAGTTGACATTTATTTGTGGAAGCTCACCCACTCTCCCTCATTTGTGCACCGTTGCGTGCTAAAGTGGAAACTCACATTCACTCATCTCCACTCAATTTGTTTTGTGGGGGTCCTACCCTCAAATATCCATCACGCATCCCCGCGAGACAAAGCTTTCATCGGGTAGGTCCGCTCTCCATGACTCGAGTCACTTCTTTAAGCGAGTTACTTTATTTGACATTGAATGTCGGGCAAAAGCATAAACCCTTAGTCCGACCCTCCATGACCTATTTTGGGATTAGAAACAGATCACCTCCTTGGGCGTGTGGTACTTTTGCGGATGAATGTACCCAACCTGGTTTTTATATTTTGGCTACCCTCAAACATCCATCACGCATCCCTGCGCGAGACAAGCTTTCATCGGGTAGGTCCGCTCTCCATGACCTGAGTCACTTCTTTAAGCGAGCCGCTTTGTTTAACATGAAATGTCGGGTACAAGCATAAACCCTTGGTCTGACCCCTCCATGATGCGCCGTGGGATTATGACATGTCATTTCTTTGGGCGTATGGTGCTTTTACGGATGAATGCACCCAACCTGGCTTTGTATAACACTCATGGTGTCGGGGACAAAGGTGGCAACCCCTTATTGAAAAGATTTTATTATTTTTTATTATCATTTTTTTTATTCATGAGTAATGAAAATAGGTTTTTATTGTTTTACTCATATATCATTTTATTTTATTAGAAGAGGACAGATTTTTTGTTATTAGTGATACATGTTACTAATAATACGAGAGTTATTTATTTATATGCCCTCGGAAGCGACTATATACTAGCCACCAATTTGCTCGACCTATCCCTTGGCTTGCGCCGCGGGCGACCAATATGAGCAACTTTCGTCATTGGGCAACAGATAGTTTGAGGGACAAACTGTAAACCCTGCCCATTTTTGTGTTTATTCTGTATCAAATGGACAAACCCAGTGGTATTTGTATTGTGAGGCCAAACACCAAGGCTCTCGCCTTACATTCTCGCGTGGTTTTGGCATTGAATTCTCTTATTCTATATTTTTTTATTTGTATTGTAGGGCTAAATGTGTTTGTGTGATTTTGGATTTTTGGATGCATTCTATTTACAAATGCACAAGTAGGGTTTTTGGGATTTTTATGCAAAAGTGGAGGTTAGACATGGGTTTGTGTTTCGTGTACGTGTGTGTAAGCGAACATTTATTCCCTCCTTATTTATTTACAATAGATACTACTCGGTTGGTCCCGCTCCGGGCTATGTGTAGTACTTCTTCAGATATCGCCCATTAATCGGTGGCATGAGCCTTTCACCTTCATGGTCTATGAGTTGGTATGCGCCGCCCTCGTATACCTTCTCAATTACATATGGCCCTTCCCAATTCGGAGAGAACTTTGGACCGATGTGCCAGCCAATGATCGGCCTCTTAAGGACAAGAACAAGCTCCCCTTGTTGAAATGCCCTGACTCACGTCATTTTGTCATATGCCCTTGCCATTTTTGCCTGATATATTTCGAGGTTCTGCTGGGCTATTAATCTTTTCTCGTCCATGGCATCCAACTCGTCTAATCTGAGTTGTTGGCATTCATCCATGGTCATGTCATTTTGCATAGCTACCCGCAATGACGGTAATTCCACCTCAAGAGGGAGAACGGCTTCAACCCCAAAAGCCAAAGAATACGGGGTAGCTTGCGTAGGCGTTCGGTACGTGGTTCGATAAGCCCATAATGCTTCCTGTAGACGATTATCCCAGTCTCGTTGGTTGCCGTCTACGGTCTTTTTCATAATATTGATCAGGGTTTTGTTAAAGGCTTCGGCCAGGCCGTTGGCTCTCGGGTTATAAATGGACGAGAATCTCCAATCAATGTTAAATTGCTCTGCCAGGGCATAGACTTTAGAGCTCTTGAAGGCCGTTCCATTATCAGATATTATTCTTTGCGGTGTGCCGAATCGGTAAAGGATGTGCGTCTTGAAGAACTTAACCACATCGGATGCTTTAACTTCTTTGAGTGGGATGGCTTCAGCCCATTTTGTAAAGTAATCTGTCGCCGCCAGGATGAACCGGTGACCTCTCGACGTCGGAGGGTCTATGGGCCCCACTATATCTGTGCCCCACATATTAAATGGCCAGGATGCTACCGTAGGGTGCAACGGGTTTGGCGCTTGATGTATAAAAGGGCCGTGTATCTGGCACATGCGGCACTTCCTTGCGTGCTCTTCACAATCAGCCACCATCGTGGGCCAATAATACCCCATCCGTTTGATTTTTAACTTCATTTTCGGCCCAGACTGATGCGCTCCACATAGCCCGGAATGAATTTCTTTCATAACTGCTCGGCTTCAGGCCCTGATACACATCTTAGCCACAACTGATCATAAGACCTACGGTATAGCGTATTACCCACATACGCATACCGTAGCACCCGCTTTCTTAGTTGATCAGCTATCCTTTTATCCTTGGGGAGAGTGCCATGCCGGAAATATTCGATGAACGGTTGTCTCCAATCATCGTCTTCTTCAGTTATCATTGTTTCTTGACATTCTACCTTTTCTAGCTCAGTACCTTCATTATTTGCATCATCTGTTATTTGACACAATGATAATGGCCTCCTATCATGACGGACGGTGATGTGGATTTCCGGCTCTGTTGGTTCACCCAAATTCTCTTGGCGAGTTTGGCCAACGCATCCGCTTCACTTTCACGGCCCTCGTGACCTTCTCGATGGACACGTACGGGATTTTCTTCATTAATTCCATGGCCTTTTGGTGATATTGTATTAGTTCCGCTTCAGACTTTGTATTCGCCAATTATTTGATTTATTATTAACTTGTGAATCCCCAAAGATGCGCACAAATTTCTTGATTTTCACTCCGAAGTGATAGCTCTAGTCCGGCGATGAGTGCCTCATACTCGCTTCATTATTTGTACATGGTTCGGTTAAAGCCGAGAGAATGTCGTATTATCCCGCCTTCCGGGTTACGAAGACTAGTCCCGCGCGCCCTCGCACAACTTGGAATTCCCGGCCCGCGATTGGCTTGATCGACGAGGCACCATCAAAGTACATCTCCCATATAGGACTTCCTTCTTCAACATGTAGAGTTTCCTCATCGGAAAGTCATATTTTAATGGGAAGTCATCTTGAATTGGGTGTGCAGCCAGGAAATCAGCCAGCGCCTGCCCCTTGATCGCCTTTTGCGGTGTATAGGTGATGTCGAACTCGGTAAGAATGATAGCCCACTTGGCCAATCTACCCGTCAACATTAGCCGAGTCATCAGATATTTGAGGGGGTCCACCTTAGATATTAAAATGATTTTGTGGGCTAGCATGTAGTGCCTCAATTTCTTCACCGCGAAGATTAGGGCTAAACAATGCTTTTCAATCGGTGAATACCCGTGTTCTGCCCCTACCATCATGCGACTTAAGTAATATAGCGCATTTTGGTTACCATCCTGGTTTTCTTGTGCCAATAGAGCTCCCAAGGATCCATCCAGGGCGGTTGTATATAGAATGAGTTCCTTCCCGGGATGGGCGCCGCCAATACTTGGAGGGTTGAGTAGATATGCCTTGATTTCTTCAAAGGCTCGCTGGCACTCGCCATCCCACTTAAACGGGATATTCTTCTTAGTCAGCCGGGTGAAGGGTTGGATTTTACCCGATAGATTTGCTATGAACCGCCTGATGTACGCCAATTGTCCTTGCAAGGATCGCAATTGTTTTAAATTCTTTGGCGGGGATAGTTCAATTATTGCTTTGATCTTGCCCGGGTCTATCTCAATTCCCCTATGGCGTACCACAAATCCCAGAAATTTACCGGATGATACCATAAATGCGCATTTCAACGGGTTTAATTTGAGCGCATGTTCTCTCAGGCGGTTGAAAACGACCTCGAGATATTGGAGGTGTTCTTCATAAGACATGGCCTTGATGACTAAATCGTCCACATAACATTCTACTATCTTGTGGGTTAGATCGTCGAATATCTTCGTCATCGCCCGTTGGTAGGTGGCACCCGCATTTTTCAGCCCAAACGGCATGACTTTGTAACAATATATGACAATCGGCGTGCGGAAGGCCGTATGCCTCTCATCTTCTGGCGCCATTTTGATTTGATTATAGCCCGCATAACCGTCCATGAAGGAGAAGACTTCATAGGAGGAGGTATGGTCAATTATGATTTCGGTTACTGGGAGCGGGAAATCATCTTTAGGGCACGCCTTGTTTAAGTCCCGAAAATCCACACAAATGCGAATTTGCCCATTTTTCTTTTTAACCGGGACAATGCTAGCCACCCATTCTGGCGTCTCTTCTTCCCATATGAAGCCTGCGTCGATGAGTTTCTTTGTTTCCTCCACGACCTTTTCTTCAAGTTCTATTCTCATTCGCCTCGGCGCTTGTTTAATCGGCTTGAAGGTTGGATCAATTTTTAAGTAATGAACCGCTACGTTGGGATCTAATCCAGGCATTTCTTTATAACTCCAAGCGAAGCAGTCCATATAGTTTTTAAGGAACATCTTCAACCTGTCAGCCACCTCTTTTGGTAACGACGCACTTATGAAAGTTGGTCGTGGGTCTTCCTCCGTCCCCAAGTTGATTTCAGATAACTCATCGACCGTATTAGGTTCCTTTTCTAGCTGTTTCAAAGCATTTTTCAGGACCGGGGTATTGTCCTCTTCTGTTTCATTATCCGGCATCTCAACAGAAGTCATGCAACAGCTTTCTTCCATACGGTGCCCGTTGAGGGACCTCTCAAGACATGTTGCGTCATCGCAGTTATACCCTAACCCCCGGGTGTATTTTATTTTGCCATCCAGGTGTTGACCTTTGAAATATCTGGAAGAATAAAAAGGAGAAGTAGACCCACATGTCATTAATACAAAAGGAGATCAGGAGGAAACCCTAGCAGACAATACTATACTTCAATGTCATGCCGAGATATAGGCTGGATGTAATCATCATCATATTCTTGACTTCATGGTACAATGTAGGGTCCCCATGAAGATCAAAATTAGATGATTAATTAAACACAAAACATGAGTAATGTTCAATTAATAGATATTTTGATTTTAGCACTCGAAGTACCAAAATAAAATAGAGAAAATATTCAGAGAAATGGAATTTTTCTGATCGGTTCACAGAATCTTCTGGGTGTAATAGAAATGGGTGCAATAATAAGAGTGCACGCCTAGCATAGACTACCATATAAGCACCGAGCAAATTAAACGAATAAAAGGAAGGGCGTACTCGACGCACTGTGAGCCAATTCCCGACCAAGAGCCTGCCTTCCCTTTGGTTCATTTAATGCTTGAGCCGCTCCTTTGGAACTTCTTCCTCTCTCCCGTTTCTTGCTATCGCCATTGTTGTGCCCTGTGGTCTTATTCTTCCCATGCCTTCGCACCATTATTTAATGACCTCTTGAAGATATGGCACCGCAGCCACTAACGCAAATTCAAAGACAAGAAAGAGTAAGAAAAGCTTAACAAGGGGGCCTGCCTAGAAATTATCTTGGTCCGAGAAAAATGAACAATACTACAAGGGTTTGAATGAGGCTCCAACGGACCGGAGTTGACAACAATGAATGAAGTAACTGATGTAATCGGACAAAAAGGGGGGGGGGTGCTAGCCTCTTTAAAGTGTGAGAATAAACACAACCCTAACTTGTAATTGAATAACCAAGATAAAGATAAATGTTTAGCATGTACTTAAGGAAAGTTTCAAAAGGGTTTTATGAATGGGCTGATGAGAAGGTTGCTTCCTGTTATATCTATTAAAGGTGAGTAATAACTGAGAATGTTTTCGCATGAGAAAGAGAACACGAAAAATAATGCAGCGCGTGTCAGAACATTGTTGAGTATGGAGTAAAAAGTTAATTCTTTTGATTAAACCGAGCCCACAAGACCAAAGGTAGTAGTAGAGGCGGTTATTACAGAGTATGGCACCTGGTGCACGGATAGAGTAAAAAATGAGATCACGCCTATTGAGATGCATGAGTATGTTATGGTTTTACAGAGCGAAAGAAAACACAAATCAATCTACACTGTTCATCCGATCAAGAGAAAGGCCAAGATAACTCCATGCTGGCAATCCGTGGTGAAGACGATTCACCAATCATAGCCAAGACTCCTTTTCTTAACCCTGATATGTTTTCTATATAAACCCACACCAGACGGCAAAAAAGAGGCGACCAAAAATTCTGAGACCAACACCACATATACTAATACAAAGAGATCTCGTCAACTAAAATAGGTAGATGTTTTGTGGGATTTTGTTATGTAATATGTAAGGACCCAACTCAGTGAATACAATATACGTTTGTTCTTCTAAATCAACTTCAATCCGTAAAGGTTGGTGGAGCCTAGTCCATGGTAGAGAACAAAGCCAGAAGATGCCTCAAGAGCCACTGGCCCGAGTACTACTCGGTGAGCCTTTAGGCCGGGGTGCACCACGCTGGACGCACGACGCCGAGATGTACGACGCTAGAAGCGACCTCGAGAGCCACTGGCCCGAGTACTACTCGGTGAGCCTTTAGGCCGGGGTGCACCACGCTGGACGCACGACGCCGAGATATACGATGCTAGAAGCGACCTCGAGAGCCACTAGCCCGAGTACTACTCGGTGAGCCTTTTAGGCCGAGGTGCACCACGCCGGACGTATGACACAAGATATACGACGTCGGGAGAAATCTAATAAGCCACCGAACTAAACAAACAAACTTGGCGAGCCCTTATGCCTGGGAACGAGATGATCGAGTACTAAGAATTTTAAAATAAAAATGACGACATTAACCATGCTGAAGTTTAAATTACATTTCAAGCCAAGATTCATAGTATTGACGTCATAAAGAATACTTACGGATTAAGGCATAATATAAAAATATATATATATAAAAATAGAAATAACTTAAAGGTGGGTGCCGCTGCCACCTAAATGACAGTACATGATATGTCAACAAAAGAAAGCTCGTGTCACTTCAATAATGATCATGCAATTTAATAAAGGATGATAATGGATCCAATAATTCAATTTTCGTGAAGCCCGACCCCATAAAGCCGAGAGAAATTAAAAATAACATAAATCGATAATATCCGGCCTTGTATCATATAAACTTGGAAAATGAAGCATACCATCTGCTAACCCAAAGCCGAAGTGATGGCTCGGTCCAAAACCGCAAAACCCAACAAAAGATAATGGAATTTAATTAAGCCCAAAGTCTGCAAATTTATAATCGCCCACTTTAAAATTTTTTTTTAAGGGAATCATTCTCGATCTAAGATATATGATATTAGGCTTAAGGCTCAAAATTTATGATAAGACTTGGCCTTAAGTTTGGCTCACACAAATTTATGATAAGACTTGGCCTAATGGACTGAAAATTAAAGTAGGCCCAGTACTAATAATAAATATATCCATGGCCCAAGAGTAGAAAGAGATACAAAAAATGAATATGGCCCAAAACAGAAAATTCCGAATTTAATATAATAATGACGTAAATAATTCGTTCGGATGCTTTCCCTAGGTCCAAATTAATCCAAATCTTTTTCTAAAAAAAATTCTATATTCTTCATACCATTTTATAGTAAAAAAAATATATATATTATTTTCGAAAAGCATAATACAATAACTAAATTCAAAACCAAAATAATATTTACATATTTTTATTTTACCATACTTTGATATAATAAAATTATATGTTAAATAATATTTTATGTATATATCCAATATATTAATATACATATTAATAAGTAATATATATATAGCTAATAATATTATGAACGTTTCATGTTTTAAAAAAAAAGAAAAAAATATATATATAAGCATATGATACCCTTTCATAAAATCAAAATATATAAATATATGATATACAATAATAATAATATAATAACAGTATATAATATAAATATAATATAATGTGACATGATATAGTATGAACATAATAAAAGATCAATTAAGATGAATACACGGTTTACATCCATTTTCTGATAAACTAGCCTCAACGTCAAACTGGCTCAATGCTTCATGTTCGATTTTGTATGTCTAGATGGGTCGTGTCGCCCTCGAAATAATGGACACGCCTAGATTCATGGATTGACTCAGTGTTTCAGACCCATAGTTTAGAAGATCAGTAAGGTGATCAAGTGAATCAAAATTCCCCACTTTCTGATGTACCAACCTCAATGATTAAACCGCGAGTGCTTCAGGTTTAATTTTTGTGTACTTGGATAGGTCATGCCGCCTTTGAAATAAAGAGCACACCTAGGTTAATGAATTAGCTCGAGCTTCGATTCATAATCTAGAAGATCGATCAAGATGATTATACGGTCTCCCGTCCATCTGTCGATAAACTAAGCCTGGATCTTGAACTAATATAATCTTTCATGTTCGACATCGTACGCTTAGATGGGTACTCGCCACCCTCGAACTAAAGGGCATTAAGGTGTAGGCTACCTCATACAAGCCCGTATATCATAAATTCAGGTGTAGGCTACCTTATTCCGGCCCATGTACGGTTCTCGTGATAAACTTATGCGTGCATTCCTTTCTGTACCTCTAACTTGTCACGACCACTTAATTAATGCTTGACTATTATACTTATATTCCCTTTTTGGGATCCGAGAGGTGCCTCGAGGTTCGTAGCCTAGGGTAATTAACGATGGGGGCTTGCGCCCATTGGAATCTAAAAGACCCCACAATCTCTAAAAAACCTTTAAATGTGCATTCTATATTCATATAAACACCCCAAATGCACAATTAGAGGGATCTCCGTGTCCTTCTTCCGCAATTCTCACCTTAATTCTCTTCCCGAGTGAGGAAGGCGCGAAAAAGGGTCGCACAGGATCTGGCACGCCCGGTGGGACAAGATTCTCCTCATATTTTAAAAAAAAATATATAGAAAATAATAGTCAAGTAATTTATGTGGTTGTTCATGTTCTAAAAATGACTAATGAACATGGAGTTGTTGTTTTATTTTGCAGAATGGCATTTTTCGGCAACATGATGCTCGCTCCTTGCACCGTGACTCCCTCTCAAGGTCTCGAAGGCAAACACTTCATTTTCTTCGGAACCATTCCCCAAGAAGTGATTCTCCAATCCCCAATAACCATGGCCTCTACAATGGTGGCTCCCGCTCCCTTGACCTCCTCAACCTTTTCTCTGGTCGAGGAAGGAGACGAGGAAGGAGATGAAGAAGGATTTGCCCTGACTCAGAAGGGCATTGACAATGGTATCTTGAACTCTCCTCCCACTTCTCCCAGCAGGAGGAGACACGCAACAAGGAAGGTAGCCCAACTCATGGCAAGTCCATCTTCTAATATCTCAAGAAAAAGGGCTCTTGATGCCTATCAGAATCAGCCGGTGGCCCGACCAGCTGTTCCAGTCTCCAATTCATTTACTCCTCTTAGGATAGTGGCCAAGAACTCTACCACCGCCGCCTTCGTCGAGCACAGGGAAGTCCCGCAACCGAACCACAAAGGAGTACCGTTCCCTCAAACCAACGGATCTCAAGCTCCCGCCGAAACCATCTATAAGATTCACAGAGCGCTAAAGGAGAGAAAGCACTCCCGTAATAAGAGGAGAAAATATCAAGCCCAAAACCAAATACTATCTCAGGCACCAGCCAATCCTAGAGCAACTGCTCCTGTCCTCGCTGAAATTAATCCAAAGTGGTTCGAGTATGAAACTCGAGGTAAGAAATCCATAAGGGAAATAGCCCCCAAAACAGAACAATTATGGATCTCAAGAAATTCCCTAAACGACCCTCTAAAAACCCGACCCAACTTTGCAACCAAAGAAGGCACATCTCGCCAGGATAGTGTGTTCAACCGATTGGGTCAAGAAAGCGTGTTCAGTCGCTTGGGCCCTAAGGTACGACACAATAATCTAAGAGTCGCAACATCTGACCAAAGAAGGAAGAAAAGACGAACTGCTCAAGGCCAAGAAGAGCACTTCTCTTATTACACGATCGGTGTGACATTCGAACCCGTGAACCGTAGAAGTCGATATGGCACACACTGATGATCAGTCCTCCCCAATTCAAACTAATGTTACAAATACCAGCAGAAAGGGAAGGTCATCGAAGAAAGTAGATGCTGAAAGCAGTAAGGTTAGACAAGAAGGCGATGAAAATATCACCCCGAAAATGAGGATGAAGATGACATCCGCATAGAAGATCCTACGATGAAATGGGAATGTTAAAGTCCCACATTGAGATGCAAGATGAAGAGCCGATCAAACAATGAGAAATGATCACCGCAATACTTAAACAAAATGAAGAGTTAGTGAAGACAAATCAAGGCACTACAAGAGTCGCAAGACCCCAGTTCTAATCATAAGACGAGCAATTTCCGACACGAGGGAGCGCACAGTGCTAAAGACGAACAGAAAGAACTAAAAGGCAAAGGAGTCCAAAACCCCAACCTTCGACAAGCTAAGGTGACCTTTGAAAGCCGAATGGATCCAGAATCTGAACCCCAAGGTCTCTCACGGAAGAAGATACAGTCAATGATTGCTCAGCAAATGCAAATCGCCGGAGGCGGATATGCTATCCCGCCGGCCAAGAATTGTGGGCACCCCTATCCCGCCATATATGACCTAGAAGAGTATCCAAAAGGATATGTAATCCCAAGATTCAGGACCTTCTCAGGTGAAGGCAATAAAGATTTGAACCCCGAACAACACTTGGCGCATTTCATAGCCTCATGCGGGAACACTGGTGGTAACGATGCCCTTTTACTCCGACAATTTCCTCAGAGTTTGGTGGGTACTGCTTTTCAGTGGTACTATTCCCTAGAGAATAATAGTATAAGTACTTGGGATGAAATGACAAATTCTTTCAGGGCAAGGTTCGCTATGATATCTGACAAAATCAACATAGCCGACCTGGCCAACACGAAGCCTAAGAAGGGCGAATCTATGATGGACTTTATTAACCGCTGGAGAAATCTCAGTATCAAATGTGATAGAATGCTAACTGAAGATGAAGCGGTTAACCTGATTTTGAAAAATATTGACGGATGGATGGGGATGCTCCTAGGGGTAACCAAAGTTAACACTTTTAAAGATCTGTTACGGTCCGTTTCCAACATGAAAAGAATGTCTCCCGGTTCGATCCCAAATTTCCTGGGAAATAGACCGCAAAGGGGAGGAAAGGCTGACGCTAAGGTCGCCTTCACCCGACTGAAGGATAAAATGGTCGCTAATACCAGCACTTCAAACAATGGCGGAAATAATAATAATAGGGATGCTAGGCCAGTCGGAGGAGGGAATTCGCAGGTCCCTGAGACCCTAAAACAGAAAAAGAGCAAGCCTTACTCTTTCCGTAAAGATAAGGTGCTCCAAATATTTAAGGGAGCGATGAAGAATGGACTAGCTCGCGCAAACAAAGAAGCGCCCGTAAGATGCTTGATAAATCCGATGAACCCAATTTCTGTCCGTATCACAGAGTTCTAGGGCATACAATTGAAGAATGTTGGGTGTTTAAGGATTGGGTAGAAAAGGCACACCAAAATGGTGAGATCACTTTACCAAAAGGCTTTCTCCAAAATCCATCATCTCATGAACAAACTAATATGGTGTTTCATGTGGAAGAATGTCAAAGCAATTCGTCTCTGATGGAAAATCAAGAAACTCTGGTTAAGGATGACTTTGAGCAATGGAACATACACCTGTCCAAGAAGTCTGTCAAGCTGCTCAAAACCCTTAAGAAAGAACCCGAGATCAGATGGAAGGATGATGTTACACCTATAGCCCCGCCAAAACCCAGGGTATTTTACAAAATAAGCCAGGCCAAAGACCGAAATGCCCAAAGGAAGAATAAACAGAAGCGTAATAAAATGAGGAAAGCCGATGCTGAAGAATGCAAGCAGGACATCCATGAACCCATTACTCTCCAACACTTTATTCGTAAGGAAGAATGGAAGAAACTAACCTTGAACAAAGATGAAGTAAAAGCCGATGAAGATGAAAGCAAAGAGATGGTGGGCGAGTCCTGTCATGCAATTGAGTGCTACATAGCTTGTACCTCGGATGAGGAAGATATGCCTACAATCGAGGAAATATTTTTCCAAGCCAGTCGAGAAGGAGCTAGCACTTCCGGATCAAAAAGAGAGGAATGTAAAACCGTGCTAAGATCTGGGACATATATTCCCGAAAGACAAGCACCGAAGGAGTCCGATAAAGCTAAAAATAGACTACAGAGTAAGAATAAAGAAATCGATAATACAAATAAAGGCACGGAAAAGACCTGGCAAGCGGTCGAAGAATATAATGTGCTGGCTCACTTACGAAAGATTCCAGCGCTACTCAGCATATTTGACGCGCTAATGATGTCTCAAGATCTGCGCGAGGTGCTAATTCAAGCATTACGAGACCCAGAAAAGTATAAATCATATTTCATAGAGCAGAATATACAGGAAGCCTTGCACACAGTCAAGCGTGCTTCATGCATAAACTTTACTGATGATGACCTTCTAATAGGGACAACTGACCACAACCGTCCACTATATATTACTGGAGACTGTGGGGGTCAAAAGATGGGCCGTATATTGGTCGACGCGGGCTCATCAATAAATATCATGCCGCTCAGGACCCTAAAGACCATAGCACTAGATGTGAAAAATTTATCTGACGAGAAGGTTATCATTCATGGTTTTAATCAGAACTCTCAGAAGGCATTGGGAGCAATAACCTTGAACCTTCGGTGTGGTGGCTTGAAGGCACCGACCAAGTTCTATGTCATAGATGCCGAGACTTCCTACCGGGCTCTCCTAGGTCGTCCATGGCTCCATAGCAATCAAGTGGTGCCATCCACATTACACCAATGTCTAAAATACATAGAGAATGGTAAACAAAGGAGAATCGACGGAGATGTCAAGCCGTTTGGCGTACATTAAGTCAGATTCAATGACGCTCAATATTTTCTAACTGGACCTGCCATAGCTTCAACCCTGAACGGAGAAATGAATGATATCAAACCAATTCTTGAGGAGCCGAAATATGACGCCTCATCGGAGGAAGAGGAAGGAATCGAGTTTCATTTACCTAGGGTTATCCGCACCAATGAGCCCAAAGATGAATCAGATGAGGAAGTCCTCTTTCATTTCAAGCAAGTGGCTGTATTCAAGGCCTCCATAGCACCTCCAAGAATATTCAAAAGCGACTCTGAGGAAGAGGTTATATTTAATTTCAAGCCGACAACCACATCTCAAACCCACATTGTAATAAAAGAAGCATCTAGTGAAGAGTCGGGAGAAGTCGACAATCAGGGCTGAATCACGTCTTCAAGTACCCCAACAGACGAGAGTGAAAGCGACATTGACACTATTAAAGTGTCAAAAAAACAACAATCATGGCAAGAAGAATCTGATGAGGAGATAATATATCACACTCTTAGGCAACCTAAAGATGATTCAGACACAGAAAGTGAAGAATTGTTCATGGTTAATGAGACATGTTGCATGATCAACGCAGGACCCACCAATACAGAAGATGTTCCACCAGAACTAGAATTTGCAAATGAAGAACAGCCATGGTATGATAACCCTGAGCTTCGTATGTGGAACGCGATCGGTGAAATCGAGCAACAAGTCGAGAATAATAGAACGAGAGATCGCCGAACAATGGGAGGTGATGCGAAATCAAGACACAAAATAATGAAATTATGGTAATGCTTGACAACTTGCGGATAACCATCTACAATTACGGTATGCTACAAAGAACAACAAGCGATTCTAAGCACGGAACTCAAGAAGACCAGATCCCAGATATGCACAAAATCATCATAAATAATGAAGAACCGGCATTAACTGTAACAGATGCTCGAGAAATTATAAAAGCGAAAAGAAGCAAGCTGTATTCTTTCAAAAGAGAAAAGGTAGCCCGAATCTTCAAGCAAGCTCTAGAACATGGGTTAGAGTTGCCAAGATGCAAGCGACCGGCTGACGTGGAAAGGTCGTCCGACGCAAATTACTGCCCCTATCATCGTGTTGTAGGACACGCGATTGAGGACTGTTGGGACTTCAAAGACTGGGTAGAGGGAGGATTCCGGTCCGGAGAGATCCAGCTTCCCCAAAGCTTTCAGCAAGATCCGGCTCCACACAAGCCAAACAACAAGGGAAAGGGAGTACAATTTAGGGTTTGTACCATATCACATACCTCAGTGCCCAACAATTCCAGAAAAACAACGCGAAGACAGGCTTCAACGAAGGAAATTTATCGTTCTAATCCAATCTTGAATGTTAATGTAAAGGAAGGAGCAATGTCGCTGGCCATCACAACCGTCCCAGACAATCACTTCAAAGACCTTATCCCAAGAGAGGTACACCAAGTCCAGATGCTGGAAACCTTCATAGTGCCTGCAAGGATAAAATATTTAAAAGGAAGACCCATGGTTCATAAGGCCATAATCTTTTATAAGAGTGATTCAACTCACTCCCCGAAAAGCTCTAATCACGATTCGTGGAAGCAATGGATAATTGAGCATAATGAACCTGAAGATGAAAACGATGACTATGTTATACCCTACTATTATGGAAGGAAGGTTCAGATGTTAGCCGAAAAAGCTAGATGTCTTAGAAACATATCAAGGGCAGAAGCCAAGCGGTTTGATGATTTGTGGAACGGCAACCAGAACAAAGTACTAGGCGTAGATGGCAAGATCAAATATACCCGAGGTTTGGGTTATGATCCAAATGATGCCATATGTCTTGAGGGATTCTTTGATAAATACAGTTCGCACTATATCGATGTGAACTATTGTACGACGAGCATCGAAGTACAAAAAGACAAACCAGAAGAAGACGATCAAACTCCAATTCTACAGAATGCCCTGAAACAACTGGAGAAGATGCCAAACACAGTGGATGAGTTGATCGAAATTAATCTCGGGACTGAAGATGATCCGCAACCCACCTTTATCAGCGCTTCCCTACCAAAAGAGGTGGCTGAAAGACTAAAGGAATTCCTTAAAAAATATATCGATTGTTTCGCCTGGAGTTATAAAGAGATGCCTGGATTGGACCCTAATGTAGCAGTTCACCACCTAAAAATTGATTCGACATTCAAACCAATCAAACAGGCGCCGAGACGGATGAGGATTGAACTAGAAGAAAAGGTGGTCGAAGAAACCAAGAAGCTTATAGATGCGGGATTTATCCGAGAAGAAGAGACGCCAGAATGGGTGGCTAGTATTGTCCCGGTGAAAAAGAAGAATGGACAAATCCGTATCTGCGTTGATTTCCGAGATCTCAACAAGGCATGTCCCAAAGATGACTTCCCGCTACCGGTAACGGAGATTATCATTGATCACACATCCTCTTACGAAGTATTCTCATTCATGGATGGGTATGCGGGGTATAACCAGATTAAGATGGCCTCGGAAGATGAAAAACATACCGCATTTCGTACCCCAATTGGCATATACTGTTATAAAGTCATGCCGTTCGGACTCAAAAATGCAGCTGCTACATATCAAAGAGCGATGACCAAGATATTTGACGATCTAATACACAAAATCGTCGAGTGCTATGTGGATGATCTAGTCATTAAAGCCATGTCCTATGAAGAGCATTTATGCCATTTAGAAGTAGTTTTCGACCGATTGAAAGACCATGCGCTGAAATTGAACCCTCTCAAATGCGCATTTATGGTATCATCGGGTAAATTTTTGGGGTTCATAGTACGTCACAGAGGTATTGAAATAGACCCAGGCAAAATCAAGGCAATTATGGAGCTTCCTCCGCCGAAAAATCTAAAACAACTCTGATCCTTGCAAGGACAGCTGGCCTACATTAGACGTTTCATAGCTAACCTATCCGGCAAAATCCAACCCTTTACCAGGCTGACTAAGAAGGACATCCCATTTAAATGGGACAATAAATGCCAACAGGCCTTTGAGGATATCAAGATGTATCTGCTCAACCCGCCAGTCCTAGCCGCGCCAATCCCCGGGAAGGAGCTCATATTATACACAACGGCTCTAGATGGATCCTTAGGAGCCTTACTAGCGCAAGAGAACCATCAAGGCAAACAAAATGCGTTGTACTATCTAAGCCGCATGATGGTGGGGGCAGAACGTGCATATTCCCCGATAGAGAAACACTGCATGGCACTTATTTTTGCGGCAAAGAAGTTAAGACATTACATGTTGGCTCACAAAATCATTCTCATATCCAAGGTGGATCCACTGAAGTATCTAATGACCCGGCCCATGCTCACGGGTAGATTGGCAAAGTGGGCAATCACCCTTACAGAATTTGATATAACTTATATGCCACAAAAAGCAATCAAAGGACAAGCGTTGGCAGATTTCTTAGCTGCACATCCAATCTCAGATAACTCTCCCTTGACGTGTGACTTCCCAGATGAAGAAACGCTCAACATAGATGAAGAGAATCCTGTTTGGGAGTTATATTTCGACGGGGCATCATCCATCAGACCTATCGTAGGTCCCGGTATTCCTGTCATCCGGTCTGGCATTGGTTTAGTATTTGTTACCCCAGAAGGGGGATTATAAGACAATCATTGGCTTTGACCGAACCATGCACAAATAATGAGGTTTGAATATGAGGCAATCGATTGCGTTAGGGCTAGAACTCTCGCTCGAGTTAGAAATCAAATCTCTGCGTATCTTTGGAGATTCCCAGTTGATAATAAACCAAGTTACTGGCAAATATAAAGTTCTAAAGCCAGAACTAATTCAATATCATCAGAAGGTTATGGAGCTTATGAAAAAGATACCGGTTATATCAATTGAAAAGGTTACAAGGGCAGTCAATGGCAAAACAGATGCCCTAGCTAAAATTGCTAAAGAGTTGAGCGAACCGGACAAACCCGAAATTCATGTGACTATTCGGAATAGGCGACCGTTATCTTTGTGCTTCACCGAAAACACTAAAGAGGTGTATGATAAAATAGGGCCGACAGAAATAGAACCTTGTGAAACCCTAATGACTGAGGAAGGTGATTGGAGACAGCCTTTCATTGAATATTATGAACATGGCACTCTCCCGAAAGTGAAAGGACTGACCGATCAATTGAAGAAAAGGGTCTTACGATACGCATATGTCAATGGCACATTATACAGAAGATCTTATGATCAATTGTGGCTCAGATGTGTGTCAAAGTCAGAAGCTGAGCAGATAATGAAAGAAGTCCATTCTGGGATATGTGGAGCCCACCAATCTGGGCCAAAAATGTGCCTAAAAATTAAACGCATGGGATATTACTGGCCGACCATGGTAGCTGATTGCGAAAGTCATGCCAAGAAATACCACATGTGCCAAATACATGGTCCTTTTATTCATCAAGCGCCGAATCCCTTGCATCCGACTGTAGCCTCGTGGCCGTTCAATATGTGGGGCACTGATATAGTGGGCCCTATAGACCCGCCGACATCAAGAGGTCACCGATTCATTCTGGCCGCTACAGATTATTTCACTAAATGGGCTGAAGCCATCCCGCTTAAGGAAGTCAAAGCAGCGGATGTAGTGAAATTCTTCAAAACGCATGTCCTCTACCGATTTGGTACTCCACGAAGGATAATATCTGATAATGGAACCGCGTTCAAGAGCTCCAAGGTGTATGCATTAGCTGAACAATTCAATATTGATTGGAGATTCTCGTCCATCTATAACCCGAGAGCCAATGGATTAGCTGAGGCCTTCAACAAAACGCTAATTAATATTATGAAAAAGACCATAAAGGGCAATCAGCGTGACTGGGATAACCGGTTGCAAGAAGCGCTATGGGCCTATAGAACCACGTATAGAACCCCTACACAAGCCACACCATATTCTCTAGTTTTTGGGGTCGAAGCTGTTCTCCCACTCGAAATAGAATTACCATCATTGCGGGTGGCTATGCAAAATGATATGACAGTGGAAGAATGTAAGCAGCTCAGGCTAGATGAGCTAGATGCTATGGATGAGAAAAGATTAATAGCCCAGCAAAACTTGGAGGTATACTAAGCAAAGATGGCGCGAGCTTATGACAAGATGGCCCGGATTAGGGCGTTCCAAGAAGGAGAATTTGTACTTGTGCTGAAAAGACCGATTATTGGTCGGCATATCGGCCCGAAATTCTCACCTAATTGGGAAGGACCTTACGTGATCGAAAAGGCTTTTGAGGGAGGTGCTTACCAACTAATAGACCATGAAGGCGAGAGACCCATGCCTCCTGTCAACGGACGATACCTCAAGAAGTACCACGCATAATTCGATCGAGGTCCGAACGGAGGTTGCATACCGATGTAGATAAATAAGTACACATACACGTACACGATACACAAAACCCAAATATATATATATATATGATATGACCCATGTACAAAATATATATATATATATATATATATAATCTATCTACCCATATGCATATCCATAATAAAACCTAAAACCACACATACATATATCAGCTCCCACAAAAATTATATATATACATTGATCAAAGCCAAAACCACGCGGAAGCAACAGGCGATAGCTTTGGTGTTTGGGCTCATAACACAAATACCACTGGGTTCGTCTATTTGATCCAGAATAAATATAAAAATAGACAGGGTTTACAGTTTGTCCCTTAAACTATCTGTATTGCCCGATGATGAAAAGTCGCTCGTATATGATCGCCTGGGGCATAAAAAGCCAAAGGATAGGTTGAGCGAATTGGTGGCTTTATAGCTGCTTCTGAGGGCACTAAATGACACTTTCCACATATTAAACTGAGCGGAGATAAACGATAGTGAGTTTCCACTTAGCACTTTAAGGTGCATAATGAGGGGAGTGTATGTGAGCTTCCACTTATAAATGATACATACCTGAGGCGTTGGTATTGTCAATTACATCCATAATATAATTGACACTGGCAAGTCTATCCGTCAGTAATAAAAGGATAGACAGGCTTAACCTGTGCCTGGTCTAATGATCAATACAGGTGGGTTCGATATTATTAAATGCAAGTACACCATATAAAAGAGGCATTCAAAGGAATAGTATGACCCGATTCGGGATCGGCTATGGTAAAGATGAGATTTCCCCGCAGTGCAGAGGAAAGCGACAGATGGGATAGAAATGGGATACCCTCGCATTGCTGAGGGATGAGTGCCATAAACTATTCCTCGCATCATTGAGGGATAAACATTTTTTGCATTGCTGATAAGAGGAATATGTATGCATCACAGACAAACAAACCGGTACATAGAATAGACAAGCAACAAGCATCCAAAGCGAGCAATGAGTACCTAGAATAAATAAACAACGTGCAAGCAGACATCAAGTATACATCCATGACATGCAACATAAAAAGTAATGATAAAATAAAGGGATACAGAACTAGGGGCTCTCAGACTCCTGCTCAAACTGTGACAACATATCACTAATGACCTCTAAACACTCAAATACTGCTGCACGATCCTCCTCCTAGGCTGCAGTAAGATCATCCCAACGAGCAAAGGCCTCCTCGCGCGCCATAATATGCGCCTGGGCCACAGGAGATAACTCTATAATGCGCCTCTCAAGACTCTCTACTAATAGTCTTCTACTATCAGACTCCTGGGCAAGTCGCTCGGCTGGCTCACCGCGCACTCCTAAGGCCCTCATAGCAGCACATAAGGATAGATGTTGTAAGAAACTGAACCTAGCCGCATCAAAATGACGGCGTAACTCAAACATCTGCAACTCTATCGCATACACCTGAGATGCGAAAACCTGATAGGTCTCAAGCATCTCTCCGTACCTGTCAGAGAGATATGTACCTGAGAGGCGAGAAAGGCCCTCCACAACAGGAATAATAGCATCTCGCATGATAGCACCCCAATCATACCGAATGTGCTCGGGAGAAAATCCATGATCTCTATATCAAGAGGGTAGTCCCGAAAGAAGGTACCCTCGAGCATAGCAACCAACTCACATAGCCGGGTCTCACCTCATCGACAGATATATCCGTCAAATACAAAATAAGATTTGATGAGTGAAGATTAGGTACGATGTTAAGAAAGTAAGCAATAAGGAGAATCGAACCGGATACTCGGTGGTGAGTGTGGAAATGCCCTACCGTATCTACCTCCTCCATCCAACCGTCGAAGGCGCCTCATGAGACCCCTCGACAGCGGATCCATATTCGATCCATAATCTGCATGCTCAGGCGTCGGCTCATAATCCACATCATCCTCAAAAGGTTCTACCTCGACTGGCTCTACCTCAATTGGCTCTACATCTATAAGACCCGCCTCAGCTGACTCCATCCCAACTAGCTCCGCCATGACCAGCTCCATCCCAATGGGCTCAATCTCAATGGGCTCCTCTATGATGGGCTCAATGTCTACATAACTCGGGTGTCAGAACAGAGCATGATGCATATGAGTTAAAATGAATAGAAAGTACAAATAATTTACCTAGAATAACAGGGCTGGAATATGGCACAAGCACCATGGATCCTAATGCAGGCAAATCCTCAAAGAGATCATAATCATCTGATCGGGCAGGAGGAAGTACAGCTGCCTCAGGAGAAAGAAGAATGGTATCATCTCCAGAATGCGGAGTCGCTGAAGGAAGAGGAGTAGGCGGAAGGTCATCATCCTCAAGACTCGGAGTCGGCGGGACGCGAAGAACAGATGAGTAATCATCACCCATAGGACTCGATGCCTGTGAAGCATAAGAATCATGAAGGGGAGTGGCATCCCTGGAAGGAGTCAAACTGTCTGGAAAGTCGCCCGCCGAACCTAACAAAGGGAACAATAAAGCACGACTAACCCATAAAAGGCAAGGCAATAATGTATGTTAAATATTTAATATCAAGTACCGATGGTATGTCACTCTAGAAAACATAGGCGACACGGTGCCGGGCCCGAACACAAACCCCTCGAGCAAAGGAACGAGGTACGAAAAACCAGGCTCAAGAAAGTCACTCTCATGAGCTGAATCTAGAATCGTTACAAAGTAAGTGATCAAGATATTCCTAAGATGATGCAAGAAGGAACTATAGGGACATTGTGTACCTGTCAGAAGAGTCCTGGCAGGGAGATGCGAGAAGCGACTATCCAAACCCTGAAAATCCACGGGTCCCATAGTAATAACAGGGAAAGGTATGAGATCATCCAATACAAGAACTTCTACCTCATGAGAATCCCCAGCCTCTCCGCGGACAAGTGCTTGTTAATCACCACGGGGGTGTATATGACCGATATGAATGGATGACATCATAATACCACCGATGATAACGCAGTGAAAATGTGACCTGCCGAGTGATGGATACTCTCTGGAATCTGGCATCGGTACCCATACGGAATAGATGGGTGTAGCACCATCCAAGCCCCTCTAGGTCAACGGCCATGGTCCCAGGACGAATGAGTGGTGCAGGGATGTCCTGGTCAAATCCAAACTGATGAGCGCACCGGTGCGGTGAATAAGGCTCAATAAATCCATAACTGCCCAAACGAAGGGGTAAGAAACCCTGACGGATGCTAATCATGTACTCTAGATCATCAGGACTGCTCCGGATACTAGAAGCATCTGGTGAAGAGACTCTAACATCAGATACTAATCTATGAGTAGTCTGGACTGTATGATGAATGGCCAACCTGGCGTGAGCAAATCTCAGATGGTCCTGACTCCTATAAAATCGATACCGGGCATCCTCAGCTGTCATGGAAGATGGCTGAATACCAGCCAGATCGTTCAACAATGGAAGCTCATCACGTAGATCCGATGCTAAAGAAGGACGGTATAAACCTGACCAGTGCATATGAAGCCATCCGCTGATCAAATGCCAAGGAATGATCTCTCTACAATATGAAGGGCTGCGGGAGGAAGCCAAACCACGTAGAACTCTATATATGTTGGCCGATCGGCACGGCCAATGAGACCCTCTCGCCACGAGCTATCCTACTAGCCATCACAAAGACTGAAGGCCGAATAGAATATATGGGAGAGCTCGGAAGAAGAAAGTAACAGATCCACCAAGCAAGGAAGGCAGCCAAGTAAGTCTCTCTGTCAACATCATAAGAACAGAGTGAATCCTGAGGAAGCGCAGTGTCCTCATGGTGAATGCAAGGCTGACCGATGCCAAATGGATCTCTGAGAGAAGCATAACCCCCTGGCTGACCATGTAATCTGTCCGTAAAATATGAGATCCAGTGCCTGAAAGGAACTGTAGGATGACGCCTCCTCAGCCAATAGTAGATCTCATAAACCCTCCGCAAGGAAGCTGGGAAACGAGTCTCATCCTGTAAGTCATCCTCTGACACCACGTACTCATCATAGTAATAGCCAAAAATCGGCAATCCAAGTAGCTGACGAATCTCCCAGAGGGTGGAGGTCATCTCGCGATCATCAATGAAGAGAGTGTTGGTGGAATAGTTCCACCGCTCGCAAAACGCCCACAACCATGCGGTATCAATGTGATAGCTGAACATCGAGAGAAAGATGGAATCATACACCCCAGCGTTGCGTAGTACTCCACTCTCGCGCATAAGTATATATCTCGTCCATTCTAGCTGATAACTTTGTCGCCTGAGCGGAACAACCAAGGAGATGGCGGCCCACCTGGAAGCCTCCCCGTCAATCATCTCTCTACCCAGTAGGTGAGTAAGTGGGGCAACCGATGTAGAACCGTGAGGAAGTAGAGGAGTGATGTCATGAGACTGCTCATCCCGGAAAATCAAACCCTCAGTCCGCATACGCACAGGAGTGCCTTTGATGACTCTAACAAGGAGAGTCCAGTCATCAGGATCCTCATACATGGAATGATAATGATCTCGAGGACGACGAGGAATCGGATCATGCAAAGAAATAAGAGCACCTAAATGAGAGGTAAGAAGGGATATAAAAAAAAAGAAGATGGAAGAAAGAGAAAGAAAAATAATTAATACACCAAAGCACACTTTTCAAGGATCCATAAGGGTTCAAAGAATGCCTTGGTGGGTGGCTCTTTGTTGACCTTTGAAATATCTGGAAGAATAAAAAGGAGAAGTAGACCCACATGTCATTAATACAAAAGGAGATCAGGAGGAAACCCTAGCAGACAATACTATACTTCAATGTCATGCCGAGATATAGGCTGGATGTAATCATCATCATATTCTTGACTTCATGGTACAATGTAGGGTCCCCATGAAGATCAAAATTAGATGATTAATTAAACACAAAACATGAGTAATGTTCAATTAATAGATATTTTGATTTTAGCACTCGAAGTACCAAAATAAAATAGAGAAAATATTCAGAGAAATGGAATTTTTCTGATCGGTTCACAGAATCTTCTGGGTGTAATAGAAATGGGTGCAATAATAAGAGTGCACGCCTAGCATAGACTACCATATAAGCACTGAGCAAATTAAACAGAATAAAAGGAAGGGCGTACCTGACGCACCAGAGCCAATTCCCTGACCAAGAGCCTGCCTTCCCTTTGGTTCATTTAATGCTTGAGCCGCTCCTTTGGAACTTCTTCCTCTCTCCCGTTTCTTGCTATCGCCATTGTTGTGCCCTGTGGTCTTATTCTTCCCATGCCTTCGCACCATTATTTAATGACCTCTTGAAGATATGGCACCGCAGCCACTAACGCAAATTCAAAGACAAGAAAGAGTAAGAAAAGCTTAACAAGGGGGCCTGCCTAGAAATTATCTTGGTCCGAGAAAAAATGAACAATACTACAAGGGTTTGAATGAGGCTCCAACAGACCAGGTTGACAACAATGAATGAAGTAACTGATGTAATCGGACAAAAAGGGGGGGTGCTAGCCTCTTTAAAGTGTGAGAATAAACACAACCCTAACTTGTAATTGAATAACCAAGATAAAGATAAATGTTTAGCATGTACTTAAGGAAAGTTTCAAAAGGGTTTTATGAATGGGCTGATGAGAAGGTTGCTGCCTGTTATATCTATTAAAGGTGAGTAATAACTGAGAATGTTTTCGCATGAGAAAGAGAACACGGCAAATAATGCAAACGTGTCGAACATTGTTGAGTATGGAGTAAAAAGTTAATTCTTTTGATTAAACCGAGCCCACAAGACCAAAGGTAGTAGTAGAGGCGGTTATTACAGAGTATGGCACCTGGTGCACGGATAGAGTAAAAAATGAGATCACGCCTATTGAGATGCATGAGTATGTTATGGTTTTACAGAGCGAAAGAAAACACAAATCAATCTACACTGTTCATCCGATCAAGAGAAAGGCCAAGATAACTCCATGCTGGCAATCCGTGGTGAAGACGATTCACCAATCATAGCCAAGACTCCTTTTCTTAACCCTGATATGTTTTCTATATAAACCCACACCGACGGCAAAAAAAGAGGCGACCGTAAATTCGATACCAACACCACATATACTAATACAAAGAGATCTCATCAACTAAAATAGGTAGATGTTTTGTGGGATTTTGTTATGTAATATGTAAGGACCCAACTCAGTGAATACAATATACGTTTGTTCTTCTAAATCAACTTCAATCCGTAAAGGTTGGTGGAGCCTAGTCCATGGTAGAGAACAAAGCCAGAAGATGCCTCAAGAGCCACTGGCCCGAGTACTACTCGGTGAGCCTTTAGGCCGGGGTGCACCACGCTGGACGCACGACGCCGAGATGTACGACGCTAGAAGCGACCTCGAGAGCCACTGGCCCGAGTACTACTCGGTGAGCCTTTAGGCCGGGGTGCACCACGCTGGACGCACGACGCCGAGATATACGATGCTAGAAGCGACCTCGAGAGCCACTGGCCCGAGTACTACTCGGTGAGCCTTTTAGGCCGGGGTGCACCACGCCGGACGTATGACACCAAGATATACGACGTCGGGAGAAATCTAATAAGCCACTAAACTAAACAAACAAACTTGGCGAGCCCTTATGCCTGGGAACGAGATGATCGAGTACTAAGAATTTTAAAATAAAAATGACGACATTAACCATGCTGAAGTTTAAATTACATTTCAAGCCAAGATTCATAGTATTGACGTCATAAAGAATACTTACAGATTAAGGCATAATATAAAAATATATATATATAAAAATAGAAATAACTTAAAGGTGGGTGCCGCTGCCACCTAAATGACAGTACATGATATGTCAACAAAAGAAAGCTCGTGTCACTTCAATAATGATCATGCAATTTAATAAAGGATGATAATGGATCCAATAATTCATTTTTCAGGAAGCCTGACCCCATAAGCCGAGAGAAATTAAAAATAACATAAATCTGATAATATCCGGGCCTTGTATCATATAAACTTGGAAAATGAAGCATACCATCTGCTAACCCAAAGCCGAAGTGATGGCTCGGTCCAAAACCGCAAAACCCAACAAAAGATAATGGAATTTAATTAAGCCCAAAGTCTGCAAATTTATAATCGGCCCAGCTTTAAAATTTTTTTTAAGGGAATCATTCTCAGTCTAAGATATATGATATTAGGCTTAAGGCTCAAAATTTATGATAAGACTTGGCCTTAAGTTTGGCTCACACAAATTTATGATAAGACTTGGCCTAATGGACTGAAAATTAAAGTAGGCCCAGTACTAATAATAAATATATCCATGGCCCAAGAGTAGAAAGAGATACAAAAAATGAATATGGCCCAAAATAGAAAATTCCGAATTTAATATAATAATGACGTAAATAATTCGTTCGGATGCTTTCCCTAGGTCCAAATTAATCCAAATCTTTTTCTAAAAAAATTCTATATTCTTCATACCATTTTATAGTAAAAAATATATATATATTATTTTCGAAAAGCATAATACAATAAATAAATTCAAAACCAAAATAATATTTACATATTTTTATTTTACCATACTTTGATATAATAAAATTATATGTTAAATAATATTTTATGTATATATCCAATATATTAATATACATATTAATAAGTAATATATATATATAGCTAATAATATTATGAACGTTTCATGTTTTAAAAAAAAAAAAAAAATATATATATAAGCATATGATACCCTTTCATAAAATCAAAATATATAAATATATGATATACAATAATAATAATATAATAACATATAATATAAATATAATATAATGTGACATGATATAGTATGAACATAATAAAAGATCAATTAAGATGAATACACAGTTTCTGTCCATTTTCTGATAAACTAGCCTCAACGTCAAACTAGCTCAGTGCTTCATGTTCGATTTTGTATGTCTAGATGGGTCGTGTCGCCCTCGAAATAATGGACACGCCTAGATTCATGGATTGACTCAGTGTTTCAGACCCATAGTTTAGAAGATCAGTAAGGTGATCAAGTGAATCAAAATTCCCCACTTTCTGATGTACCAACCTCAATGATTAAACTGGCGGAGTGCTTCAGGTTTAATTTTTGTGTACTTGGATAGGTCATGCCGCCTTTGAAATAAAGAGCACACCTAGGTTAATGAATTAGCTCAGAGCTTCAGATTCATAATCTAGAAGATCAGTCAAGATGATTATACGGTCTCCCGTCCATCTGCTGATAAACTAAGCCTGGATGCTGAACTAATATAATCTTTCATGTTCGACATCGTACGCTTAGATGGGTACTCGCCACCCTCGAACTAAAGGACATTAAGGTGTAGGCTACCTCATACAAGCCCGTATATCATAAATTCAGGTGTAGGCTACCTTATTCCGGCCCATGCAGGGTTCTGTGATAAACTTATGCGTGCATTCCTTTCCTGTACCTCTAACTTGTCACGACCACTTAATTAATGCTTGACTATTATACTTATATTCCCTTTTTGGGATCCAGAGGTGCCTCGAGGTTCGTAGCCTAGGGTAATTAACGATGGGGGCTTGCGCCCATTGGAATCTAAAAGACCCCACAATCTCTAAAAAACCTTTAAATGTGCATTCTATATTCATATAAACACCCCAAATGCACAATTAGAGGGATCTCCGTGTCCTTCTTCCGCAATTCTCACCTTAATTCTCTTCCCGAGTGAGGAAGGCGCGAAAAAGGGTCGCACACCAGGCCTAGGACCTTATTCTGGCCGCCATTCCAGAGTTCATCGAAGCGCTTGGCTTCGGCCTTGGATATGTCTCTCTGACATTTTGCCCTTTTTGCCAGTTTATACAGCTCCTTTCCAAAGGGATGAGATGCAGCGTCACCGCTCGTTGCATTCTCTGGATTCTTGTTCTATCACCCACTTCTTCCAAGTGTTGTGATCGGGGTTCTTCAGAGACTGGGTTGAATCGCTCTGATAGAAAATTATAGCCTTGTGGATGATAGTTTTCCCTTTGATGCGCTCTACCTTTGCCGGCACAACAAAGGTCTTCAGGGTTTGGATGTGGTTCACTTCCCTTGGTATGAGGTCTTTAAAATGCCTTTCGGGAACCACAATAATCTCTAGCGCTGCCATCTCCTCTTCTATTTCGATGTTCATGACTGAGTTGGAGCGGTAGATTTCTTTGATCGGCTTTTGTCTCGCAACCTTGGGTTTGTTAGGTACGGGAGTGTGCGAGATCGTGTAGGCAACCCCTTTGCCTTTGTTATTCGAGTTGTGCGGGGCTGGGTCTTGTTGAAAGCTCTTCGGGAGTTGGATTGTCCCGTTTCTGTGCCCTTCTTCTATGAGGTCTTTGAATACCCAAGATTCTTCAATTGTGTGACCCAATATGCGATGATAAGGGCGAATCGCCTTCACCGCTCTTTCTATATCTCTGCGGGTCTTTTACAAACGGGAAGTGTTAATCCGCTCTTTAGGGCTCCGCTCAAATATCCGAGTTTGTTTTATTTTTCAGGAAAGAGTATGGTTTACTCTTCTTGACCTTGAGGGTTTGCATGACGGTCGATTGCTTAGCTTTCATTTCTTCCCCCTTTGATTCATCTACTATGACAATTACTCGTTTGCCGCTATCGGGTACTTGCCTTTCAGGGGTCCCGGAACGGGGTTCGCTCGTCATTTCTTTGAGTAGCTCGGAATTATAGATCGCGGTTTGCAGGTTTTCAATCATTATCATGATCTCATTGTGTTGCGTCTTGATATCTTGCATTACTTCCCATTGTTCAGACACCTCCCTTCTATTATTTTCAACCTGGTGCCTTATTTCATCGATCGCATTCCAGACGCGACCTTCAAAATTTTCCCGCCATGAGCGTTCTTCATTTATAGGCCTCGGCCTAACCGGGTTATCCCTTCCGCCACCGGATCCCGTGTTGATCATAAATGACTCCTCACTTTCATTATCTGTTTCGGGCCCTTTATATGGCTTCTTGAGGATGTGATAGATGATCTCTTCGTCGGATTCTTCTTCCCAGGGTTGACGATCATGGCCAGACTCTTCTCCCGAGATGATATCGCCTGAGTTGTTGGAATCTTCGGAGTCTTCTCCTGAAGTTGCCTCTATGATCTGAATTTGAGGAGTGTTGGCAGGCTTAAAATTGAAAATGACCTCCTCTTCAGAATCACTTGCATTGATTTCGCTTGGCTTTATTTGGGCCTTATACGTAGCCACCTGTTTGAAGCGGAAGGTTGCTTCTTCACCCGACTTTCTTCCGGGTCTTTGGGCTCGAGCACCTCGGGGTTTGATATTAAATTTGACCTCTTCTTCTTCTCCGGATGAGGTATCAAATTTTGGGGCTTTGTTGAAAGATTTCTGACCTGCTTTTGTTATAGGCCGGCTTGGCGCCACGGCGGATTTAGGCAGAAAATACTGGGCGTCATTGAATTTAATCTCATGCACCCCGAATGGTTTGACATCTCCATCAATTCTCTTTTGTTTACCATTCTCAATATATTTCAGGCATTGGTGCAGAGTAGAGGGTATGACCTGATTGCTGTGAAGCCACGGGCGACCCAGCAACGCCCGATAAGAAGTTTCAGTGTCAATGACATAGAATTTAGTAGGCGCTTTTAGGCTTCCGCATTGCAGGTTCAGAGTTATAGCTCCCAGGGCCTTTTGGGAGTTTTGATTAAAGCCATGAATAATCACCTTTTCATCAGATAGGTTCTTCACATCTAAGGTGATGGTCTTTAGGGTTTTAAGCGGCATAATATTGATCGAAGACCCCGCGTCGACCAAGATGCGGCCAATCTTTTGCCCTCCGCAGTTTCCGGTAATGTATAGCGGGCGGTTGTGGTCGACGGTGCCTATTAGGAGGTCATCGTCCGTGAAATTTATACAGGCGGCCCGCTTAGCGGTGAATAGAGCTTCTTGCATATTTTGCTCGATGAAGTATGACTTGTACTTCTCAGGATCTTGCAAAACCTGGATTAGTACCTCCCTTAGGTCTTGTGACATCATCAATGCGTCAAATATGCTTAATAGCGCTGGAATCTTACGCAGATGTGCCAACACATTATATTCTTCGCCCGTCGACCGGGTCTTTTCTGGGTTCTTGCTTGGGTTCTCAACCTCTTTACCTTTATTCTGGGCCTTGTCCTTTCCTTTATCAGAATCCTTGGGAGCTTGTCTCTCGGGTATGTAAGTCCCAGACCGGAGTACGGCTTTACATTCTTCGTTCTTGGTCCCAGAGGTGCTTGCTTCCCCTTCATCATTTGGGAAGAACATCTCCTCTAATGTTGGCATATCTTCGTCGTGAGAAGAATATACCATGTTGCACGAAGCACCCCAGATTTCTTCGCTTTCTTCTTTGTTTATTTCTTCATCTACATCTTCTTTCTTTTGACCTAGGGTTAACTTCTCCCGGTCTTCTTTGGAGATGAAGTGTTGAAGGGTGATCGCCTCGGGACTGCCCTGCTCGTACTCTTCAATTTTGTTCTTTTTGGACTTATTGTTTCTATGCTTCTTTCTCTTCTTAAGAACCTGGTCTTGACTCTGGTCCACCTTATAATATACCCTGGGCTTTGGTGGGACCACTGGCGTGATGTCGTCTTTCCATTTCATGCCAGGTTCTTTCTTAAGAGCTTTAAGCATTTTAATCGATTTCTTCGATAGGTGCGTAGTCCATTGCTTTTCTTGACTTTCGTTTAACTGGCCCGGGATTTTCTCTTCCTCGTGAGAGATCATATTGGTCTGTTCATGGGCTGATGGATTTTGCAAGAACCCTTTAGGTAACGTAATTTCACCGTTTTTATACGCCTTCTCGACCCAATCTTTGAAGACCCAGCAATCTTCAATTGAGTGCCCTAGTACTCTGTGGTATGGGCAGAAGTTGGGTTCGTCCGATTTATCGGCATCTTCGGCGTTCTTGTTGGCGGGGGTTAGACCGTTCTTCAGTGCCCCTCTGAAGATTTGGGCAACTTTATCTCTCCTGAAGGAGTACGGTTTAGATTTCTTTTGTTTAAGGGACTCAAAACTCCGTGAACTCTCTCCTGGATTGGGCCTGGGTCCCTTGTTGTAATTGTTTCCATTTGTGCCGCTGCTGCCGCTCTGAGTATTTGCGTTAGCGACCATCTTATCTTTTAACGAGGTGAATGCCACTTTAGTCTCGGCTCGGGCTCCTCGTTGCGGCCTATTATTCATAAAGTTCGGCACGGTATGCGGTGACATCCTTTCCATATTAGATACCGACCTGAGCAAGTCTTTGAATGTGTTGACCTTTGTCACACCAAGAAGCATGCCCATCCACCCGTCAATGTTTTTCATGATTAGGTTGACGGCCTCATCTTCAGTTAATGTGCGATCGCATTTGATGCTGAGGTTCCGCCATCTATTGATAAAATCAGTCAACGACTCGCATTTGATGCTGAGGTTCCGCCATTTATTTTGTCGGACACCATAACAAATCGTGCTCTGAACGAGTCTGCCATCTCGTCCCAGGTCCTGATGCTGTTGTTTTCCAGCGAATAATACCATTGGAAAACGGTTCCCACCAAGCTTTGAGGGAATTGTCTGAACAACAGTGCATCATTGCCGCCCGTATTGCCGCACGAGGCTACAAAGTGGGCCAGGTGTTGTTCGGGGTTTAGGTCTTTATTGCCTTCCCCTGAGAAGGTCCTGAAGCGGGGGATCACATACCCTTTAGGATATTCTTCTAAGTCGTATATGGCGGGGTATGGATGTCCACGCTTTTTAACGGGAGGGATAGCGTATCCACCTCCAAATTATTTGCATTTGTTTGGCAATCATGGCTTGAATCTCTTTCCGGATATTCCCGTTGGTTCACCTCCACTTCTATTGTTCTCGTGTGGATGGGGTTTAGAATCGACGGGTTGTTTTCCCTTATGATTGCTTTTGGTACTGTGGACCCCTTCTTGATGGGAGCTACCAGCTTTGAAATTGGCGTCTTGTGATTCTTGCAATGACTTGACCGCCTTAATCAATTCTTCATTTTGTTTCAGCATGGTAGCGATTAGCTCCCGTTGCCTAATCAGCTCTTCGTCCCGTGCCTCGATGTGGCCTTTTAATATTTCTATTTCATCGACAGGCACTTCGGGACGTGTTTCAACGTCATCTTCATTATCAAAGAAGTCAGGGTTTTCATTGTGGTCTTCCCCTTCCCTGCTGTTGCCCTCGGGGTTGACTCTCTTAGGGGGTCTCCCTTTTCTACCATTATTTTTATTGGTATTGGTGACGTGAGCTTGATTAGGCGGGGACTGGTCGTCCTGGACCATGTTCACCTCACCATCAGTATCAGGATCAGTGTCGTAGCTTATACTGATGGTGTTAACTGAGAAGTGCTCTTCATAACGAGCAGTTCTTCTCTTCTTCTTCATTTGGTCAGGGGCAGTTATCTTCAAGTTGTTGAGTGGTATTCTCGAGCCTAATCGGCTGAATACACTCTTTTGGCCTAGGCGGCTGAATACACTCTCGGGCGGAGCGTTGGATTTGCCGGCCTTGCTGGGCTGAGCTTGAGACTGGGGTTTTGTTGGATGGGAACCCTTCGGGACCCACACCTGCTGGGTGCTAGGTGTTGCCTTTGGTGTAAAACTCTTTGGGTGTGGAGTGGAGACAATGGCTTGCGGCCGAGCCATATCTTGAGAGTGATCGGGACGGGAGACATGTTGTCTCGACCTAGCGTTTCTAACGCTCTTCCTCTGTTTGAGGGCCCTGTGAGCCTTATAGATGGCTTCTGCAGGGGCTTGAGATTTGTCCTGGCGGTGCTGAGGCCTTTGAGTTGGGCGAGGTGTGGGCTTAGGCACCTCCCATGCCTGGCGGAGCTGGCCTGTGGCCGAGTTCTTAGCCACTATACGGAGGGCCGTGAATTTGTTGGAGACTGGGATAGCTGGCCTAGCCACCAGCTGATTTTGGTATGCATCCAGGGCCCTCTTCCTGGATGCTTGAGAGTTGCGGGCAGTTTGGGCTGCTGCCTTTGGGGCTGTCCTCTTGGACGGTCGCCTTCTCCTCTTTGGGGAGGTAGTAGGAGAGGCCATGACATTATTAGAAATACCCTTGGGAGTCAGGGTAATCAAATCCTCCTCCTCGTCCGGGATGGAGATCCGGACGGTTGCGGGAGTGATCGTGGCCACTGGAGCTGGGCCGTAGATGGTAAGTTCTTGCGGGATAGTCCCGAAGAACATGAAGAGCTTGCCCTCTGGGCTCTTTGCAGGAGTAACAGTGTAAGGAGCGAGGTTGAAGTTGCCGAAGTATGCCATTTCCTACAAAAACAAAAATACTTGAAAATCATTAGTCATTTTTAGCGCATAGAAGACCACTTGTATCTCTTAACTATTCTATTTGCCTCTCTTTCGAGAGATAAGAGGAGAATCTAGGTCCCACCGGCGTGCCGATCCTGTGCGACCCTTTTTCGCGCGCCGCGCACCGCCGCTGGGCGATGGGATGCGGAAGAAGGACACGGAGATCCCTCCCGGATATGCATCTAAATCTTATATTCCCTGAGTTTATTTTGATAGTCCCACTGGGCATGCCAGATCCTGTGCGACCCTTTTTCGCGCGCCGCGCACCGCCGCTGGGCGATGGGATGCGGAAGAAGGACACGGAGATCCCTCCCGGATATGCATCCAAATCTTATATTCCCTGAGTTTATTTTGATAGTCCCACTGGGCGTGTCAGATCCTGTGCGACCCTTTTTCGCGCGCCACGCACCGCCGCTGGGCGATGGGATGCAGAAGAAGGACACGAAGATCCCTCCCGAACGTGCATCCGCTAAGTCTTGGTGATTCTCGCTCGTTTAGAGAGATTTGGATGCACATTCGGGGGTTTTTTAGTGATTGTGAGTTCTTGTAGATTCGGTGGCGCAAGCCCCCACCGTTAATTACCCCGGGCTACTAACCTCGAGGCACCTCTGGATCTTTGAAAGAGAGAAGCAAATAGTATAGTTAAAAGATGGTCAAGTGGTCGTCTGGGTTCACAAAAGGGGTCCATGGAAGACGAACCTACTAACAGATCGGTTCAGTCTTTACCGCTTCAAGAGGTAACCTTACTACAGATCAGATTAATCTCTTCGAAGGGGTTCGAGGTGAGTCTACTACAGAACGACTCGACCTACTTAATCCTATGGAAGACGAACCTACTACAGATCGGTTCAGTCCATACCACCTCGAGAGATAACCTTACTACAGACCAGGTTAATCTCTTCAGAGGGGTTCGAGGTGAGTCTACTACAGAACGACTCGACCTCCGTTGATCTAGAAGATAAACCGACTACAGAACGGTTCAATCTTAACTAGTCAACAACCAATCACACAAAATACAACTCGAAGCACTGAGCCGGTTGATCTTGAGGTTGGTGAATCAGGAGAAGGGTGGATATGGCCCACGTGTTTCTTCTCACCGATCTTCTAGATCATGAATTCAAAGCACTAAGCCGATTCATAAACCTAGGAAACACAGTTACACACAATGTCAAACCTGAAGCGCTGAGCCAGCTTAACATTGAGGTATGTGTTAGTGAAGGAACCTACCTACAGAACGGTTCACATTCACTGTTTTGTGGATGAATCTACTACAGAACGATTCAATCTCACAATCTCGGGAGATGAGCCAGAAGACAAACTTATCGACGGATGAGTTCAGTCTTGCTAGCTCAAATGGTCATGAATTACTTGTTCATGACACCGAGTCATTAAGATGTCACTTCTCTCGGACATCGTAATGTTCATATCTCTTGGAGTCGACATATCTCTTCATGTTGATGTCGCAGCCTTGGTCATTCTTCGAGCGAGCGTCAAGATGTTCTTGTCCCGACTAATCATTCTATATGTTGCATTACTTGTGCAAAATTACTATGTTGCCCTACACCCCTTGTGTGAGAGTATTTAGTCATGAGTTACTTGCTCATGGTAATGAGTCATTAAGATGTCATCTCTCTCGGACATCGTAATGTTCTTCTTCCTCAAAGTCGACATGTATCTCCATGTTGACGTCGCAGCTCTGGTTATTCTTCATCAAGCGTCAAGATGTTCCTGTCTCGACATATCTCCTCATGTTGCTATCGAAGCCTTAGTCATTCTACGTCAAGATGTTCTTGTCTCGACTTATCTTCTCGTGTTGTTGTCCAAGCCTTAGTTATTCTACGTCAAGATGTTCTTGTCTCAACGTATCTTCTCATGTTCTTTGTTGCAACCTTGGTTATTCTTCGTCAAGATGTTCTTGTCCCGACTAATCGTTCTAAATGTTATATCATGTGTGCAAACATCCTCATGTTGCTCCACACTCTTGTGTGAGCATTTTTGTTCATCTCCAAAATGTAAAAAGCTTATTACATAATATCTTCCATTATTATCTCTATTATAAAGATGAATTTATTTATTATTATTTTTTTATTATTATTATATACTTTTTTTTTATTTTTAAGCTCTATTTATTTCTATAGAAAATTATTTACAAAAATAATAGGAAAAGGGTTAGCTACTAACTAGAGTTTTATTTATATTTTTGGGATTTTATAATAGCTAAAATAGTAGAATTTTATTTTTATTATTTCTAAGCTCTATTTATTTTGTAGAAAATCACTTACAAAATACTAGAAAATAAAATGGCTATGGTTTTTTATTTATATTTTTAAAATATTTATAATAGCTAAAGTAATAGAATTTTATTATTATATTTCATTATATTGAAACATTATTCATTATATAAAAATTATTTACAAATCAGAAAGATGATTAGCTATACTATTTTTATTTTTTTTATTTTTTTAGGATCTATAATAGCTAAAAGAAATCATTATTAATATTTTATTCTATTTATTATAGTTTTTCATTATATATATTTTTTATTATTTCTATTTATTATCTATAGAAAAATATAAGATTTTTATTATCATCATCATTATTTGAAAATAGCCATAAGGGATGGAATTCATTATATTCTTTATTACAACTATTATTTTTATTGCATTTTATCCATCAAAAATATTTTTATTGTATATTTGTATAGAAATAACAAAAGAAATACAATTCATTTTATTATAAAACTTTATTATTATTCTTTATTATAGAAGAAAATACATTTACTATCTATTACCATGGTTGTATATATTTTGTATATTTTATGCTATTTATTTTCATTATATTTTTATTTTTTACAGAAAATATCAACATGATATCTATTATTATTTATTTCTATTTATCAAAGAATAGAGCTAATATCACTATTTATTATTGCATATTACTATTGTCATTATTATTTCATGAAAAATCACTTGAAAAATCAGTAAAATATATCTAATTATTATTCATGATTTTATTTGAATTTTTGGAATTTTTATAGTATTTAAAATGACAAGTCAAAGCTAGGTCAAATATATCAATATATGTAATATCTTTTGCTTTTAAATTGTTTCAACATGATTATATTTTTAAAACTGGAATATTATTATATAGAAAAATAGTATGAAAAATAAGAAAATTTTAGAAATAAATTTGAGTTAATTTGGAGTTCAGGAGCATTTTCAAATGATTTATTTACTCTATATCATTAATATTCTGTTATTATTTAATTATTGGGCCTAATCTGGGCCGTCAGATCTGCACTGAGATTAGCGTATATCTCTATTTAACTTTAACTCTTATTTGGGCCGCCAGATTAGATTAAGATTTGCACTAGACGGATTAAAGACCCAGATTGATTTACGCTTTAATTTTCTAAACACCCGATGGCCTAGCTCCCTTGGATTTGTATCAATATTTGTGCGCCTCTTTGAGATTAGTGTGGAGAGCGTCCCCTTCTATCTTCCTTCCCCGTGCTTTGAGATGCGCACTGGATAAACGATCTTGATGCTCCGGCGGCCTGATCGGAGATCGGCTATTACCTACGGCGTCGCCTTGGTATGAAGAGCTAGTCTATACCCTCAGATCATACATCGGTGCGGTAGATCATCGGCGTCACCATGATCAATCTCTAGCGTTTCTTGATTTGTCTATGCAATTCTAAACCTCAATTAACATCATTGATGATTTACCCACTGTAATTACCTCTATTCCTTCTTGATTCATCACAGATGCTGACTCGTGGTTGATACCGATCGGCAATTCAATACTATATTCTATATTTCCAGTCAATTGCCAAGAATTACTTGATCTTGTTATCATGAAACTCATCGCCTATGTAATGCATTTCAATTGAAGCATATAGCTTGATCAATTGGGGCGTTTTCGAATGTTTTGCATTACTGGTTTTGAGTTCCAGCGATTAGTTCCAAAATTTCCATCAATTACTCGATTAAAAGCTGAATTCTTGGAACAACTGCTTGGAAATACAGTGACTAAGAGGTCAGTGACCTTCGATTAGTCCATCTTCCATGATTAGTGCTAGGAGATTATATGATCTTCGACTAGCTTTTCTGGCAAATCGATTCAATCTCTTGATTACTTAATTAATCAAGATAAAGGCAAGAAAACAAAACAAGGATGATCTATATAGTGAGGCGACAGCTCAAAGAAAAGAATTCAATCAAGAAAGTTGAGAAATTCAATTGAATTAAAAAGGAAATTTGTGAAAATGCAAGTAACAGTACTAAAGCTCTGAAATTACTCAAAATCGAGCACAATTACAACTCAAACTCTCTATTTACAATGAATACACTCACCTTCCCTTCTTCTCTGTAGCTCTGAGCTCTTAGATTGATTGTTAATAGTGGAAAAGGGTGACTGTTTGCCAAGTTCTCAACACTTGTTGAGATCAATTGGCCTTCTAGCTTCTCACTTGCTCTCTAAGCTTCTCAGGGATCTCACAGATGTTCTAAGGGTCGTGTGTATGCTTCTGGTTCTTGTTTATCTCCACTGATTGGGGGTTTATATAGAAATCCATTGGTTTGACCGATTTTGACTACTTGATCCAATTGCACATGGTGCATTATTCTCTTCACTCCAATTGTTTCCTTGTATGCCCTATGGTTCACTGAACAGAGTTTCTATTGCCCGGCTCATGTGCTTGCGCTGAGGCGATTACAATTTCATTTTATTTCCTGGTTTGCCACTATTCGGTTCCCATACTCTTGCAAGCCTCTCTAGCCCTTTCTAGAACTTTCCAGGGTCTTATACTATGCCTATATAAGTTTGCTAGCATGCTCCTTAGCTCCATTTTACTGAGAATTGATCTCAATTCACATCTTCTCCTCTATTACAAGCCATAATCAAGTTTCAAACTTTCATCTCGATTCCTTGCTTGTTTCTTCGTCTCAAGGCCTCAACATCATCAATTCGGTGTCGAGGCAACTCCTTGTGCTCTTACCTAGTCGATTTGCAAGCTCCATCACGGTGTTTGATCAACTCACCTCTAGGCGAGTTGTGAGTTGGTGCAACTCTTACATCCAAAGATTCAACTCTTCTCAATTATCACTCTAACACCATCGCTTTGAGGTCCTAGAAGCTCTCTCAGCCATTAATTGCAAGTTCCAAGCTTCAATTGGCAAGTTCAAAGTTTTGACCCGAGGTATTACTTCTTGCTATTTCTCTCTATATGTTTCATTAATTCAAAGTCTAACTGGATACACATGATCTCCTTTTCATGTTTTAATTGAATCTAGAAACAATCGATCTGAAATTCAACCATTTGTGTGATCTCCATTGATGGCGCCTTTGAACTCTTCTGTTATTGCGAGGAAGAAGAAGAGAAGGAGAGAGAGGAAGGAGGGAGCGGGTCCTTCAGCGCCTGCGCCTGGCGTACGTGAGCCGAGGCAAAGAAGAAAGAAAGTGCAGAGAAAGGAGCCGAGTGAGCCAGGTACACACTCCCTTTTATTCTAAATTTAAATCTCCGCAGATGTTTTCACATAGAACTGGCTTGTAGTTTGCTTATGCACCGTAGATTCATAGATTTGACAATGGGCCCCATCTGTAGGATTACTGAGTCTAGGCTTATAATAATGGATTAGTGATTGATTAGTGCATGATTAGGGTTAATTGATATGATATGGCATGTTATGATTGGCTCATTAGTTTAATCACCCTCCTTTATCTCTGATTATTCACTAACTGATGCTGAGGTGGCCTTATGATATGGTGCCATGTGGCACAGAGCAGGATGAGGTGGCCTCCTCTGACTGTGCCATATGGTATAGGGTTGGGTGAAGTGGCCCTGTGGTGTGATGCCATGTGGCACTAGGGTGGTGAGGTGGCCCACTGGCTGTCTGCCACGTGGCACTGAGGTGGGGCCCTCCTGTCAGTGACTCATACCAGGGTGGGGCCCACTTGCTGACATGGCCCAATGAGAGGCTGCCACGTGGCACACCCTCTCTCTTCGCTTATTTTATACCTTCTGTGTTTCTTGCACCCAGTTTGTACCCAGAGCTGTTATTATCTCCAATTTGTACCCAGAGTTGCTTTGATCAAATCTCAGCCTTTGATTAATCCATTTATTCTGCTTTTATCTTCCCTGAATTTATTTTAATAGCTCCACTTATCCAAAAATCATGAAAATTTCACCAAAAATCCCTAAATTCATGATGATCATCCCTGTAATTTTTAATTCCATTTTTACCCTTGCCTCTCTGAATTAAAAATTATTTTGTCAAATAAACCCTATTATTTCTTCGAATTAATCCCAAATTTCATTTGTAGCTCAATGTCTCTTGCCAATTATCTCTCTCTTGCAGAAACCACCCTAACTAAATACCAATTAGACTTATATTGATATTCATTAGGGTTTGATCTGATCAACATTGATTACATGTCAACAACATACAAATCTAGACTTGATCGGATGGTTGCTCCCGACTTTGGCACCTGATCAGTCTTGTGAAATTGACTTTCAATCCCTTAACATGAGGGTGACTTGGTCAAAGAACTGACTACTTATCAGTAATTGACACAAATCAAAGCATGGTTAGGTGGTTGCTCACAGCTTTGGCACCAGGTCAGCCTTGAAAGCAAAATCACATTTGGAATTTCTCATGACTAGTTGTATCAGAATACTAGCTTGGCATTGACATCATTTCATGTAGTATAGGGATTATACTATTCCAGCTCCTCTCTAGGGTTAGCTCCAAGGGCAGATTTTTAGGGTTCTATTCTGACTCCTTTAATAGGTCACTGAGGTGTGGGGTCCACCTGTCAGTGAAAATGGTCACATGGATGACTCATCAGATAGGCTAGGTTTATGTTGTTAGATCCATCTACAAGGGACTGCCAGGTGGGTCCCATTTGTCAGAGAAAATGCAATCAAATGGCTGACCCATCAGGAGATTTTCTCAAAATATCCTTTTAATGGAAAATCAATTTTTAGTATTGAGATTATTGATATTTTGGTGCAGGAAAAGCTACAAAGAGATGCTAATGAAGGGTCATTGGAGGATATCTTTGATAATTTGGACTTAACAACCGAAAGCGAGCAAAGTGAACCAAATCCCCAATATTTACAGGCCGCAATCAATCCTTGCGGGCCATAAGAAGGCCAACCGAGGGTCCATAATCAGAAGCTATAGATCAGAAATTATTGTGGGCCACAGACAATCCTTGCAAGCCGCAAGTCAATGTGCAAAATCAGAAGGAACCAAGGCCAAACTGCATATCTTTGCGGGCCGCAAGAAGCATAACCCGAGGCCCCAACAGAGGAGACAATTGATCCATCATTTTTGTGGGCCGTAGAAAATCCTTACGGGTCACAAGTCAACATTAAGCCACAACCCAGTTATCTCTCAAATCTAACTTCTGCGGGCCACAAACAAACTACCAGAAACATATTCTCACCAGAAGAGATGCCTGATTTCACTTAAATCTTCGACCAAGGATCTGATGCAGCCCCAACAGACGAATTAAAGCCTCTCCTGGCCACTCTTTGCTATGAATTTCTTGAACTCAATGACACATATCCAGTGATCGTCAATGCCAATCTAAATGAAGGCCAAACCCGAAAACTACTTCAAGAATTGAGGAAACACCGAAAAGCGATCGGGTATACCATTGGAGACCTGAAAGGCGTCAATCCGTTAATTTGCATGCATCAAATTCTCATGGAAGATGATCACAAACCTACTATTGAAACTCAAAGACGGTTAAACCCTAATCTTAACGAGGTTTACCCCGAAAGGTGTATAAGAGACAAAAATTCATAACCCTATGAGCTAATAGTCCGGAATATCATATATCCGATCTCTCGATATGCCAAATAAAGAGGTGCTAATTTAGGCGCTCGGAGAGTTGTTTTGAAAGAGTAACAAATCGCGTGAACTCGGTGCACCATTGTTGTATCTCATTAAACCTGACACGTGGGGCCGGACCATGTGTGCCATGTCCATCCGAATCACACCATTTCCCTCCTTTGTTCCTCTCTCATTTCCTTTACTGCCACTGGGCCCCACAGAGTCAGAAATGTCATCTCCCCTTGCTGGTGCGAATTATTCTGCTGCTGACCCGATTTTGGACAGAACTCAATCGGAAAAATGGAAAAGGGGTCAAACGGTGGTGAAAAATTGCAAATAATATACCGTTGGAAAGCTCTCAGCGAGGAGAACATTCTAGAATAATTTATTTTCAGTTTTATACACTATGCGTCACTCGCACCAGAGGAGAAAGGGATTCGGGCTTAGAATTCAATTGGATGATTTGGCGAGTAATTGGACAAATTGGCGGTTTAGGGAGGCTTAAGTGGGTCCCACGATGCTGTTAAAACCGTTACTGGCACAAGAACATCACTCATTATACAATTTTCTCAGTGAAGTTGGCGCACAACACCCTGGACCGATTTTTGCAGTGAGTTCCAATTGGTGTTTGAGAAGAAAGAGTTGGGATTAAAACACAAAATGAGGCAGTTATCACCATTGCCACGTTGGCAATCCTAGTGCTCAATTTAATTGCAAAGAAACACAATTGATATCAATCCACACCATTCAATAATTAGATCAAAGGTTAGATGTTATGCCATATCATCAATCTGTGGGCTCAGAGAAGCACAAATTGTGCGAGAGAAAACACAATTAGGCTTCATTTAAACCCTATATAAACTCTGGAAGAGCAATTACATGGGGGACCAATTCATAACATTTATTCCACAGCCTTTATCCATTTATCTTCCCTGGATCCGAAAATTCAACAAGATCAACAAGAAACCCTGCCAAGTGATCTAATTTCAGCAAAAGAGAGGAAAAGAGGAAATAGCAATCAAGATCTTGAGAAGGTGATCTTAACCAATTGATAGTAGACTCATTTGAGTCTCTCAATTCGGTTAAATCATAGCACTACAAGCCTTATCCATTGCATCTATACCCTGAGCTAAGTACTTTGTAAATTTGTAAAGTGCAATTCTTTGAGAATTATTACTATTCTGCAAGTAAAATATGAATTCTTTTTCTTGTTTGCATTTTCTGATTTGTTATATTGCCCATCTTCTTCTTTATTCTATTTTCCTTTTTTCTTTTCTTTCTGAAGCTTTGTTCATAGGATTTTAAACAAAAGAAATAGAATTAAACAAAGGTAGTCGAAGTACTCATGTATTCCTACCTCCACTTGAACAAAATAAAAGTGAAATGATAACAACACCATGACTGGTCGAAGACTAGTGTCTCCCAGTCTCAGTTTGTGATCCAGCTACTTGTGTGCTGATTCTCACAAGAAAATTATAATTGGAAGATTGCAACTGAAAAACTCAGTAGTACATGCTATGAGAGTTGAATTCCGGATTGGATCAGTATGCATAATAATTTCTGAGGTAAAGTTGATAATTAAGATAGTAACAAGGTTTAAAGCAGTGACTAAAGACTTGAAAGATCAATGAAAAATCATTCTGCATCTAAGTTTGGTAATGTTAATGTAAAAGGTTAATACACTTGCTTCTTCTGTAATTGAGGCTTTACTTCTAATTGAAATCCCTGGCTTAAGCGTTGATAATAGAATCGCAAGATTTAATGAAGAATCAATTTAATTAAATACTCAAACGCTATGGATTGAAGCAAAGACTCGACTGTACCAAATCGGTACCAAGGGACAGAGTGGTACTGACCTACCCAGTAATCTACTGATCAGATGCACTCAAGGAGACTATCGCTGAGCTCCCGGAACTCAGGCGACGCTCCTGACACCGGACGATCACCGATCAAACACCGGGAAAGCCGGAGAAGCCACCGCGCACGAATCTCAAAGTCATTAAGAAAGAGACTAAAGAGGAACTTCAAAGCATGAACTGTATCTGCACGAATCTTAAAGTCATTAACAAGTCATCTGACGAACTAACGACAACAAGAGAGGCTAGTTTAAAGGGGAAACAGTAAAATACATCTCAACCCTCCATCTGCTCTAACACTAATCTCGGAATATATCCTACGGCTCAAGAATTAACAGGAAGGATGTAAGAGGCCGGACCTATCCCAGAACTAAGCCTAATCGGTTAAAGGAAAAAGAGAAAATTGAAACAAGCCCAATTGTTAAAAATAAAGGAAAAGTAAATCTTGACCCAATCTGTAAAAAGAATCAAGCCCAACTTATAGAAAATAAAAAAAACGAAATGGGCCCAACTATTGAAAATAAAAGGAAATTAAATCTTGGCCCAGTTAATTAAACCCAAAATTCAATAAATAACAGAATATTAAAAATAAATAGTAAATAAATCATTTAAAAATATTTTTAAATTCCAAATTAACTCAAATTTATTTCTAAGATTTCTTTGTTTTTCATAATATTTTTATGTATAATAATATTTCAATTTTAAAAATATTATCATATTAAAAGAATTTAAAAGCAAAAGATATTATATGCATTGACATATTTGATTTAGTTTTGACTTATCATTTTAAATATTATAAAAATTTCAAAAATTCAAATAAAAATCCTAAATTATAATTAATATATTTTAATGATTTTTCAAGTGATTTTCATAAAATAATAATGGCAATAATAATATTTAATAAGAAATAATAAGATAAACTCTATTCTTTAATTAAAAAGAGAATAAATAACAATATCAAATAAATAATATTTTAATCTTTTCTTTAATAATAAAAATATATATAAATAAATAATCATAATAATAAGTAATAAATACATCTTATTCTAGAATAAAAAATAATAATAATAATAAAATCATATAATAAAATAAATTGTATCCCTTTGGTTATTTCTAAATTTGAATAAAAATATAATAATAATGGAATAAATTTTATTATTATCTTCTGCTTAAAAATATTAATAAATATAATGAAAATATTTTGATAAATAAATTCAATAAAAATAATAATTGTAATAAAGAATATAATAAATTTCATTCTTTATAGTTATTCCCAAAAGTAATAAAACAAAAATCTTATATGTTTCTACAAATAATAAATAGAAATAATAAAAATATAATGAAAACTATCATAAATAGAATAGAATAATAATAATGATTCCTTTAGCTATTATAAATCCTAAAAATCAAAATAAAAATAATATAGCTAATTCATCTTTTGTTTTGTAAATAATTTCTAAAAAAAATAAATAGTATTTCAAAATAATAAAAATATAATAACAAAATTCTATTACTTTGGCTATTGTAAAAAATCCTAAAAATACAAATAAAATCATAGCCAGTTTATTTTCTATTATTTTTGTAAGTGATTTTCTACGAAAATAAATAGAGTTTAGAAATAATAATAACAAAATTCTATTACTTTAGCTATTATAAAATCCCAAAAATATAAATAAAATTCTAGTTAATAGCTAACCAATTTCCTATTATTTTTTGTAAATAATTCTCTACAGGAATAAATAGAGTTTAAAAATAAAAAAATAAATTCACCTTTGTAATAGAGATAATAATGGAAGGTATTACCTTAATAATAAAAAAATCAATAAAAATGTAATAGTCCTTTTTACATTTTAAAGGTGAATGAATACGCTCACACAAGGGGTGTAGAGCAACATAGTGATTTTGCACAAGTAATGCAACATTTAGAATAATTAGTCGAGACAAGAACATCTTGACGCTCGTTGAAGAATAATCAAGACTGCGACATCAACATGAATAGATATGTCAACTTCGAGGAAGAAGAACATTACGATGTCTGAGAGAAGTGACATCTTAATGACTCGGTGTCATGAACAAGTAATTCATGACCGAATACGCTCACACAGGGGTGTAGAGCAACACAGTGATTTTGCACAAGTAATGCAACATTTAGAACAATTAGTCAGGACAAGAACATCTTGACGCTCGTTGAAGAATAACCAAGGCTGCGACATCAACATGAAGAGATATGTCGATTCCAAGAGATGAGAACATTACGATGTCCGAGAGAAGTGACATCTTGATGACTCGGTGTCATGAACAAGTAATTTATGACTATTTGAACTAGTAAGACTGAACTCATCCGTAGATAAGTTTGTCTTCTGGTTTATCTCCCGAGATGTGAGATTGAATCGTCCTGTAGTAGATTCATCCACAAAATAGTGAATGTGAACCGTTCTGTAGTAGGTTCCTTCACTAACACATGCCTCAATGTTAAGCTGGCTCAGTGCTTCAGGTTTAATTTTGTGTGCAATTGTGTTCCTAGGTTTATGAATCGGCTCAGTGCTTCGAATTCATGATCTAGAAGATCGGTGAGAAGAAACACGTGGGCCAAATCCACCCTTCTCCCGATTCACCAACCTCAAGATCAACCGCCGGTGCTTCGAGTTGTATTTTGTGTGATTGGTTGTTGACTAGTTAAGATTGAACCGTTCGTAGTAGGTTTATCTTCTAGATCAACCGAGGTTGAGTCGTTCGTAGTAGACTCACCTCAAACCCTCCGAAGAGATTAATCGATCGTAGTAAGATTATCTCTCGAGGCGGTATAGATCGAACCGATCTCGTAGTAGGTTCGTCTTTCATAGAATCAACTGTGAACCGTTCTGAAGTAGGTTCATTTTCTAGATGAACTGAGGTTGAGTTGTTCTGTAGTAGACTCACCTCGAACCCCTTCGAAGAGATTAATCTGATCGTAGTAAGGTTATCTCTCGAGGCGGTAAAGACCGAACCGATCCGTAGTAGGTTCGTCTTCCACGGACCAACCATTCGGTGAATCCGGATGACCACTTGACCATCATTTAACTATACTATTTGCTTCTCCCTTTTAAAGATCCGGAGGTGCCTCGAGGTTAGTAGCCCAGGGTAATTAACGGTGGGGCTTGCGCCCACCGAATCTACAAGAACTCACAATCACGCACGGATAGCACTATCAAAATAAATTCAGTGTAAGATTTGTGAGTCTCCGTCCCATGTAGTGCCAAAGAAAAGGGGTATAATTATGATAAAAAATGATAAGGGTGAATTGATAGCAACAAGACTAGTTACCGGGTGGAGGATGTGCATAGACTACCGAAAACCCAACATCAGTACCCGCAAAGACCATTTTCCCTTACCCTTTATTGACCAACTTCTTGAGCGCTTAGCCAAACATACCTACTTTTGCTATCTAAATGGCTACAACGAGTTCTTTTAAATCCCAATTCACCCCGAAGATCAAGAAAAGATAACTTTTACATGCCCGTATGGAGCTTTTGCCAACCGGAGGATGCCGTTTGGCTTATGCAATGCACCGACGACCTTTCAGCGGGCCATGATGGGAATCTTCTCTGATTTGATCGAAAAATCAATGGAGGTCTTCATGGATGACTTCTCCATCTATGGATAAATTCAATTTATACATTATTTATAATATAGTATAGATGTAGATATGATTTGATTAATACAATATAATAATTTTTTTAATTAAAATTGTAGAGCTCATAGTTTCCTTTTTTATAAAAAAATGTAAATGATTAATGACTAATTTATTTGATATATATTTTTTTATCTCATATTAATACATGGTAAAAGTTACCAAATGAAATGGGAGAAAAAATGGTATTGGCCGAAATCTGAATCGTTAGTTTTTGATAATATTGATATGCATGGTTCGATTAGAGCCATTTTGATTATTTTCCCTAACGACACTGATATTGCATAGTAAAATAATTTTGAGCTGGTTTTTCAAGTCAACACCAAGAAATAAACTAATAAAAAGTAAAGAGAAAGAACATAATATTTGATGGAATTTGGCTATGAAGAGCCTACGTTTTGGGGACCCACAACCATAACGGTCGATCACACCGAGTCACTTTGTAGATGCAAGCACATTCTCCAAGATAGAAGCCAAGGCAATGTCACCTCAAGAAGATGATGAAGGAAAGGTAAGTGTTGAGATTCCGACATCTCCGCCTAGGTATGAACATCTTTCTCCGGATTGGGTCCAAAATGCCGAAAACATGCCTCCCAAATTAAAAGACCCCGACATGATTGCAATATCTTGTGTAATTGGTTTTACTGAAATATCAAATGCAAGGACTGATCAAGGAGCCGATGTAAACATGATGTCTGAGTTCCTTTTTGATCAAATAAGATTTAGTGTAATCGAACCAATTAATTGCACATTACATCTTGCCAACGGATCGAGTAGGAGTCCGGTTGGAATTGTGAGGGACTTGCAAGTCACAGTTGATAAGTTTTTAATCCATTGTGACTTTGTTATAGTTGACATGAGAGTGGATCCCGAAGCAAAAATTATCCTTGGTATATCATTTTTGCCCACTGTCAGTGCAGTGATTGATGTGAAAAATGAGTTACTCACATTAAACATTAATGAAGAACAAATCCAATTTAACGCCAAGAAAATTGAGGCACATCCGTGTGATGATGAATTATATTACAGGGACAAAATCCTAGAAGAAAGTGACTTCGAACCGGGTACATTCTCTTACAGCCCGTATGATTGGGATTGGAGAGCAATGTCCCCGATCAAGAAGGACAAAAACTCGAAGGAAGGCTCGAGCCCCCACAACCCAAATCCCGACGACACAGATTCTAATTCAACTTAGGAAGGAGAGCCTTGGGATAATGCTCAACCTCCATCGATAACCTATTTTAACGACACCAACTCGCTACCCGACAAAGATGACTATGAGTTTGATGTTTTAAAACTGAAAGACAAGAGGAAACTACTCAATAATCCTTTTTTGCGTGACGCTGAAAGTCTAATCCCCAAGCTTGGGAAGCTCAAGAAGGAATTTGAAACCAAATTTCAGGAGATGATCGAGTCACACCAAATCAATGCGGCTCCCGGACGCTAGCGGATGCTTTGAGATAGCTCGGTAGATCTCCCAACATTAAACCAAGCGATTCTTGAGAGGCAACCCAAACTTTTTATTTTCTTTGCACTCTCTTTTGTTTTATATTCCAAAAAAAATTAGGGTAATCAGGTTAGATTTTTATTTCTGCAAAACTGGTGGGAAATTTTGCGGGCCGTAAATAAGTAAAACAGAGCGTTAAACGTTTTAGACTTAGTCAAATCTTTACTTAGCACTACAAATTAACGTCAATATCCATAACTTAGTCAATCGAATCAATTGAACCATTATCATCAAAATAAACGGATTGTGAAACTATGAACCCTAGAACCTTATTTACTTGATTGAGTCTTAATTTTACTTCTTTTGTTATCATAGTTAATTGTTATGGTATAATCTCTTAAATCACTAAACAACCTTAGATAGCTTAGGTTGAAATATCAAGGTTTAATTTAGAGGATTGACATGTCCTCGTGGATTCGACACCTAAAGTACTACAATTGATGGTTGTATACTTACAACCTAGGTTTAGGAAAAGGGTTAATTATAAAACTGCATAGCAAGGATCTAATGAAGACTTCATCGTTTGCTCTATCAATGCTGCTGAAGATTGTCAGAAGAAGTCAAGAGAAGAAATATGATCAATTATTATAAGAGTTAATTCAAATATTTAGGTTTTTTGTAGAAAATTATAAGGAAATATTTCTGCCGTAGTGAACCGTTATAACAGTTCATAAATCATTATAATGATTGTATACATACTCAGAAAATCCTATGTTCATCGAAGGCAGAGAAATATGAAATTTTAACAGATCGAATCATTATTTAACGTTTCCACAAATGTTATAATGCTTCAAGCGTTATAACATTACGCTGAGATGTTATAACATTTATTTAGTGATAGCACCTTGTCAGACTTTAAGTCAATGCAGTTAAACTTGCTCAAAACGTTATAATGCTTTATCAAGCGTTACAACATTACACTCAGCCGTTACAATGGTTCATCCAGGTATAAACAAATCGTTGTAATGTATTCTGATAAGGATTCTTGATCATATCAAGATCAATAAGTGAAATCATTATAACGGTTCATAAAATATTATAACGGTTTCTTGGGGCAAGAACCCAGATGACTGTCTGTTCTTGTGTTTTATAAACTGAGTGCTTTAGATTTTTTTATCCAACGAAAATCTATCAAAATTCTTCTGTCTATTACTAATATTGAGCAGTCACCCAAGCTATCAAGAGAGAACATTTTTTCCTTGCAATCACACAAGAACTTAAGCCTTTGCATTAGCCAAAAACATTAAAATTCTTATAATCGTGTTAATATCTCTTGAGCTTTGTCTTAATTTTTTTTCTCAGCTGTAGGCTGATTTTCTGAGCTTTGAGTGCTCCTTGTTTTTATTTTCTTTTGAGTATTTTAGTGTTTTTACACTTATTCTTATGAAGAAGCTTAAACTTCTAAAATTATAAAATATTTTCTTTGATAATAAAGCAGCATTTCGTTAGTGAAATGAGACCCAGAGACGTATATTTTATAACTGAACTCGTTAACATCCCGTTTCTTCTTTATTTTTCTACACTTATACCTCTTTTTACTTGCACCAAACCTAGAATCATTTAGACTTGTCATATCTTCAGTTTTTGGTAAATACCATCTTGAATTACCTTAAAATATCAGTGGTATGAGAGTATTAGATCAAAAATTATGATTTTATCAATCAAAATGACACTAAGTAGGCATATCAAGGAACCTCCGATCTTTGATTCTTTATACATAAACTTTCTTATTGGAAGAAATACATGATTAATTATCTCAACATTCTTGATGTATGGTCTATTGTGGAACATGGGTATGAATCAAAATTCAACTCCATTACACATAGTTTGATCATCGAATCTCAAATAGATAAAGACCTAAATGATTGTACGGTAAATGCTATACTCAATTCAGTTAGTAAATCAATAGCACTAGTATTTGGTAACATGATTAATGCTAGAGACATGTGATTGGCCTTACTAAATAGGTTTGAAGGTAATACTCTTCATCTTCTATTCTAATTAATGGGGAATCTTCACGACCATTCAGGCACAGACGGGGCCTCTGACAGGGAGACCCGCTATCGCCGCTACTATTTATAATTGCAGCTGATGCATTACAAAGAATGGTCCTGAGTTTGAATACAGCGTTGCCATACCATTTGAGCAAAAAATATAAGACAAGCGTTGATCGCACTACAATATGCAGACGATACAATCGTCATAGCAGCAGGAAAGGGGGACACTTTAAGAAGTTTTCATGAGGTCATGTTTTTTTCTCTAAGGTGTCGAGACTGGAGGTGAACCTAACAAAGTCTTGTTTTGTTTCTTTTAACTTGGACCAAAACGCTATTCAAGAGGTCGAAAGCATATTACAGTACAAAGGCCAGCCATAACATTTTTCATTACCTCTGGTGGAAAAACTGAAAAAAAGAGCAGCAGGGTGGAAGGGCAAGCTTATATCGAGAGGGGGCAAAATAATACTGGCAGACATGGTTCTTTCGGCAATCCCGGGCTATTACATGTCATGTTTTCGGATACCGATATGGGTTATCAAAAGATTGGATAAGGTTAGAAGAGATTTTCTATGGGGAAAAAATGATGCAAATAAAGTAGGGGTGCCCCTAATGAACTGGAACACAATATGTATACCAAAGCAAGTAGGTGGGTTGGGTTTGAGAGATTTATATTTACACAATATCTCCTTGTTATTGAGATGGTGGTGGCTACTATATAAGGACAATAAAGACCTTTGGAACTCCTTTATCACCTTGCTATACAGAAAAGAAGGTTATGCAAATGGCCCGAGATTTTGGAAGAAGAAAGGTTCCTTTTTCTGGCATCAACTACAGTCCATTAGAACCTATTTTGATCCCTCAACATGTTGGGACGTCAAAGATGGAGCAGCAATTTCACTTTGGCAAGATACATGGGTGCCGGGTGTTACCCTAGCATGATACATACCACATCAGACAAGACTTTCAAGGCCGATGATTTCCCTTCGAGATGCAATGCAAATAATGGACACTATCATGCCACCGCAGACCCCACCGTCGATTCAATTGTGCCTACAAGAACTTCCAACGTTAAATCCACCAACAGAGGGAGCTCCTGAGACCATGCGATGGAGATGGTCACCTACTGGCGAATTCTCAGTGAAGTCCGTTTACAAAAGGTTGACAACGGCGGGAAGGTAAGAACACCGGTAGTGTACATCTAGAAAGCAAAGGTAACACCATCATGTAGCTTTTTCTTCTATTTGCTGATAAATAATAGACTCCTCACTCAGGAGGTCATGCGGAAGAGAAACTTTGTATTCCAACTAGGATGTATCCTTTGTCAGAATTGCCCCTCGGAAGACGTTATGTATCGTTTTTTCTGGTGCCCCTTCACGATACATCTATGGAGTTTAGTTACAGGACACTTAGGGCAGCCACCTCTGATGCCAAAAGATACAGCGCTAACCACGTATTGTCAACGAATACAACAAAAGGATGAACGAAGTAACACTTATTTCATCACAACCTTGGCAACACTGTGGATAGGGCGAAATTGCAGAATGTTCAATGGGAAAGCGCTCACTGTTGACGTGCTGTTTCAAAGGATCAAAATGGATGCAGAAGCAACACTAAAGTACTGTTAGGACTGTTAGGACTGTTAGGGAGAGTGATGGTTGGGAGTTTTAAGATGTTTAACGCAGAATATAGGAGATGTAATGAATGAATGATGTAACGGAAAAAAAATTTCACTCAATAAAATTTAAACCTTGGCGCCAAAATATCAAAAAAAGAGCGAGAGAGAGAGAGAGTCTATTGGCAGCCTATGTCAATATTTCAAGAGAGAGAGAGTAAAGCTCTCAGCAATATAATGTATGTTAAAATATGATATACAATAAAATGTTTGATATTCTTTAAATTATATATTTTTTAAGTTGCAAACGAAATGAAAAAATATCGTAAATGATATTCCCCGACCCACTATTAATTTGAATCCAAGAGAGGATTCATTAAAATACACTAGAATTAAAATTAAAATGATTTCTATTTTTGTCGTTTTCTTAACTTAATTTGTATTATTGTATTAGTTTCGAGTGAATATTAAAAAGTTTCTGCAATTTCTATTTTGGTTTCCTTTCCAAGAACTAGTTCGTATCTAATTATGATGATTAACTCGATGATTAAGATGATGCATTTTTTCCTTTTTAAAAGATAACTTACTAAGTGTAATATAAAATGTTTAGATTTGAGATGTTCAGTAAAAATGGATGTACATTAAATGTTGCAAGTACATCAAAATTATTCTAAAAAAAACTAATAATTACTCTCCAAGTATATGTACTAATTGAAAATTTCATTTTAACTTTTGTGAAAAAACAATAAAATAAATTTACAACGTATTTTGTGTATCTATTGATATCCTTAAATTTAGATATTTATCCATTGAAAACCACTCTATCTGTTATTTATCCAAAAATGATTTATCTTTTTGGGAAGCATGTAAGCCATTCATCCCCTGTTCTCTTATTTATTTGGTTCACGTGAGCAACTATTTTCATGTTTTTCAATATTATATTATTTATTACTTTTTTTTTTGGTGAAAGCCTACAGAAGAGGTAGGTTACAAGGGCCACCTTTTATGCTAGTGTGCCGATGCTAGACTATGTATTTGAAATTGACTAACATTGACTATGACCAAGTACATAAAGGAAAAACGTTCCAAACATTCGAACTTGAGATGGATAATTCATAAAATACAATGTCTGAACCAAATATCTTTGTGATTAATACAAAAAAATATTTATATATCACACAAATTTATTAAAAATAGTTACATTTATTAGTCGTGCTCAGATCCGTGTCGTATCTATACTTTTTTAAAAATAGTTACATTTATTAATACGTTCTTTCTTTAGAAAACCATTCGGGCTTTCGGGGGGCATTGCAAGGCCCAAAACCACTTTATATTATTATTCTTATATGTTAAAAAGAAGCCTTCCTCCTCTGATCTAATGATTTTCATTTCATGAGATCGGGATCTCCGCCGGCGCTGCGCTGAGAAACCCTAAACTAAATGTTAGGTTAGGGGCGCTACTCAGATTGTTCGCAGCATTTCTTTCTTTTCATTTCATTTCTGTTGTACACCATCTATTATAGTGCATTGTTTGATCCGTCGTTTGGTCCATCCTCTTTCTTTGACAAGCTTTTGCTTTTGCGGATACTGACTCGCTTCCTTGGGAATATTAGGTACGAAATTAGCTTCTGAACTTGCTACTTTATCTTCTTTTCTTTTTTTTTTTTTACTTTTTGTCTTTTCTAAAGTAGACCTAGTTTTTTTTATTCGTGTTTTTTTCTATAGTGATTTTGCTGGGTCTATGAGCTTGTTCCATTCGTCTTTGGTTACGATATTTTCTTCATATGTAATTATGCGTTCTTTTCATTTGTTGTGAAGGCCTGATGATGATGTAACTGGTATAAGAACAGAAATATGAAAAAAAAAAGAAATGTATTCTCTGTTGAAGCCCGATGATAATGTACAGTGATTACACCTTTAGATAGACAGTAATGGAAGGATGGAAGGGAAGAATGAAATCAGACTCATGTCCCTTAGAAATCATGCTATCCAGCATCTCATCTGCCTTCTCAATGCCCCTTTCCTGCACAATCCATCTATAAGAGTGTTGTAATTCACAACATTGGGGCTCCTGCCCGTTTAGAAACCATGCTATGCGGCACCTCCTTTGTTTTAATTCATAGTTGTTTGATTGGGTATGTACTTGGAGGGAAATGTGGAAACTTCCCACAGATTGTACTTTTGTTTTATTGTTAAGAAACTGGATGTAAGTATTTCAAAGGATACCTTGGGACATAGGCTTCACTCCAGTAAATTACTTCACTGTGAATTGGTCAGTTTTTTTTTTAAATCTTGACCATCCATCTCAAATCCAAAAGCTGCACAGCCCCATACATCTTCCCGTTATCGAGGTTGAATGGTCTCAGATTGCATTGCCTGCCCATTTCATGGGTGAATTAGTTCGGAGATACAGACTCAACTTGAGAAATATGTACATTTTCATATGGGCCCCAGAGAACAGTTTGATAAAAAAAACAATCCTGAGGTTTACTGAAGGGCTTTGCAACAAGTCTGTACTTGTTTCATTTTTTCTGGTAATTTATAACTTGACATTTGATTTATGTCTATTCAAGTCCTTCATCTTTTCTCGTTAATATAACTTATTATGATTGTTTCATTTTTTTTGTTTCCTTCCATTCTGGTGCTCTATCCCGTTTAATACTCAGTTTTGTATATGCATTTGTTCTAGACATGTAAATTCTTAATTCTCTGTTTTCTATATTTGACATTGTGTACAGATGATGTATTGATGTGCATGTACTGTTAGAAAGTAGTAGGATAATGTTTCTACATTCCTTCATTTGGTCTACAGCCTCAGCGTCAGTTATTTATATCTTAGCTTGAAATTGTCCTTTTTTTTCTTGTCCTTGTAGTTGTAGCATCTACAATGCAGTAAAGTATCTAATCTTTTGTTTGCTGTATAATCCATATTTCAATGTTTTCTTATGTTTAAATGCGTTGTATTTTTTGTGGTGAAGACCTGATGATAATATAAGAATGGAAATCTGAAAAAAAAAATGTTCGCTGTTGAAGCCTGATAAAAATGTACAGGAACTTTGCTTTAGGGTTTTGGGTTAAGGGTTTACAACATTTTTAATACCTACACCGTCCTTCTTCTTTCTTTTTCTCTTCTCCTCTCCTCCCTCTTTGCATATATGTGTGCATGTGTGTGTGTATGAGGAGAAAACACACAAGTCAGAGTGCACATCCATTGCCATTAAAGTTGTATCAGCTTGCTGCCTGGTGCCTTTGAGCCATGTATGTTTTTATATGGGCTCCATAGAACATTTTGTTGAAAAATGTTGTGATATTTCTGAGGGTCTTCACAAATCACAATGCATTATTTTTCTTTTTTATCAACTTCTGATTTTTGTAGATAAGCTTTTCATATACAATGATTTTCTTTGTTATTTGCTTGAAAAGGATTCATTGTGCTGTTCACTAAATTGGATATTTGGATGCCATCGATGCATTCATTGATGGTTTTTCTTTGACACTAAGGCGCAAAATAATAATCCTTCTTTGATTTTATTACTTTCTTCATCTTACTTTTGCGTTGTTGTTGTTGTTGCCTTCATAGGCTGATAGCTTGATGCTGCACTATATCTGTCATGTTTATACATGATTGTTTTATTTTATTCTAATTACTGGCCTGATGATGAAAATATATGATAAGAGAATACCTTAAAATTTCATGTCACTGTTGAAGCCCAATATATACTGTTGTTTGATGAACGGATGGATGGATAGGTGGAGAGGGGGGAAGAGATATTTGTAATTGCTACATAGGCTGATTATTTTAAAGGATCACTTGACAATGGTTTGTCGTCATCATCATCATCATCATCATCATCATTGTCATTGTCATTATTCTCATCATCATTACTATCAATATCATTGTCACTATTACCATCATTGATCTCTATGATTTCAGATTTGGTTACATTTCTAGCCTACCCCAATTGTTTGGGATTAAAGGCTTTGTTGTTGTTGTTGTTGTTGTTGTATCACTTAAACAATGGTTATTTGACAATCTTGACAGTAAAGACGCTCCTTTTAGCGAGCCACTCCCCTCAATAGGGAGGATACATCCTTGCCCCTAGCCATGCATGGATTACTACTGTGTTGACTTGGTTTAAACATTATATATTTGGGCTCCAGGAGACATGGCATGTCGAAGCAGAAGTATTAAAATTAACATTAATGAACACCCTGAAGGTCAAATGTATATTTTTTTCTTATTTTTTCTCAATGCTATACTTATCTTTTAAAACTTTTATGTGTATTTGTGCACTTTCTGATAATAGTGTCAGTGAGACATCCTTGAAAAATTATTTTCTCTTTTGCTTTTATGAGATTTATATCTATAGCTTTGAGATCATTTTATCGTAGAGGATTACAAGATAGCATTTCAACATTTCTGTTATGAATTTCTTTTTAATAGTGTGATACTAGCAGTTAATATTCACCAAAAGTAATTTTTAAAGGACTAAAAGTTGATGTTTACTAAATTAAGTAGACCAAGGGGAAAAAAAGGAAGTTTTTTTTGTCGTTCAGAAAGGATTTTTTTTCCTTTCGCTCAATAAGTCCAGTAAAGACCAATTTTAGATTCTCTTAGAATTTTTAGTTAATAAAACTCTACCGTAGATTCTCTTTACTGAGATCCAAGTGAAGAGGAAATTTGGACAAAAAGACTTCTACTCCTTTTTTTCCCCCTTCAGAATAGGATTATAAGTTAGTCTAATCATCTCTTTGGTGTCTTTTATATTAGGAAGTTCTTGAACCTTCTCTTTTACTGCTTTTTGTTTTTTTTTTCTCAGTTAAATGATGTTTTCTTTTTATGAAGGCTTAATGATGTGTAAAAAGGATAAGAGCAGTGATCTCAAAACCAGGTTTTTCTGTTAGAGCATAATAAGAATGTTGTTGGTTTGTTATAGGAAGTGCTTGATCCTTCTCTTTTACTACTTTTTGTTATTTTTTTCTCAGTTAAATGATGTTTTCTTTTTATGAAGGCTTAATGATGTGTAACTAGGATAAGAGCAGTGATCTGAAAACCAGGTTTTTCTGTTAGAGCTTAATAAGAATGTCATTGGTTTGTCGTATGGAAGTGCTCTGTAGTATGTAGCTTGACTCCTCTCCAATTGATCCCTGTCTCCTTTCCAGTTGTATGGATTTCATTGTAAACTTGGTGATAGATCAGAATGAAAACCATTCTGCTATCTCTTTGAAGGAATACAATATAGGGACTTCGTCGGAGGTCACACATACTGTTATTACTGCCCAGTCATGTTTAACTGCAGAGCTTAGATGGAATCCAGTGTTTTAGTGCTATTCTATTCTGCACTCGTATCTCTCTCTAAAAAAGAACAAAAAAATGAGTAAGGAAAGTAACTGTCTGGGTCAGTTGTGCCTATGTCATTGACATTTATTGCTATCTTTTTTGTTATTCAGATCTGCTATATTATTGAAGTATAATACTTGTATTCAACTTGTTTTTGTTCTTTTCTGAATAAAGTTCTGGTTTTGTTTTGAATCTCCTTTTAGAGAGTACAACTCTTATTGGCATCAAATCAGCATTTTCTTGTCTTTGAAAATTTAACTGTAGAGTATAATATTTTGGAAGGTGTTATGTTTTAGCTCATCATTATGTATTGGTACCAGTATGATTTTATGTCGACTTTGTTGAGTTCTCACCTGCTGCAGTTGTTGCAAGTTGTCTTATTACTACTTGTGATCCCAGTTGTTTGATCTGACTCTTGTGAGGTTCTGACTTCTGAATATTGTTTCTGGAAGATGTCACATTGAATCACTTCTGATCTTAAATAAGATGGATTGATACTACTTCCTCGCTTTACTATCGCCTTGTTTGGATTGAGGGTAATGGAGGAATATAAGCTTTATCCGACTTCTCAATATCCACTTTCTTGCACAATCTGTAACAGTTTTGTTAGTCATGACATTGGGCATGTGCTCTTTAGAAACCATGCTATGCAGCACTTCCATTGTCTCTGTTATTTACACTTCAATGGATTTACTGGATATTTAATTGGAGGAATATGTGGAAACTTGGTAAAGCTTATAGTCTCGTTTTATAGCAGCGAAATTAGGGCATCAGATGTGATTCTCAAGAAGGATGCCTTGGGAAGTATGCATCTTTTTCATATGGGCCCGCCAGAGAACAGTTTGATGAAAGTACAATCATGAGATTTGCTGAGGGTCTTCACAACAAAGTCTGTATGTGATTTCTCTGTGAATATTACTTTTTATGATTGTTTCAGTTTTTTTAGAAAACAGATCCCTGATGGGGAATCTATTAATGTTTGCTTTATCTCTTTTATACTCAGTTCCATATGTGTGTTTGCTGTCTACATGTAAATTCTTGATTCCCTGTTCACTAAATATGATCTTGTGGTGCAGATGTGTACTAATGTGCATGTACTGCTTAGAAAATAGTATGATAATTTAATTTCTCGACATAGACACTAGCGCTCGGGCATAGTCCTCCAGTTTTCAAATTTGCTGCTTTTACTATGTCTACCTCCTATATGTAGGTCAAGCATCCCCAATATTCTTCTTTCATATCTTCCTTCAATAAAATTTCATCTTCTTTTGTTGATTTAGCATCCGCAATATTCTTCTTTCAGATTTTCCCTCAATAAATTTCTCCTCCTTTTGTTGATTTAGCATCTCCTATGCAGTAGAGTATTCAGTCTGCTTGTTACATGCTTTATTCAGTGTTTGCTTTCATTTAAAACGTGTTGTATTTATTGTGGTGAGGACATGATGATGTGATAAGTATAAGGAGATATGAAAGAAGAATGTTCTCCGTTGAATTCCAATAAAAATGTACAAGTATTTTGGCTTTTTAGGGTTTTGGTTAAGAGTTTACAACATTATGCCGACAGCAATCTTCTTCTTCTTCTTTTCTTCTTGTTACTCTGTGTGTGCATATCCAGTTCATATGAGTGTATGGAGAGAAAATGCACAAGTCAGTGTGCACATTTATTGCTATAAAGTTTGTAGCAGCTTGCTGTCTTGTGCATTTGATCCATGGACATTTTTATATGAGTTCCAGAGAACTGTATGAAAAAAATAATGATATTTTCTGAGGGTCTTCACAAATCACAATGCATTTACAGTTTACTATATTTCATGGCTTGCTGGTTTTAACTTTCTTATTTATCCATTGATTTTCTCTGTTTTGCTTGGCAACACTTCATTTCATTGTTTGCTAATTTTGACCCTTTCAATGATGCATTAAAATATATGGACTTGTAGTCTATCACATAGCACTGGCGTGGTGTATATTGTTGCTATCAATAAGGCACAATAATAATCATTCTTTGATTTTCAGATGCTGCTATCACTTGCGCGCTTAATACTACCTTTTACTTTTTGCATTTTTGTTTCCATTTGTATCGATGGCTTGATGCAGTGCCAGTACATCTGTTGACTTTTTAAAAATTCTGCTTTTCTTTATTCTAAATTTCTGGCCTGGTGATGACGATATATGATAAAAGAATATCTGGAATTCATGTCACTGTTGAAGCCCAATATATAATGTTATATGGACATAATATGGACCGATTATTTCTCAGGAGACAATGGTTATTTTGACAATCTTAATACTGGATTAAAAGAACGAATAAAAAAAATTCAGAATGAATTAAGGAAGCCATTTTTAATGACGTAATTACAGGGACCCTAAATTTGTTTTCATAAGATGTACCAGATGGATATGGAGTATGAATGACAGTTTCTTTATAGTGAAATATCATCAATATCATTTAGTATTTTAGAAGATCTCCTAATATGGAGATGGTGCCTAAAAGGTTTGTTTAATACCAATTCATGCTATGAATAGTTAAATTATGGAAGTATAATAAACACAGTTTTGACTTGTGAAACAAAATAAAATATTAACAAGGGACAATCTGATTAAAAGGGGATGGCAAGGAATTTTCACGTGTGTAGTTCATAATGAATCTGAAACAGTAGATCATTTATTTATTCATTGTTCTTTAGCATATTGTTTATGATCTTGAATAACTAATTATAATAATTTTACATTTAATTATTTGAATTCTATGGAAACCAATTAAAAAAGATAAGTAATACTGATAACATTCATTTAATCATTCCCCCTGATATCACTAATTTATCTATACAGATTATAGAAGAAAATTTAAGATTAGAACATACAGAGGCCGAGCAAGAGGCCTTATTTTGTGCAGGAACTGGATTAGCTTTAATATGAACAAAACTAGCACTAGTGTATCTATTAGTTTAGTTCATGAGTAGCTACTAGTCCCATTCTCTATATGGCATTGCTTTTTTATTTTGTTCTTAACAGAAATAGAAGGATTTGTGATGAAAAGGTTATGTCATTTGAACATTAAGAGAAAAATGGACAACTTACATTGATTCAGCCTTTTGACTTTCTAGCTGATATGATAGTTGCTTTTCTATTAATGTTAGGCAAGAATGTTTTTTTATGGATGTAATACATCGTTTTAATGATCGTAGTTGTTAACTGAACAGTGTAGTTGTTAAATATCTATGATATCGGTTGTGGTATCTTTGAAACTCTATGTTTCTATAATGAATCATGTGGGAAATCACTACTTTCAAAAAAAAATTACGTTATAACCATCCTATATTTGCATCTATCCAGTGTGATAGTATAAATTGTTTTTCTATTAGATCAATGGATGATGATCATATCTAAATGGAGAACTTGCCATTAGGACCGGTGCTCTCTCTACGCAGTTTGTCTTTGTCACTAATTTTTATTTTCGTTTTTCCCTCTTTTTCACAGTAACCATTAGGAGCTAAACAACTTTCTTTAGGTCCTTGAGGGTAAAGAGTCGCCTTTAAAGGATTAAATGAGCTTATAAAAAATAGAAAAAGGGAAATAATTACTACCTAATCTCACAATGATTCACATTAAGGAGAAATATATTTGGGGGGGGGGGGGTAAACAGTACAGCACATTGATTGTAGTGTTCATTTGTCATTCCCCATTTGCTAACAAGCAAAGCAAATAGATGGGAGAAGTTGTTCAATTATCATCATTATTGTCTATTTATTTATTTATACATAAATTTAAAAGTAAGAATCAATATTTTATATCATCTTAATTATATATATATAAAAAAAATCAAAGTTTTAAATAGCGCGCTATAGCGTTTTTCAAGATAAAAAACTATGTTATGGTCCAACATTGTGCTATGTCAAGCTTGGTCCGCTATAGCAGTAATAGCGGCTGCAATAGCACATAACGCGCTATTCGATATAAATTATATTTTTTTGTTCAAAATTAATTTTTATAACTTGAGAGGTCCAAACTTATGTAGTTATAGTGTTGTAATCGTTTTAATGAAGAAATAATATAGTTTACAGTTATTTTGATTATTTTGAATAGAAAAAATATTTAATTTTTACGGTATCGATGATATTTCTAATAGCAAATTAGAGTTTGTACTGAATAATTATAAGTTTATAACATTTAATCAATTTATTATTACTAATTACTCTATGAAAACCTAGATTATATAAAAATTAATATAAAATATAAAGAAAACGTGATGTACCATAGCTTCCGTTATAGCACGCTATAGCGCGTAGTTTTTCCAGAACACCACCGCGATGACGCGCTAATTGCTATTTAAAACCTTATAAAAAAATCATAAAATTTTAACTTCATTTCAATAGTCAATATAAGGCTTGATACATATAAAAAATCATAAAATTTTAACTTCATTTCAAGTAAGGAGGATAAATCATAAAATTTAATTCATTGATTTTATAAGACTTGATGCATATATAAATAATATTAAAATGATATGAATTTTTTATATACATATATAAGATTGTATTTACAAAATATACTTTCAATTAGTTTTGTTATTTAAAAATTTAAACAATAATGATTTGATATTTAGTTATTTGATGTTTAATTTTATAAACACCGATATGACATTAATGGTCATGATAATTTGATTCATCCTCAATAGATTTTGGGGTCAGTGACCCGCCACACGGTGGAACTTAATGCAAGTGGTGAGAACCGGGGGGTTGATAACGAATAAATGCAAAATATAATGTGGGACAGCTTTTAATCTTGAAGAAGCAAAGGAAATCTGGGAAGAATACCGTTATAGGGAAGCTCATCATGTGGCCTCTGTACTTCACATGAGCCCCACACAGCCACACTCTTCTCTTCAGTCTTCAACTAGCTCCTTAAAATAAAATATCGTATTTTCTCTGTGACCCTTCCCTGTGTTGCTTTGTGGATCTGCTCAGAAAGTGGGGACACCGACCTGCCACACCGATTGTCACATTGTACCGGTACAGGAAGATTACTTCCTAATCAAAACAGAAGCATTTAAAAACCCAATGAAAACAGTTGCCACCTTCTGTTTGTCCCTCTTCAGCAATAATTTAATCTCTCTGAATCATAATTTAATCTCCACTCTCCAGTTAACCACACATCATTTCACTTCACCACTTTAGGCCATTTTGACAGATTTTTTATTTATTTTGTAAATAAAATAAAAAAAAATAGAAAAATAATAAGAACACCTATAGTTTGTGTGTCAATGGTCTGGACTGAATTTGAAATTCGATCACAGATATCTAAACTGAGTTTCAAATTTGATCCCAGTTTTTTTTTTACGTTTATGTTTCAAAAACATTTGGGACCGAGTTTCAAACTCGGTCCAGGCACCGAGGACCGAGTTTCAAATTCGGTCCAGACTATTCATGCACAACTTCGCGGTGTTATTACCAATTCATTTTTTAATTTTATTTACCAAAAAAACTGCCATTTTGAGGGGAATGATTGTTTAATTTTTTATTTCATAATAATTTTTAACTGACTTAGGCGATTTTGTGAAACTGTAATTCAATATTTATACCATGTTAGAGGCAAAAAGCCTCGGAATGAACGTCTCCAGTGTTAAAGTAATGGAGAGCAGTTTGTCTGAGGTCAAAGGAACATGACTTGACTTGATACAAAAATATATATTTCCTATCAAAGCATATTCCAAAAAAATTATGATTGCTGTGCCAAGATAGTACGGACTTTTGTTCCTAGTTAGTTAACTACCTATCTCTATAAAAGTGCCGCTAACACCAACTCGAAGAAATAAAAGTTTTGTTAAGTTCAAAGCAGATCAAAAGTTGAACGAAAAATATATATCAGATTATCAGTGGGCCAACCAACAATTAATAAGCGTAACGATTCTATCAAGGATATATAATTGGGCGAAAAAAAAAGAAACTTGTCTTTCATCGTTCAAATATATAATAGTAATGTTCTGTTTGTTGATCATTTATTTATTTATTCATGGAAAAATTTTCTCTAGATGTTACCAGGCAAAAAGGACCAAGTGGTAGCATTTAATGTTGACCTCATTAAATGCTAATTGTACGCACTGATAGTAATACTGTTCCTGTTCGTGTGTGAAACTATGTGCCTAAAAAAACTGTAGTCAGAATAAATGTCATTCAAAACTGCAGTCAGAACTCAGGAAAAAAAATAATATTTATTCAAAATTGCAGTCATGAATGTATTATTATTCATCCAAAGTTGTGCACCACATAATTGTTATTAAATTTTTTGTATCAGCAACAGAGCGCGTTAGAACTCTTAGCACCACTTTCTCCTTTTCCATAGTGTTCTTGGTTCACCCAAGGAAACAACAGCTGCATTCTCTGTTTCTCCAACAGCTCAATGTACCACGTGTACAATAATTCGGGGACCACCAAACAATGAATTATTCGGTACCAGTAATCACCAATACAGGTACTGATACATTCTGATCATCTTTTCCAAATGCCCAAATGTACATGTGTATATAGGAGCCTAAACTGGAAATTCCAGCATATATTACATTACACCTATAAAATAAATGTATATTATTCAAGCACTTCAGGAGTCCAGAACTGGAAGCAAGAGAGATTTCAACCTGACAGATTTGCAGGACTTGAACCTGATAAGTGGCTAAAGTGAAGTATACAACTTTTTCTGGTACATTGATGATATGGATCTCACATATACAATATGGTGCTAGTACTGGTGCAGCAATGGTCTTCTAAATTAGTATTATTTAGAAGAATTCCAGGAAGTAGTATGTGAGATTTAAACTGGACAATTTGTGGGACTTGAACCTGATAAGTAGATAAAATGAAGTATCCAACATTTTCTGGTACACAAATGAAGTATTGGATCTCATTTACTAAATATGGTTCAGTACTGGTCTTCTCAGTTCATAACAGATCTGTATCCATTTGTGATTTAAGTCTTTGTAGTGCAATTAAAAATTGATTAAGTCTCAGACTCTCAGCCCATTCACAATTTTTCATGCCATAGCTAATTACAGCTCCTATTACACACTTTCACATGACCTCTTCTATTATTTGTTGTTTATTGTGCAGTTGTAATGAATGATAGTTAAGCTCTATTCAGAAGGAAGAAGAAATGGTTGTCTGGTATCAAAATTTAAGAACTTAAAGCCATTAATATATGAAAGAACAACCTTAATTTGTATTTAGGCGAGTGAATCTGTAACCTTACAAACATTAGGACATAAAAACATTTCATTAAAGGAATTACTTGAAGCTGATTATTATTTACCTATTACTACTGACAGTGCTAACATCCTAATATTTGAGGTCAGTACCTTGCCTTAATGAGACAGGTACAATTCACATTTTTCTCTGCCTTTCCAACCTTTTTCTTTTTCTTTTGGGCAACACACCCATGAGCTGGTACATCCAGATTTTTCTCTTACTATAATTTTGCATGACACGGAATCACAGATGCACCGTAGCTGCTATTATGAAACTTACACTAAGTAATGAGTCGGTACAGTTGAGAAAGCTAAATGAAGCTACTTTTGAGTTAAGAATCTCATGCAACTACTTCAATCAAAATTGATGGTGTCATGAATCATAATAAATCTTGAACTGGAAGGACCCTTAAATACTAAATTAACTTTTATTGTGCAAATTATTTTTTTCTTCCCTACATGTATCAGAGTTGTACTTTTCATTAAGAGAATTTACTGATAAGAGGTAATTTATTCTGATGGTACATTTTTTGGAATTTAATTCTTAATTTAGATGTTTCTATTTTTTCTTTCAAACTTATTTGGGGAAGGCAAGATTTAATAAATAAATTACAAGCTTTTATTTTTCTTAAGAGTACAAAAAAAATTCCACTTTAGGCCATTTGATTTCGTAAAGATTTGCTCTGTGGAAATCCTATGAAGGATCAAACGGCTGGAGGTGCTCCACATCATCATCAATTACCATTATTATTATTATTAGAGGATATCAATTAATATGACTATTCTTTTGATCTTGCCTAAAAAAGTGGTAACTTGAACCCCCAATTACATTCAAATTGAAGAACTTCACCAACTTCTTTTTCTCCCAACAAATAAACAAATAACCCCCTCAAGTTCGGAAAATTTGCCGGAGCACAAAAATTAAAAAAGAAAAAGAAAATCTTGACAAAAAGAAAGAACAAAAAAAATACCACCAACCAAGAAATGGTTCATGACTCCGAAATCGTCCCCTGCCTCCGCTCTGGTTCCTTCTCCGCATCAGCTCCGTTCGTAGCCTCAGCCTCGGGCGGAGGAGGCTGAGCTGGAGGTGGTGATGCTGCGGCGGGAGGAGGTGGTGCCACGTGGCGAGGCCTGGGGAGAGCAACATCCATTCTCCCATCCACACAAGACGCGCACTTGGTTTCAACCCACGCTTCCAAGTCGTAGCGACCATACCCGAAAAGGGATCTCCGCCCGAAACAAACCCGACCCATTAACACCGCCAAGGCACCTAGCACAGTGATCACAGCTAAGGCGACAATCAACGGCCCGAAAGAGGACGTCCCTCCGTGGTATCGGTGAATCACGACCATTGGTTGAGGCGGAGGCGGAGGCGCGGCAGTAGTAGCCGAGTCCATTACAGCCCTGGGGAGAGCAGAGACTAGAGAGAGAGCTCTCACTTCTTTGAGAAGAGGAGAAGGATTTGGGGGCTTTTCGAGCAAAGTGAGCGTGGGGTTAGAGAGAGAGAGAGAGGGGAGATCGGAGGTAAAAGGTTACTAGTTGGGGGTACTGTGCTGCACTGTTTTGAGCAGCGCTTATTTCATTTTTTGAACAGCCCAGGTATCTATAATGACTAATTTACCCCTGTCTCATATATCCTTCCCATTTTGTCAAAGAGAGAGGACTTGCCACTTTTCGCTGTGCCACATCAACCAGCTCCACGTGTATTTCTTCTCTCAAGTGAACCAGGTCTCAAGTGCCGTAAAAAAGAAAAAGGATGTAGGGTTAAAAAGATTTTGATTGTGTAGAGTTTATTTTTTTTTTGGGACCATGTGAGATTAAAAATAATGTTATTGTATCTTTTGTTAAATTACAAAGAGGTAACGTTCGTTCAAATAGATGCTTTTGAAGGGATAAAAATGAGAAAACAGTCGAGTAATTTCGGTTATGGAAGTGATAATGGCGTGTTCTCTGGTTTGTTTTCATTTGGCTTGAGCTGGAAATTAGAGAGAGAAAGAAGGGGTTCAATTGAGATTAGGGTTAAGAATTTGTGCAACTGCGTGAGGTGAGGTGGAAAACAAAAAAAAATAATGAGATTTTAGAAATTGTTAGCACCGGAATTCGACCGAAAATAATTTTGGAAGGGACTGGGAGAACGATAATGAGAAATTATAAAAAAAAACGATAATGAGAGAGGTGCAAGCTGATACAACTCCCCATTTTGTGCATCTTATTGGATGTATTGCCACGTCATCAAATGGATGGCTCCTCAAAACATTAGAGATGTTGAGGAATCTTATTTTCCAAAATTATTCCTTTAAAGTGCACAACTAAATTAATATTTGATTAAGATTTAAGATTGTATAAATCATATCTAGCTCGTCTAATAGTGTTCTTATCTTTTGGCGCGCGACAAGAAGCTCCACAACTATTAAAAGATTTTACGTGTATCAAATCATTTTTGAAACATTTAATTATTTATATTTTGAATTTGAAATGTATTAGAAGATTTTACATGTGTTGAATAATCTTTTGAAACATTTAATTGTTTATATTAGAATTTGATCATTATAATTAAAATTAGTACTCATTTGGTAAATACAATGGAGAAGGGTAAATTTGGATACAATTTAAATTTTATCGATATATAAAATAATTTTAAGTATCATATCATATTTCTATTGATGAAAGAATGGTAGAAATATAAAAATGTTGATATCATTTTTTATATATCAAGAGAAAGAATTAGCTCAATAAAATCAGTGTAATCTAGTACCTACTAGATATTCTGTGCTCCATAATATTTTAAATTAAATAATAAGTAGCTAGCAATTAGAGGATTAACAATATATATTTCTGAACAAATATTTATAATTTTTTGTATAATGATTTTAACGTGGTCATGAAAATCAACATGCCATTCAGATTTAAAATTGTGCTGAGTTACTAAGACACATGGATTAGGACATCATTTATTTTCCTTCCAAAGAATTACAACTGTGAGGATTAAATATTGTAGGCAGTTAACAATTCCTTCATTAAACAACTATAGAAAAGTGTACTGGTAACTGGTGTAGGCCTTTGTTTGAAAAGGGTCCGAAGAATGAGTAGACATAGATTTTCAGTAGCTCTTCAATCTGTAGCAATCTCTGTAATTGTATCCTATGTTCAGAAGTTCCAGTCTAATTTTCAAACAAGACATTCCTTGGCCTTGTCAGTATTTTATTTTATATATTGTCTTCAATAATAGATATTGTACTATTGGCGTGACTGTATTTATAGCTTCACAGAAACAGTCACACAGTTACATCCAGCATGTTATCATGGTATGCATGTAAATTACATATTGTTGCCACATGAGATCCAGAAAAGGAATGAAGTTGGTTGGTGGTTTTTTAAAGTCCAAATCTTTGCATTTTATAATTGTGGGATATTTCCAGGGATACGTGCTAAATTTGAATAGCGATAAAGCATGTTGGCATTAGTGTATAATCATGATGAGGTTCTACAAAACGTGAGTTCAAGGATATCAAAAAATAATTTTCATCCACCAATCCTGTACATCAATTTAAAATGTTAAAATTTTCATGCTCAAATCAAAGAAGTGCCAAATATATTATTGATGGATATTTTCCATATTATTCGTGTTTAAATTCTAGCCACTAAACATAGCGTGAAATTATACATCATTGAACTTCGTGTGCTCCAAATTAAATTATTGACTTATAAGTTGTTCTTAACTTGAATAAAGTTACGTGGTAAAAACAATGCAGGACAGTTAAAAATATCTAAATAATAATGTTACCATGACATTCTATGATATGTCATTCTCTTTTTACTACTAATTACTAATTAGGTACAACAATATGTATTTCTTTCATCTACTATGTACAGGACAAGACATGCATGATCATGTTATCAAGTGCATTAAAAAAATATTACCTTGTCACGAATGAACAATGCAAAATCCCTATTTTCCTCTTCCTTCACGCACATTTTATTTCTTTGCATGTTTTTGGAATTGGTTAATTTCTCAAGGCTTGGGATTAAAATTTGTCTCAAATCTTGTTTTAACCATTGGATAAATATTGAGATTGGAAAAAATATGGAATGAAAAATAAGTTACATCGAGATTGATGAGAAAATATTAATCCAATGGTTAAAACAAGATTTGAGATAAATTTTGATTCCAAACCCTTGAGAAATTAATCCAGGTTCCATGTTTAGAAATCAAATTTAAGAAAACGCAGTACATTTGATATTTTCATGAGAAAAAAATTATGACTTCATATAAATTAGAAATTAGAGGAGATCAATTATAATTATATGATTATGAGTTTACATTATAAAAATAACTTTTATTATAAAATATGATAGCTAAAAAATAAAACTAAAGTTTTTTGGGGCTAGTAAAGTTCCCAACAATTCATCCCCATGCAAATATACCAAAAAGTCCGTCCGCTATCTATTAGCTCGGCAAACATGTTACGAATATATATTATATATATGGTATATTAGCAACTTTATATAACAATTCATGTTAAATGGCTCAAAATGTTTAGTGTAGGACATAAGTTTTGTTATTGATAGTAATCATAAAAGGTCCTATTTACATTTATTCAACGAGTTATTAATATCTATTTCAACAATCTAATTATGATGAACCTGGACAATAATATTCATAACTTAATCCTTAAGATATTTATGACCTTTACTAGCTATTTATAGTAATTATTTTTGTTATTTATATCTGCATCGCTGAAATTGCAAAGCGAATTGCAATTACAAATACGTCATGAAAATAGACAACAGTTTTGTTTTTGTGTGATGCCAAATGTCGAGGCATGTTTTAATATCTATTCTTCCGTATTTTACTTTTAAAATAGTGCTGAAATTGTTGGTCCATATTCTCCGTTGTACTGATGTGGCTTATCAATTTTTTTTAAACCTTGTCTAATTTTATATACTCTATATTGTTGAATTAAAATAATAATTATCAAATGAGATTTAATAATTAATTCGACAGCGACACACAGATGCTCTAAGACAAACATCAGGCTACACTTCTGAGATGTTTTTTTCTGAATAAAAGCATGTATCATTTTGAGGATCTCTTTTTTTTTGGATAAGAGCATGTATCAATTTGAGTTTTTACGAAAAGATTGTTTAGTGGCGTTATTTTGAAGCTATGAAAAAGCAATCATCTCTCCCGAGCTATGAAAAAAATACTAAGTGTTTTTAAATATGATCGTATATATATATTAAATATACCGTGAGTTTAATCTCACATAAGTCTTCCTTGAGATTAACTCAAAAAGTACATCAAATCATTTTTAAATTTTAATTTATCATCCTCATTAAATTTTTTATATGAAAATCTTGTGGGATGTAAAAAATTAGAGTATTTTGAAGTTTTTAAGTCACTGTTTTTAATTTTTTAAAATAATATTCAAATATTAAATATATTATTATTATTTTTAGAACTTGATTTTCAAAAATTAAAAACCATAACTTAAAAACTTCAAAACACTGAAAATATCATGTAAATATGGAATAATTGTTTTGACTTTGTAATTCTCAGCGTGGCATAGATATCAAAGTAAAACTCACAAACTTCTAACAATTCAAGGATATCAGTACCATTAAATTTGTTCCATTCTGCTCTGAGGTGGATGCCACTTAGGAGCCATTTCATAATGTCTTTGGTCTTCGTCATGGCATATATTGTCAGACTCAAGATATGGGTCAATAACTAGTTGTTTATTAGGCCTGAAATTATGAAAACGGGTATTGGAATGGCGTGGTGGTGGTTGTTTATTCCCAGATGGAGATAGATGACTAGGAGAATGGAAATTGGGTAGTTGATGTTGGACAGGAGGTAACAAGACTGACTCTTGTTTCTTTTCTAATTTAACTAGGAGTTGCTTCATCATCGCGTGATTGGCTTCAGTGACAAGAGTGATTATCCTTTGATCTTGAGCAGAAATTCGTTTGTCCATTTGAGTACACAGCTCATGTACATCGGTCGAAAGTGTGGCAAATTGCTGCTCCAAGGGTGATGCAGAAGAAACACCATTGTTGGTGCTGGTACTGGTACCAGTACCAGATGAGGCTTTCGTTGGTTTGCCATTTTTGAATGTTCCTGAACGCAAAAAGTTTCTCAGATGTAATCTTAATGTTCTGATACTACTTATAACACTCTTGAATGAAATTTAAAAGTGTTAATTGATCAATTCAAGATAATTGATCGGTTTAACGATCACAACACACAAAAACAAATAAACGAAGAAGTACAGACTCAAATTGAGCAATTTTGTTCAATAATTTCATAAATTGATTGTTCAATTACATAGCCTATTTATAGGAGAACACATCTGTGAAAAGAGAATTAAATTACATCAAGAATCTAGCTAAATCAGGGTTGGAGTTATCACGACACGTCACGGTAGCATAGTTTAAGTACTGGCCATTAGATCTTTTGAGAATCGGTTAGACCGTTAAGTGAGCTCCTGGTCAACATAATTGAATGGTGGATCTTTCTTGTGTTGTCGCCTCTTTGAATTAGATCCCGCCCATGATTAAATATTTGCTTGGCCCGGTCCTTTCCCTTCTTATGTTCTTCTTCGTTAGTTATGGTCAGAACTCGTGGTTCTGACATTGCCTCCCCTCAACAGCATTCTTGTCCTCAAAAATTACGTTTGGAAAGCGCTGTTTAATCGAGTGGTAATCTTCCCATGATGCATCTTCTACAGGGAGATTAGTCCATTTGATGAGAATTTGAGGTACCGCTAAGTTGTCCTGTTTAATCACTCATCTGGTAAGAATGAATTCAGGAAAAATCTTGAGCGTACCTTCAGAATTGATAATGGGGAGAGATATGTATAACTGGTGTATGGCTGACCCTTGTGGGAGTCGCAATCGGTATGCAACGGTACCGACTCGTTCTTCTATCTTAAAAGGCCCATAAAACTTCGGAGTAAGCTTTTGATTCACATTTTTAGATATTAAAATTTGACGGTATGGCTGCAATTTGAGGTAAACCCAATCACCTACAGTGAATTTTCGCTCATATATTTAAAATCAATATTCTTCTTCATACGATCTTGAGCCTGGAGTAAATTATGTCGTAATTGATTAAGAGTTATGATTTGATTTGTCCATCCATCTGTGAGTGGTAAGTCGTTGACATATTCAATTGGATGCCTAGAAGTTTGAGTAATTGTTTCCAGGAATGACTTGTAAACACTGGGTCGTGAGTGATGATTGAAGATGGAAGACCATAGATTTTGTAAATGTGATCGAAGAAGACTTGAGTTATATCCTTCACCGTGTATGGATGCCCTTGGAGTGGTTTGAAACTGACAATGCCATATTTAAAAGTATTTGATAGCGTAGTATATGTGCATATACCGGACCAAAGACGTGTAAAGTTGGATGACAAAAGTTTGTAGTTGATATTTATTGGATATGATGAGAGATCTAAAGTTTATAAATTTTTTAATCTCACTAATAAAAAGATACATATTAGTCGTGATGTACAAGTGAATGAAGAAACAATGTAGGACTGGAGTGCAATGAAGGAGACTTTTCATGATAAGGCACTTGAGATGCACTCATCGGTGAATATTCCTCCCAACAACCATGAGAAGGTGCCACCAACTACACATGATGCATCTTCATTGGATGACGAGGTAAGACCCCTAAAACAACAGATTTAGCAATAATAAGTTTTATTAAATTAATATTATTAAAAATAAGAGTGAGAAACATAAAATTTCAAATATATGAATGACAACGCGCCACTGGCAGTGGCGCGGACGAAACGCGCCACTAGCAGTGGCACGTTTCATTACTTTTAGGAAACGTCCCACTGTTAGTGGCGTGTTTTGTCCAAACCTCGCGCAAGTGACTGCGCATTTTGTATATATAAGAAGCAAACGCGCCACTGGTAGTGGCGCGTTTGGTAAAAATAATGAAACACACCACTGTCAAACGCACAGTGAACGCGCCACTGCCAGTGGCGTGTTGCCATTCGTATATTTGAAATTTTACGTTTCTCACTCTTATTTTTAATAATATTAATTTACTAAAACTTATTATTACTAAAAACTACTAAAACAAAGAGCATTCGTGACTTGTACGAGGCGACAAGCGAGTTACATTTGGTGTGTCTATTGGCTTAAGGCTATAACATTCCATTTGAAGAGGCGGTGGTAGATGACAAGTGGCGAGCCGCTATGGATGATGAGATGTATGCAATTGTGAAAAATGACACATAAAAGCTCACCTCTCTTCCTGAAAGTCATAAGACGATTGGTGTTAAGTGGGTTTATAAGAAGAATGTGAACCTCCAAGGCGAAATTGTGAAACATAAAGCGAGATTGGCGGTAAAAGGCTACAAGCAATAAGTCGGTATCGATTATGAGGAGGTATTTACACCGGTGGCAAGAATGGAGACTATTCAACTTATGATTTTTCTTACGGCTCAATCAAAATGGCATATCTATCAAATGGATGTCAAGTCGGCCTTTTTGAATGGTGTTTTGGAGGAAGAAGTATATATTGACCAAGCCCCCAGACATTTAAAAGAAGACTGTGAAGTTAAAGTTTTAAAGTTAAAGAAGACCTTATATGGCTTGAATCAAACTCCTAGAGCTTGGCACACAAGGATTGACCAATACTTTAAATCGCACGATTTTGTGCAATGCCCCTATGAACATGCATTGTATGTGAAGATTAAAAATGGTGATAAGTTGATGACTTAATTTTATGGGTAGTAGTGGTAAAATGATTGAGGAGTTCAAAAGGGCCATGAAAAGTGAGTTTAAAATGATTGATTTAGGACTTATGTTTAATTTTCTTGGTCTTGAAATAAAGCAAGGAGAAAAAAATATTTTTGTAACACAAGAGGCCTATGTCAAAGAGATTTTTGAAAATGTTTAAGATAGAGGATTGCAAGTTGGTTAGTACTCCAGTTGATTGTGGCGTGAAGTTATCTCGACATGAAAAAGGAAATGTAGTCGATGTGACATTATACAAGAGTCTAGTTGGGAGCTTGAGTTATTTGATATGCACTAGACCAGATATTTTATATGTGGTCGACTTAGTTAGCCGGTACATGGAGGAGTCAAGCTCAACACGTTATTTAGTATTCCATTTTTAATACGAATTTTTTAGATACTTCTTTTGTCTTAACTTATAAATAAAGTTATAATCTGTTATTTGAAATGTAAGAAATATTCAAGAATTTTTAATAGAAAGAAATATTATTTTATCTATCTCTTCTTTTATATCAAAGTGTGATATCCACCATTCTTTTTTAACAGTAAAAATTTAATTGTGAAGACTATAACTGACACGGGTTATGGTTGTTTCCTTGTTCCAATTTATCAAATTGAGACTAATTAAGCAGATTTGTGATAGGCTATAACTAACATGGATATGTGTCATGAAAAGGCATCGTAAATGAAAAAAAAATCTTATTTATTTTGTGAAAAATTGATATATATCTTCTTGCATTATTTCAGAAAAGTTATGGACAAGTACTTGTGGTTCATGGGCATTCTCTTGCTCTGAAGAGCTATATTCAAATTATTGATCAAATTCACTTCAATTTGTTGCTGACGATGGTTCATCATGGTACTAGCTTAGCTCCCAGGGTATAACAAATCATGCATGTATTTCCATAATAATTAGATCTGACATAACAACCTTCAAACATGAAATTGAGGTTCCAAACTTAATCCAAAATACATGTAAATATTTGATCTAATCATGTAGCATAACAAAATAGTGTATAATAAGACGTGCAAAAGAGTCTAAAAACATAACAGATTTCAAAATGTCATTGTTCTAAAATTCTAGAACGTAACAGATTCTAAGTATCTTCATGGCTACTCTTGACTATCATCTAAGCACTACAAAGGAAAAAAATGGTTAGTTGTACATCAAACGAGAAATATAACTACATTTTAAAAAAGGAATATACTAATTACAGTAGCTACAAGTTCGAAAGTTGTGGCCTTCGTGCTGATTACATTAGCTACAAGTTCGTTTTCAGGATAATATATATTTTTTTTTTTCAGATTTTTGAGCCGCTGTGGTTTCTTCTCCCTTACCTTGCGCTACGATGAGGAAGGATCAATGTACTCTCTATCTGATGATTTATTCTTATGACTTGAATTGGCAACACGCAGCTATATATAGTTGATTACAATCTCATCACCTCCAACATCATCACCATCAATCACAATGCTAATATCAACTCATATCTTAGAAACTACCTTAGGCTCTAATTATATTTTTTTACTAACCAAAATAAGTATCAAAGTTCCATTACTTGGTGTGAACAGAAAAATGATAGAGCAAATTCTCTGATATTGTCAATTTCTCTCTTAATAAAATCACTCATAAGCAATAGTAATTTAAAAAAATGATCTTCAAACTATCTTAGTTTTTTTACTTCCTCGTACTCGGTCGATGTTAAAGGATTGTAGGTTTTGATACTCGAAAAAAGAAAATGATTAGTATGTAAATATATATCACAAAAACTAATAATGCAAGGAAGAGACTCTGTCGCAGAGAACCGTTATAACGATTCCCCAATCGTTATAACGATTCAATACATATCTCAAATTTTTTTAAGTTATCTGTGCGTAGAAATTAGCCAAAAGTTAACAGACTGTATCATTATGTAACGCTTCATAAATCGTTACAACGATTCAATACACTTACTGAAAATATTCTAAGTTCTTTGTGAGCAGAAATAAGCTAAAATTAACATAGTGTATCGTTATGTAACGCTTCATAAAGTGTTCAACGATTAAGGAAATATATAACGATTAACTGAATTGTTATAATGTTTCTGAAGATCAGTAGACTTGTCAGAAGGTTGGTCAAATAAGTCAAAACGTTGTAACGGTTCTGTAAACCGTTCAACGTCTCTGTAGAACGTTATAACGATTCATCCTATTCATTTTTGAATCATTATAACGTTTCAATATAATTTTGACAAGGGGTATCTTGGAAATTCAAGACTTTCATTATGAAACGTTATAACGATTGATGAATCGTTATAACGTTTCCGAGCGCAAAAGAGAAATAAAGAGACAAACCGGACACACACACACACACACACACACACATATATATATATATATATATATATATATATATATATATATATATCTCAAAGTGTGTGTGTTGTTAGATATAATATAAATTAGGAAATAAGGTTTTTTATTTATATCAAAAATTGGACATATATATATGTTGTTAGATATAACATAAATTAGAAAATAAGGTTTTTATTTATACCAAAAACTCCGAGGTTTGCTTCGCGAGTTTGAACTCTTCCCAATCCGACTCAAGTATGCCCCACTCGTCACATGCTCTAAAATTAACAAAATTAATGCATAATCAAATAAAAAATTTATTTAAGCAAATCAATTAAAGATTTAAAAAATAGTAAAAAAGTTTAAAAATATAAAATTTGGTCCTCAATAAGTTTTTTATTTGTAAATCATTTTGCGTGGTTCGGAATGATTATTTAGACTTTGACAATGAAGAAAACGATCCATAGCACGAGAGCAATACGTGCTATGCATAACACAATAGTCCAACTCTATATACATACATAGAGTGAGGCTATGGGTATGCTTCGCGAAGCACAAATCTTTCGTACTTCACATTTGCATCTCAAATTTGAAAGTTCAAACAGTCAATCCAAACCGTTGAACATAATCTTAATATTAAAATAACTTTGAGGATCAAATTATATATATATATATATATATATATATATATATTATGCGACCGTTCGGTGTCTGACGAACGACTCGCGAGGGCATGCTAGGTAAACAATACCAATGTTCGCGGGCGTTCGGTGTCTGAACTACCCGCGACATTGTTCTTGTCGTCATTCAACAGTATTGATAGATGGTCAACTACCCGTTCGGTGTCCTGAACGACCGATTGACATCGCGAACCGGCCAAATCAAACCGAGTTAACATAGGCTTCTATCGTGTATTATGAACGTTCAATGAAACTAATGGTCAAATTGACTCCTCAACTTTCGTGTGTTGGACTTTATAATGTTATTAGTTCATTAAAGCATTTCTAGGATTATGACTAACCCTAAATCAACTTGTTTTATACCTAAGTTCTGTTAATATCGTCGTATAACGCAATTTCCCCTCTCGAGTACTTATGGATCCGAAGATCAACTCAAGCAATGCATAAAATAAAGGTTGGTCAGTTGATATTAACAACCACACCGGACTTGGCCTTCGTCCGCGGGTTTACCATACAAAACAACAATCAATTCATGCAAAGATATTATTAACGTGCAACAAGTTGAACATAATACAACAATAAAAACGTAGCATAATCATCAATCCATTCACAACAATCTACCCTAATCCCTAAGAACAAGTAAACTACTCAGTCATGACAAAAGAACACAAAGAAAAGTAAAGAAAATAAGAGATCATGTTGATAAAACTGAAGATCTCAAGATTAGCGAGGTGCTGTCTTCGTGGTTGAATTTCTCTCGAAATCCGTGCCCTCCAAGGTTGGTAGCTGCCTCCAATGTCTTCCCTTGAAACCCTACAAGATCCTCTCCTCGAATCCCTGTAGAAACTCTCCTTTTATAAGCCCCAAAACGCGTCTCCAAAACAGATCTTCACCAGATTTCCTTCCAAAACTGGGCAGTGCCTTCAACTACTCGTTGACGGTGGTGAACGACTCGTTGGGTCTTGTTACGCCACGTAAAATCGAGATGCGCCATTTACATTGATGTATGCCAATACCTCGAGTGTACGGTGGTGCAAATCCAATGTGGACGACCGTTGGCAATGGTGAGCGACTCGCATACATCAATGTTCCAATGTAGAACTACTCGCCGCCTCTCGCAAACACCGCTTGCGAAGCGATCGCAGGACAATGGTGGACGACTGTTGACCTCTGCTCGGGGCCTCTACATGACATCCCGCCTTCCGAAGCACTTTTTCGGTTGTCGGTTTTACTTGGCCAATCGTACAAACCAAGGGACGATTGTTTGGGGAACACCCAGACAATCCCGCAACCACGTTCATCCGTTGTTTTTCCGGTCGATGAACTCAACCCGAGTTACGACATTTCGGCACTTCGCAACTAGCCATATGTGGAATCTTCCTAACTCTCAATGATTGGAAGTGAAAACTGGATGTGTACGTGTTTTTGTGGACTCTCACAAGTCACTCCGCTAGGCACTTTGTGTGCTTTGGTAGACTCACTTTTCTCTCAATATCACTCTCAACTGGTGTTTAGTGTGTGTATGGTAAGACTTTCACCATTCTCGTTGTTTTGACGCAAGCGCCAGGCACAACGAGTAGTCCTTTGTTCGACCCCTCCAAGATCACACGAGGTGAACTCATCTTTGGGCGTGCGGTGCTTTTTCTTGGATATAACACCAAACACCAAAGGATTTAGCAAAAAGCGGTTCCCTTGTGACCCAATGGAACTGTGAGGGACGGGCGCCAAACCCCATCCATTCTAATTATTCTCGGTCGGAATGGACAACACCGGGGGCGCGTCTTTCGACACACGCGCTATGCCTTTCACAGTGGAACTCGGATGTTTCATTTAAAGTGGGTGAAGTGTGTATTAGTGCACATATATGTGGAATCTCACATCTCTCCAATAATTTGTGCCTTTGGCATTTTGGTAGATCTCACATTTCACTCATTATTCCATTCAATTGGTGCGTGTTGGTAAGTTTCACCATGGTGAGTTTCCCCATTTAGATAAGATATATATATATATATAAATTATTTGATGGTTATAAAATTTATTGATCTAATAATTTTTGCACAATCTAAAATTAATGATATTTGTACCCATAAAAAAATAGCAAAAAAAATTAAAAAATATATAAATTTGATCTCAAAAGATATTTCAATAAAAAAATCATGTTTAACGTTTTGAATCGGTCATTTAAACTATTAAATTCAAGATACGAACGTAAAACACCAAAATTTTGTTGATCATGAAACATCATTACCTCATATATGTTGAATAAAAAGAGAACAATAAACATGAGGCCACCTCAATATCCCTCCCTTAGAACACACGTGGCCTTTGTTTAACTGCCTGACATCATCCTCTATAAGATAACATCTCTACTCAACTCGCAAGAGAGAAGAATGGAAAAAAAAAATCAGAACTGAGATGGAAAGAAATAAAAGGAGAGCGAGAGATTAAAAGAAGAAGAATAAACGACGTACAGCAACAGCAAAATGGGGTTATATATGGTTGCACGCGCGACGGATTTGTAATCCGATGCAAGTTGGTTTAACAAAGCCATATAGAATGAGCAGTTTTTATTATAAATAATAATTATTAAATTAATATTATTAAATATAAGAGTGATAACGGTGAAGTGCAAAAATACGAATCGTAACGCCACTTTGCCGTTGGCGCGGGTGAAACGCGCGCGCACGCGTGGCGCGTTTCCTCTTTGAAGGAAACGCGCCACGCGCGTGCGCGTTTCACCCGTATATATTTTACCGCGCAACACACTGCGCGTTGTTGACAGGAGAGAGAAAGAGAGAAACGAAAAGAGAGAGGAAGAGAGAAAGAGAGGAAGAGAGAGGAAGAGAGAGGAAGAGAGGAAGAGAGAGGAAGAGAGAGGAAGAGAGAAAGAGAGGAAGAGAGAGGAAGAGAGAGGAAGAGAGAAAGAGAGGAAGAGAGAGGAAGAGAGAGGAAGAGAACCGGAGGAAAAAAACGCACGCTAGCATTTCTGTGGATTTTGCAATTAAAGGTAATTTTTTATAAATATTATTTAATTGTATAGATTATTTAAAATTTAATTTAATTGTGTAGATTAATTGTAATTTAATTTAATTATGTAGATTAATTATAATTTAATTTAATTTAATTGTGTAGATTAATTATAATTTAATCTAATTATGTAGATTAATTATAATTTAAACGTGAAATTATGTAGATTAATTATAATTTAATTTAATTTAATTGTGTAGATTAATTATAATTTAATTTAATTATATAGATTAATTATAATTTAATTTAATTGTGTAGATTAATTGTAATTTAATTTAATTGTGTAGATTAATTATAACTTAATTTAATTATGTAGATTAATTATAATTTAATTTAATTATGTAGATTAATTATAATTTAATTTAATTTAATTGTGTAGATTAATTATAATTTAATTTAATTGTGTAGATTAATTATAATTTAATTTAATTGTGTAGATTAATTATAACTTAATTTAATTATGTAGATTAATTATAATTTAATTTAATTTAATTGTGTAGATTAATTGTAATTTAATTTAATTATGTAGATTAATTAGAATTTAATTTAATTATGTAGATTAATTATAATTTAATTTAATTATGTAGATTAATTGTAATTTAATTTAATTGTGTAGATTAATTATAATTAATTTAATTATGTAGATTAATTATAATTTAATTTAATTATGTAGATTAATTATAATTTAATTTAATTTAATTGTGTAGATTAATTATAATTTAATTTAATTGTGTAGATTAATTATAATTTAATTTAATTATGTAGATTAATTATAATTTAATTTAATTAATTGTGTAGATTAATTATAATTTAATTTAATTATGTAGATTAATTAGAATTTAATTTAATTATGTAGATTAATTATAATTTAATTTAATTGTGTAGATTAATTATAATTTAATTTAATTGTGTAGATTAATTATAACTTAATTTAATTATGTAGATTAATTATAATTTAATTTAATTGTGTAGATTAATTATAATTTAATTTAATTTAATTGTGTAGATTAATTATAATTTAATTTAATTGTGTAGATTAATTATAATTTAATTTAATTGTGTAGATTAATTATAACTTAATTTAATTATGTAGATTAATTATAATTTAATTTAATTGTGTAGATTAATTGTAATTTAATTTAATTATGTAGATTAATTATAATTTAATTTAATTGTGTAGATTAATTATAATTTAATTTAATTGTGTAGATTAATTATAATTTAATTTAATTGTGTAGATTAATTGTAGAATTTATTGTAGAATTTATTGTAGAATTTATTGTTTATTTAATTATATGATAGATAGATTAAAAATGAAGTACAATAATTATAAATTAATTATGAAATGAATTTTTTTACTAGATAATGGCAGGCGAGCAACGAGATGAGAATATCATAATTTATCTCCCTGAAGACAAACATCGGACACATTATAGTCGTGCATGTGTACATTATATTCTTAAAAATAATAATAAAATACATATATACGAGAAGCTAATTATGAAATGAAAATTACAGAGAGATAACAATATCATTCGTTTCCGCACTCACCGTCCCACGATACCATACATCTCGCACATTCAGAGTAGGTTGCGAGTTATGGGATTTCTTCATCTCGCCAGTTGCGTGAGATTTATGTCCAAGAAGCGGAAGCCCGTAACTTAAAGATTGATACGGGTTTATTGAGCGCGTTGATAGAGTTTTGGAGGCCAGAAACTCATACATTTCACTTCACTTTTGGCGAGATGACCGTGACTCTAGAGGTAAATAATAAAATATTATTAATTTAACTACAAAATTAAAAGGATGGAATAGTAATATAATTTTTTTTAGGACGTCGCATGTCTGTGGGGTTTATCCACCATTGGTGAGCCGGTGATTGGATATACTGATGGAGATTTTTCAGCATACATCCGTCAGTTATTTGGGCAGGATGATATATCAGCATTCTGCAAAGATGGGAGGTAATTTAGTAAACTGTACAAAAATTTTAATTTTTTTCGTTCACAAACTGTGATTAAGCTAAATATAAAATTTTACAGGCGTTCTATTTCCCTACGAGAGTTACGGTCCCACTTTGATCACGCTCCAGAGGCAGACGATCAGCAGGGTCTTAATCAATATGCGATCGGTTTTGCTTTGGAGTTGGCGGGGTGTATCATGTTCCCCGACAACAACGTGGAGACTCGATCGGCGTTTCTTCGCCGATTTTGACGGTAAGTATTTTAAGGATTTTAAAATAATTTATGTTTCATAATTAAATATTTTTATTACTAATATTTAATTTACATGAAGATTTACAATTCGGTAGGAGAAGAAATTGGGCGCCGCTATGCGTACTTGGTTATTTATATCGGCGTCTTGATGTGGCATGCCAAGGACCGACGAGGAGTATTGGTGGTCCGTGGCTTTTGTTGTTGTTGTGGAGTTGGACGCGTTTGCCCCATTTCGTCCATTACCCGCCTCAAATGCATTCATTTTCAGTGACTGGGGTACACCGGACCGTGATAGTTGTGCGCCTTTTGGCAGGTAATAATTTAATTTAAAAATAATCAATCAATCGATGAAAATATATGTGTAATCACTAATTATAATTTGAACTGATAATAGGAAATGGACGCTTGATAAGAACAGATACCTCAATCCGTCACACGTCGGTGTGAAGTACGTGAGGGATCAGTTGATTATGCCGCACACACGCATATCAATTGGAGGCCGTACGAGTCTGTTCGTCACTTATTGCCGACATGCGTAGACGACTCTATGGACTCGTATACATGTCGGCTTCCACTTATTTACTTTCCGATAGTAGAGTGGTACTATCCGGATCGGGTGAGCGACAATTCGGCTTACTTCAGCGATGCGCCTCCACTTCCCGAGGTATTCTACCATTTATAATTTTTATATGTATTATTTCTTATACTAATTATTTGCACAATTATACTAACTAATTTTACAGGCATTTCTGGAGGAGCATCAGAAATTATCTGCGCTTGGATTCAAGAAAAAAAATATGAACTGGAGACAATATCATCAGGCGTATGTAGACATATGGAATGAGCTTCCTCCACGAGACCCGGATGAAGAAGAGTGGGATGCGGAGGACTATAGGAGGTATCGACGGTGGTATGATTTATATGGAGCCGCTAGCGCTCCACTTGATCCGAGTGATGTCGTACCTCCTGCACCTTCAGCAGCGGAGATCCCTGACATTGGCTACATTCCTCACGTACCTCACGAACGCAACATACGGTATATTAAAATTTATAAAATTTATATATCTATATGCACTATTCGGTAATAAGTAATATGTGTTATGTAATATGTGTTATGTAATCATTGTATAACAGTTGCTAGAGTTACAAAGAGTGCGCCGAAGGCGGTCCGATGGGCGGTCACTGGGGATGGAGACGGTTTGGCAAGATTTCGCTCGCCGATTGCAAGGGGCATTTTGAGGATGCGGGCATGCCTCATAAGATGGACGAGCTTCTTACTGCGGCGGGATTACCCACAGATATTGATGCTATTCCGGATTCGACGAGTGATACTGAGAGTGCACCGACTCCATCCACTACTCATCCGCCGCATTTTCCTTATGAGACTGCTGACTTCACGTCTCTCCTCGACAACGTAAGTACTGTATACCTTGATTTCAATGATTTGAATTGTATTAATAGCATAATTTAAATAATTTAAACTGTATTAACAGATGGCTGAGAACTACGATTGGAACGAAGTTATGGCTAGGTTGTCTGTTGAGTTTCCTGATCCATCGGTTGCACAGTTCTCGGATCCATTCGGCACTCAGCATTTCTCACAGACCCAGCAGATGCCGATGGATCATGTACCGCAATGGGATCCGCAGTACGGCCAACATTATGATCCACCCGATGGTTATCCTTCGGGCACTGAGAGTCATCGCATATCCAGGGATGATGCTTTGCAGAGCCATACGGACACGAGATTTCACTCCACTTGCTCATGGTCGGGAGCAGCGTGACGTACATCCGCCTCCTCGATATACACCTAGCGTGGTTAGTTGTTTATTCTACAACTTAGTAAATATTAAATGTTTACAAAAAATAAGCAGCTCACTGATATACCGTCTTTATTTTTACAGACACGTCCGAGAGCACGTCGATATGTTAGGCGTCGTCAGGAGTAGTTTATATGTTATTTTTTTATATGTTGTTTTTTTATTATGGATATTGTTTTTTTTATTATTATGGATATTGTTTTATTATGGATATTTTTTTATATGTTGTTTTTTTATTATGGATATTGTTTTCTACTTAAATACAACATATTTTCTGCTTAAATACAACATATTTTCTGCTTAAATAGAACATAACCTTGCTTAAATACAACACACATATAGTACAAAAAAAACATACATCATTTTTTTTTCCTCCGTGTGAAAAAATTTAAGATTCTACCTCCAAAATTATTTCCTCTAGCACCCCTAGTTGAAGCATTGACAGCTTGTCTTTCTTGATCATGACCAGTTGAGAATCTCGTTGATTGCAAGGCATCTCGAGAAGTTTGAGTTATTCTGTTGTTATCTCTTGGATCATAACTAGTTGAGTGTCTCGCTGATTGTAAGGCATCTCGCCCAGTTTGAGTTATTCTGTTGTTATCTCTTGGATCATAACTAGTTGAGTGTCTCGCTGATTGCAAAGTATTTCGAGAAGTTTGGGTTCTTCTGTTTGTTGTGGGACTTGAAGCCCTACTCCTATGCCGTCCTGATTGTAATGTATCCATTGGAAGTGGGTCACGACTCATTTCATCTCTTCGATATGACCCACCTTCAGAAGACTGTATATTTCTCGTTCTACCTCGACTCCGTATCCTGCCCTCCATCTCATCCATTACCATTCGACGTCTAACCTTCGCACGCCGACCAATTTTTATCAGTTCTTTATCTTGGTATTATAGTTTCTCCAAGATATGGCGGCCAAACTTGTTGATCACCGTAACAATGAAATTGTCCGGACCAAGTATTCGATAGGTGAGTGTATTGTATCGCTCATCTATGAAACCGTACACATCAAAGTTTCTATGTTGGCATACAAAATTACGTGAGAGCGGGTATCCCGATCGGTTGAGGTTTTTGACAATCACACGTGCAAAAGTGCGGTTCCGACAATTGTGGGTCATCTCGAGTGCGTCGTTCACTCGAAATTGTAATGATGTACTTGAACGGTCCATACCCTCCACTCTCGATCCTCTCACCAAGCACATGAACCTCATATTCTCCTCGAGCGCTTCCGAGTGGAATTACGTTCATACGAGCCGTAATTATTGAAACAAATACAAAAGATATCACGATATGTTAAAAATTTTGTAAAATATAGTAAAATAATATCAACACGAACCCGCTTTGTCGTCACGTTTTGCCAAGATGTCATCAATTTTTTTTGGCCATTGCTTGCATGCTCTATGCAGGTTCATTGCTTCCATTTCCCTCTTATCGAACCATTTAGCACATTTATACCATGTTCCCTCCACAATTGCTGCAACCGGTAAAGTTCGTTCAACTCTGAAGACGCTATTCAGAGCTTCAGAACCATTGCTGGTCATTATACCCCATCGATGTCCTCCATCATACGTTTGTGCCCACGAAGCAAAATTAGGAGGTTCTTTATCATCATTTTCTAATCTTCTCGCCGACTTTTTTTAAAAAATCATAAGCTTTTCTATTTGATTTCCTCAAAATTCGCCATCTTTCTACGAAACGACGCGGTTTCTTTTTGTTCGCTAGTCTTCTTCGGAAATCATCTCTGAGATTATCTTCTTTCTTTCCAGTTTTTCCGGCTTCCTTATATAAAATTCTCTGCGACGTGTTGCATGCAATACCGTGTACCGCCTCTCCATGTTGTACGGACCATCCCAAATGCGGTCGCTCAAAAACTCCCTTTATTCCCCTATGACGGTCGGATATAACACATATTTTCATATTACATTGGATCACTTCATTACGGACCCATCGCATGAACCAACCCCAATTGTCCACATTTTCTCGCATCCACGATTCCAAATGCTAGAGGAATGATTTTATTCTCTCGCATCGTATCCACACGCCATCAATAATCTACCCTTATAACGACCCGATAAGAATCCAAATCAATAGTTATAACGGGTCTTAAATGTTTAAACGCTCGCAATGCACGGTCCATAAGCCCAAACTATGGATTTAAACATTTTTACATTATTATCCGAAGTATCACACGTCAATAATTTAAATTTTGTACCCGAGTAGTCCGAGCAATCGCCTCCAATATCTCGTGGAAGCAATGTATATGATCCTTCCCAAGTGCCAAATAATTGTTCAATTGCTCTTTCTCGGCCACGCCAAAGTTTACCGTATGTCGGTGCCACACCGGATATTTTGTTTCTATAATCATACCGATTTGTTGAACTCGTTAGAGAGAGATCCTTCTTTAAATGTTGTCGAACACATCCCGCAATCAAATTAGATGTGAGTTGTAAGTGTTTGCGGTCTCCCGGTGGTCTTCTACAACATGTGGGGGTTTTTATTTGTGATGATCCTCCATGTGGTCGAGCCCTCTTCGGTCTAGCGTATAATCTCCAAGGACAACTATCTTCTTTGCATTTCATAATAAGTCGTGTTTTACAACTTTCTTGTACCCAACATTGAACGTTTTTCCTAACACTCCAATCACAAATTACCCACTTTAAAGCCGATTTAGAAACAAATATTCTATTTTCAGCTAACTCATCATCGAGTCCTAAAAGATATTCATTCGCGCCTAAACGGTCAAACATCTCAAAATTATTTAACGCTTCTACGGGATGGTGTCTCTCGGTTCGTCCGTAACTAACAATGTGGTATCGCATCTCTCGAATTTCCTCATCTTCGATTCATCGATCGAAAAATCCGAGTGGTCGTGTAATCCTCTCCTGTTTTTTCTTCATTTGAATAATACGGACCGCCATCATCTTGCTCATCCTGATCATCACTTAATTCCATTATCGTTGGATCAACACTACTTCATCATCAATATTATCACTAAATTACAAATTGGACGTAGTACTACTACTACCGCCAAAAAAATTATATAGTGGCACCGTGGTTTGGTTGTTGATAAATTATATTGTTACTTGTAAATAGTTGGATACTGGATATAAATTGGTTTGATCGTAGGTAGGATAGGAATTGGTTTGATCGTAGGTTTGATAGGAATTGGTTTGATCGAGGTTGGATAGGAATTGGTTTGATCGTAGGTTTGATAGGAATTGGTTTGATCGAGGGTTGGATAGGAATTGGTTTGATCGTAGGTTTGATAGGAATTGGTTTGATCGAGGGTTGGATAGGAATTGGTTTGATCGTAGGTTTGATAGGAATTGGTTTGATCGAGGGTTGGAGGAATTGGTTTGATCGGATAGGAATTGGTTTGATCGAGGGTTGGATAGGAATTGGTTTGATCGTAGGTTTGATATGAATTGATTTGATCGAGGGTTGGATAGGAATTGGTTTCATTCTGGTTTGGAAATATTCCCGTCAAAAATTTACTCCGCTTTCGGTTGTTCTCAATAATTTTCTTCATCGGGATTATAATTTAAATCTGGTAGCATTTTGAAGAAAAATGGATGTTTGTTGTAATTGGATGTTGGTTGTTTTTTTGGTTGTGATAAATGAACCGACGGGGCGGTATTTATAGCAAAGATACGCGCCAATCGCACCGGCGTGGTCGAGGAAACGCGCGCATGCGCCGCTGGCGCGTTTGGTGAAAAGACGCCACTCGCCAAAGTGCGCGTTTGTGAAAGACGCCACCGCGATGGCGCGTTTAAACGCGCCACTGGCAGTGGCGCGTTTCGGTTCGTATTTTTGTAAATGAAATGTTCTCACTCTTATTATTAATATTATTATTTTATTAATTATTATTTATAATAAAAACTGTAGAATGAGTGATTACAAGAAAAGAGTAGAAAACAATGAAGCAGTCTAAGGTCAAGGTAATCATGTTTTAATTAACTAATGATAATTATATTTGGAAACAAGAAACCAATATAGCTCGTTCTAGAGTGAATTTCTAAGTTCATTAAGCTTTAGCAATTGATACTTATAATATTCGATCATAGAAACTGAATTTATTTTGTGGTTGTCCACTCAAAATGGTTACCACTTACTAGTATTCATTCATTGGTGCAACAAATTAATGATCTACTATTTATTGGACATAACGGATCATTTGCTATCTGAAAATGCGTTATTATTTTGATTGATTAATAAAATTAAGGCTATAAGTTGGGTTTCTTCTGACAATATAGTTCTCAAATAAATAATTAATAATATAAAATTTTAAATATATTTAATAGAAATTTTATATTAAAGAAAATTTATATATAATATTTTTAAATGCTAAATAATAATAATAATAATTATTATAATAATAATAAATAATATAATTAAATATATAACAATCTATAAGTGATCATATAAAAAAATTAGATCATCTTAAGAGTTAAGTTTTATCTTAAATATATTACACATATTATTTTAAATGAGGATTAGTGAAACTATTTTATATAAACCTTTGAAATCAAGAGAATGAAAAGATTTAAATAAAATCAATGATGGAGAAAATTGATGATATGGCATGCTTGAAAAACTTGAAAGCTTAGCCCTTTTTATATGTTAAAAATTATAATCTACTTATTTTATGTAATTGTTAAAATAGTGGTAGGAGAAATTAAATAATAAAATGAGTGTTAGTTTGAATTGATCCAATGAGTGCATGCGTAATTTACAAAATTATCCTCGGGACAGTTACTCTCCCTGAAAATTTACGATATATTGTAGTACGGACAGCTTTCAGATAGTTCATAGGAGAGTGTTTTCAATGGACAAGTAATTTACAAAATAAAAGTACTTGGGATGTCTTCTTGTCAAGTGATCCCACCCTGTGTATATATATACTAGTTATGTACCCCGCATTGCAGCGGCTATTTCTAATATATAAAAATATTAATTCACAAATATACCTGAGAAATTGAATAAAATGTTTGCTGCTGATATACAATCAGATAACAATTTAATTACTAATTAATATAAAAAAGAATGAATATGATCAAATATATCTTATACAAAACTGGTAAATTCACAACAAAATTCAAGAAAATAAGTGACCAGACCAGAAATTTATTATCTTTGACGATTCACACGGCTACAAAGTCATCAGTAGACATGAAGATTTTCATTATAAAAATAAATAATGTATAAAAATTAATTTCGAGCTTGATAAGTAGTGTGTCTTGTATGAATGTTTTTCATTAGTTTGTTTTATTCTAATAGTATACTTGCATAAGTATGAGATTCTTTCCTATTATGTGAAGGATTTTATAGAGACAACAAAAATATTAAAATCAACAATTATGCAAGGAGAGAATCATCAAAAAAATAATTACAGATTCAATTTTTCTCACTTTCTTCTACAAAATATCACAATATAAGAATAATCATAATAGTAGTAAATTTAAAATTAATATTATTCCTAAAAGAAATGATTGTTCAAAAGTCGCTAAATATGATGCTGCACTAAATGGGAGACATTAATTGCATTGCATTTTAAACTGGCCGATTCACTTTTTTTCTCTTTTTAGAAAAGCGCATAGGCACAATTTCATTACAAACCAAAAAAAAAAATAACTGAGTGAAAATATGTTTAAAAAAATCATAAAATAATGCAATGTGATATTTGAATCATTATAATTCAAATATATGAATTAGCAATTCTATTAAATGTAGAAAATACATTTCAGAAAAACTTGTTGCTTGTACAGAATGCCTGATCGGATTATCTCAAACTCTTCTTTGCTCCAAAAAAAAATCTATGATGAAAAGCAATGTAAAGAACAATGATAAAAGCTTCATCTCTTAACCTAAAGATCTGATCAGCGATAAAAGAAGAGTTTTTGAGGTCAGTAGTGCTCAATTTAAGGTCTGATTAATTTTCTTTTATATTGTACTGACAAAAGAAGAATTCATGAATGTTATATACTTGGTTCCTCATAATTAAAAATTTACTAAAATTGCTTATGCATTTTTTTTTATTAAAGGAGTAATTTGAGTTGTACCTTGAAAGACAATGAGAAGTGGTAGCGTTGGCACTGCTCCTCGATCGTGAGGTTAGTGACAACGCTTGCATTTTTTGCTGCTTCAGACAAACGAAATTTATTTTTCATTATGAAATCTAAACTCATAATGTAGGATTAGAACTTATAAATTAACAGTTACAAGTGCAAATAGATATAAATTTGAGAAAGCTAATAGGAACTATCGGATATGATAAAACAAATTTACACCATTTGATTAAGGATTATTTGGTCAATTAAAAAAAATTATTATGATAAAAAATAACTCATCCAATTCTTATGTGCTTTATATGCTGGTATAGATATAAGAGTTGGAAATACTAATTTGAGCCTGTAATAATGGATCTTGTTTGAGCCTATAATAATGGGCCTTAAACAAGACAAGTTTTCATCTTCTCGAAGTTAAAATTCATTTACCTTTGCACAGTCAGTTCAATTAATGCACGCAGGCTTCATGAATAATGATTTTAATGAAACTCAATGTATATTAATCATTTGGTTTGTATCAAAATTATTATACCATGATATTAATTTTTTTCCTAAGCTATAATTTTCAAAGCGAAATCAATTTTGGGAAGAAATTTAGACTCAATAATATTAATTATTTTGAATAATTGAATGCAATGTATTATTTTATTTCATTTTCATTTTTTTAGCATCCTTGTCATAACACCTAAAGAGGTGGACAAAAAATAATTTTATAAAGTATTTCTCTTGAAAAGAAACTAGATGGATTGAATTATCTATTTGTTATTTTTATAATACTTAAAAAGATCAAAGTTCAGTTCTTATTCAGTATCAACGAATATAAGAAATTGCTAAATTGACAAACCAAACATTTCACAAGAAAATGAATTTCATTAGTATAGACCCACATTTCAAATTCTGAGCCTGTATGCAGCCTTTCATGATTTAATGACCTCCCACCCTTGTCATTGTCAGCCCTAATAAAACAAATCCACACATCCAGCTCGCTTCCTTTCGTCTCTTTTCTGAATTAGTGAATATCGCCAAAAAAAAAAAGTCTAGACATGAAAACAAAATTCACCGAAAGTATGAACGAATAGAAAAATATCGAACAAACATTAAAGAAAGCACTGCTCTGTCCTCCTCCTACGACTACAAGAACAATATCCGGCCATCTTGATCTGATACTGGTATCCAGCTCCCAACAACAGCCAGTCGAGCAGCAAGTCCAGCTTGCATTCCTGATCTGACTGTCACTGGTGGTTGAATGGTTGATTTGATGTAAATGCACGAATAACTACCCAACAACAAATTAACAATCCGAACCATTTATCGGCCCATTTATTTGTATGCTGATACTTTCATGGGCTAGTGTGCCTCTCATTAACTCAAGCCCCCATCACTCGTCAGACTTCAAAGAAAATTAAGACCGAATATTGTGCCAGTGCCATACATCAGACATGCATGATATATATTTGGTTATTTACACCTCTCCAGAGTCCATTCCAGTAAACTGTATTAAATAAATACCAAACGGAATATATATATATATAACATGTACGGTACAGTGATATCATGATACAACAACACACACAACTGGAAATGGCAGGCAAAGCCCATACACACATAATTCAATTTCAAGCACACGATCACATGCCTAATTTAATCATCTCCCATTTATATATATATGCAGTTTTATCAATAATCTTAAAAGTACTTATTAATTAGATAAGCTAGCTAACTAGGCCTCTTTGAGTGACTCGACCAGCGTCTTGCCTCTTGGGCCATTTCTCCTGATGAGCATTCTGTACTCACTGAAAGTCATTGGTTGATAAAGAGGCGGCGACTTCGGTGACACCAACGCCGGCAGGGGACCCAATGGCACATCACTTCTAGGGTTGTAAAACAGTGCAAGGGATAACCGATCGTGCTCGGCATTAACCACCACCCTATGCTCCACACTTTTAAATATGCCATTGCTGAGAACCTAAATATATGCATGGTGAATTAATATATCATATCATTGATACTACTGAATACGTTAGAGCTGTGAGGATAAATATATAAAATATATAGACTAATAAACATATATAATTTCCAGAAAGAAACACGTGCAGTTGAGTTTCTTCTCTGCCTATGTTCAATGTCTATTTCTTGTGTTTAATCTCAAGCTTCGGAAGAAAAATAAAAATATATCCTATGCCTATATGTAGGTGTTTTGTTAGCACGTTGTAGAAGACCAGTAGGTTCCGTGGTGATAGATATTATTATCTTGCGCAGTTAATGTATCTAGAAGCTCCTGCATACATCCCAACTCAATTATTTTGCATTTACAGGATTCTTTTCCGAAATTTTCTTTGTAAAATAAATATGTCCTAAAGAATTATTTTTCTGAAAATTAGATAATTATTTGCAACGTAAGTTCTATGCTCAACAAAGAAACAGAAATGTATATTATTTTATGAATTGGACCTATACCACAAAAAAATCACGCACATTTCATTTTTTAAGCAAGAAGAGACGATTATATCAGATGAAAGAGAAAAGACGAAAAATAAATATGATAAGATCGTCGAATATTTTAAAAAGAGAACGAATGATGAATATTTTAAAAAGAGAAATATGAATGAAGGCAAACGAGTGGTAGCTCAGTTAGTTAGTTTAGTAAAATATATTAGAACTATTCTAAATATTTGTACGTTAGTTAGTAAAATATATTAGAGCTGTTCTAAATATTTGTACGTGGCTTTACCGTCTATGTAAAAATTTCAAAAAAAAAAAAAAAAACATGGATGAATGTTGTGGCACGTGGTATAACTACAAAAATAGAAAGGTGGCCCATGTCACATGTGGTGAATATGCTGCCCACTTTGAAAGGCAGGGAATCGTCCTCCAAAAAAGTACAAGATAAAAGCACGTGGTATTAATTCAGGTGAGGAGTTCCAAAACTTATAGTTTGTACTTTGTACCCATCCTTGGATTGTCAAAAAAGCGAATCCATAATTCTCTCCCGTCGTTATGCAAGCAAGGATTTCTATTCTTTTTTCTTTCTTTTGTTTTGTTTTTTTTTTCCTTTTTTGAGGAAATTTAAGGACTCCCATTAATTTTATTGCAAGCGCATTTTTACATCACTACAAATTTGAACTTTGAAAAGAGCAACTACTTGAATTAATGTTGATTGCTCTAATTTTGGTTTGTATATATTATATATTAATAGTAACAATTAAATTTAATTATGTTTTTTGAATTTTGTAAATTTTACACATAATTAAATGAAGCGATGAATTCCAAATCGTTCAAAAATTCAAATCAGTAGTATGTACCTGTCATAAGTTCATAACTGATCATATCATACACAATTCATCGTTCGATTTGCATCAAGACAATAATTTACCAAAACAAAATATTTTGTGCGGCTGCGGATGACCAGGTAATATGTCGCTGGGATGAGTTGTTGGGGATAATCATATTATTTCTAAAATTAAATAGAAGCTGTAGGATTTTGATAATTATCAAATTGTAATAGCTTATCGGGTTCAAATTCATTAACTAATAGGGTAGTAAATAAAAAAAAATAATTTAATATATATTCTTACCTAATTAAAAATTTATTAAAATAATAACATTTTATATATTAAAAATAACAACAAAATAAAGCTCAAAGTAATAGATAATCAAGTTGATGAAGAAAGTTTTCGTCTACAAAACTTTATATTTTGATAATTTTACATAATTATTTCATTATACATGATATTAAATATTTTTTCTCAATAAAATTAATCAGACAATTCAGTATACGGGGGGCAAAAAAATTTTTTCTAAAAAGACAAATTAACGAAAGCATTATCGAAAAGTACTGTTTTTCAAAATCTAATTAAATTAGCAGTTAATTAAGTTACGTGCGCTAGTTTGATTTGAGGTTGTCAATAGTGCACCTTTGCATGGATATTGGAAGACAGGAAGGTCGGAGATTGGGAAAATAACATGACACCACCAATTAATGAGTAGGGTCCGCCAATCAAATTGGTACCTAAATACCTACCATATCATATAGCACACATGTACATGCTTACCTAGTTACTTCCTACTCGGTTCCAATTATGGAAAAACAAGACCGACATGACCTGTCTGAACAGTAGCGGATCTTGACTTGAAGTTAAAGGGGCTATTTAAATCTGACTAGTTGTATTAAGTGGTTAGGGACTAATTTTGTTTAAACCTATCTGAAGATTGCAATATATGTGCACATCTTATCCTTCGTACTTATTATGTTCATGTTTTGTTTTCCGTGTTTTTCTTTTCCTTTTTCTTGTGTTCAAAAAATTTATATATATTCTTAATATATAAAAAAATAAACTTTCAAATTTTTTAAACATGTCACATAATTGTTTTTTCAACCATTAATTTTATTTAAACCTTTTCATCTTTTTTTAATTCAAAGATTTATATAAAATAGTTTCTTTTTTCTCATCTAAAATAATATTTAAGGCGAAATTTAATTTTAAAATGATCTAACTTTTTTATATATGATTATTTATAAATTATTATGTATCTAATTATATTATTTATTATTATAATAATTAATATTATAATTATCATTGTTACTTAGTATTTAAAATTTTGTCTGTAAAATATTATTAAATATATTTAAAATTTATATTATTAATTATTTATTTGAGGATTATATTGTGGACGAAACCCGTAACTCGGTTCTAGTCGTAAGAATTATCATATATATTCCCAGATGATCGAACAAACTGGATCGATCCTCACAGTACGCGGTGCCAGGACAAAAAAACCAAAAGAGCAAATAGAATTACATGAGAGAAAATATACGAAACACACGCACATACACAAACACAGATATATATATATGTATGGATGCCATGTTAAGTGATCAGAAATGAAAATATATATACACCGACCTGAATCTGATCGCCTATGTTTATGATGAAGGCGTTTGCAGCAGGCTTCACAGTTACCCATTTTCCATATTTGTTAACCTCAAGACCAGCAACATCTTCATCTGCCAACAGCACCGTGAGGCCACCGGGATCGGAGTGGGCTGAGAGACCGAGTGTCAGATCAGGCTGAGGGCATTTTGGGTAGTAATTCACCCTCAGGCATACGTCTACCTCGTCTTCGCTGCCGAACTCCGCCTGTAGTTGCTTAGTGTCCAACCCTAATGCCGTTGAGAGCGCTGTCATCAATGTTTTGCACAGTTTCACCAATTCGCTGGAGTACTCTTGTGTCGTCTCCCTGAGCAATGAGCAATTAATATATATATAATTTTTGTTATATGTATATAAATCTAGGTAAAACAATATATTAATATATATGGCATATTTGTTCCATGTTAGAAATTTATCACTTGTCTACGGTTCATAGTCAACGTACGGTCCAATTGGATAATTTAGATATATGTAACAATTAACTCATGAGCGTATTATATACATACACCAAATTTGAGCTTCTTGTTAATAGTCTCTAATACATGCACGAGACAGGTTCATATATCTAACTTGTATAGGCAAATTAAATTAAGAAACGTTCATATATACCTGCACGAGACAGGTTCTTCCGGCCACTTGTCATCACAAATCGTGGAATGTGTGGGGAGAAGGCTAAGGAAGAAGTAATCGCCCCAATCAAGAATTGCACTTTTCTCGACACCGACCCGACTGCCATAGCCGTCATAGTTTAAAGGCGAGTTCGCATACACTTGCTTCTTCTCCATTGATAGGCCAAAGAACCCTCTCCAAACATCTTTAACTTTCTTGATTATGTCAGTGCTCACTCCATGGTTTACAACTTGGAAAAAGCCCCATTCACGGCACGCGGTGGAGATGGCTTTGATGGTAGCCTGGTATGTGCCCGAATGGCTGCTCGAAAGCCCTGCTAGATCGATTACTGGGATTCGAGCTAGAATCTCACGATCTTTGCCATTTTCGGCTTGCTTTGTGTCAAGTGGTCGTTCATTTGGTGGTTTTATATAACGATCAGGTATTTTCTCGATACATGTCTCTGATATGGTTTGGACAGGTATGACTGGTTCAGGCCATTGTGGCATGCTGGCCATGGCTCAAGCGTGGCTAGTGATCAACACTAAAAAAACTTATCTGAAGAAAGATGGTCTATTCAAGCCATGTATGGCACAAAAATATCCATGATCATCAGTACATATTTATAACGTAGGGATCGGTTCATTTTTTTTTATCAGGATTGGTGTGTGTGTGTCTGTTTTGTTTGAAAAGGGTTAAAGTTTACTTTTGGTGCATTTTCTCTATTATTATATTAATTTATTATTAACATTAGATATATGGAATAGGATATCTCTGCGCATACCAACTTTTTTTGTATATATGTTCACGTGACATATATCTTTTTTTTTTTTTGAAGAAAACATATATCTTAAAAAAAGAGTTCGAAATATTTAGTGCTAAATAATTAGAAGCATGATATTATAGAAGAGCAACAGCAAGTTTTCCATCATTATATAGTACAAGCATTTAATTTTGAATCGATTTGAATTTTTATTAGTTATCCATGAATAAAGAACTATTTAAATTCACCTTTTAGAAATTTAGATTCTATTTGAAAAAAGTAAACAATTGTTTCATGTTGATATATATTTGATAAATCATAAATGTGCAGTTTAAGTGATCGATGATGGAGATAATACAATTACAACAAACAACAACCACGACAATATATATTTGATAAACTCCGGTGATCGATGCCAATCCGAATTTATAATATGTCATTGTCAACCACAAGATAAAACTAAGGGAGACATATAGTGCAAAGACTATACATATTTATTCTCGATTTTATTTAAATCAAAGAAATCAGTGGAAATAATGCTCCCTATTAAATTGTATATACTCTAGGACTATATGCACTTAAATATCTCATACCGGATTTATTGATATATATATATAGAATGGAGATACCGTGAGTTTAAGCTTACGGTGACTTAAAAAGTTCAAAACACTCCAAATTTTTGCATCCCACAAGATTTTTATATAAAGAATTTAATGAGAATGATAAATTAAAATTTCGAGATGATTTAATATATTTTTTGAGTTAAGCTCACGGTGAGAGAGAGAGAGAGAGAGAAAATCTACGGTGAACTTAAACTCACGGAAGACCTCCATGAGTTTAGCTCAAAAAATATATCAAATGATCTTAAAATTTTAATTTTTCACTCTCATTAAATTGTTCATATTGAAATCTTGTGGGTACAAAAATTTGTGATATTTCGAGTTTTTCAAGTCACTCTTTTTAATTTTTAAAAATCAGCTCAAAAAATAATAATAAAATATTCAATGTTTGTACATTATTTTCAAAAATTGAAAAAAATGACTTAAAAAACTCAAAACATCCCAAATTTTGTACCCCATAAAATTAAAATTTAATGAGATTGAAAAATCAAAATTTAAAATCATTTGATATATTTTTTGAGCTAATCTCACGGAGGTCTTCCGTGAGCTTAAGCTCACCGTAGATTTATTATATATATATACATAATGCTGTCCGGAACATCTGATTAATTGATTGTTAAAACATGAATGTAACTTTTTCCATGTGATGGAAATGGAGATGACAGAATGCTTGAACAATTTCTGCATTGGAGGCAAGTAAATATTTGAACATCAAATTTCATAAACAACTAATTTATTCAAAAGAGTCGATTCATCTATAAAATAAAGAAAACTCTCTTTGAGCTAAAATAAAATATCAAATAACTCTAAATTGAATCTACTAAAATAATATAAACGATTTTGTCCCCAATACACATAGAGAGACAAACATCATTATAATTGGCTTTACTTGATCAATAAGTTATTACGCACGCCGCAAGACTTTAAATTTAAAATTAATATTTAAATTTATTAAGGTTGAAGCAAACTCTTCTTCTTGAGCATCTCAAAGAACAATATTTCAAATGGATAAACTCTTTTTAGAATAAAAGGAAGCGATGAAAAGACGGACGAAGAAATAAAAAATCTATCAATTCTATCTAGAAGACTATCAATAAAATAAAAATAAAAAAAAAAAAAAAATGACGAGGAAGAGACAAATCAATCACGATCTCCTCACTGGAGATTTTTGAGAGAGACGACTGAGTTTTAGACAAGTAAAGAATTACTGTTCCTTAACAGGGACCTATTTGCAAACGTGACAGTAAAAATGACGACCGACTGTAACCTTAATTTCTCTGTCTTTCTATTTTAAAAACATGACAGTAAAGTTGTCATCTTGGCTATTTCAAGAGCATGTATTATTGGAGATGACATTAATTATTTTCTAATGGATATGTAAACTTTTTCTTCTGTTTTTAAGTTTTTTAATTTATTTAGAATGTCATTCTTAATAAGATTATCAAAATAACCTATTAATTGTAGGATCTCCCTTATATATATATATACACTTTTGTTTTGTCTTTTCATTTGTTAAGTCATAGATAAGTGCGTAGGATTAGTATTTTAATTAATCTGGCACTTAGACATGATGACATACATTTTGCAAATCTGTGGTGCACTCAATAGTTTTTTTTTTTTTGAAGTAAACTCTCAATAGTTTATTGCTTTAACGATACAATTTTCTTTTTATCTCTATCCTCTTTTTTTTTGGGATTTTTTTTTTTTAAAAAAAAAGAAGAGGTTTTAGTACCTCCACCGGTTTCATTGAAAAAAATGATGTCCGATGTTACAATAATTTGCAGCTAATACGATACCAAAATAGTTTATCTAAGAATACTACGGTACCAAATTGCTGATACTACAAACACACAATTAATTCAGTTTTGCTTACTACTACCTAATTAGGAAAGAACTACTAACAGCTGTTTAATATATATATATATATATATATATACATTACGGTACTTTACAAAATAAAAAAACATTATTATTTTGGGGTGAGAATTCAGAGGTCTCAAATGATCATTTAAATTTCTCAATAATTTTTTATTTCAAAATCTTATAGGTATTAAATTTCATAATTTTTTTGAGATTTTTAACTTTTTTTTTTAAATTATTTTTAAAATGTGTTTTGTTTAACATAAGAAAATAGTTTATTTTAATGCTATTTTTAAAAATAATTTAAAAAAAAGTTAGAAAGATCAAAAAAATTATGAAATTTAATATCTCATAGGATTTTAACATGATAAAATTATTGAGCAACTTAGATTAACCATTTGAGACCACAGAATATGAAATCTCATTCAAAATAATAATATTTTTTTTGTTTTGCTAAGCATCAGAAGTCATCTCTATATATATAGAGAGAGAATCTATATATATATAGAGAGAGAGAAAGCAAAGCTAGAATGCTCGTAAGAGCATCGAGTCCTTCTGTGCTCTTAATTTAAAAATATGTCTAATTATCTCCAAATTTTAATTTCTCTTTCATTAAATTTTTTATATCAAAATCTTATATGATACAAAAATTTATCTTTTTTTTAGTTTCATAAGCCTCTATTTAAAATGAACGTATAATAATAAAATAATCCATCTTTGCATATAAATATAATCTATTTTAAAAAAAATCTAAAATAAGTACTTAAGAAACTCTAAAAATAGAAAAACTTTATTGAAACACATAATTCAAAAATCAGAAATTTTTAGATATGTTTTTGATTTAATATGTATATGTATATATATATATTTCTGCCGTAACATGAAGAAACTTAAGCGTTAAAATTTTGTTCAAATCTCATCACAAATTTAATTCAGATATTAACATGAAGTCGATATATGTATATATAGTCACGTGTCTATAAGTCCATTAATTTAGATGCTATATATACAAGCAGAAGAAGTGGATAATTCTTATCCATGTTTGACGTGGGCTGGGTTGGGCCCCAGTTGAACATGACATCGATAGCGTTTATATCCGAATAGTCGGATGAAGTAATATATATATATATATATATATATATATAGAGAGAGAGAGAGAGTCCGACTATGGTACTTTGCAAAGTACAAAGGCAATGTGTGCTTTGCGCTCTATTTTTAATTTCAATTTAGAAATAATCGATCCGAACTGTTCAATCTAATATTCATATAAAAATATATTAGTAAACTAAATTTTATATTTTTTAGAATTTTTTTGCTATTTTTTTGATGAGGAGAAAATGACTTGATCATTTTTGGTTCATCCAAAAATGACGGTTTTCCCCCTATCCAAAAAAATATCAAATAAATTCTAAAAAATAAAAAATTTGGTTTACTAATAGATTTTAAACCAAATTTTATATTTTTTTAATTTTTTTGCTATTTTTTCTGCTGAGGAGAAAATGACTTGATCTCGAAATTCTCAAATCATCATCCAAAAATATAGCAAATGGATTCTAAAAAATATATAATTTGATTTACTAATAGATTTTGATATGGAGATTAGATTGAACAGTTTTGGATCGATCATTTATGACTTGAAATTAATAATAGAGCGCAAAACACATAACGCTTGTACTTTGCAAATCACCATAGCCTAATTTTATATATATATATATATATATATATATATATAGAGTGGAGATAGCGTGAGCTTAAGCTCACGGAGGCTTCCGTGAGCTTAACTCAAAAAACATAATAAATAATCTTAAAATTTTAATTTATCATTCTCATTAAATTTTTATATGAAAATCTCATGGGATGCAAAAATTTGGAGCGTTTTGAGCTTTTTAAGTCATCATTTTTAATTTTTGAAAATGATGTTCAAGTATTGAATATATTATTATTATTTTTAGAGCTGATTTTCAAAAATTAAAAATCACACTTAAAAAGCTCAAAACGCTCCAAATTTTTGCATCCCATGAGATTTTCATATAAATATTTAATGAGAATGATAAATTAAAATTTTAAGATCATTTAATATATTTTTTGAGTTAAGCTCACGGAAGCCTCCGTGAGCTTAAGCTCACGCTATCTCCACTCTATATATATATATATATATATATATGAGTAAAACTAGCGTGCTTCCTAGGACATGGAGTCCCTCCGTGATTTTAATTCAAAAAATATATCAAATGATTTTCAAATTTTGATTTATCACTCTCATTAAATTCTTCATATAGAAATCTTATGGGGTACAAAAAATTGAGGCATTTCGAGTTTTCTAAGTCGCACTTTTCAATTTTTGAAAATCAACTCAAAAATAATAATAAAATATTTAATGTTTGTATATTATTTTCAAAAATTCAAAAGGAGCAATTTAGAAAAATTAAAACATCTCAAATTTTTGTACCCCATAATATTTCAATATGAAGAATTTAATGAGAGTGATAAATCAAAATTTGGAGACTATTTGATATATTTTTGAGATAAAATCACGGAGGAGCTATGTGCTCCTAGGAGAACGGTAGTTTTACTCTCTCTCCCTCTAAATATATATATATATATATATGGGCTGGCTATGGTGATTCCATAAGTATTTTGAGGCAAAAATGTTTACGGTTCAAATTTTAAAATTTTTTGCTTGAAATTCCAATTAAATATCTCAAAAGATTTTTCATATCATAATCTTGTAGATTATCAATTTTCATCAAATTTGGAGTTAGTTCACTATGCTTAATAAATTTTGAAAGATGACTCTAAAAATAATTAAAAATTAAAATTTTTATAGGTCAAATTTTGCTATCTTTCAAAAATCATTAAGTATAGTAAACTAACTCCAAACGTGATGAAAACTAATAATTTATAAGATTATAATATGAAGAAATTTTGAACTATTTAAATTAAAATTTTGATCGCGAGATTTTGAAATTCGAGCCATAAGCACTTGGCCGAAGTGCTTACGGAATCATCATAGCCAAACTATATATGTCACACCCAAAATAATTAATCGGGATTAGGGGTGATAACCCCACCATGTACGCACGACGAGATGTGCGTATGGAACACGATATGAAATAAATAAATAAATCACACAAAATAAATAATATAATAATGAATATAAATACATAACAATACAATCTAGAATAAAATAAATAAATACAACGCCCGTATCGACGGGGGCTGACTCTATCGGAATGGGTAGCAAATCTCTCAATAAAACCCAAAAGAAAGAATAAAAAACCCAAAACATGAGGCGTCATAACCAAATTTATCCTGCTTATAAGCTAATGCAGCGAAACATCTCTATCATCACACATGACCCAAATCCCATACTTATATACCTAAATCCCATCACCGTGGAAATATGAATAATTTTAAAAATTAGCTAGTACTAATTTAGATCTAGCATTAAGATTTTATCTTCTTTCTTAGACTGAACTCAAATATCGATACTGGTGTTTTAATATAATATAATAATCATATAAGAATATAATAATATTTTTATGCTCATTTTATGAAAAACGCCTAGATGCTATGACATGAAATGACATGGAACCCAAAATAGAAAAGCTGTGAAAATAATATAATATATATTGTTAAATCACAAATTTTAATTAAGAAATAATAGTAATTAAAATGAATTAAAACAAATTAATGAATAATTTAATTTAACAATCAAGAGAATACACATAATTAATTAAATAAATAGATAAATAGATAAATAGAGCTTATATATATATATAATAGTAAAGTAATAATTAAATTACTGTTTGATCGATGACTTACGTAGATAAGATGATGTATAGTCAATTTTCCGAGTAATTATAAGAATTCAATTAAAAATTAAATAAAGATAAAAATTCAAATTTGAAATGAATAATAAATCAATCAATACTTAGAATATAAATAAAGCTAAATGAGATTAGATATTGAATAATATAATCCAAAGATCAAATTAAAAAGTTATAAAAATATAAATTAAGTAATATCAAATTAAATAACTAATACAAATTATTTTGATCTAATTTAAATTAAAGGAAATAATATTTATTATGAAATCTAAAATATGAAAGTCAAACTTGTATCTTAAAACAAAATAAAAAATAAAATAAAATAAAAATAATAATAATAACAATTTAATGTATTAAAATTTGATGAAATAATTAACAACACTAACCTATTTAAGATTATTGATACTAAATTGAATTACTCACAGCTTCATTGCACAGTTGAGAGTCATTTGAGTCAAATATCTAATTAAGGTTATCTTTGTTAACCAACGGCTACCATCCTGAAACATCAGAACAACAATAAACATTCCAACTATTACCTTTCTTCTTTGTGGGCTTGCAGGGACATGAAAGCCAGCCAAATATACACTGGTGAAACGACAATCGCCAAATCAGGCACATACTTTTTCTTTGAAATCGGAATAATTGCCACAAACAGCAATGCCACAACGAATGCGAAATTGAAGTTGTTAAACCCATTTTTGAAATAAAATGAGACTCCTTAGCCATGAATTCTCTCTTTGCTGGTTGATAGAGTGTTTTGCTAGTTTATTTCTTATGCGGTTTAACTGATTGCTGGTTGGTTAATTTGTGTCTGAGATATGTTGTCCTAAGTTATGGCCTGATTTTTTTTATTATTGTCGGCTTTGTGACTTGATCCTATCAATGGTTGCTGTTATGACTGCTAGCCGGTTTCCTTTGGGTCTAATACTGGAAAACTCGTGTTGGTACTGTGTGGTATCGGTTCTTGTGTTGTGCGGTACTTGTTCTGATCTTGATTTGCTAGTTTAATTGGCAAAGCCTTGTTGCTTGTTATCGACGTAAGGAACCTTTGGTATACTGGTACCAATTAGTACTAGTGAAGCAAAGGCTTCGCTCGATGAATTTGTTATGATTGCTTGCATTTTTTTATGTGAGTGGTTGATTTTCTTGTTGGGTGTCCTAGTAGTATACTGTTGTTGCTTGATTTTGGGGAATGGTTGCTGATTCTTGAGTTAGGTCGGTATTCTTGATTATCTGGTTCTGTGATTGGTTTTATTGTGCTGAGTTGTGAACCCTTGTTTGCCCTATTGTGAATAATTAAAAATTAACAAATTAATTGAAAGCTATCCTCGAAAACTTGACAATATCCATGGACTAATACATAAACTGAAAGAAGTGAGAAATAATTTAATTATCTGCCTCAAAATAAAATTACCGAACAGATACAATAGTAATGAGGCAGCCCATGATCCGGTTCACCAAAACATCAACACATTAAATATAATAAAATGTTTAATTAGATTTAATTGAATTTCTTTTCTTTTTTTTTTTTTTCTTTTTGTTTTGAATTATTTTATTATAAAACTTAATTTTTTAACTTATAAAAATATATAATTAATATATATAAATAAAATAAATTATATGATAAAATAATAAATAAGAATATAATTAATATATATTAATATATATTTATTAATTTCTCTATTTTTAAATAAAAAGAATAATAGAATAATATATTATGTATATAATATAATATATATTAATTAATTTCTCACTTTCTTTTAATTGTAATTTTATTTTATTTCATTTTATTTTTATTTTTCCCGATGTGAATGTAAATGTAACCAAAATAAAAAGGAATAAAGAAATTTAGGATTTTATTTTTTGTGTGTTATATTGTACATTTTGTAGGATTTTTGAATGCCTAAATCCCGTTATTGCTCAAGTTGTGAAAAGACCGTAGAATAAAATTTTTACTTCTACTTAACTTATGGATTAAAGTATGTCGGATAATTACCGAGAGATACAGACATTTAATCTTTACAAAAGATGGTAACATATTATTTTACTTCTAACTTAAGTTTAGAATTAAAGTGGTATGTCGGATGATTATCGAGAGATACACACCTCTTTAAACCTTTATTGATCTACTCCATGATTGATTTCTAAAATATTAATCTACTTAACAATTAAATAGATTAATATAAGATGTTATACCTCGCTTCCAAATTTCAATTAGAATGAAAATCGGCTTGTCTCGGAGCACCAAACGTCTGATGCCTCTGTAGGTTATCCACTAGGACTAAATAAAGAGCGACTTATTTCTTTTGCCAGAAATACCGTAAATCATGGTTTCTCGCAAAAACACTATTCACCGAGAAAAAGATGAAATAGTACTATTCACGACTCACGGTATTTTGTTTCACAAATGTGCGAAATACCACAACTTTCGTAAAAATACTATTCACCGATCCGTGAATTCTCGAAACAACCGTATACCGAGAGAGAGAAAGTAGAACTGATTTGTTATAGCTTTCTCTCTCACCCCACCCCTCTATTTATAAAAAAATGTGAGATTGCCAAATTACCAAAATACTCTCATGAATAGTAGGGAGGTTCCAAAGTGAAAAGACTAAAATACCCTTAAAGTTCATCCAATTTACTAAAATGTCATTGGGCTTTTGGCCAAATTATCGAAATATCCTTGGGCTTTTGACCAAATTATCAAAATACCCTTTTGAGGTCGGCATGGGCTTTTCATGGGCCTTTTTAGGCTTTTTAGATTTTGGACTTTTCAATTTTGGGTTTTTTTTGATTTTGGATTTTTAATTATTAATTAAGGGTTTAATTATTCATGGGCTTTTGGCCCATAATTCAAATCCATAATTAACATTTAAAATCCAAATCAAATATATATAATTATCATGTACAATTATATTTTTCTCGGTTGTTGTTTTGACAAATTTATACGACGTGTCCAACATGTTATAAATTCAATCTGATTTTTGTTTCTTATCATCTCTATGATAAATATAATTATATCATATATAATTAATTATAACTATCTTATTATTAATTATAAATAATTTATAATTAATCAATGAGATTCTCCGATTAACTCCTATATAGTGTGACCCTATAGGATCCGTGTTATGTTGGTAAATAGAGTTAAAATTGTTTTAACTTCTATAATCATAGGAGGCATCTGACAGAATGCACTATGACTATCCAATTACACAAATAATGATGTACTGTACAATATCATGTTCCAGTAAACTATTTACTTGTGTTTAATTCTTTTGTCTCATAGCTATCGATCGCTTTCAAGGTAGGTATGTGTCATCCTTGTAAATTTAATATTTTCTTGATCCCGAGTAAATTATCAAATATAATTACTCTTGTAATTATACTGCTAGCAGATAATCTTACTCTATCAAGGGTTCCAGTGATACTATAACTCGTATAGAAATATGAGGGACAATAGTACTTTTGGCAAATCATCTCTTCCTCCACATAAGTTATGTATACCGAAGAGCTACCTTTATAGCTACCTTTTACGAATAACGTTTGGTAGAAATTACACACATATATATCTTATGTAGGAAAGAAAAATACCTCATATTTTAGAATTTAATACTGAACGAAAACATTAATGACACTAACACAATTCCATTTAATATTTCATTCGGATTATGTCAAATACGATGTTCCTAGAACATCTATCTATGTGATGAAAATGACAACTCTTTGTCTATGATCTGTAAAATTTGACCATCATTTAATCCACATACTAACCTGATAACGGTTAATTAGTATTCATGCTAATTACCTCAGAATGATTCATAAATTATTAACACTCAAGGAAACAAAATATCATTTTAAATATCCAATTCATGAACAAAACTTTATATAATAAATTTATCGTATTATTGACTTTAAGATTATTACAAACTAACACATTTTTCTATTCGGCCCGTCTGCCAGATTATCGTAATCTCGACATTAAATGTCTCGACTCAAATAACACGGTAAACATAATAAACAATTTAAAAGACGGTGTAATTAAAACTCAAATCGAATAAAAGAGATTAAATGATAAACACATTAAAATGGATAATTAATCGAAGTAATGAATCTTGAACAGAAGTTAAGAAAAGACTCATAAAAGTGTTTAAAATGGTAAACACAATAAAAAGAATAAAAAATATGATTAATTTATTTCCGACGCCCCATAAGTACAACAAAAATGCTGCCGAATTTTTAAAGAAAATGATGCCAAAACCCGAATGGACATTAACTAAAATGCCATTTATAATTAATTATCAAATATTAAATAAATTACGTTAAAACTAAGAAATACTTAATTTAATATAATAATAGGTGATATAGTCGACTCCGATCCACTCACGGAGTACGAGGTCGGCTCCGACCATGCGTACGTAGGCACCAATCCCGAGACGGGTGACCTACCTCTAGAGTAGAGCGACTCCACAATCATCATCAGCATTCTCAAGTACGGTTTCTTGGGATTTGATTTTCTTTCATCAGAAATAGAAATCCAAACCGAACATAAAAATGTTTAAAAAATAAACTGAATTGTGATATTTCTGACCAAATAATCATTAGAGACCCAAATTTGAATTGTCATATGCATTCGGTATTCTGACCAGCATTTTTGAGGCCTATCCGCATTTACATATCATATCATGTCATATTGTATGTAGATAAGATATGAGTAGGACTCGAGAAATAGTCTCGAGATAGGATTAGATTAGAATAAAATAAAAATTATATATTATAAATTATTAGGATAAATATTATTATTATTATTATCATTATTAAATTAATTAATTTAGGTAGTTAATCATGCATTAAATGCATGGGAGTATTGAGAGACGGGTCGGATGATCTCAGCCCGAGATTGCCTTGTATAACCAGACCAATATGGTTACGTAAGGTGACCAATCGGCCCATAGGACCCCTTGGTCTAAGTATACACCGCGTACTTTTTTTGTCGGTCATTCACCGACCTCATCATTTGACGAGTTCGACAGTGCCATGAGTGTTTTTTTTTCTCAATATTATATTATTTTACTCTGTATATGATTTGATTTTAAATTTAATTGAGCGATTATGATGGACAAGACTTTTAATGTTTAGTGTGGGTGACTATATTCGAGTCTAGATTCTACTCTGTTTTATTATATTATTTTATTTAGCCGGCTTATTTGAGATCTTGGTATGTCCAAAAGATTTTCTCCTTTGGCCCCTGGTTGGTGCAGAGAGGCTCCCATTTATTATTATATTTATTTTGTCTTTTCATGGATAGTTATCTCTTTTGGGCCATATGACAACTAAATTCATACTCTAATCTATTTGTCTTATAATGTGAGGTAGATTATCAGATTCAGCAGACCAAAGTGCATGCTATATAGTCGTTCTCTTTCCTAGGGCATTATTGCCTCGAGAGCCCGAATTACGTTTTTATGCGGCGTTGTACATAAAGTCCTAAGTTAGTAAGTTGAGCCATGGTTGTGCCTACTTAGGCAAGGCTCGAGTTAGTAAGTTGAGCCATGGTTATACCCGCTCGAGATGGATCTGATAAATTTACAAACCAGGATTTTATTACCGGAGTTTCTTTCTCATACTACATATTATATTATATTGTTTTCACATATTTTTCACTTTGGTTTTTTTTCATTTCATGTCATAGCATATAGGCGAATATCTCAAAATATGCATAAAATATAATTATATTCATAAATTATTATTATATTATATTAAAAATCAGTATCGGTATATAGGTTCAGTTTAAAAAAGAAGATCAAATCTTAAGACTGAAATTAAATCTGTACTGAGTATTTTTTTAAATTACTCACGTTTCCACGGTGATTGTGAGATCCAGGTTTACAGATATGAGATTTTCTTAAAGAGAGTGCTAGATGCAGTCATGTGTGTTGATAGAGGTGTTTTTCCATATTAGCTTGTGAGCAAGGTAGTTTTGGTTAGGACTCCTCGGGTTTCGGGTTTTAGTTCTTTCTTTTGAGAGTTTTTTGTTGTCTATTTTGATGGAGTCATCCCCATCGATGTCAGTGTTGTATTAGATTGTTATTCTGGATTGTATTTGTCATGTACTTATTATTATTATTATTATTATTATTTTATTTTGTGTTGTTGTAATTTATTCATATCAACGAGCCCGAAGATATTATCGCTTATATTGACATATAAGGAGCAACAGTTTCTTGATACTTATGTTCTTTCGCATAAGTTATATGTACTATAGTAACTGTTTTTATAACTCCTAGTTAAAGAGAATGTTGAAAAACACCAACAATACACATCTCTTATGTAAAAAAATAAATATCTCAACCATAGAATTCTAGGCACAATGAAATATCAATGACACATAACACAATCCATATGATATTTCATTCTTAAATATGTCCAGTACCATACATCTCCATATATATACATGTGTGATTAGATCGATAACTTCTTATCATATAACCTATGAAATATGGTCATCATCTAATCCAAATAGTTATTTTATATGCTCAATCAGTGTACCTTGTTGATTACCAAGATAAAAGATATTTAAGAGTAAACACATTTGTTCACTCTAAAGTTCTACAATTCAAATCATCAATTCAAATGATCCACTAATATGAACACTCAAGGTACAAAATGATGAAATCATTCACTAGTAAATCAATTATATCGTATATATAATCTAGGTCTAGGACATCAACACTAATAATCTCGCACTTGAACTAGAGCCAATCATATCAACTTTAAACAAGTGAAGAGTACAAATCATTCCTATACAAATCTATGCAGGAATGAATGTAAACTCAAAGTCAATCACCCATATGTCTAATACCTATCGAAGAGGCATGCAAAATGTGCTTAGCCTCGCTTAGAGGCTTTGTTAGTGGATCAAATATGTTCGCTTTTGTGTCCACCGTGCAAGCCTTAATATCTCCACGCTTGACAATCTCGCAAATGAGATGGTACCATCGTAGAACATGTTTTGACCTCTAGTGTGATCTAGGGTTCGGATAATCTGTTTCATAATTTAATGCACAAGTCAAGTTAGGTATACAAGTCTTAGTGATACCAATCCTCTAAAATGCTAACCTTCCCCTTCGAGCTTGATCAGATCTTAGCACCATACATTTTAAAACACATTATTACTCTAGCATGTTTTTATCATAGGTAGTAATATTGTTTACCCTTGAAAAATTTCAAGGATGAGTAGATGAATAAATGAAAATAAAATCAATGATTAATAATAAATCATGAGAAGGGGGAAGAAGAGAAAGCAAGGAAGAGATGGCCCACTGATCAGAAAAGGTCGCTGCTTAACCCCGGAACAAATCCACTAATCCCACAAGGAAATATCGGGGTGAGAGACAAGGATATAAATACTCCACCACCTCCTACTCATTCGAGGTGGCCGACCCTGGAGATTTCGAGAGAGAAAATCTCCCCGATGGGTCGCCATTTGATTACATTTTTTCTGACAAGTGGGACCCACCTGGCAGTCCCTTGTAAACGGCTCTAACGACATAAACCTAGCCTATCTGATGGGTCATCCATGTGACCATCACCGACAAAGTGGGCCCCACACCTCAGTGACCTATTAAAGGGGTCAGAATTGAACCCTGAGAATCTATCACTATAGCAAACCCTAAAAAGGAGCTGAAGCAGTACAATCCTTGTACCACATGAATGATGTCAATGCCAAGCTAGTATTCTGATGCAACTAGTCATGAGAAATTTCAAATGTGATTTTGCTTTCAAGGCTGACCTGGTGCCAAAGCTGTGAGCAACCACCTAACTATGCTTTGATTTGTGTCAATTATCGATAAGTAGTCGCTCTTTGACCAAGTCACCCTCATGTTAAGGGATTGGAAGTCGATTTCACAAGACCGATCGATGCCAAAGCTTCGGAGCAACCATCTGATCAAGTCTAGATCAGTATCAATCATGACACATGTAATCAACTGTTGATCAGATTAAACCCTAATGAATATCAATATAAGTCTAATTGGTATTTAGTTAGGGTGGTTTCTACAAGAGAGAGATAATTGGCAGAGACACTGAGCTACAATTGAAATCAGGGATTGATTCAGAAAAAGGAACAGGGTTTTATGGATAAAAGAATTTTTGATTCAGAGAGACAGGGGTAAAAATGGAATTAAAAATTACAGGGATGATCATCATGATTTTAGGGATTTTTGGTGAAATTTTCATAATTTTTGGATAAGTGGAGCTATTAAAATAAATTCAGGGAAGATAAAAGCAGAATAAATGGATTAATCAAAGGCTGAGATTTGATCAAAGCAACTCTGGGTACAAGTTGGAGATAATAGCAGCTCTGGGTACAAACTGGGTGCAAGAAACACAGAAGGTATAAAATAAGTGAAGAGAGAGGGTGTGCCACGTGGCAGCCTCTCATTGGGCCATGTCAGCAAGTGGGCCCCACCCTGGTATGAGTCACTGACAGCTGGGCCCCACCTCGCCACGTGGCGCATGCCCGATGGACCACCTCACCACCCTAGTGCCACATGGCATCACACCATAGGGCCACCTCACCCAACCCCATGCCATGTGGCGCAGCCAGAGGAGGCCACCTCACCCAGATCTGTGCCACATGGCACCATACCATAAGGCCACCTCAGCATCAGTTAGTGAGTAATCGAGATAAAAGGAAGGTGATTAAACTAATGAGCCAATCAGATCATGCCAAATCATATCAATTAACCCTAATCATGCACTAATCAATCACTAATGATATCTATAAACTCAGACTCAGTAATCTTACAAATGGGGCTCACTAGTCAGGTTCATGAGTCTCATGCAGATATAAGAAGATAACAAACCAAGTCTACACAGATCTATTGATCGGAATTTAAATAAAAGGAAAGAGAGTGTATGCACTGGCGCTCAGGGACCCTCTCTCTCGCACTCTTCTTCTCCTTTGCTTTGGTGCGCACGAACACCGGATGCAGCGCGCTACTGAGTGGACGCTCCTCCTTCCTCTCTCTCCTTCTCTTCTTCTTCCCGATGGTCGAAGTCATCAATGGCGCCATCAATGGAGATCAAACAAAGGGATAGACTTCAGATCAATTGCTCCTAGCCTTGGTTATCTAGTACAAAGGAGAGAAGGTGTATGGAGTTAGATTTCAGAATGATGCAATGTAGAGAGAGATATAGCAGAGAGAAATATCTCGGGTCAAAACTTTGAACTTACCAATTGAAGCTTGGAACTTGCAATTGATGGCTGGGAGAGCTTCTAGAACCTCAGGCGATGGTGTTAGAGTGATAATTGAGAAGAGTTGAGTGCTGGATGTAAGAGTTGCACCAACTCACAACTCGGCTTAGAGGTGAGTTGATCAAACACTGTGATGGAGCTTGCAAATTGACTAGGTAAGAGTACAAAGAGTTGCCTGACACTGAATCGATGATGTTGAAGCCTTGAGGTAGAAGAAACAAGCAAGGAATCGAGATGAAAGATTGAAACTTGATTATGGCTTGTAATGAAGAAGAAGATGTGAATTAAGATCAATTCTGTAAAATGGAGCTAAGAGAGCATGTTAGCAGCTTATATAGGCATAGTATAAGGCCCTGGAAAGATCTAGAAGGGGCTAGAGAGGCTTGCAAGAGTGTGAAGACCGAGTAGTGGCAAATCGACAAATAAAATGAAGTTGTAATCGCCTCTGGCGCTTACACCCGAGCTGTGCAATGGAAACTCGGTTCAAATGAACCATAAGGCATACAAGGAAGCAATTGGAGTGAAGGATATAATGCACCATGTGCAATTGGATTGGAGTGGTCAAAATCGGTCAAACCAATGGATTTCTATATAAACCCTCAATCAGTGGATAGAAAGGAGAACAGGAAGCATACACACGACCTTTACAATACCTGTGAGATCACCTGAGAAGCTTAGAGAGCAAGTGAGAAGCTAGAAGGCCAATTGATCTCAACAAGTGTTGAGAACTTGGCAAACAGTCACCTCTTTCCACCATTAACAATCAATTCAAAGAGATAGAGCTACAGAGAAGGAGGATAGGTGAGTATAATTGATAGAGACAAGAGCTTGGAATGTAATTACATCCAATTTCGATTAATTTCAGTAAAATCTGGTACTGTTATCCATTATCTGCAAATTTTTTTTTATTCTGTCGAATTTCTTGATTTCTTTGACTAAATCACTTCATTACACTATCGCCTTGCTGTTTAAATGATTTCCTTGATGTTTCTTTGCTTCTTTCTCGATTGAATCGGGTAAATGGCAATAGAATCGTAGTTGCCAGTAAAGCTAGTCGAAGACCGAGTGATCTCCTAGCTCAAATTGAAATAATTGGTTGATCGAAGGTCACTGACCTCTCAATCTTTATATTTCCAAGCAAGTGTACCAAGATTGCAGCTTTGGATCAAGTAATTGAGTTGAATTCTTGAAGTCTGTCGCTGCGATCCAAGTTGACACAGCAATGGCACATCCAAACGCTATAATCAATCAAGTTAATCACTTGGATTAGTGTATATTGCATGGGCGATGAGCTATATGTCTCAAAGATCAAAGAAATCTTAATAATTGCTTGGAAATATAATGATTGACACTGAATTCATAATCGGTACCGACTTCAGTTACTGTTCAATCGCGATTAACCCCATAATATAAGTAATTGCCATAGTTGAGTCACTTCTGGACATAGTTAAGACTTAGAATCATGTAAATGAATCAAGAATTACAAAGAAATAGCAATTGAATTCATTTAATTTGATCGAAAGAAGTGATCGGTACCAAAACGGTACAGCTCAGCCAATTGGGCATGGTGGTGCCGACAATCCACTGCCCCGATGAGCGATCGGAGAGCATGTATTATCTCTCCACACCAAGGCGATGTTAAAGGTGATGGTCGATCTCCGATCAAGCCGCCGGAGCACCAAGATCACCTATCCAGTGCGCATCTCAAAGCACGGGAAAGAGAGACAGAAGGAAACGCTCTCCACACAAATCTCAAAGAGTTGCACGAATATTGAGACAAATCCAAGGGAGCTAGGCCATCGGGCATTTAGAAAATTAAAGCATGAATCAATCTGGGCCTTTGATCCATTCAGCACCAATCTTAATTAAATCTGGCGGCCCAAACGAGTATGAAAGTTAAATAAAGGAGTTGTGCTAATCTCAATACAAATCCAAAGGCCCAGATTAAACCCATTAATCAATTAATAACAGAATATTAATTATATAGAGTAAATAAATCATTAGAAAATGTTCCTAAACTCCAAATTAACCCAAATTTATTTCTAAAGTTTCCTTATTTTTCATAGTATTTTTCTATATAATAATATTTCAGTTTTAAAAATATTATTATATTAAAACAATTTAAAAGCAAAAGATATTACATATATTGATATGTTTGACCTAGCTTTGACTTGTCATTTTAAATACTATAAAAATTCCAAAAATTCAAATAAAATCTTAAATAATAATTAGATATATTTTTATGATTTTGCTGATGATTTTCCATGAAATAATAATGACAATAATAATATGCAATAATAAATAATGAGATTAACTCTACTCTTTAATAAATAAAATAAATAATAATATCAAATGAATATTATGTTAATATTTTCTGTAAAAAAAAAAATATATATATAATAATAATATAAAAATATACAAAAATATACATAATCATAGTGATAGATGATAAATGCATTTCATTCTATAATAAAGAATGATAATAAAGTTATATAATGAAATGAATTGCACTTTTTTTTGTTATTTTTAAATAAATGTACAATAATAATATTTTTTTTGAACAAAATGTAATAAAAATAATAGTTGTAATAAAGAATATAATGAATTTCATCCTTTGTAGCTATTTTCAAATAATAATAATAATAATAATAATGAAGCAAAACCTTATATTTTTCCATAGATAATAAATAGGAATAATAAAAATATAATAGAATAATAATAATTTCTTTAGTTATTATAAATCCTAAAAAAAAATAAAAAATAAAATAATATAGCTAATTCATCTTTTTGATTTGTAAATAATTTCTACATAATGAATAATGTTTCAACATAATGAAGATATAATAATGAAATTCTATTACTTTGGCTATTATAAATATCCTAAAAATACAAATAAAAATCATAGCCAATTCATTTTCTATTATTTTTGTAAGTGATCTTCTACAAAGTAAATAGAGTTTAGAAATAATAAAAATAAAAATTCTACTACTTTAGCTATTATAAAATCCCAAAAATATAAATAAAATTCTAGTTAATAGCTAACCCATTTCCTATTATTTTTGTAAATAATTTTCTACAGAAATAAATAGAGTTTAAAAATAAAAATAAATTCACCTTTATAATAAAGATAATAATGTAAGGTATTATCTTAATAATAAAATCAATAAAAATGTAATAATCTTTTTACATTTTAGTGGTGAATGAATACGCTCACACAAGGGGTGTAGAGCAACACAGTGATTTTGCACACATAATGCAACATTTAGAGCGACTAGTCGAGACAAGAATATCTTGACGAAGAATAACTGAGGCTTCGACAGCAATATGAGAAGATATGTCGAGACAAGAACATCTCGACGCTTGTTGAAGAATGACCAAAGCTGCGACATCAACATGAAGAAATATGTCGACTTTGAGGAAGAAGAACATTACGATGTCCGAGAGAAGTGACATCTTAATGACTCATTACCATGAACAAATGACTCATGACTAAATACGCTCACACAAGGGGTGTAGAGCAACATAGTAATTTTGCGCAAGTAATGCAACATTTAGAACGATTAGTCGAGACAAGAACATCTTGACACTCGTTGAAAAATAACCAAGGCTGCGACATCAACATGAAGAGATATGTCGACTCCAAGAGATATGAACATTACGATGTCCGAGAGAAGTGACATCTTAATGACTCGGTGTCATGAACAAGTAATTCATGACCATTTGAGCTAGTAAGGCTGAACTCATCCGTCGATAAGTTTGTCTTCTGGTTCATTTCCCGAGATTGTGAGATTGAATCGTTCTGTAGTAGATTCATCCACAAAACAGTGAACGTGAACCGTTCTGTAGTAGGTTCCTTCACTAACACATGCCTCAATGTTAAGTCGGCTCGGTGCTTCGGGTTTGACATTGTGTGTAACGTGTTCCTAGGTTTATGAATCGGCTTAGTGCTTCGAATTCATGATCTAGAAGATCGGTGAGAAGAAACACGTGGGCCAAATCCACCCTTCTCCCCGATTCACCAACCTCAAGATCAACCGCTCGGTGCTTCGAGTTGTATTTTGTGTGATTGGTTGTTGACTAGTTAAGATTGAACCGTTCGTAGTAGGTTTATCTTCTAGATCAACCGAGGTTGAGTCGTTCGTAGTAGACTCACCTCAAGCCCCTCTCAAGAGATTAACTCGATCCGTAGTAAGGTTATCTCTCGAGGCGGTATAGACTGAACCGATCTGTAGTAGGTTCGTCTTCCATAGGATCAACTGTGAACCGTTCTGAAGTAGGTTCATTTTCTAGATAAACTGAGGTCGAGTCGTTCTGTAGTAGACTCACCTCAAGCCCCTCTGAAGAGATTGACCTGATCTGTAGTAAGGCTATCTCTCGAACCGACCTGTAGTAGGTTCGTCTTCCATAGGATCAACTGTGAACCGTTCTGAAGTAGGTTCATTTTCTAGATAAACTGAGGTCGAGTCGTTCTGTAGTAGACTCACCTCAAGCCCCTCCGAAGAGATTGACCCGATCCGTAGTAAGGTTATCTCTCGAAGCGGTAAAGACTGAACCGATCTGTAGTAGGTTCGTCTTCCTTGGAATCGACCTTTAGTGAACCCAGACGACCACTTGACCATCATTTAACTATACTATTTGCTTCTCCCTTTCAAAGATCCAGAGGTGCCTCGAGGTTAGTAGCCCAGGGTAATTAACGGTGGGGGCTTGCGCCCACCGGAATCTACAAGAACTCACAATCACTAAAAACCCCCTGAATGTGCATTCAAATCTCTCTAAACGGCAGAATCAGCCGACTTAATGTATGCACGCTTGGGAGGGATCTCCGTGTCCTTCTTCCGCATCCCATCGCCCAGCGGCGGTGCGGAGCGCGCGAAAAAGGGTCGCACAAATATATAAATACATTATTAATTAGTTCACGTTTATATTATAATTAGTTATACCTTTCTACCAATTCCGAATTAAATGGTAAGCGTTTTGATAATGATTTGCAGAAATAGAATAGTGTGAAACATTTCTCTATCAGGAAACCGTGTATAATCATATAATTTATGTTGCATTATTAAAAAAATAATTTATGTTGCTAATGAAAGAAATGGTTTGGCACACTTTAGAATGCGTCATCTGCATGCTGCGTACGTAATTAAGTTTCACAGGCGGACGAGATACATTTCATAATTCCACTTCTTCATCTTAATTTAGTCCCCGTAAAATATATATACGCACGTTGGGTTTGAATTAGTTAAGGCGTATGTGCTGGCTGTAACATTTCTTAAACAAGGGGTAGTTCTACTGTTCTACAGATTAAACGACCGCTGTTTCGTCCCCCTCTTCATCTTCAGACTAAATAAGCACGTAACTTATTTGAAACCTAACCCGTACTACTTTCCCTGTCTTTCTTCTAGCGTTAGCGTGCCTTCTTGAACTTTCTCTCCAGCGTTTCCCTCTTCAACAAGCTCGGTCTTTCTCCTTCCTCTCCTCTCCTCTCCTCTTCTCGACGTGATCTCACCTTCCCTCAATTTCCCCTCCCTAGCCATCATCACCGATTCACCTCCCTGTCTCTGCCTCTCTCCAACTCCAACCAAAGCTCGATGGTTATAGCAATGGTGAATGGCACCAAGCTTGGACTAAACTCCTTCTTTGATTCTCGGTTAAAGAGATCGGTGATCAATCTTGTGTTTTGATTTACGTTGAAATCAAGATATAAACCATCAAAGTAAGATTTTAACATCTGAAAAATATGAATATAAATATCTAAAAGTAAAATGTAAATATCTAAAATCAAAATATAAATATCTGAAAACAAGACATAAAGCATCTAAAAGTAAAATATAAAGATTTGATTTGAAAGCAAAATATAAATAATTAAAAACAAAATATAAACACCTGAAAGCAAAATATAAGTACTTGAAATTAATATATAAACACCTAAAAGCACGATGTAAACATCAAAAAGCAAAATATAAACACTAGAAAGCAAAATAAAAATATCTAAAATCAAGATATAAACACTTACCATTAAAATATAAACTCCTGAAACCAAAATATATATGAACACCTGAAAATAACATACACAAGAATGTCTAGGGCGGAAATGTTCAGAAAAATGCATTGTGTCCCTTTTTGTTCAGAAGAATGCACGTGGTCCATGATGTGATTCAGATGATGTATAAAATTTTTAAAACCCTAATTATCGAATATAGTTGCAAGTATACAACCTATCAGTTATATTACTTGAGATATTGTTCTTCACAAAGATAATTTAGACTTTGAATTCAAAACCTTGTAATTTAATCTAAATTGATGAAAAGAGATTGTTTGTTGTTTGAGAAATTAAGCTAATTAAACTAAATATTAAGGAAATTTTCTAAGTTTCAGCAAGTAATGAAAATTAGAACTCCTAGGATCTACTATTGCATTTAGTTGACAATTGGGATAGTTTTTGTATTGCGAAGGCATAGTTGGTTGTTGTAGGTATTAAGAGACATCTCTATTTTAATATCAATATTCAAGCTAACATAAAGTCACCTCTCAGTACTTAGTTACACCAATTCAAGTTCATTAAGTTCTTTGTTGTCTCAATTATTTTAAAAATCATATTTCATGTCTCAGTACTTGGTATAGATTCTAGAACAATTAAGTATAGCATGTATAAGATGTGCATCACCTCTCGGTACTTAGCTTATCAAATACCTTATTCTTTGGATCCGGATTTAATTTCCAATTTCTCAATTATAAATATCAAAACCTAAGATAAAGATGTGGTTTCGATTAAGTCCTCACAATAAGTTAAAGTAAAGAACATATCACAATAACAAATAACAAGGAGAAAAAAATAAATACGAACTAAAACATAACAGATAATTTTAAGATATAACCTAGTAAACCTTAGAAAAACATCAATCATACATGATTAAAATAACTGAGAATATAATTAAAATAAAGGAGTTTTAAAGTAGAGAAAGAATAGTATAACTAAAAGATGAAAATCGATCTCTGTCTTCTTCCCTTTCTGGCTCTAACTTGCTTCAAAAATCTGAACCACTTCTCTCGAAAACCGCCTCAAAATGTCTAGGCTTTTCCATCTAATTTTGAATCCTCTTTTATAAGAAAATTTTATAAAAAATAATAAAAATTGCCCATTAAAATATATAACACAGAAAATCATCCAAATATTTTCACCTATAGTTAGATCTATTTCAATTGTGAGGCCTTAAAAGTTATGTTTTTCCTCATTGGCAGGATCAAAATGAGTCCAAGAATGCTGAAAAAAATCTAAGCAGATCTCCTAGAAACTGTAAATAAGGTTTTCATCAGATTCAAGGAGTTGATTATGACGAAACATTCTCGCCAATTGTTATGTTCAAGTCTATCAGGATTCTTTTAGCATTTATCATATTTTATGATTATTAAATATAGAAAATGAATGTCAAAACTATATTTATAAATGATGATTTAGAGGAGGTTTTGTATATAACAAAACCTATGAGTTTTGTGGATCTTAACTAGATGTCATTGTAAAGTGTTACACTGATTCCAATATGATCCAGATGATTCTCGATTGCAGTCAAGGTATATATTCATCCTCAATGATGGTGCTATAAGCTAGAAAAGTTTCAAGCAGAAAATCATAGTGGATTCAACCACAGAGACTGAATACATCAATGCCTTAGAAGCAGCAAAAGAAGGATATTGGATTTGAAAGTTTGTCTTGAGTTTAGTGAGATGACCAATGTCGAGGCTCAAATACAGTTCTATTGTGACAATAATGGAGCAATTTTGCAGGTAAAATTATAAATCTAATTTATATCTACCATTTGCTAGGGTTTAGGGCACCAATCTGACCGTTTCTCTTGTTACTTTGAGTTGATTTAGTTTAATTTAGGTTAAAAATATGCAAGTTCATGGTACTGCTCCATTTTTATGTTTTCACAAAGATACAAGATGATTCGGATAAAAAGAACTTTGAGGATGAATTCTGGACATCGAGCAGAGCAGAATAGAGCACGTGTGCATGGGATTGCGGGCCGCAAACTTAGCTTGAAGGATTAGAAGAAAAACAAAGTCAAGAGCCAACTTGCAGCACTGTTTGCGGGCCGCAAACAACGATTTCGAAAAGCCATTTTTAGATTCCATTTAGGAAAATGGTGGTTATTTTTTTCTCTCTTCTTCCAGTTCGTAATTTTATAATTTTTCTAGGAGGAAAAGAAGGTTCTGGACAAGGAAAATAAAGAGAAGAAGAGGAGATCGGACTCGGGGGTTCATTTCAATGGGTTTTATTTTTTTTTTCAATTCTCCTTTATGGAATATGTACTTATTGTTGCTTGTTCTTGTCATGAGAGGCTAGTTTCCTCTCTAGGGCTAGGAGTTTAAATATTAAACTTGCTTTTTAATTTAAAAACTTTTTTGAATCGATTGTCTGTTATTGTTTTTGTTTGAATGTTTATTTTGTCGGTTTATGTTGATATTGAGAAATTGAGACCTAAACTTTAGACCAACATTACAATAATCAGAAATATTTTATTAGTATTTAGATTCATTTAATATTGCATGCTGACCGATCATACCGATAAATAAAGGTTATTATGGTGTATAGGTAGTTCAGTTTTTTTATTTTAGCTTGGGGTATTAATGGGTCATGCCGGATCGGGTTTGGGTCGGATCATATTATTTTATTAATTTTTTATTCGATTCGAACTCGATCTGTTTAAGTTCAGATAAAAAAATATTGACTCATACCCAACCCGATTAGGTCACGGGTCGACCCAATCTGACATGTGTAAAATAATTAAATATTTATTAATTATTTTTATGTAATCTTAAGTAATAAAATATTAATTAATTTATAATTAATCTTTATTAATATATATTAGTGTTTATTTAAACTTTAATTAGTACTAAATCATAAAATAACTTCAAAAAAGATAATTAATCGGGTCGGATTGACCCAAACCCGACCCGATCCGATTCGGATAAAAAAATTAAATTCATACCCAATTCATTTACTTTCGAGTTATGTTGGATCGGGTCGGGTCAATAATTGACACCCCTAGTTTTAGTTGATTAATATTTACTTGAAATCAAACAATTTGATCATTCGGTCTATTCAGTTCGGTTTAAAAATTGTGGAGGTTCCGTGTTCAATTTCTATCTAAACTGATTGCTTTTTCCCTTAAGCTCCATATGCTTCATATCACCTTGTGCTCTAATAGTATGATTGTACTCAAACATCAACTTTGTAAAAATTGAAATATATAGTTGATGCTTATTTATTCTCACTGCTATATTCAATAATGCATGATAACATTAAAAAAATAAAGATCCGGCAAATATAAATTAGTTACAAAGATATCTTATTGTTTGATTGGTATTTATTTTAATGGATGACGACATATATATTAATTGACAAACCTGTTAAATCTGAACTCGTTCCCGAAAGTATCATTATGGGTACCAATTATATATTTAGATTGGTCAACATAAATCATTTTATGTAATTAATCAAGAGACCGCGCGCAATATTGGAAAAATGATACATCAATTAATTACCCACGTGTTTGATTTAAAAATGGATATCGCATTGTCTAGCATATCCTGCTTTTCAAGCACACCATTGCAATTTGCAAGTTGAATAAAATTAAAGGTGTCCCCTCCATGTCTGCTCGGTCAATTTTTAAATTGGTGCAGACACGACGTGTCACATGTCACAAGTAATCCTCCCATTGGACCATAGTCCATGTCATGTCCATGGGGCCTGGGCCTGGGCCTAGTGACAATGGAGCCCAACATATTGGACTGATTCTGATTGAACCCAAAACATTTCTCATGTAATTGTAAACTTAACATTTTGACATTTGTGGGCCGATTCAGAAGTTTCTCACTGTCATGTCTTTCACAGCCCTGATTCGCATGGCATGAACAAGTACAACATGAGCCTATGCAATGAGAGACCATTTCTTTTCTTCTTTAACCCTACTCGCAGTTTTAATGCTAAAACGGCATGCTGCATTCCAAGTCCTCATCTCCCAACTGTTCACCAAATTTCAGCCCAATTTCTTTTGTTTGGATCCTGCAAAAAAAAATTATGTAAGAACAGACGAATTGAAAATAATAAATAAAAATAGTAAATAAATAGTGATTTGAAAAATGATATTATTTTTAATGATGAAAATATTATTTGGAATTGTATGTTTGGAATAGTAATAGAGAGGTGAATAAAATAATGTTAAATCTATATTTTTTCAATCAATTTTAATTTCTTTTACAACTTATTTAATCTAAGTGAGCATCATATAATCAAATTGAGTAACATATACATCCGGACCACCAAACTCCAAACCTCTGACTAATTGCCATCTCTATTTTCGTTCACAAGCACCAAGTGCAACTAAAATAAATTTTAGTTTAATCTCTCTCATCCCTCCTCCCCTCTATTGTCTTCCTTGATTTTCTTCTCAACTCCAAACCGAAGAAGAAAAATGGTAACTCCCAACTCAATGCAAATCACTCCAAAACCTCATATCCTCCTCGGTTGATGGCCTAACGAAGACAAATCCAGTCAAAAACAGCAATGCACCTATTGGAAGAGTTGAAGAAAAAATTGATTTACGATCAAGCCCTTCTCTTGCTAAGTTAGGGGGCAGTTTTTAATAATAATAAGTTTTATTAAATTAATATTATTAAAAATAAGAGTGAGAAACGTAAAATTTTAAATATATGAATGGCGCGCGTCACCGGCAGTGGCGCGTTTCAAATGTGCGGCTGTCAGTGGCGCGTTTCATTTTTTTATGAAACGCGCCATCGTCGCTGGCGCGTTTGCTTCTTATATATACAAAACGCGCAGCGCCTCTCCATCTCACTTGCGCGGGATTTGGACGAAACACGCCACTGCCAGTGGCGCGTTTCGTCCGCGCCATTGGCAGTGGCGCCATGCTATTCGTATATTTTCAGTTCCAATCGAAATAAATATATGTAACTGAATTTTTCATTTATTAAATTATAAATCAAATTAAATTTATAAAAATATCAATCGAATAAAATCAAAATATAATTCATTTTATTTTTTTAGACCAAGATTATATTAGTTAAAGAGAAGTAAAAAATATTCATAGCTATAAAAATAGATAGAAGAAAGAAATAGTTTAAAAACAATACAAATGACTAAATAAATATATTTGAATTATTTTTTCTATGAACCTTATTTATTCCAAGGAAAATGAATTTGCTTAGTAAATTTTAATTTGCCAAGCCAAATGCGGATAGCCAGCCAAGGTTATGAAACCAGGAGGAAGAAATGGAAGTTCCCATTTTTATTGGATAAATAATTGGTGTCCCTGATGTGGGGTTATGGGAATAAGAAGAAGAACTAGAACCGTACTTATCTGATTCACTCATTCAGATATTGAGATTTATTAACTTTAGTTTTGACTAATACTTTCAACAAACACAGCCATATAAATATAATACATGCTCCCGGAAAAACTTCTACTAATTCTTTGAGGCTTTCATCAATTATCATTATTGGCTCGCCATTCTAGGCGACTCCGTCCGGGTTGCATGGCATGTGCCCCCTCCTGCGAAATATCCCTGGACCACCTCCATCGTTTAATAGACGTGCACCGTGTACTTTTTTTTATTATTATCGTACTATATTTCTTTTTTCAATTATGAATTCGTGATTACAAAAATAAAAAATAATGATCAATTAGGCCAGTGAAAATGTTAATGTAAGTTTTTTTTACTATACCGTCTAGATATCTTCATTATCATAAATAATACACAGCCTAATGTGAATTTTATTGAGATTTTTTTGGTTAAACATGAAAAAAATTAAAGATTTTCCACCCTCACTTCGTTAGTGTAGGATTTAAAAAACATTATCTATTATATTTCTCATTTTCAGGACATAACATGCACCGGATTTCTTTTACTCCTTTCTAATTTAAAATTTTTAGATTTTTAATTTCGTTAACCATTTAGAAGATCAAATTGTACACCAATTAAGAGCTCATAAAATATTTAGAATAATTACAAAACAACCTATCTATCATAATTGCAAGATTGCACTATCAACTTGACAATAATAGTTTATGTTGTTTAGTTGATTAGATAAGAGTAAAAATTTTAGTCGATAAAAATTAGACATTTTTATAAGTCACATCTTACTATAAAAAGCTTAGTTCAAATATTTATAACACCAATAATTAATAGAATAATTTAATATTTGATGTTAGAGAATGAATAAATTAATAATATTATAATACTATTTTTATTGCTATTATGAACCACATCTTTTATATTTCTAGTGGAAGAATATTCTAACTCGTTCATCAAATTTTGGAAAAAAATAATAAAATATAGTTTTTTTTATGTAAAGGGTCTCTTGTTAACAAAGACATACAATTTTAGTGGATAGTAGTAAGAAATTTATATAAGTAACATCTAGTTGCTTTTTCTGTTATGAATAGTCTTATTGAGATATTTTAATTATAAAATTTAGAAGTAATTAGATACAAAACACGTCTAAATATCTAATTGCTAATTTTTCCGGGCAGTGGCAACAGAAAAATGAGCTATTATTTAGTACACCAGGTCCAGCCGCCACTCTCTCTGGATCAAACCTCCGTCTCCTCCCACGCTTCTTCACCACTCCCAAGTCCCAACCCAATCCCCATGTCGCGACGCCCACTTCCCTTCCCTTCCCCTCCCCCACAAAATCCAACAAATTCCCTCTCCCAGTCTCCCTGTTTTCGGTCTCGGAGAAGAAGACGAAACGACGGCGACGACAAAGAGGAAAAGAAATGGCCTCGGCCACAACGGAACCCCTCCTCTCCTCCTCCCCTCCTCCCCACCCCCCATCGCACGCCATCTCCATCGAAAACCTCCTCCTACCTTCCCCTTCCTCCGCTCCCTTTCACTCCTCTCTCACCCCTCTCCCTGAAGACTCCGAGCTCCCCTCCTCGCCTTACCCCTCCTCCCCTTACCCCTCCTCCCCTTACTCCTCCTCTCCCTCGCTCAAATCCCTTCTAATCTTCGGCCCATTCCCCTCCGCTTCCGACGAGGGTACAGCTACAAACCCTACCCTCCCCCTCCTCCTCCCCCTCCGCCTCCCCGCGCCCCTCATTCTCCTTCCCTCTTCTCCTCAGCCGATGACATGTACCCCGCCAACCCCTTCTTCAAGGGGAAAATCTCTCACCTCCATCGCTCCCACACCGCCCCCTCCATGGCCCCTCTCAGCAATTTCTCTCTCCCGCAACACGATCACCACGCTGATGTGGATCCCAAGGGGCCTTCCGTCGTGCGAAGCGCCTTCATTTTTCTCGCCTGTTACCTCTTCTTTGGTGTCCTCGTATATTCCATCGCGCCAAATAATTTCTCCGCCTCCTCCGATTCGACATATCCCGTCGTAGATGCACTGTATTTCTGTATTGTGACCATGTGTACGATCGGATATGGCGATATCACGCCAGCCACTCCTCTCGCCAAGGTTTTCTCGATTCTGTTTGTGATTATCGGATTCGGGTTTGTGGATATTTTGCTATCGGGCATGGTCTCCTTTGTGCTTGATCTGCAGGTATGATTTGCATGCGATTTATTTTCGGAATATACCATGGAATGAATTGAATTTGAGTCTAAATTGTTCAACTTAATCCGCTCCCCCCTTTACGTCCTGTAGGGCAAAAAAGTCTCTTTCGGCTTAAGCTTTAAGATGGCACTTCCAAGGCTTGCAAAATTTAATATTACACAGTTTGAAAGATAATAAGTAATACATAAAACCAAAAGGTGCAACTGCAAAAATATTTACATTTCATTTGCTTCAAATATCAGAAGGCATATGTTTCTACATTCTGGTGAACATGTGGTTAAGAATTAATTTGCCCCTTTGGGATTGATTGATTGATTTGTTAAATTCACATAAGAAAGTTAAAAAATGAACATCACACCAAGAAGTAAAATTACCTTGGATATACAGTTAATGTAGGATTCTTTGTAACCAGTTGCCATTCAATCTGATCATTAAAGTTCTGCAGCTCATCAAATTATAATAGTCTGAAGCACATCCTTTTTAATCCAAAATTTCTATTGAATCTTAGGTTGGATGGTCATGCTTTACAATAGGTATGCTTGCTGGTGCTTTATTTTATTTTAAATGTTACTCTCTGAAACATCCAGGAATCCCTTCTCTTAACAGCAGTTACAAAGCCAAACCACCCTCAGCGCCATGATTTGGCATGCCGGTACATAGTAGATGTCAAAAAGGGCCGCATGCGCATCCGTCTCAAAGTTGCTCTTGCTCTTGGTGTAGTCATCCTCTGTGTGGGTGTCGGTGCAATAGTTCTCTGCTTCATTGAAAACCTTAATGGTCTTGATGCACTATACCTTTCTGTTATGTCAGTAACAACAGTTGGATATGGGGACCAGGCATTCAAGACAATGCCAGGAAGACTATTTGCATCATTTTGGTTGTTGTTCTCAACTCTCGCAGTTGCAAGGGCATTTTTGTATCTGGCTGAGATGAGAATTGAAAAGAGGCATCGAACGATTGCGAAATGGGTTCTGTCAAGAGACATGACAGTTTCAGAATTCTTGGAAGCTGATATTGATCATAATGGCTTTGTCACGTAAGTACAATAACTCTCAGCTTTTATTAATTTACTTATATCACTTTCTAAATAACTACATGTAAATAAGTTTTTTTAAAGTATCGCTTAATTCTGGTTTTTTTTCTTGAGGTTGAAAGTTTCCCATGGTAGATCCTTGATGTTGCTTCATGTACTATTTAGATTTAGGATCCAGAGAAAATTGTTAAAGAAAATTATAAAGCAGTTGTCCTAACTATTTATTTCAGCTTCGTTCCTCCATATTTTTCAACTTCATTGTTATAGTGCTAAATTTGTGCTCATATTGTATACTTATCCTCCAATTTAGATAAAAGTGACTGCATTGATGATAGAAATTGCAGTGGTTGGACAAATTATAGCAAATTTAGGCTTGTATAGGATATTTATGCTACAATTTGTATAAAGTTAGTGGTAATGATAGAAGTTGCAGTGATCAGGACAAAATATATAATTTGGGAATATATGATATGTCCATGCTACATTCTGCATAGAAGTGACAGCGGTAATGGCAGAAATTGCACTGATTAGGACAATATAGAATGCTTCATCTTTAAGGACAAGCAGTCGGATAAGACATGTTTAGGACCACTTTTCTGTAGTTTAATCCTGAAACTTCTTTTTGTAGTTCATCTTATTGAGCCAAGTTTTACTTGTATGTTTTTGTCTTGTACCAAAAGTCACACACTAGCTATTTGGTGGAGTAGCTATTTTTGTTGTTGGTACTTTTGGTCTTGTGTTGTGTGCCTTATTTACTTTTCAGGGTACCTGTTGCTGGTGCTTATTGCAATTTCTTTTTTTTTTGTTCATTTTTAGCAAATCAGAGTTTGTGGTGTATAAGCTAAAGGAGATGGGGAAGATATCAGAGAAGGATGTCATGCTAATATGTGAACAATTTGAAAGACTTGACAGTAGCAAATGTGGTAAAATCACACTTTCTGCTCTGATTGATAGCCATCATTTGAACACAAATAACAGCTCGGCAAGGCATAATTATGTTAATTTAGATTCTTGAAAATCATATTTGGGGCCAATGTCAGGGTAAGAAGATTTAGTTTGTTCTCTTTGAATTTGTTCATGTATATATATCAAGCCGTGTTTGTACAAATCCGCAAGCACGGTTTTAGGTATTGCATAAGGTTGCAGGGTTATCCTTTGTAGTTTAGATGACAGGGAATGTGTAAATGAATGATGGAGAGGGGGCTTCTTTTTAGAATATTAGACGCAATAGTGCTTTATAGAATTTCAGAAAATTTGGGACCACTTCTGTTTTTCTGTTGTTTTCATTGTGACGTTAGGTGATTTAATGATTTATCAAAAGAAAACATGACCCACGCAAAAATAGAAACCATAATCAATAATGACAATAATTGTGTAGGAATTTTCAACAACTAGAATTTTACTCAGATGTGGTGGTAAATTTTGCCAAGTGGTTGCAAGAGTGGAGATTTGTTCCATCAAAAGTGTCAAGGACTACGGATCACAAATTTGGAAATAAATAGCAATTAACAATGAACGTCCAGTTGTCTTTCAAGCTATAAAGATCACCCGTTAACCACAATCATCTTTATTTTAACTTTCAAGTATGGATGGGAATGTATGTTCTGAAAATATCTTACCATTGCAATGCATCTTTGTTGAAATATTGGAGAAGGCCATCAAGTCTGTACCGGATATAGGCAAATAGGAGAAAAGAAAAGAAAAAAAAATAAGAGACAACTGCTGCTGTACCGATAATATTTTATTAATTGTTCTGTTTTATTCTAGAATTAGATCTTGTTATATATCGGCTGGAAGTCTACATTCTGATTGGTAAAATTGGAATAAGCCCGGAAATGCTCAGAAGGTACCAAAAGAACACAGAAAAAGGGTTTTAAGAAGCCTCAGTGGCTAATATTTCTTGGAAGCTAATTACATGAATAATAGCATGCTATATCATGCAAACAGTGAAAAAACAAAAACAAGAAACATCACTCATATATAGCAGAAATAGAAGCACAACCTGTGTGAAACTTCTCAGAACAATTGAACACAAATAGTTGATTCCGAGTCTCCCAAAATGGCAGAAACTTCTCAGAACAATTGAACACAATTGAACACCAGTTCGATTCCGAGTCTCCCAAAATGGCAGAAATCAGTAAGCACTAAACTATATTTAATTGATCAACTAATTCAATTATTAGACATTCTTTAATCAAATTAGTAGTAATAGTCGTATCACATTTTTTAATTGTATATGAATCCCATGTTTATATGAGGATATATTTTGATTTTATTTGTAGTTTTATGTTTATATTTCTCTTATTTTTGTAAACGGTTAAAACTAGGGTGTCAATGATACCCTTTTACCCATTTATCCGATTCATACCGTATTCGATAAGATGGGTATGAGTAAAAAAAATCGTTAACTTATTTGATAAGGGTTAGGGTAAAAATTTTATTTCGTTAAGTAAATGGGTAAGGGTATGTGTAAAGATCATTTCGTACCCGTTTGCCTTATAGGGTAAATTATTAAAAAATAACTTATATTATTTTTAATATAATTATCTCGTGTAATATTTTTTATTTTCGTAAATAAAATAAAATAATAGGGAATTTATAATAACACCCCGTAGTTGTGCGCTAATGGCTAGTAGTTTCAAACTCGGTCCAGGCCATTAGCGCATAACTTCGGGGTATTCTTACTAATTTCCTATTTTTTATTTTATTTATCAAAATAAACAAATCTTTATGTTAGTCGTCTCGATTTCTATGAGTTAATTACTATGAATTATAATTATTATATTTTCTAAGTTTAACTATCTTATAAATTATAATGTTTGAATAATATTTAGTAGAGTACTTGTTAAAATGATTGAATGAGATAATATTATATTTTATTTTAGACAAGATGTTATTTTTACTTTTAATATATTTTATTTTCTACTTAAAAATTTTGACAAGAGATACTCATTTTTTTTAATTTATTTAATTTGAAATGACTCAAGTTAGAATTAATTGTATAATTATATTTTTATTTTATACTAGTAAAATAGAGATGTATTTGTATGAACGGAATAAGTTCATATTATTTTTAATAAATGATAATAAACTAAGTAATATATTAGTATTATTCGTTAGCATCCGTTACCATTTCGTTGATCGTTTATTTTAACGGGTAAAGATAGAGTATGAGTAAGTTTAATTTTAATGAGTAAAAATAAGTATAAGTTTGAGTAATTTAAAATAGATATAATAATAAAAATACTTTCACCTGATCCCGTACGCATTGACACCTTGCGACAATTTAGGTCACAACATGCTTTTGCGTGTTCAATTAAATTAATACAAGTGTCAGACCGTAGCTGAATTTCAAAGTTAGTTAAATTAATTAATAATGCGTGTCCTTTATTTTATTTTTTATTGTAGGCTTTCTTTGGCCTTTATTTGGTTTAACTTGAAAATTAATATTAAATATAATTCAGCAAATAAAGTTTTTTGAAAATTTTGTAGATGTTTAAAATAATTATTTATTTATTCGCTTAGAATTTTTTGAGTCAGCTCTGGGCTAAAGTATTAGTTTGATATCGACTTTTGGGTTTAGAATCTTTCATAGTGTTTTTCTTTTTTTTTTCTCTAAAAAAATTGTGAATCAACGTATATGCGCTGACTTTAAATCTTGATAAAGTAGGAATGATGTACCCAATTTTGAGATCTTGTTTGTAGCAAGAAATTAAGTTCCGCTCAGTTATGCTTAATAACTTTCTTTAGAAAAACATGTCAGATTTTAAAAAGAAAAATAAGAAATGTTTTAATTCGTCAAATTAAATTATTCTTTGATTTTTTCAATCAAACTTATACATAGGATGAATATCCAATAGTATTTATTTCTGTTTTAATTTTTGGCAACGCTTATTTGAAACTTCCATGCATATTAATTTTTTTATCCCTTTTATTTAAGCTAGTATTTGTGAATAAATTTTAATATATTTTTTTTTCGAAAAAAAAATCTTAAATATATTTTCATAACAAATTCAGATGTATGTTTTTTATCTTAAAATCTTATAGACTACCATAAATTTTCTATTTTTAATGTTTTAATTTTTTTTTCAGATTTTTAAGATGATTCTAAAATAATAAAAATAATAATGAATATTTGCATATGAAAATAGATCAATTTCAAAGTTCGAAATAAACACTTAAAAATTGTAAGAAAATAATTTTTTGGTGTTCCAAATATTTGAATATAAAATATTATTGAGAATATAAATCAATTACAGTGTATAATGTACTATTTTTCTTACTGTCGGATAAGGCACGACCGAACTTCATTGGTTTTCCCTAGTGGTTTGCTCAAACCTGGTGGGTACAACCTGTACTCAGTATAGGCGGGTAAGCGGGTACACGGGTACGGGTTTGAGAAGAGTTTGTCATCATTTTTTTGGAAAAAAACTCATTTACCCGCCGCCCGTCGCCCGTCGCCCGTGTACCCGCCGCCCGCGCGCCCGTACCTGTACCCGCCGCCCCTATCCGTCTACCCGCCAAGTTTAAATTAATTGATTTAAGATATTTTTTATTTATATTTTATTTAACCACTTAAAATAAATGAACGTTTAGAAAATATATTATTCTTTTAAAATGAACGTTTAGATTTATACTTAGCCGAAAATATATTATTCAGATTTTATGACATTGTAAAATAAAAACAACAAAAAAAAAACAAAAACACCAAACAAAAACAACAAAAAAAGAAAAAAAAAGTACCCGTACCCGTGCCCTGTACCCGCGTACCCGAGACGGGCATGGGTATGAAACGGATAGGATACGGTTTTGAAAAAAAACGTCTACTCGTACTTGCCCTACCCATCTACCCGTACCCGCCCTACCCGCTACCCGCCGTGGTTATGCCCGGCCCGTACCCGCGGTACCCGTTAGTAATTCACTAGTTTTCCCAGTTAAAACGAAATTCCTATCCGCGCAACACTGGCACGGTGTATCCGCCTTGAGATGTATGCTTTATTAATCTCAAAAGACTCCAGAAATTTAAAGGTTTGTCGTTCACGTTGCATGTCTGTTGCATTGCAAATGATTCAGAGCTATTAAAATGGGAGGGATTCCTTAAAATGAGTTATTTTGACATTCTTGATGATGAATATTTAAATAAATATATAAAAAATTTAAAATAAAGATATAAATATATTTTTTTATTTATAGATTGATAGTTTTAAATTTTATATAATTTTATTATCGTTTGATAACTCATCAAAGACCGTAAAATTAGAACCGTTATAAACTAAATATAATTCTGTTGGTTTTTGATGAACTATCAAATAATAATGAAATTTAAAATTCTATCAATCTATAAATATAAAATATATCTATAACTTTTTTATGTTTAATTTTTTTAATATTTGTTTAAAAGTTCATTTTTAAAATTGTCAAAACAACCCATTGTTAGGGAGCGGGTAGATTCGCAGCCTTTTCGAACCGAAAAATTAGTTTGAAGGGTTTGAGAACCATTGATTTTGCATCGGGATTCATACTTTTAACGGACCCCGAGGTCTGAGATTCGCACTTTTAATAATTATTATGAATCCTGATGCAAAATCAACGGTTCTCAAACCTTTCAAACTAATTTTTCGGTTCGAAAAGGTTGCGGATATAATCCGAGCATCCATTGTTAAGGATTCCTCCCCAAAATTTATCACGATGCAATGAACAACTTTATCGTCTTTTGAGTGCAGTGATCAGAGACTTAGAGAGTCCCTTCTAGATTGGAGTAGAGTTAGACAAATAACTCATGTCTCATAGTTCGTTTGAATTTTAGCTCATCATAATTTGAGTTTAATTTGACTCAAACTAAATCTAACTGGCTCATATATCTTCTGAGTCAAGTATGATTTAGGGTTGGTTCGCTCGGCAACTCGTCAACTGGCTCGTATATTTGGACCTGTCATATTTTATATTTCTATTTAAGTTTCATTTATATTATTTAAGTTTATTTGGTTATACAATATGTTTGTTGTTATGTGATTTATTCATCTGTTATATAAATTATTTATATTTATTTTGATTTACCAATTGTTCTGATTTTAGTTTTTATTTTGAAATCAACTGATAAATAAAAATATAAAAATAAACTAATTCGACGAGCTCACAAGCTAAATTAAATCAGACACGAGCTGATTCACATCAATTTGGCTGATGTAACTGCTAGTTTAAATTCGATTGCATCCGACTCCTCGGCTCGCAGCTCCAATTGGAGGTTGAGAACTTCAGATTTGAGATTGAATTCAAGAGCTAGCGGCTGTTGGATAAAATTCTCCAGCCATTGAAATTAACTGTTAATTAAGCTGGCCAAGAAATTATATTTATTTATTTATTTATTTATTGCGCTCGTTCTCTCTCTTCCTCTCACGGTCTCACCAACGGTCAAAGTACACATGGCTTTCTGACAATTCGACTTTTAGAATTTACGAAAGTAACAAAACCGTCTATTATAAACACTTGTCAACAATCAACAAAACGCAGAACATGGACAACCGTTAAAATAAGGTAGAAAGAAATACCATTATTTTATTAATAAAGAAAAATAAAAATTGTTATGAATCATTAGAAATTTTTTAAATATAAATATTTTTTAATACTGAAAATATATTTAATAATAAATATTATAATTAATTATATAATAATTCATTAAAAAATATAAAAAAATATATTACTTAGTATTTAAATTGTACCTTACTCACAGTCAGAGTGTAAAGGGATGTGATGGAATAATAGAGGCGGGGAGAGATGTAAGATTGTAACCCTCTAAATCGGGGTTAATTGATTTGATAAATGATGTCGACAACTTGGGAGCATAACCTTGAAGATATCATATCATCTCTTTAAATGAGAAAGAGAAAATTAATATAAGTCATTTGATTGAGATAAATGACGAGAAAGAAAAAAATAATATAAGTCTACATAATTTAATTGATCATCTGATTAAATTATTAAATATTCTTTAATCAAGTTAGTACTAATTTTAGAAGTTGTATCACATTTTTTTTATTGCATATGAATCCATATTTATATGAGGATATATTTTTGAGTTTATTTGTTGCTTTATGCTTACATTTCTCTTATCTTTTGTAAACGGTTACAACTTGCAACAATTTAAGTCACAACATGCTTTCGCGTGTTCAATAAAATTAATACAAGTGTCAGATCGTAGCTGAATTGCAAAGTTCATATAATTAGTTCATAAAGCGTCCTTTATTATTATTTTTATTGTAGGCTCTCTTTAGTCTTTATTTGGTTTAATTCGAAATTAATGTTAAATATAATTCAACAAATAAACTGTTTCGAAATTTTTTTTGTAGTGTTTAAAATTATTTATTCATTCGCTTAGAATTTGTTGAGGTCAGTTGTGGGCTAAAGTATTAATATGATATATCGACTTTTGGTTTAGAATCTTTCAATGTTTTTTTTTTTAAATTTGAATCTTGATCACGTAGGAATGATGTACCCAATTCTGAGATCTTATTTATAGAAAGAAATTAAGTTCCGCTCAATTATGCATTTATGCTTAAGAACTTTCTTTAGAAAACATGTCAGATTTTAAAAAGAAAAAGTTGAGAAAAGTTTTAATTCGTCAAATTATTCTTTGGTATTTTTCAATCAAACTTATACATAACGATGAAAGCAAGAGCTAACGCCTAGCGGCCATCGGATAAAATTCTGCTGCCACTGAAATTAACTGTTAATTATAATTATTTATTGCTTTCTCTCTCTCTTCCTCTCATGGTCTCACCAACGGTCGAAGTACACATGGTTTTCTGACAGTCGACCATTAGAATTTTATAAACTAAGAAAATCATCTATTGTAAACAATTGTCAACAATCAAGAAAACGCAGAACATCATGACAACCGTTAAAATAAGGTAGAAACAAGTACCATGATTCTATTAATAAAGAAAATCCGGGTCTTTTGTCCAAAGAAAACTTGGTTGATTAATTTTGAGACTTTAGACAAGGGTCTCAATTGAAGGGAACTCAATCCTATTTAATAATCAACAAATTTATGGTAAATTATCGATGTAACTTTTCGGAGAGACCTATTAGATGTTTAAATTAACTCATGATGAATAGTTGAAACTACCTGTCATATGAAAAAACAAATGACAATCTGACACCTGAGGTAAATTTCCAACTTGTATATATTTATTTGAAAATCATGAGAAATGGGCATTGGCGCTTTAATTGCTCCTTGCTCGTCCAGCGTTTAAAACCTGTACCACTTGCTTGATGAGTGGCTACGGCCAGTTACATCTTGATTGGAAAAATAAAATCATTTAATAAAAACATTCCTCGTGCTTCTCTCCAATTTCTCAAACTCGTAACATACATAACGCAAGAAAAAAAGGAAGGAAAAAAAATACACACTTCAAACTTGTTACAAGCAAAGCAAATTGGCAATGGAGATGCCAAACAGTGTACCGCCACCGCACGTACTAGTGTTCCCCTTCCCAGTGCAAGGTCACATGAATTGCATGCTCCATTTGGCCGAGATGCTCGTCTACTCCGGATTCCATGTCACGCTTCTCCTGACAGATTACAATCTCAGTCTCCTTCGCAACAACCCAACATCCCTTCCTGACATCCCCCGACTCCGACTGCTATCCATCCCTGATGGCCTACCTGGACACCATGAGAGGAAAGTGGATGGGCTCTTGCAGCTCATGGATTCTCTTGAAACAAGAGGTACATCGTTGTTCAAATCTCTGTTGCTTGATCTTTGCAAGAAGGATGGAGATGCCAATGCATTCTTTATTCTTTTACTTCTAATTTGAAGATGGAGTGGATTGGGACGAGCCGATCAAGGGTATCCCGGGCATGGAGAGTTTTCTACGTCGGCGAGACCTACCAAGTTCATGCAGAGAAGCAAAGGAACCAGCTGACAAAATGCTACAGTTACTGGCCATGTGTACTGCTCACAGTAAAAGCACTCGGGGCCTTATCCTCAACACTTTAGACAACTTAGAATCAGTTTCTCTGGAACAAATCCGTGCAGAGATTCCGATAACATACACAATCGGACCCCTCCATGAGATGGTTCGGAGTTTCCGTTCCCAAGCCGATGTACATGCACATGCCAAATCTGTCAGCTTGTGGGACCAGGACCGCTCATGCATGACATGGCTGGATGAGCAGCCACATCAATCAGTTGTTTATGTCAGCTATGGAAGTCTCGCTGTAATATCACAACAAGACCTAATCGAGTTCTGGATCGGGCTGGTTAACAGCGGTGAACTCTTTCTATGGGTGGTACGGTCTGATTTGCTTGGAGGGAGAGAATGGACGGACATTAGGGATTCACTTCCAATTGAGGTCAGGAAAGGGACAGAGGAGAGGGGATGCATTGTCAGCTGGGTCCCTCAAGTAGAAGTACTGGCCCACCCAGCTGTTGGTTGCTTTCTGACACATGCTGGATGGAATTCTACACTGGAGAGCGTAGTGGAAGGAGTACCGATGATATGCTGGCCTTACTTTGCAGATCAACAAATCAACAGTAGGATTATTAGTGAGGTGTGGCGGGCTGGACTTGACATGAAGGATGTCTGTGAGAGAACAACAATTGAAAAAATGGTAAGAGAAGCAATGAAAGGTGAAATTGCTGATGAAATGAGAAAAAATGCACAGAGTCTAGCAAAAATGGTTAAATACAGTATAAATGGAGGAGGCAGCTCATTCCAGAATTTCCAAAGACTAATACAGTACATTAACTCCTTGTGAAATGAACTTTTGTATAACACCGGTAGCGTAGACATCTAGGTCTTGGTCATTTTGCTCTATTCTTGGACAAATATTGAGTTGTACCAGGGGAAGTTAATATTGCAAAAGACAATGGATACATTTCATTTTCTTTGCACAACTACCTAATTTCATAAACAAATATCTTAATGGAAATCTAAATGCAAAATTCAGTTCTCAAATCATCCAAAAGTCTCTGTACTGTCATCATGATTTGTAAACATTGGAATATTCAGATTGATAGACATCCAAAATATAGTGGGACCGACAATGAATTAATATTTTTTTTTTGAAAAAAAAATAGTTCATTGATATCAGTACCAGTTATTGTTGCTAACTCTTTGTCATCCATTCTGGCAAGATATCCTTGTCAGTACCAGTACCAACAAATAAAAAGGTGCTCTTTTTGAAACAAAAGATAACTAGATTCCTCCTGGCTGGTCTTGGTTTGGCTTTTTTGCGTCCCCATGTCAGCAATAGTATCACAAGTCCTTTTATCAGACCGCAAAGGAAATTATCATGTTTCAATAAATCTCTTACCATAATTGCCTTAATCCAAAATACCCAGTCATTTCACATTAGATAGATTGTTTTTTACTAGCCAATTTTGGAATTGTAGCATAGATATATACAATGAGGTCTTAGAAGGACATAAATTTAGCAGGGACAAGTCTACTAGTTCAAAAAAAAAGGTCTTAGAAGGACATGGCTGCAGTTTTGACCAACTTCATTCATAATCCCAGAAATACACAAAATCAGAGAACAAAATGGAACTAATCAGTTCAGAACCAGACTTCACACTCTTTGATTTAATCTGGCTGTACCATTCAGTAAACTGATTTCACTCTGAATCTCTGATATTATTATCAGCGCTGAAGACTGTAGAGGTATAGTTCGAGATTATTTTAGCAAGCACAAATGAAACTAATTGAATCCATTAACAAGAGTGATGTTAGTACCAGTGACATCAAGCAATGAAAAAGTCACATGATAAGTCATTCCACACTGCACTTGTATGGAATCATGTCCAATGCAGCATTCACTAACTGATCCTTGCACTGTCTCCAGTTTTCATCATCATCAACACATAATAATCTTGATCATCTGCTAAGAATATGGGTCAAAATATCATAAAGTACACATTAATCTGCTCAATAAGCAGAGAGACATTTCCCCGTAGGTGCTCCTGTATTCTCTCATGGCTCGCCTTCAAAGAAGCATTTCTTCAAACACGTTGTGTGCATGGATCCTGTGTGTGAAATGTGAACAAATGGGCGCCGATCAAGTCAAGTCAAAAGCCAGTAGATGTATTACAACCAAGGTTATTGCTGTCACTGGCGTATCCAAAACGGATAAATTTTAATTAGTTTTGAACTTAATTATTAAATTTTTAATTATTTAGTTCGATTCTTTGATTTAAAAGTTTTGGTTCTTTTAAAAAATTAGCTAATTCGGTTTTTATTCTTTATTTTGATTTATGCTTTTCTAAATCGAATAAACTGAATAGTCCAAAATTTATCAAACAAATTTATTTTACTTTATATAAATAAAAATCATAACAAAAATAATCCAAATATATTTCTTCATATAGATTTTATTTAATTATTTATATTATTTTTTAACTATTTATTTCTTCTATTAATTTTATAACTATTGATATTTTTTATTCTTCTTTAACTAATATAATTTTAGTTTAAAGAATAAATCAAAAAAATTTTGGTTTAATTTTTTAGCTTAATCGTTGATATTTTTTAAATATAATTAAGTTTATAATTTAACAAACGAATAAAATTTCAGATATATATATTTTTTTTTGAATCGAACCAACCGATTGAACTCCTAGCTGTAACTGACATACATAGACCATGGCCTTGCACGAGTTTAATGGACCGGGATACGCCACTCTTTAGGCCCGTTCTGATTTTGGATTCTTGAACCGGGTTTACATTATTTTCCCCCTGGTCGAAGGAGACTCGGGCCTTTTTTTTTTTTCTTTTGTGTTTATTGTGTCCCCTTGCCTATCAGAGGCTATTGGTCTATTAATGATATATTGAACTACATTTGGACTAACATTTGTTGTTGTTGTTGTTCTTGCTGCTGCTGCTGCTGTTGTTGTTGTTGTTTGTTGTTGCTGCTGCTGCTGTTGTTGTTGTTGTTGCTGTTGCTTTTGCTGCTGTTGCTGTTGCTGCTGTTGTTGTTGTTGCTGTTTCTGTTGTTGCTGTTGTTCGTGTTGTTGTTGCTGTTGTTGCTGTTGTTGCTGCTGCTGTTGTTGTTGTTGCTGCTGCTGTTGCTGTTTCTGTTGTTGCTGTTGTTGTTGCTGTTGCTGTTGCTGCTGTTGCTGTTTCTGTTGTTGCTGTTGTTGTTGCTGTTGTTGCTTTGTTGCTGTTGCTGCTGCTGCTGTTGTTGCTGTTTCTGTTGCTGCTGTTGTTGCTGTTGTTGTTGTTCTTCTTCTTCTTCTTCTTCTTGTTGTTGTTCTTCTTCTTCTTCTTCTTCTTCTTCTTCTTATTATTATCATCATCATCATCATCATCATCATCATCATCTTTCAAGAGAAGCATATGATATTCCTCGCCACTGTTAACCAAATTATCTTAAATTTTAAAATAATATAAGAAAAAAATTGATAAGGTCAGAAGCTTAGCAAGCAACTAAAACTTACACTCAACATCACCCTAGATCATAATCCAATTAAAATTGAGCCTGATGAATGTGTGACCGGTGGCGGAGTTGATTCAAAATTATGAGGGAGCTAAAACAAATTTTTATATATCTAAGGCACTGCATTTCAAATTTTAGAAGCTCAAATAAAAAATTACCATAATTATGTTATAAAATATCATAAATCTTTAACATATATACTAATTTTCAAAACTTTTTTTAACCGGTATACTAATATTTAAAGCACTCGTATTATCATCCTGCTCCAATGATACTAGATTTCTATGACTATTCTCATACAAAAACAAGATCTAACTTTTATTATGACATTGCTTGTTGACGTGATTTCACAAATGTTCTCCTATCTTCTCAACTAAGATTCTTCATTGCTAATCGATTCCAACCTCTCTAACTCCTCTGGTGGATTATCGGCATTACTGCATCTGCTTAGCTGGATAAAGAAGACCAAAAGAAGAATAGAAGGAAGTTATCAATGTATGAAATAACAAATTAAGAATGTAAAATTACACATTCTATTAGCACTAAGATACTAGACAAATTCCTACCTGCTCTTTATGTATAATTATTATATCCTGATTATCGTCTTCAATTGGCACTAAATCTCTACTACTTTCTCCCAATTCCAGACTCTTCCCCTTTCTCCATTCAGCTGCTAGCTTCTCTTGTATAATTCTTGATCTCTCCTGCATCACAAAATCATTTGTTGACATCATGACCTCATCATGTTCTTCTGTCTCCTCAACTACCATTTCATAATTATTATCCTCATGCGTCATTACTTCCAATGCCTCCCATGAATTATTTGCTACACTGCATTTGTTTAACTGTAAAAGATAAAACCAAAAGTAAGAACATAAGTTGTAGAACTAACAACATAAGCAAAACAAATGTCTCTTATAACTAGAGAAATTAACAAAAAACAATGATACCTGTTCTTTATATTTTATCGTTATAAATTGATGCCACTCTTCCAACCAATGGCATCTGACAATAGTCATTTGCTGAAGTGACGGTGGAATCTCTTCACTCGGGGAGATTTGCACAGAGCGGCATCGAACAATCTTCAAACGTTTCAGAGAGGTGATGCTGCTAATCCCAGCTATGATTTGCAAATACTTGCATCCTTTGATAACTAGAACCATGAGAAAGGAAACATCCATCCATTTACTGAAAGAGATGTTATGTTATCTGTGCAAGAAATTTTAAGGAACTGCAGAGACGGTAGTTGTAAGTTGTAAAGTAAGGATTCACTGAGCTCGCCTGACAAAGTTAATCTAGTCAGTGAAGGGAGAAATGGAAGTCTACTCAGCTCTTTACAGTTGTATATCAGTAATCTGGTGAGAGAGGATGACAGAGTGTGAGGAAGAAATTGGAGCTCGTTGCAACACACTATTCTGAGCGCATTAAGTCGACAGAATTCTCCATGTTCAACTCCAAACCACCGGACCCAATTGGGTATATATTTGAACTCTAGTGTTTCCAGTGATTGGAATCCCTTTGTTTCTGAGTTAGGAGAGCAGAACTCACGTCCAATAAACTGGAGGTTATGCATCCATGAAATGTAGAGAGATTTAAGAGATGGCAACAACCCAAGAGTAGGTAGGACTCTACAGTTCTCAGCACATCCATTTAGACTGATTTTGCTTAAGTGTGAAAAGGAAATATCACCAAACCAGTTTGGGAATCTAGAACCAGGATAATCGATTATGTTCAACACTTTAAGCCTGACATTAGGCTGAAGGTTCTCAAACACTGTTTCAATATTCCTAATCTCTGAATCATCGTATTTTCCAAGATTATAATCTGCAGTTCCCAACCTGAACACCTTGAAATGATCACAGTTAATTTCTGCTGCATTAGACCAATCTAATGTTAGAACTTCTAACATATTCTTACTCCGCAAATTGGCCTTCTCAGCACTTTTAGCACTTGAAACATTCCTTAGTCCATTAATTGTTAGTTCTCCTTGGAGAAATATTAGTCCCTTCAGCTCAGAAATTTCACAATGCCAACTACCTCTTTTGATACAAAACACTGGCAATGTTTGCAGATTTGTTAGCCGACTAATTCCATGAGGCATGCAAGTGTTTTTGTCAGAAAAGTTGAGATGTTGGAGATTAACCAAATTGGTTATTCCTTGAGGTATTTCTCGTAAAGGACACTGTCCTAGTTCTAAAGTCTTCAAGTAACAGAGGCATGACAAAGATTCAGGAAGCTTCGATATATTGGTTTTTGTGAGGTTGAGGTAACGCAGTTGCTTAAGTTTTCCAACAGAACTAGGCAAAGCCTCAATTCCTGTGTACCTCAAATCTAAAATCCGCAAATGTCTCAAGAATTTGAACTGTTCATCTGACAGATCAACGGTGATATGGTTGTTCCATTTATTAGCTTTGTTTATTATTTGCAGTAGCCTCAATTGATGGTACTCTAGCCAGGGTTGAAGGTTGACAGACATAGGAAGATCATTCACGATTATAGAAATATACCTGCAATACTCAGAATGAGCACCAAGATTCCGCAGTGAAATTTGTTGGCCAGCATCAACCCTAATAAATTCTTTTCCTGCTAAAGTTTCTGCAAGATTATGCACCAGATCATGCATTATGAAACCCTCTCCCCTTGTATCATCATAGTATTGATTTCGTTCAATCAAATTCCTTTGCAACAAATCCTCAAAATAGTTGTCAGCGATCACTTCTGGCGGTTGATTGTTTTCGGGTTCAACAAAATCCAGTGCCAACCACAATTTTGTAACATTTTTCTTTGAGAAAATGTAACCTTTTGGGTACAACATGAATATAGCGAAGAACATTTTTAGCATAGGGGGCAATCGATCATAGCTGATTTTGAGTACTGGCATATACCCATCTTCAGCATACACATTTCTAAATAGTTGCATATACACATTTTTACTATCCACGATGTTTTCCCAAAACTCAATATCTGATTCATGTTTGAGCATAGATCCAATTATTTTGACCCCTAAAGGGAAACCACGGCACATTTTTACTATCTTTTCTGCTATTTTCATGAGATCATCACGACGTGCATGCAACTCAGTTGCCTCATCTCCAAAAGCATAATACTTGAACAAGGACAACGAATCCTCATTTGATAAAGGGCCCAATGAATAGGTTTTCATCGTCTGTACCATTCTAGCAACTTCCATATTACGAGTAGTTACAATTACACAACTAAATTGGGCACTTCGCAATGGGGACATCAAGGTTTCCCAAAGGCTAGAATTCTCATTCCAAACATCATCAAGAACCAGGAAGAAACTCCTCCCCATGACTTGATGACTCAACTCACTTTGAATACTGCTCAACTCAGACAAGCTACAAGATTTCTTTGCAAAACACTCTGCTATATGTCTTGTTGACTGGAAAACATCAAAAGAATCTGATACAAACACCCATCCCATAAGGTCAAAATGTTTACGTACCTTGGTATGATTGTAAACCATCTGAGCAAGAATCGTCTTGCCTAATCCTCCCATTCCGGTCACTGCTAGAACAGAAATTTCTGATCTACTCCCTTCACTTTTTGAAAACAACATACTAAGAATGTTTTTCACATCTTTGCTCCTCCCAAATGTTCTTTGTAATAAGTTTGATACAGTTCCCTTTCTTTTCTTAGATCTGATTCTGTCAGGAGATATATCTAGAAGCTGGAATCTTTTAAATTCCTCTTTTAGTGAATCCAACTCATTTCCTAGTTGCTCTGCCTTTTGGGTTAGAACAATTGGAAATACATTTGGACCTGAGCCCATGCCAGTAACCTGCTTCATGGACGGAGCATGCATTTGGTCACTTAGTTCACCATTAATGTTGGACATATTTCCTTCATGAATCACCTTTCCTCGCTTGCAGTTTTGGCTTCCTGAGGGAAGGTCAACAAGGAGAACCCCCTTTGCTCTACCAACTATGCCATCAGCAATACCAATTATCTCTTCAACATACTCAGTATAGGTAACCTTTCTTTTACGGTTGGCTACAGATTGCTTACCATCAAGCTCATTATTGTGGAGCTCCAATTCATTAGGAGAACTTACTGCAACATCACTGGAGGATACACCAAAAGCTTCTGATGTGAAATTAAGCATCTCATACTCTACTTCTTCAATTAAGTCTTCGATGCGATGAACCATCCGCTTCACTTCCAGAAAGAAGCCATCTGGAAGGTCCATCTTCAACCCATCCAGAAAGGACTGGATTTCAACCAATTTCTGGTCCAGGATCAGGAGTTGAGCAAGAGCCCTAGAATCTAAAAAGAAAGCTCGAGGCAAGGCAATGATGGAAGAGAGCTTCTTTCGGACCAAGTTGATGGTCAATACTGTAACATCCATGTTATTCTTCAGGTGCAGATCTGCTGTATTGCTGGCTAGGTGCTAGAGAATTTCAAAGAAAGAGGCTTAATTTGAGAATGGTTTTAGTTATTGATTTGAATAGGATCTTATAGAACTGGAGTCAACCGGGAAATAAGAATCAGGTGAGACACTGTATTTAGCAAGGGTGGTCAATGTAGCCAGTATGCTCCCCAATTCCCATGGAGCGAGGAGGAGCTTCGCAAGGGGAAAACTTTGGCTGGCTTATTATTCTGCTCAAGTGAGATTGTTGGGAAAAGAAGATTCGATGGAGAATTTGGCGCAAAGGAGAGTGTTGTCTGTTAGAACTTAGAAACAGGTATGGACTGAGTGTTCACCAACTACGCCAACGGCGAGGCGACAGGGAACAAAGAGCTTACGAGAAGTCGGTCAATGTGAGAAAGACATCAGTAGGGCCCCGCACTGGGTCCGTGGATAGTCACTTTAGCGCGGTAGCCGGTAGGGTGGTTAGGCAATGATAAAGACACGTGTATATGTAATATAATGATAAAGACACGTGTATATGTAATATGTAGGTATAAATGTGGATATAAATAAGTATTTATGTGTGAATGTGTTTGTACGTGATATATTTTTATATTATACGTTGTTAAATGTGTATAATTAATATATAAATAATTTTAATATCTAATACGTTGAATATGGATATACATATCTAACATATTTACATATATGTTTAACGTGTGTACACACATATAGCGCGTATAAAATACTTCAGTATATTAGATTTTTGAAATGCTTGTGTACTTAAAAGATTGGCTTGATACTGAAGTTAGAGACCGAGATTACTCTAACATATATAATATTTCTGAATATGACACGCCAATTTTATTTTTTGTGATCAGAACCACTCTAATTTTTCTGATTTTTTTAAATATATTTCTCCAATTTTGTTTAAATTTGTTGAATTTATACGTTCTACAAGTATTGACATGTGTTATACACGAACATGTTTAACACGGTGTGCTAGACGTGTCACGTGTTTTAGACGTGTATGCTTGGGTTTTGAAATTTTTGACATGTTAAAACACGCACGTCCAAGCACGTGAACACGTGCTAATACAGTATGTTTATGTCAAACACGTCACGTGCTCTTATGTGACACGCACGACAACATATGTTTATCAATATCCTAAGGGTTGTAAATGAGTCGAATTGAGCAAGATTAAGTTTAATATTGTTTCATTAACTTAATAAGTCAAAGATATTGATTTGAGATTGATTCATTAAATTAACGAATGAGTCGAACTGACTCGTTAATATCTCGTTTAATAATTAATAATATTTTATATTAAAAGTTAAAAAATAATAAAAATCAAATGAGAGTTTTATACATTTGATATATATTGAACTATAACTTATATAATACACTAACATTTATTAATAGTTTAATGAGTCTAATCAATTTAGTGAGCCGAGTCAAATCTAGTTCAAACTCGGTTCATTAACTTAACGAGTTTAACGAATGAGCCAAATTTGAGCCGATCCCAAGTGAGTCACGAGCAATCCACAAGTTATGAGTTTTTTGACAGCCTTACTTTGACTAGAGTTGTAAACGAGACGAGTGAGTCGAGTTAGATCAAACTTGTGATTAACTCATTAACTTAACGAGACAAAAATGATGAATTGTGATTGACCCGTTAGGTTATTAAGCGAGCCGAACTGGCTCATTAACAGCTCGTTAATAATTAATAATATTTTATATAAATAATTTATATCAAAATTTATAAAAAAAATTAATAAAAATCAATAAATAATAAAATTTTATACATATTTCATACAACAATATCATATATATTGAATTATAACTTATATAATACACTAAAAAATTATAATAAAATAATATAAATAATAAATATTAATAGTTTAATAGTTTAATAAGCCTAACATATTTAACGAACCGAATCATATCTAACTCCAAATTAACTTATTAAAGTCTCAAAAGCGAATCAAATTTGAGACGATTGCGAATGAGCCACAAATGAGCTATGATTTTTTTTTCTGAGAGCCTAACTTTGGCACGGTTTACTGAGCTTGAATAATATTAATTGAAATAAATACACTTTTATTATTCTAATCTGAAATTCAAATTATCTTCAATAACCTTCTAAAGTTTCAAATAAAATCTATCCGGTCCATCCGTTATAAAACTAACGATCCAAATCGGACAACACAATTCTAATTTATCAACAGGACAATATTTTAAAAATGTGCATCTGAATTTACATTTATTTATAACCTCGTAAAATGTGCATCTGTATTATATCACATCTCAACAACAGTATATTACTAATTCTTTATATAATCAAAACCAATCGTCAGTCAAGTTTAGAGTATCAAACTATCTTCCAATGATGATGATGATGATGATAAGGATTACAATGTAAAGTTGAGGGATAGAGAAATTCTTTAGAGGATTTAGACGCGGAGTTGAAGGACTACGATGGTGGTGATATTACAAATCATACGATTAGTCATATGGACTGATATAATTCATTTATCATCCAAGGAGAAATATATTTGGGTAAGAGCATGTATGGTACTGCTTGTTGGACTCTTATAAAATACAATTTATATAAACCTCATGTATTTGTTGATGGTCCATTAAATGAGTATCAGATCTCAAAGGAACAACTTCAATTTACTATTTGTTCCTTCAATTTACTATTTTCAGATGATATATAAAAAAATGAGAATATGTGATGACAAATAGGAACACCAAAAATTAAGAGTGAAATGTAAGAATCTAAATTGTGAATGATGATTGTATGTAAATTCACTCGATAATGTATGAGCTATAATGAAATATTCATATAAACACACGTAAGAATACTGTTATCATAGTTCATTATATCCAGCTAACTTCTAAGATGATCACATATGTTATCTATGAAGATGTGAGGAAAGATCACTCTATTATGATTAAACAAATCTGAGTGTTAATCAAAAAGGTTTATCCTGAAATAAATGTAAAATACTTTACACCATTAATCAATTTATTAAACCAATAACTACTTTAACAATTCATATAATTAGTTTACAAATTCATCTAATTTCCAAACTAATTTATCGATTATATTAACTAATTAGAAAAAAAATACCTTAAAGAGACTTCACACCTATCTGCGGGTGGACTTGCCATCTCCGGTGGCTATAATAGCATAGATCGTCGGTCCCTCTTCCTCTTTTTCCCCCCGATTTTTAGTGTGAGGTGTTTTTTTAGATCTGATAGATAGCAACGGAGAGAGAAGGGGACGAGGACGGGTTTGTTGGGAAGAAAGTGCCTCTAGAAACAGGGTTGTCAGGTGAAGGCAAGAGCATTGGTGTTGGATTGCCAGGTGAAGGCAAGAGCATTGGTGTTGGATTGTCAGGTGCAAGTTTAGGTGTGGGGTTGTCAGCTGCGCAACTAGGGTCTGGTGTGGGATTGTGGGTAGTGTTCTAAATTTAGACACGCCGTGGCCGGAAACGGTACGAACACGATTGAAAACTGAATGGGTTAAGGCACGGCACGGGAACGGAACGGTACTGTTTCATACTCGTGTCTTAACTGTGTCATGTCCAGCTTTTAGAAAATTTGGAACGGCACGACATGGTTAAGACGTTAGACACGGCACGGAACAACACGAGTACTAGGCACGGAACAGAACGGGGAGATTTGTATGATGAATTTAAAAATGCAAAATATAAAGTGTCATTAACTTCTGATATTTGATCGGCTGGTAAACATGATAAGTCATATTGTACTGTTACTGCTCATTGGATCACTGATGATATCAACTTTGGGACATAGTTTTCAAATAAAAGATTACTTGCTTTTCGAGAACTGGAATATCTGCATGATACAGAATTAATTTTTAGGTTTGTGTTGAGTATCATTGAGGAATATCAATATCGAGATAATTTTTTTTCTATTAGTTTCGATAATGCTAGTAACTGTAATGCCGCAATTAGACTTTTAACAAATAATCTCAAACCCATAATGGATGGTGCATTTTTCCACACAAAATGTGCATGTCATATTCTAAACTTAATTGTGAAAGCTGGTATGGAAGTCGACCCAATTCAGAATTTGATTGACACGACACGATTAAAGCACGGCACGCCAGACACGGCGTGCCTTATCCGTACCGTGCCTCCTCCTATCATTTTTTGGCACGGCACGACACGGCACGAAAAGAAATAAAATAATAAAAGACACGGTACGGTACGGCACAAAAGCACGGCGTGTCCGAACACAACACAGTCCGACACGACACGAATTTAGAACACTAACTGTGGGGTTGCCAACTTCGTCTAGGTTTTTTTTTTTTTTTTTTTTTTTTTTTTGCAAATCCAGCTTTGGTATGGGGTTAGCAAATTTGGGGGAAGTATATTTAAAATTTCTGTTTGCTAAGTATTTAATTTTATATTATAGTAGTATTATTTAAAAAAATTGTTCCCAAGGCTCCCCGAGCATTCTTGTAAGGATTAATTGCTGGGTCCATCTGACACGTCACGACCTGAAATTTTTGTGCTACCTTCAGTCAGAAAGCTTACCCTTCTGAAATTACCCGAGTAAAAGTTTAATAATGACTTGAATGCCCCCGTCTACGTCTGCTCTCTACATGAAGTCTTTACATATAAAATACGCTTCAGCCAGTAGGAGAGGAAAGGGAGAGGATGATAGAGGAGGTAAAATAAATGGGTGGTAACAACTTAACCCCGAATTTAGAGTTAATTAATGGATTGAAGAAAATTCAACAGAGAAAGTTTCCTCATTAACTTCCCCTCTTAACCTCCTACAGCACAAACTTACGGAGCAATGTGAACGAATTATTTTCTTCGCTCTCTTCCCTCCTCTCCTATGCACATTGGCTCCTGGTTGCTGAAATAAGTAACAAAGACCAAACGGCAGTGATAAATTTTGACAACAAAGAAAGAACATTGGTATTCTTCTAAAAGCAAAAAATAAATAAATAAATGAGACTTATACAAAATTGTCAAATTTTGATTATAAAATGAGAAGTTCTAACACTAAATAATGCAGATTTCGAGTGAGACAGAAAACAGTGATAATTTAACTGAAAGTACAATTGATGGACAGAAGTAAAGTAACCAATTAAAACATCATATGGTCATCACTGTCTTCTGCGCTAAGATCAAATGCATTGCTTTCTTCTCCACTTAACTCATCATCACTCTCGTCTTCACTCATGTCCCCCACTGCCAACGCTTCCCATACTCTGTCACTCTCATGCTCAGTTCTGTTTAACTGAGTAATGCATAACATGGTACAATTAGCATTACAAATTGTTGCGCTCTAGAGTAAATAGCAACAGCTTTCTACTGAGATAGCATCAAAGCAAGCACAATAATTCAGCAACTAAATTGATGGTTAGAAGTTTGGACAAGTACCAGCACTACTACTGGTGACATTGCTACAATAATGTTCTCACTCAAACTAATGTGAAGCAATATCTTAAGAGTAAAACATTCAGTGCTAACATAGCCATCTAACCCAAAGGTCGAGTGGAGACCATTCCTACCCTACTCTAAAAGAATTAAACAATAAATAATAATAAAATACATATTGAATATTACCATATCAGGATTGAGCATTAGTCTATTTAGAAGAGACCTAACATCAACTCAGAAAGAAGTAATATTGAATTCATACCTGTCCAAAGAATGTGCTGGTTTGTTCTTTCTCCCACTCTTGCAGTGCAGGGCAGTTTACAATTGTCAGAACTTGAAGCATTGATGGGATTCCTTCACTTAAAGGGAGTCCCAGCACAGGGCACCTCACAACGCTCATTTGCCTAAGAGAGGAAATATTACTGATCCCAACTACCATCTGTAGATTTTTGCATCCCTTAATTACTAGCACCTCAAGTGAAGTTAAACTCTCGTAATTGAGAGAAAAATACTTTAAGTTCTTGGAGGACATGATTTTGAGGAACTTGACGGATGAAATTTGCAAATTAAATAGTAAATCTTCACTAAGGTCACCTGTCAGAATCAAGGTACCAAGTGAAGGGAGAAATGGAAGTGATTTTAATTCCTTGCAATTTTTTATCACCATTTTGGTAAGAGAGATTGAAAATGGCTGAGGTAAGCATCTTAATTCACGGCAATCACTGATTCTTACAGTTTGGAGAGAACAAAACTCACCATTTACAACTCCAGACCATTCTAACCATTTGGGCATGTACATAAATTCCAAGCTCTCGAGAGACTGAAACCCCTTAGTTTCTGGATTGTGACAACAAAATTCACGATCAACACGGTGAATATTCCACATCCAATTAATTGAGAGAACTTGAGGCACAGCAAAGATCCCAGTGTGGGCAGCTCATTGCATCTCCCACAACTACTGAGGGTTATTCTGGTCATCTTGGAGAAAGACACATTGCCTAACCAGCTTGGGAATTTTAAACCAGGATAACCACTTACATACAACTCTTTAAGCCTGTTATGCGGTTGAAGGCCTTGAAGAACTTTTTCCTCCAAATTATTGGCAGTACTTGTATCGACATCTTGTCTACAATGGATATGACAGGCACCTCCAGACCAATCCAATTTCAAAACTTCGAGGTACTTTTTGCTAGGCAAATTAGCCTCCGTAGCACTTTCAATGATCATCACATTGTGCAATCCCAAGATATGAAGCTCGCCATGAAGGTTTACCAAATCTTTTAACTCAGATATGTGACAATGCAAATCCCCCCATCCAATATGGAATTTGGGCAAAGTAATCAGGGTTTTCAACTTGCCAATTCCATGAGGCATACACACATGCTTTTGCAACAAATTCAGATGTCTCAAATTTACCAAGCAGCTTATACCATCCGGAAGCCCTTGAAGAGGGCATTCTCTCAATTCTAGAGTTTGCAAATAGTAAAGAAAACATATTGAGTCTGGAAGCTTCCTGATGTTGGTTTTCATGAGATTTAGGTATCGCAGTTGTTTCAAATTGCCAATGGAATCAGGTAAGCTCTGGATATTGGTATGGCTGAAATCAAGAGCTCTTAAATGCTTCAAGTTCTTGAAAAGCTCATCGTGCATTTCAATGCTGATATCATTATTGAATTTTTTCACAGCACTCACAATCTGGAGTATTCTTAATTTTCTGGGATGACAGAAGAGATCTAGGTTGATTTGTTGAGGTAACTTATTCACCACAATTGATAAAAATCGAACTTCAAAAGGTAAACCTTCTAGCTCCTCAAATTCTTTCCTTGAAAAGTATTTACTGGCCATGAATTGGGCAAGATCGTGGATAAGATCATGCATAAAAAAACCATCCACTCTTTGATCATAGTAATTCTTTTGAATCATTGATCGTTGAACCAAGTTATCAAAGTAAGAACTACCAATATCTTCAGCCAACTTTTTCCATCTAGTCGAATAAAGCCGAGAGAGATCCACAACTTGACAATATTCTCTCTTACAAAAATAAAATCTTTTGGAAAAAGGGAAAAAATAAGAAAACACTGTTTTATTTCGGATGGCATTTGGTCGTAGCTCAATTTGAGTGCTGGCAGAACCTCCAATTCACCTTGTGTAATTTCCCATAGCTCACTATTCAAAACATCTTGCCAGCTTTCTTCATCAGGTTCATCATCATTGTTGGTGATGCGAAGAGCATTCCCCAGTGCTTTGATGGCCAATGGCAGCCCACCACATTTCTTTACAATTTTCTCACCAATCTCAAGCAAGTTCGCATATTTCTCTAGACCTTGGTGCCCAAACACAATTTGCTTGAAAAGGGACCAACAATTATCAAAAGGTAAAATGCTTAAGGGATAAGAAGGAATGGTTCTCATCAATCTTGCCACATTTTCATTTCAAGTTGTCACAAGCACGAGACTGGATCGTGCATGATTCAAAGGTAACCGCAACTTGCTCCAAGGGTCTTCTCTTTCATTCCATACATCATCCAATACCAATAAGAACCTCTTTCCCTTCACTTCCTCCATTAGCCTCCGTTGCAGATTGTTTAAACCTACGGGGTCCCACTTCTTGTTAGTAAAAGATTCAAGTATGTGCCTAGTTAACTTTTCAACATCAAAGTTCATTGGCACACTTACCCATGCCATCAACTCGAAAAATTGACCAACTCTAGGGTCGTTATAGGCTAGTTGGGCAACTGTTGTCTTACCAACACCACTGAGTCCAGTAATAACTAGTACCGAAATGACATTATCACTTCTATAAGCACCACTGTGAAGCAACAGTTGGACAATCTCCTCCTTTTCATTTTCTCTACCATGGATTGTAGGCTCATCATCTACCAGAGATGTCATCAAACGCCTTTTCAACTTGTTACGATTAGGCGTCTTTTTGCCATCGCTTGCTTTCAAATTTAGGTCACGCCAGCCCTTGATGATTTCCTCAAATTTCTTTCTAATAATTTTCACTCTTACAGCTAAATTGACTGGGACAGGAACTGTTATAGAGCTCAAACACAATTCAGAAGCCTCTTTGCCTGAAGGGCGCTTCCGCTTGATGCAGTGGCTCATAGATACAGTCCGTACCTGAACAGGAACAAGGTCAGATGTCTGCAACAGGTAGAGGTTTTCAAAACTATGGAAAAACGGAAAAAGAAAAATAAATTCCCAAAATTTTACCTGATTGCTCTCCTTCAGCGATGAAACATCTGATTGGAGGTGGGACCGAAGCACCTCGTACTGATACTCATCGATTACATCCTCAGCATCGTACGCCACCTCGGTCAGCTCGCTCAGTCGGAGCCTCTGCGCGAGGGAAGTGATCTCCCTTTCATCCGCATCACGCAAGATCGCACGGATCCGCTTCATCGTTCGATAGAGCTTCTTTAGATCCTCCAGAGTTGGATCACTGGAGAGTCCGGTAGAAGATGAGGAGGCAGATGGAACGGAGGAGAAGAGCGACGAGAGCTTGTCGGTGGCATGTGCTAGTACCCAACTGCCCATCGCTCTCGCCATTCTCCCCAGGAAGGCTCGGATACTGATCCTTCTAAAACTGAGTCAGTGCTTGGATTTGGGATAAAAGTGATCCGATGAGACATCTGAACTCTCGCTTGAGTTCCGGAGCCAATCAACATCATTGTAGATTATCTAAGTTGACTTTGACTGTGTTAGACTGACAATGAATCGAAATTGATCTGATCAGTTCGGTTCAAAACTTCAAATGGCCAATCGAACCAAAAATTTAATTTGATTTTCAGAGTCACGTTCAATCAAACAAAATCGAATCGATCAATCGAACAAATGAGCAATCAAACTGAAATGTAAACACTTCGACAACAAGCTCATGTTAGGTTGTCAATCTCTTTACTTATTTATTCAATTTGTATTATATTTCATAAAATACAAAAACAATAATAAAGTCTTTAATATCAAATAAATTAGGGTAAACTAGAAATGAGATCAAGTAGAACTAAAAGTAATTCGAAGTGTTCTTTCGAGTAAGAGCATTGATTTTTGGAAAGAAATCTCAAATAAAGAGATATGGGACCTAGAAATAGGTAATCATTGTGAAGAAAAGCATGGATAAACTTTTGCCAGCTTTGAAGTTAAGCTATGATTAAATGCCCAAAAATCTGAAACTATGTTTTACTATTTTCTGCTTGTTCCCAAAATGATATGTTTTCTTAAAAGATGACCTAATAAAATTGTGGATGTCATTGGATTTTATTGAAATCTTCAACACACACGATGCTGAATTTCGGTATGTATCCAGAGCCATTAATGACCTACCAAAGACCATCAATCTTCGACCCATGCAACAATGTCGATTGAGGTTGCTGAAAATAATTAATTTGGCTGATAAATGGAATGACTCTTTCACGTACCTACCTGGTGATCAATTGGGGGATTGAAACTAGGGTGTCAATGGATATATATGGTACGGATCAAGTGGAGATATTTATATTATCATATTCATATAAAATTACTCTTATTTATATTTTATTTTTACTCATTAAAATTAATTTTACTCATATTCTATCATTATCCGTTAAAATAAATGGTTAACGAAACAGTAACGGATGCTAACGAATAATGCTAATATATTATTTAGTTTATCATCATTTATAAAAAAACATACAAAATTATTCATTTCATACAATTAATGCTAACTTGAGTCATTCAAAATAAATAAATTAAAAAAAATAAACATCTTTCATCAAACTTTTTAACTAAAAAATAAAATGTATTAAAAATAAAAATAGCGTCTTGTCTAAAATAAAATCATATGTTGTCTCATCCAATCAGTTCAATAAGTACTCTACTAAATATTATTCAAATATTATAATTTATACGATGATTAAATTTGAGGAAGATAACAATCGTAATTCAAAACTTGAGGCACAAGTACATCTAACTATTAAGTTATTTGGAATATTTTAAGTAATTTTCTAATAATTGAACTTATAAAGCAAATGAATACAAAATAACTTTTACTCATAATCTTACTCATTTTCTTAACAAACAAAAAAAATCTTATTCTCACTTATATCAAATAAGTTAACGAATTTTTTTTTACTCATACCATCTTATTGAATTGAATATGATATGAATTAAATAAATGAGTAAAAAAATATCATTGACACCCTAATTGAAACATTTACGGGCTCTAAATTTAGTCATACTGGAATTGAAACGTTGGAAGCAATTGCATTATCTGAACCTTAAGTCAAATGTCAAGAAACATCCTAACGCCATTTGCCATTTGTTTTCTCTATAGGCCACAGACAATAGAACTAATGCGTTTGTTTGGTAAATTAAAAAATGATTTTGAAAGAGTGATAATTTTGAAAGAGTGATAGAATAGTGTATTTTTGGAAGAGTGGTAGAAGAGTGGTATTCTTAACTATTCAGAAGAGGAAAATATTATTTGAAAGTTATTAATCAGAATAATTAAAATATGAATAATTATGATACTAACAATGATGATGATGATAATAATAATAATAATAGTAAAATAATAATAATAGTAATAATAATGATAATATAATAATAATAATAATAATAATAAAATAATGATCATAATCCATAATCATAATAAATAATAATATTCATAATTATTATCAAAATAATAAAATAGAAATATAAACATAATCATAATATAATAATATAATAATAATAATTGTAAATATAATCAAAATCATAATACTATAATAATAAATAACAATAATTCTAATAATATAATAATAATATAATACAACATAATCAAATATAACATAATAATTATAATCATGATGATAATAATCATAGTTATAATCATAATAATATAATAATATAATAATATATAATATAATAAGTAATTATAATAATAATAATTATAATAATAAATAATTATAATATAATCATAATATAATAATATAATATAATATAATATAATAAATAATAATAAAATAATAATAAATAATAATAATCATAGTCATAATCATAATAATAATAATAATAATATAACCATAATTATAATATAATAATATAATAATAATAAAAATATAATTATAATCATAATGATATTATAATAATAAATCATAATCATAATTATAATCATAATGTAATAATATAATACAACAAAATCAAATAATAATTGCTATTCCGACGAGAACTAATCCGGTATACCACTTATAACTTAGTATACCGGATTAGCACTCTTTCACACTCTTCTACCTAGGGTTTGTTGTGCACTCGGTGGAATAGTAAAAAGTTAGAATAGAATAGTTATTCCGATGAATTAATTTGTCAAACAAATTTTAGACTTAGTAGAAGAGTGTGGAATAGTCACTACTAGAAAAAAGACTTTTAGTAGCGGTTAAAATAGATTTTGTGGCGGTCATAATTGCTACTATAACATCATAAGTAGCGGCCAGTTATAGTGGTATACCGGATTATCTCTCGTCGAATAGCGATTATTGTTTGATTATTTTATATTATATTATTATATTATGATTATGATTATGATTATGATTTATTATTATATTAATATTATGATGATTATTTATTATTATTATTATTATATTATTATAATAATTATTGTTTTATTATATTAACATCACTATTAGTATTATTATTATATGATTAATTTTATTATTATTATATTATAATAATTATGATTTTAGTATTATATTATTATATTACTATTATAAATATGATTATATTATTATTATATTATTATGATTATGATTAATTATTATTATTTATTTTTATAATTATGATTATAATTTTTCTTATTATATTATTATATTATTATGATTACGACTATGATTATTATTTTTTATGATTATGATTATTATTTTATTATGTTGTATTGTATTATTATATTATGATTATATTATTATTATTATATTATTAGAATTATGATTATTTATTATTATATTATTATGATTATGATTATAGTTATAATTTTTTATTATTATATTATTATATTATGATTATGTTTATATTTTTATTATATTATTATGATTATAACTATGAATATTATTATTTATTATGATTATGATTATGAATTATGATCATTATTTTATTGTTATTATTATATTATCATTATTATTATTGCTATTATTATTATTTTACTATTATTATTATCATCATCATCATCATTGTTATTATCATAATTATTCATATTTTAACTATTCTGATTAATAATTGTCAAACGATATTTTTATTCTTCCGAATAATCAAAAATATCACTCTTCTACCATTTCCAAAAATATATTATTCTATCACTCTTCCAAAATTACCACTATTTCAAAGCCATTGCTTGATTTGTCAAACGAACCCTAAAATTACCCTATTTTAGATCTACCTGTAGGAATGAAGAACTTGACTAATCTTCTGCATCATTATTTCTCAAATAAGAATACATGTATTCCAATGCCATGGGGCTTTAGGGATTGACAAACTTAACAAACATTGTCAATTTTTAATATCAAAGAAGCAATTGGCATTGTGATATCTCTGAGCTGAAAGGATCAATTAACGTCCAAGGAGAGCTAACTATTACTTGATTGGAAAACATATCAAAAGTATTCAAAGTGTCAAGGATTCTGATTTGCAAAGTAAAAGGTATTTGTAAAACTTAATTTTACACTAGTCCGACTGATTGCAATCTGTCTGGATGTGTTCATTACAACAATCTTGGTTTTGAGGCTGCATGGTCTTATCATGAACCAGTTGGGTGATGCTTCCTTCTCTCAACTATCCAAAGTTACACTAATTGGTTGTGGTACACCTGTGAAGTTCTTCCTGCCCTCAGTCTGGTGCCGGCTCTTAAGCACTTCTCTGTTTAGTGGATGTACAGCGTCCATCATATCGGACTGGAGTTCTGCTCTCACAATGCAGAAACCAAGAGATTCCAGTTGCTTCGAACACTAGAGCTGAAATGCATCCCAATTTGGTTGAGTGATATGGTATTGAACACAGAGAGTTTTGTCGACTGCACACACTAAGATCAATTGCAATCAACTCCGGTCTCTCCCTGAACCTCTGTCATCGTCTCTCAGCAAATTACTGATAAATAACTGTGTGGAGTTGAGTGTGCTACCATAACTAACTTGACTCTATCTGGTCAACTTAGTGAATCCTTGTTATACAATGTGCACCTCCCATCCCTAAATTTTTCTAAACATTGCTTACTTTAAGAACATAACATTTCTTGCCCTGAATGACAAGAGGTTTGCTTCCCTTGAGGTGCTAATTATCGAAGGATGGAAATATTTGCTTCCCTTGAGGTGCTAATTTCCAATAGTTACCTCTGACATTAATGTTCTTTTCTTTGTTCGGCTTATTCAGCTACCCATTAGAAGTGTCCAAAGGGAAGAGTGCATATGATAGCGAAGATGAACCTGGTAAATGTAATCAATGCCAATAGGCAATCTTTCAGAAGGTTTCCCTGACGGAGAGATTGTAATAGTTTTAGACGATGAAATTAGAAAAAGTGGAACCTCGCTACTATATAGATCGTAATTTAATAATTTTCACCAAAATGATGCCAGTGGTCTGGTATGTTCCTGGACACTGTTCAATAATTGTGTTCATTCTTTTTTTTTCGTATATAGAAGTTCTGTTTGGGATCTTCTAATATTTCTATTTTTGTAGCTTGATAGCGTCGGGTGCGTTTCATCTTAGGCAGTAGGTATCATCTAGCTTTTTCATCCTTTCTACTGTAATACTCTACTTTTGGTTGATTATGCCTTTGGCATTTTAGTTGATTAAGCAATCAGCATTATCTCCCTTAACGATTAATATGTCAAACATGACATCCAATCCCACCAAACACAACGCAATCAAAGATCTTAACTGTAATAGCTAATATAATAATAAACAGATGAAATTGAATGCGAAATAAAAAGATCATATGAAAATATAAATACAAAAGCTGAGAAAAGGAACATTAAGCTAGCAAGTTGATAGAATCCATTATAACTAATTCCATAAAGATGCCCGCATGATATATAAAGTGCGCCGCAGACCACGTTAGATGTCAAGCGGTACTGGTATCTACATGTTTTGATATATATATATTCACATATTTACTATCTATATGTACATAGATATATAAAACTACCCACCTATTTATCAGGTGTAATGGGCCCCACATATCAATTCACTTATATTTACATCATTTTTAGGCCCAGTTCTTTTTCTTAGCCCTAAGCTGGTTGAGCCTGTCCCTCCACAAAGCTGTATAAACAGAATTGTTAGCTAAAACGTAAAAACCAAAGATAACCTGTGAAAGATACAGCATTATATGATTTGGTATTTGGTGTGAGAATAACTTTTGAATTTAACTAAACCCTCAAAAAGAGAGGAAATATCATACCAGCATCCTTGTACCGTTCTTCAACGGCCGCAATTAGCATGTTACGTACCAAACCAAACTCCTTGGTCTCAAGGCAAGGCTGGCCATCAGGTCTGCTTTCATTAACCACAATGAATTATTAACGATTGAGAAAATATACCATCAAGTTCTACAAGGGCATATATGAACACAACATTGTACCTATCAAGCTCAGTAAATAGTATTCCATCAGAATGAGTAGCAGGTGCTAACTTGGTCTGCTCAACCACTCTCATACCATCACCGTATACAATGTTCCTGTTCACTTGTATGGGTACCTGGAATTTAAATCCATTGTACTTGCATAAAAGACGGAGAGGGCAATATTATACTTCCATTGGACTATTAAATATATGTAAGAACAAAAGTGTTAAAACCTTGCAACGAACAGCAACATTTATTGCATCAGAAGGGCGGCAATCAATAACCTTAGTATCACTGTCATCTCCAATCTAATTAAAGAAAAAAATCAAATCAAAATTTTTAGATGTTTAAATTAGCATGAATAACTATTAAGGGGTTTTTAACTCTACAAGGCATAGGGAAAATTTCACCATGATAAAAGTTCCTCTCAATATGCCTCACAGAGACTGGTTCAGGATTTACAAAATGATTAAAGGGTTACAGAAATGAGATGATGAACGAGCAAACTGTAGATATAAGATTTAATTATGCAGTCATTTTTTGGTCTATGGATTAGGGATATGAGATCTCTGATCTCTATGATTTCAGATTGGGTTTCATTTCTAACCTACCCCAATTTATTCGGATTAGAGACTTTGTCGTTGTTGTACGGATTAGGGATATGAGGTTTAGTTGTGTGGTCATACTTTGGACTACAGATTAGGGGCACCGTGGTCAACATTTATGCTTCTCACTGGATTGACATTTCTGATGCCTAGATTGTTCTTGTACTGCAATCTTTCTATTCATTTCTTGGTGCGAATATTGATAAACAGTCAATGCATAAGACCAAAAAATTTGCATTACTTTACTAGAACTCATACCTTGGCAAAGTAAATCTCAGCATAGTATGCATCATCCACACTTTTTGTGACCCTAACCCGTTTCACCTAGGTACAAATAAATTAAAAAATTTCAATATCATCCGTGTGAAAAAAATTCATGAAGCACATATATTTGAAAACAATTCATACTTACTGCATAGGCCATAATCTCTGTCATCACTTTAAGTACTTCATATATAGTCGGTCTAGCCTAACAAAATAAACCAACCAATAATGATCAACAAAGGTCTTTATTTTTTCTTTGAAACTTGATTACCACTATTTAAAAAAATGGATTTCATGTGTAAAATTACCACCATTTGTTTAAGTAGCTAATCACAGTAGATGATTAAGAAATTAGCAATTACTTTTTTAGTTCAAATTTCATATTTCACAAAAAAAAAGAGCATCAGTCAGCTTTGTAATCTATTTTTGTAATTGAAATAAATAATAAAATTAGAATAACATCACATGTTTAAGGGAAGGTCTTACAAGTTTAACATCTCGAACAGCAGCCATAAGCAGAACAGATGGCAGCTCCACTGAAAAATCATACAAGATTGAGAATTTCAATCAAATTGCACCCTACAATTTTCTAAGATTATAAAAAGGGACAACAAGGAAGCTATTCTTTGTGTTTAAATTTTATGACCAAAGCACCTTGACAAGAGAATACAAGAATCTTTCAAGGAAATCACCCAATTACAATCTTCATTATATGGCCACTTAAAATTAACTTTTCTATAAAGTAACATCAAGAATTTTACATATACAAATAAAAAAAACATCAACCATTTAATGTTTGACTTTATAAATGACAGAAATAATATTTTGAGGACTTTTAGGTGCATACAATAATTATACCTAAATTCCCAGCCTTAAGCAAGAACTGATAGGATGATGAAAATATTGTTACCCAACATCAATTTTCAAACTCAATTCTAGTTTTATCTTAGCAAAAAGAAAATGACAAATGTGATTTAAGCTTCTCTAGGAAAGAACAATAGAACAAATACTAACAAACAATAATGGGTAGGAGAAGGTCGCTTCCATCTTCCATCTTCAAAACAATAGCTGGGTGAGGCTTGTAATCAGGCAAGCTTCCCGCTTGGGAATTGTTATATACACACCTCAGATTTTACCGTCCCGCATTTCTATTATAACACCATCCGATCCCCTCCTCACACTCACTGATACAACAAAACACAAGAAATCTAAAGTTAAACACAAAAATTATCACATATTATGTCATGATGATGCGTAAACTCTATTTTCCTAATCAAGGCCCCTGATTATTTGGTATATGCAGCTAGAACTTGTTATATGACAATTTGAGCAGTGAACCCAACATAGAAGAATAAATTGCAACAAAAATATATGATAACACACTATGTTTTGCATGAATTAACTCACTAAAGTGACAAAATCACATTTTAAGAAACTAATTAAATGAAATATAGTTCAGACTTCAGAGGCAAAATGAATGGGCAAAAAGTCAATGGCCAAATAAAAAAATGTCCAAATGTTCCATCCATTGAACAATATTTTTTTTCAAGAAGTGGTCCAACTATTGAGCAGAGGGACAAAGAAGAGAGTGAGAATTGAAATGAGAAATCAGGGCAAAATGAATGCACATACAAAAAGTTCAAGGGTCATGCCTGGATTTGACTCGCAAACAAAATAAAGCAATAGAGAAAGCAGAAATACCAGCCTCCATGACACTAGAGTCGACATAGTCTCCATCCCTTTTGCTGAAATTACCAGCCATGCTTCCATTGTCATCAGAAGAAGAACTAAAGCTATAGCAGATGGACAGCTCCTTGCTATTCCTAATTGGTTTCCCAAATGAGACTGAGTCAATGCTTCTGTAATTACATGTGAAACCCCAGAAATTGCTTCCTCTCTTTGTAAAATGACTTCCTGCAAATGCGGTTGAAGTAGGTAATCTCATGCTTTTCAGATGTGCAACCGGCCGGCATAGAACAGGTCTTTCAAGAGTGGCCATTCTCTACCTCCCAAATAAACAAGGATTTTATACTCACGTTATTTCAATAATTTGAAGGTTACCAGTAAAAAGAAAATTAAACTTCAAAATCACAAAGCTGATTGAGGATAACCAAAGCTATGTCAAATCAAAAGTTGAGATTTTCCATATCAAAGATCAACAACACTACAATAAGACAGGATGTGGATGCAAGCTTAAACCCTAGATGGCATAATTATACAAGAAGATAAATATATAACTAGTATAAGCAAGCAAAATCTGCAACTTTGTTCGACAATTGATGATTAAAGAAAAAAAAAGTTATCTAGATGCCGAACAAAAGATTAACAATTATCGGATAAAGAGAAGGTACCTAACCAGCATGTAGGGATAAACTAGAAGCAATTTGGCTTAAATTAGGATTAAGAGAGAAAACACAAGATAACAGAATATACAGATGCCGATTGATCCCACGACGTATAATTGTTCTTCTAAAATCAGGAAATTACTAAAGAAAAACGAACTAATTAGGAGTTACAAGTTCAGCTAAAATAAGGTTCGATTGCACATAATATGAAACGAAAAGTTCAGAGTTTTAGTAAAGGAAAAATTTCTCACTAGTGAAAGAGAAGACAGAGAGAAGATCTGCGAAGAGGTGGAACCAAAAGTGATCCAATCCCGAGAGAGAGAAGGTTGGGAGAGATGATAGGGGCAGTGTTTCTTCTTTATCTAAAAAAAAGGTGGATGAAAGTTGGACTGTACTCTTGGTATAAGTACGATTTTACCCCTCTTTCTTCTATGAGCTGAGAGAGTTGTGAGGTGGACTTAGGGTATAGATAAGGTAACAAGTCCATTTATTTGAGAAAACGCTAAATACAAATATTTATCTATAAAAGGCATTATTTAGGACTTAAAAAATTATATATCTGGTTATTTTATTCTTGGATGATTTCTCATTTTAATTCCCTCTTTATATCGACTTATTTTTAGAGCTACCTCTGCGACTAGGAAGAAACACTATAAGAAATTTCATATCATCTTCAATTGGAAAAAATAAGATTAAGAAAGGAAACAGCGAAAAAGAAAAACAATTAAAAAATTAGCGGAAAAAATATATACGATTGATTGATAGCTTGATTTGGTTTTCAGTTCTATATCATGGATGATTGTAAAAAAGAGAAAATACAATTGTATGTTAAGAAATTGAGATAGAGAGATGCTTTCACAAAAGATCTTGTATCAATTGCAATAATTGGATAAAGATGCATCTAGTTGCACGTATTCGTGTGTATGGATGCAGTTTGCTCGCAAAATGTACAAATTTATTATTTTTAGAAAACTATTTTTTTTCTCGGCGTCTCGCAGGAGTGTAAATTTTTTTCCAAATTTTCGAAGGATCAAATTTGTATTTCGATCCTTATATTTTTTTTATAAATATATAAAAAACAAATTTCTCTTGGGATCGATTTTTCTCCTGGTCCCTCCAATTTTTTTATTTTTATAAACAGAATTTTTTTAAAAAATGTATGATATATATAAATGATTGTTCATTTTTAAAATTTTTACTATTATTGGTACATAAAAAATATATTATATATTCATTAATACTTTAATTATGTATATTTTTTATTTCTTTTTTCATATTTGACGAAGATTGCCTTAGAAATTGAATAAAAAATAAATGTTTCAAAAAATGGTTCATAAAAATACATTTCTTTTTTTTCATATTTTCGAATCATAAATTGAGATCTAATACAACAGAAAATTGAAGAAGAAAAATAAATATTTTCCAGAAGAAAGTTTCAAAATAATTTTTTTATGAAACATTTGTTTTTTTGTTCAATTTTTAATCTAAACCCCTTGAAATATGAAAGAAAAAGAAATCAAAGATATTCTTAACTAAAGTATAAATGGATATATAATATTTTTAAGAATCAATATATAATAATATAAATTTAAAAATTGAACAATAATTTATCACAATATTTATATAATATACATTAAAAAAAATTATATTTATAAAAAAGTTGAAGGGACCGAAAAAAATTCGATCACTAATAAAAAAATTTTTTTTTTCTTTTTTCTATTTATAAAATAATTGGAGGGACTGAGATAAAAATTTGGTCCTTCTAGTCAGTCGAAAAAAATTACAATTGTGCTAAATCCTGTCAAAAAATAAATAACTTTTAAAAAGAAAAATTACACAATGTGCTTAGTTATTAAATCATTTTACATGAAAATTTGTTGTTAATTAAGTAATTAATAAGCTGTGTAGTTTATGATGATTAATTCTTTGTTTTTTTTTTGTTGATGATGTAATTTGGCAAATTGTGTGGTATTATTCACAAGCTGAAGTTGTTAAACTGTGATGTACAAATTATTAACTTTGCATGCACAATAAAGTCATATATTTTACTAACTATACATACATCCAATTTTTCTTAAAAAGAATCAATACTAAAGGGGAAAATAATATCAAACACCGTACAACTACATAAAACATTATGGCAAAAAAGGAAACATTGACAAATATATACAATATTAATAAGAAAACGTGAAAAAAAAAGTACTTCGAGCATAGGAAAGAAATAGAAGGCCACTCTTGTTGCTAGTTATAAATTCACATTTTCATTATATATATAGGAATCTAAGGAATTTCTATTTTTCATAAAAGTTAACTTTCAATTTTTTTTTTTGCAAAAGTGATGAAATAAATTCATGTAGTTTATATGGATGAATTAAATATTAATAAGATTCATAAGGCCATAAAATCTGATAAAATGTAAATACTGACGAATAAAACACAAATCATGTCATTGCGATCACATACGAGTAGAGTAGAGGTTGCAATCAGGCGGGTCGAGTTGGATCGGGTTCGGATGAGTTGTGTCGGGTAAGTTTGACTAAAAATATTTGTCAAGTCACGGATCAGGATAGGGTCGGGTTTTAAGTCGAACACAATCGATTTTTTTTAAGTCTCGAGTCATTTTGGGTTGGTCGGGTCAGGTTTTAGATTTTATGAGTTTAGATCATTTGGGGCTTCGGTCATTCGAGTTCTGGTCGGGTCAGTCGGGTCATCCGATATCGGGTAGTCTCGAATTTTGAGTTGTTTTGTGTCGGGTCGGGTTCTTTTTTGTCATGTTTTATTTTGGAGTGAGTTAGATTTCAGATCAGATTGGATTTTAGGTCGTCGGACTTTAATTTTTTTCAGTTAATTTAATTAAAATACACAACAAAAGTAATAAAATTAAAAAAAAATGTGCACAAAATAAATACATAATTATAATTCAATTATATTTAAATCTTTTAAAATCGAGTTGGGTCATGTTTTGGGTAGACAAATCTCGGGTCATGTCGGGTTTTAGGTCGTTCGGGTTCGGATTGGATCAGATTTTGAGTTGTCTAATTTTGGGTTGTCTCAAATTTTGGGTAGTCCGATCTTGGGTCATCTCGGTTTTGGATCGTCCGGGTTCATGAATTAGGTCGAGTCGAGTAGGGTCTCTGACTCTTTAATTTCGGATTTTAGATCATCTCGGGTCGGATCGGATCGGGTTTGGATCAATTTGACTTTTTAAAAAATCGAAGTCAAATCGAGTTCAAATCCGGATAAATCAGATAAATTTTTCGGATTAGATCAGATTTTATCACCTCCAGATACGAGTCCCAACGTTTTGTGCACCTAGACAATACTAGAAGCGGTTTATTCAGATTTTGGAGAGAATGAGGCATTATCAGTATGAAGTGGTAGATTTAGAAATTACCTTTGTGGTGTTGTCTTCGTTCCGTGTCCACTGCATCTGCAGATGTCGTTTCTCAGGAATCGTTATCTTCCGTCGCACGTCATGCAAGCAGCACTACGGATAACTGTTGGATTCATAGGGATCCTCCAAAATTGATGAATCATTAATCTCCACGCGCATCAAACGACGTCGAAACCGCGTTGCATGGTGGTGCGGTTGACCGATAAGAATTCCGCCTCCCAATGCAATTTGGATTATTTTCTTTGCAAATTACGACATTACCCCTGAAACCATGCGCCTACAATAATCCTACATTGTAATTCAGCGGGATTGATCTTGGTTTTGCTGTCATTTCCATTGGAATTTTGGAGGCGTCACTCTTTGTCTATTTGTGGAAAATACGAGTTGCCCATTTTTGCACCCAAAGTGACATTTCATTGTTAATTCTGAGTGGGTCCCACAGTTCGGGCTGCCTTGTCAGCTAAGACAAGAACGAATGGGGGTAATTTGGTGGTTGTGAGGTGTTTTATTTTAAGAGGATAAAGCCAAAATGGAAATAGAAACTAGATAGAATCATGAAAAAATCATAAAAAATATCGTGAGACCAGCGGCTGACGCGTGTACCCAGAAAAAAATACTGAAAGGATAAGGCTCGCCGCAGTCTATGAATTAAAACTGAGAACTATATTTAAAATTTTCCAGAAACTAATAAATGGCCATTTTTAATTATTTTTCTGTAGAGACATCAAAACTTTCAAACAAGCTCAGGCACGTTATATGTTTTAAAACCTATATTTAAAAAGAATTTCAACAAATTCGGACATAATTATTTTTTTTATGTACATACTTTCACAAATTGTAGGCTTTTATAAATAATTTTGAAATTTAAATCCGCCACTGACCTAATCGATCCTATTTTTTTTTAAAAAAAAAGTGGATTAACATCCACCGATTTGCATTTCTAGTACATTAATGTTTTTAGGAATAATGCCTACATTAAAACAAAGATGATTTCTTTCTAACCACACTGTCTATAACACAGCTCCTCTAATCATCTCTACCAAGTATTTATTTTTAAATGGAATAGATGCATCCATTGCCCACAAAAGTCATCCAAAGTATTACACTCAAAAGTAAAGTTATTATACACATCTAACCATTACCACAAACAATTAACAACATGACATTGAACAAAAAGATAATCACTAGTTTCTTTACCTAAACAAAAAACACAATGAGTATCTCCCTGCTAACCCCTTTTGACTAGATTAGCTTTAGTCAAAATTCTATTTTTTCTAACTAATCACGTGAATATCCTATTTATATATAAAAAAGTTAAAATTTTAAGTTTTTCAAGTATGAAATTATCATTTATATTATTCATTGGATTTATTTCACTCCTCATCTATGTATAATCGGTTGGCTTAAATCTATACTACTATATAAAACATCTAAGCAATGGAGACGTTCATTTTTTTATCATGATATTCAAATCTATATCTATACTATTATATAAAGCACCTAAGCAATGGAGACGTCCATTTTTTGTCATGATATTCAAACTTTCATAATATCCATTTTATTCTTCATGCAACGTTGAGATTTAATTTGATTAATTTCGGCGGCAGACATCGTTTCCAATTTTTCAATTTCCTCTCTATTCGGAAATAATAATTGTTGAAAAGGTAAAAAAAAATTATTAAAAATTTGATTTCAATCAACTAAAACAATATGATATTATATCTTTCCTGATAATTGACAGAGATTTTCTGATCATCTTAGTTTTTATTGTAATTATTTCCTAAATTGACTTATTTTATTGGGTGATCTTCTATAATAATTATTTTTTTTTTTTTTATCTTTTATAGAAGTTCTCTCTGATGATATATCTCACAATTTCAGATTTAAAAGCACCTGCAAATATTAAAGATGAAGATAACAATAATGTTATGTGTTTTTGACGGAAAAAATAGTTTGCTCATTGATAAATATTTTTTTATTAATGATACGACGTACATCATTTGTATAATTGAAAAAGATGAGAAAGAAAAAACATGATAAATTGACTATCATGGTTGTATAAAAACAGAGAAGAGGATCAGAAATAAATTTTAATCTTTTTTCTCTTAGAAATATTAATCATGTCTTTCATCAAGATATATTAGAAGATAGAGGAACAATTTTTTATTTTTCTAATATAAATATATTCATTTGTCAAAATAATCTATTATCTTTTTTATGTATCTAAATAAAAATATCTGTCACAATGCGCGGGTATGCAGCTAGAGGTGTCAATGATACCCTTTTACCCATTTATCTGATTCGTACCGTATTCGATAAGATGGGTATGGGTAAATTTTTTTTTCCGTTAACTTATTTGATATAGGTAAGGGTAAAAAATTTATTTCGAAAAGTAAATGGGTAAGGGTATGGGTAAAAATCATTTTGTAACCGTTTGCCCTATAGGGTAAATTATTAAAAAAATAACTTATATTATTTTTAATATAATTATCTCGTGTAATAATTTTTTTGGTAAATAAAATAAAAAAAAAATAAGAAATTGGTAAGAACAACCTGAAGTTGTGCGTTAATGGCTAGTAGTTTCAAACTCGGTCTAGACCATTAACGCACAACTTCGGAGTATTCTTAGTTGCCTCGATTTTTATGAGTTAATTACTAGGAATTATAGTTATCATCTTTTTCAAGTTTAACCATCTTATAAGTTATAATATTTAAATAATATTTAGTAGAGTACTTCTTAAAATGATTAAATGGACAATATTAGATTTTTATTTTAGACAAAATGTTATTTTTGTTTTTAATATATTTTATTTTTTTATTTAAAAAGTTTGACTAGAGATGCTTATTTTTTAATTTATTTATTTTGAAATGACTCAAGTTAGAATTATTTGCATAATTATATTTTTATTTTATACTAGTAAAATAGATACGTATTTGTATGAACAGAATGAGTTCATATATTTTTGTTTTATAAATAATAATAAATTAAGTAATACATTAATATTATTCGTTAGCACCCATTACCGTTTCGTTAACCGTTTATTTTAACGGGTAAGGGTAGGGTATGGGTAAGTCTAATTTTAATGGATAAGGGTAGGGTATGGATAAAAGTAATTTAACATGGGTATGATAATGAAAATGTCTCCACCCGATCCGTACCGTACCCATTGACACCCCTATATGCAGCTAGTATTTTCAAATCACTTTTCATTAAAAAAAATGTGTGTTTGATATACCTCATGTGCAATTTAATTTTTAAATGAAGCCAGCTTTTTGTTTTCTTTTGTATTACATGTTGTATCACTAATTATATTATCATTATTATATATATTTTTTATATATTTTTAATGTTTTAAATTTCATAACTATCTATTATATATAAAATTTATTTTACATAATTATATATTTATCAATTTTTATTTTTGAATTAATATTTTTCCTGGAAGTAAAGTCCGAAAAACTAATACATATAACTAAAGATGAGATAACTCTCTCAACTTTACGCATCTAAAAAAATTCTCCATCTGATTTCGATATCAATACTGGCATTTTCAATCTTGAGCCTTTTAGATCGTAACAAGAATAAAAATTGTTAGCGCGAATAAGGAATAAACATGATAATAACAATATTAAAGAGGACAATCTTGAGTCCAAACTGGATCCTGCAATATAGAGCAAAAAAATGGAGAAAAAGAAGAGAAGATCAAGAGACATTATTTTGAACAGAATAATACTCTGGATAGTTGATCGGTTACGATTGAGAGTATTACAGACTTAATAAGGAAACTTACAAATATAACCTTAGAAATATAGTTAATTAGATAATGGTGAGATAATGAGACATTTCTAACAAACTTCATCTTGACTCAAAATCTCACCCAAAAGCAAAATAACATAAAACAAAACACACACAGAAGCTAAATTAAGAACAAACTGAAATCAACTCAGCATAATAGTTGAACTTTGCAGTTGGAATAGGTTTAGTCATCATGTCCGCTGGATTATGAGCTGTAGCAATTTTCTTTATCTCTACTATGCCCCTTGAAGTCACCCGCTGAACAAAATAAAACTTGACATCGATATGCTTGCTTTTATCATGATACATCTGATCCTTAGCTAAATGAATAATACTATGACTATCACAGAAAACAGAAATAGAATCAGTTTCTGCTGAAATCTCTTCAAGCAAGCCTTTAAGCCAAATAGCCTCTTTAACACCTTCAATAATTGCCATATATTCAGCTTTTATTGTTGATAATACAATAGTAGATTGCAGAGTAGCCTTCCAACTAATTGTACATCCTCCCAAGATAAAACATATGCAGTCAAAGACTTTCTTTTATCAAGATCACCCATAAAATCAGAATCAATATAACCTGTCAGTTTTACATCAATTTTTCCAAACTCTAAATGAGCATTTGCGGTGCCTTTCAAGTAGCGAAAAATTCACTTCACTGCCTCCCAATGTACTCTACCGGGACATGATAGATAACAACTTACAACACTGACAACATGAGCTATATCAGGTCGGGTGCAAACCATTAGGTACATAATGCTCCCAACGGCACTAGAGTACGAAACTTCAGCTATGTAGCTCTTCTCCTTTTTAGTTTTAGGGCTCAAATGTCTTGACAATCTGAATTTTCCAGCAAGAGGAGTAGAAACTGACTTCACATCTTTCATCTTAATGTGATCCAACTCTTTCTCAACAAAGCCCCTTTGAGAAAGATATAATTTTCCATTTGACCTATCTCTCGTGATTTCCATCCCGAGAATTTTCTTAGCTGGTCCTAGCTCCTTCATTTCAAATTCTGAGTTTAATTGTTCTTTCATCTTTTTAATCTCCTCCTTTTTCGAAGATGCAACAAGCATGTCATCCACATAAAGTAGTAGATACATGTAGTGCCATCAGCCAACTTCTTAAAGTAGACATAATTATCATATTGTGACCTACTAAAAACAATATTCTCCATAAATGCATCAAATCTCCTGTACCACTATCTAGGAGATTGTTTAAATCCATACAGAGATTTCTTCAGCAAACACACATGATTCTCTTTACCTGCAATTCTATAACCTTCGGGTTATTGCATGTAAATCTGCTCCTCAAGTTCACCATGCAGAAAAGCTATTTTCACATCTAGTTGCTCCAACTCATAGTTTTTCATAGCCACCAGAGATAATAAAACTCGAATAGAAGTGTGCTTTACCACGGGTGAAAAGACTTCATTAAAATTCACATCTTCAACTTGACTATAACCCTTAGTCACCAATCTTGCCTTGTAGCGAACACCTTTAGCATCATCCTTTTTCTTAAACACCCACTTGCAACCAACAACTTTCTTGTTTTTAGGTTGCTCAACTAGTGTCCAAATCTGATTTTTCTGAAGAGAATGAATTTTCTCCTTCATAGCAGCTTTCCACTTTGCTGCATCGGATGAAGCAACTACTTCCTTGTAGTTTGAAGGCTCACCAAACTCCACATCTTCTCCTACTGCCAAGCAATAAGCAAAATCAGAAAGACCATACCTTGAAGGTGGCTTGATTTCTCTTCTTGATCGATCTCTTGCAAGAGAATATGATTGTTCCTCAACATTCTCATCATCTGACACATCAGAATCGCTAGAGATTTGAGAACCATCAAGTTGTACTTGTGGAGGCTGAACACTGGAGTCTGAAATTTCAAAATTCACTTTCTCCTTGATTGTTTCCGCTTCTTTAATCGGCTCTTTTGCCGGTTGAGACTCCTTTACTTTCAACATTTCTGTCTCATCAAATGTCACATCTTTAAAAATGAGAAATTTCGATCCTTTTGAATTTGGGCACCATAAACGATACCCTTTTACACCTAAAGCATAACCAAGAAAGATACACTTTTTCGCCCTAGGCTCAAGCTTGCTTTCATTCACATGTGTATATGCGGGACAACAAAAAACCCGCAAGTTAGAATAATCAGCTGGCTTACTCGACCAAATCTCATCAGGAGTCTTGCACTTTATGCCAGTGTTAGGAGAACGATTCACCAAATGACAAGCAGTGTTAATGACTTCTGTCCAAAACTCCTTGCCTAAACCTGCATGTGAAAGCATACATCGAGCCTTCTCTAGCAATGTTTTGTTCATCCTTTCAGCCACACCATTTTGCTAAGGTGTACCAACAACTATTCTGTGTCTAATAATCCCTTCATTCTTACAAAACTTATTGAACTCCTCATTACATAATTCTAAATCATTATCAGTTCTTAACCGCTTGATCTTCTTGCCAATTTGATTCTCAATTAGAGTCTTCCATTGCTTAAATATAGTAAATACCTCACTTTTCTCTTTTAAGAAAAAGACCCAAACCTTCCTTGAGAAATCATCAACAAAAGTCACCATGTAACGAGAGCCATTACCTTTAAAAAGTACACGTGAAGGTCCTCATAAATCAGAATGGATATAGTCTAGAGTCTCTTTAGTACTATGCACATATGTGCTGAAACTAAGCCTTTTCTGCTTGCTAAAAATACAATCTTCACAAAAATCTAGCTTACCGGTACTCTGATCACACAACAGACCTTCCTTGCTCAATAGAGTCATCCCATGCTCACTCATGTAACCCAATGTCATGTGCCACAGCTTGGTATTACCAGAATCTGATGTAGAGTTCACAAAGGTAGCAGTACCTATAATTGAGGTACCCTCCAGAAAATACAATGTGTCAACTTTTTTAGCCTTCATTAGAGTAAGAGCACCTTTTGAAACTTGTAGAACTCCACCATCACTCTGAAATTTACAACCAACATCTTCAAGTTAATAAAAGAGATTAAGTTCTTGGTCAAATCTGGAATATGCCTTACACCCGTCAAAGTACGGATAATACCATCATGCATCTTGATCCTTACTGTGCCAACACCAGCAATCTTGCACAAATGATCATTTCTCAAAAAGAACTCTTCCATCAGATGACTCATAAGTCACAAGCCATTCTCTATTCAAGGTCATATGCTGAGAAGCCTCCGTATCCATTGCCTAATTCTTCACAAATTTGTCTTTTCCATCCGACATAAAAAGAACATCACCCGATTCTGATTCAGCAACATTAGCCTCTTTGTTGGGATACTTTTGATTTGCTTTCTGTTTCTCTTTCAGTTTGAAACAGTTAGCCTTAATGTGCCCCTTGTTCTTGTAAAAATTACACATCAGATTCTTGTGTCTAGATTTTGAATGACTTCTATCATAATTTCAGTTTCTCTTTTTCTCTCTACCTCTTTCAATAAATAACCCGACATTCTCATGATTAGTAGCTTTGTTAGAGTCCAAATCAATGTCAAATTTTATCAATAAATTATTTTTCACATCCTTAAAAGTAAGATAGTCTCTACTGTGGAGAATTGTCTCCTTGAAACCCTTATATGAATTAGGTAATGAACACAACAAAATCATGGTCTTATCCTCATCAACAGTTTTAATACCAATCATTTCCATATCATTTAACAAGACGGTATATTCTGAAATATGAGACTTAAGAGCAGTACCTTCAGCCATTCTTAAAGAATGAAACCTCTATTTCAAACATAATTAGTTTGTAACCGTTTTTTTTCATAAAGGTCTCCTCTAACTTATTCCAAGCACCTGCTGCTGTAGTTTCTATCAAAATTTCTTATATGGTTGAATCACTAACACATAACTGAATGGTTGACAAAACCTTTTCATCCATTGCCGCCCACTCCTTGCTATTTTCATCACACTCAAATTCCTCTGTTGCCCAGTTATGGCAGCCCTTACACCCAAATTTGATAAGATAACTTTCATTTGTACTTATCAAAGTGCAAAACTAGTTGTGCCATCGAACTTTTCAATATCAAATTTGGACCAATTCAAACTCATCTTGACAGATTAAATTGCAGATATTATCACGGTCTGCTATCATGACTCACAGTTTAGTACTGACTGTGCACGCCTTGCGAAAACTGTACTAGTTGATGTTGTGCACGAAGGAACCAACTGATGTGATAAACCGAAAAAACTGATGCAACCAGGCTCTGATACCAATTTCTTAGCGCGAATCAGGAATGAACAGAACAATAACAACTCTAAAGAGGACAATCTTGAGTCCAAGCTGGATCTTGCAATATAAAGCAAAAAAAATGAAGAAGAAAAAGAGAAGATTAAGAGGCATTGTTTTGGACAGAATAATACTCTGGATAGTTGATCGGTTACGATTGAGAGTTTTACAGACTTAATAAGAAAATTTATAAATATAACCTTAAAAATATAACTAATTAGATAATGGTGAGATAATAAGATATTTCAAACAAAAATAAAGGTTACTTAAATTTGGAGCTAAATAAACATTTTTAACTAAGCAATGTTTACTAACGAGCTTCTCTTTTTGTTGACTTGTGTGCTATATAAATATTTAATTGAAATGTATGGTTTTTATTGTATATTCTAGTCAGATTCCGACCTGTCAATTGGGTGGTATGGTCTAGATTAGGGTGTCAATGGGTCGGATCGGGGTCGGGTCGGGTTATATTATTTTATTATTATTTTTGATCTAATCTGAACCCGACTCGATTAAATTCAGGTCAAAAAATCTTAACCCATACCCGACCCGATCGGGTCATGGGTCGACCCGTTTAAAATAATTAAATAATTATTAATTATTTTTATATAATTTTAAGTAATTAAATATTAATTAATTTATAATTAATCTTAATTAGTATATAATTAGTGTAGATTTTAAGATTTATTTAGTACTAAATCATAAAATTACTTCAAAAATCATAATTAATCGGGTCGGGTCGGATAGATCCGAATCCGACCCGATCCGATTCGGATAAAAAAAAAATTAAACCCATAACCGACCCATTTATTTTCGGGTCATATCGGATCGGGTCGGATTCGGATCAGATCGGGTTAACCCGTTGGATCGGGTCGATAATTGACACTCCTAATCTAGATAAGCTCTTGAGCACGTAATCACATATAAATTTGCTTTTGTTAGTTCAATCTGACAAATATATATAATGATAGATTCGACCAGTTGATATGAATTGGTCCATATCGGTCTGAAACTCTCTAATGAAATCCATACAATTAGAGAGGAGTAGAATCACTATTATCTAAATGTGTAACTAAAATGATGTCATTTTTCTGAGAATGAAGCGTGAATATTACTATAATCAGTATAATTGAAGTTCAACCTAATTAAACATCTTCAATTAACACTGAAAACAGAAATACACATGAATGTCAATCCAAAAATACAGTATATAAATACCTCAAAGTGTAAATGAATATATTGATACGACCATCGGTCAACATAGAATATCATCTATCAATTTCCTTGTTTTACACGGATTTAGTCACGTACACGGATGATAGATTATTAAAATTTACGTACAACAGATTAACATCAGCAGATTCATCACGCATAGAGATAAGTTTAAGGCAAAATTTCACGAATATCCCTTCAAAACTTGGAAATTACTTATTGCCCCTTTGAAAGCTACTAATATTATATTTAACGTTTCAAGCAATTAAAACTCTCGTATTTAACCATTAAAAGTGTACGATTATTAAATCCATTTCAAAAGTTCTACTAAATTCTTTAAATATTCTAAAACTAAAATTAAGATCTTAGTAAATATGCCTAGGTAGTAGTTGTCATTGAATAACATATCAAATTTATAACATGAGAACATATGATGTGCAGGATCTTATAGTAAAATTTGTTTGTCAAAATCATGAATCATAAGAGGGTTATTTTATATTGCAAATAATCTAGCACGAATGTTGCTACAAATCGCTGAGAAGCTGATCTAGTGGTGGTAAATTCTGACCTGATTTGAAAAATCCGTCCGACCTGTTCGGATTCGAAGTCGACCCGACAAGATTTTTTAAAAAGTCAAATTGACCTAAACTCGATCCGAGATGACTCAAAACTCGAGATAACTCGAGATTAAAGTGTCCGAGATCCCGACCCGACCCGACCTGATCCGAACACGGACGACCCGAAACCCGAGATGATCCAAGATTAGACTACCCGAAATCCGACCCGACCCAAACCCGAACAACCGGGAATTTGGGACAACCCGAAATTAGATGACTCAAAATCTGACCTGACCCGAACCCAAACAACCCGAAACCCGAGATGACCTGAGATCAGTTGACCCGAAACCTGACTCGACCCGATTTTAAAAGATTTAAATAAAATTGAACTACAATTATGTATTGTATATTTATTTCATCCATAATTTTTTAAATTTTATTACTTTTATTGTGTATTTTAATTAAATTAACTAAATTTTTTTAAGTCTAACGATCCAAAATCTGGTCCGATCCGACCCGAAACAACCCAAAATCTGAGATTATCCGATATCAGATGACCCGAAACCTAACCCGACTCAAACACGAATGACCAAAATCCCAAAATGATCTAAGCTCATAAGAACCCGAAAATCGACTTGACCCGACGTGAAATGACCCCAGACCCGAAATAACCCGATAGTGTTCGACCTGAAATCCGACCAAACCTAGACCGAATCGACCCGAATCCGACCCATGAACTGACAAATCTTTTTAATCAAACTTATCCGATCCGACCCGTCCGAACTGAAACCCGACCCAACCGGCCCATTGCCACCTCTAAACAAAAAAAATGCTCAAATGTTGGGTTTGGATTTCTCAGTCATCGGTATCCTTTGGTGATTTATGGACAAGACCTGTCTGTGGCTTATATTGAGGCCCTTAATCGTAGCCCAATCGGTAGTCCAATATTTCTTAAACTTTTCTTTTTATGAACTTTATTTCTTTTGGACCAAAATGTATCAAATTATTACACGGTCCCAACTTATTTCAACAACATACTTGTCTTTTGAAGAAATATAAGCATCTATATTTCATAAATCATTTAACTCAGACATGTTTCTCGTGATTATTTCTCCTCACAGTCCAATGAAAATCAATTTAATAACTAACGAACCATTTTCCTCAAATATATATATATATAGTAAAGATACCGTGCTTAAACTCACGGAGGCTTTCCGTGAACTTAACTCAAAAAGTATATCAAATCGTCTCCAAATTTTAATTTATCATGCTCATTAAATTCTTTATATGAAAATCTCGTGGGATACAAAAATTTAGAGTGTTTTGAGCTTTTTAAGTTATGGTTTTTAATTTTTAAAAATCAGCTCTAAAAAAATAATAATATATTCAATACTTGAACATCATTTTAAAAAATTAAAAATTTAATGAGATTGAAAAATCAAAATTTAGAGATCATTTGATATATTTTTTGAGCTAAGCTCACGGATGTCTTCCGTGAGCTTAAACTCACCGTAGATTTACTATATATATATATAGAGTGGAGATACCGTGAGCTCCACTCTACCGTAAGCTTAAGCTCACGAAGACCTTCCGTTAGCTTAACTCAAAAAACATATTAAATCATCTCAAAATTTTAATTTATCATTCTCATTAAATTCTTTATATAAAAATCTTGTGGATGCAAAAATTTGGAGTGTTTTGAGTTTTTTAAGTCACCGTTTTTAATTTTTTAAAATAATGTTCAAGTATTGAATATATTATTATTATATTTAGAGTTGATTTTCAAAAATTAAAAACCATAACTTAAAAAACTCAAAATGCTCCAAATTTTTACATCTCATGAGATTTTCATATAAAGAATTTAATGAGGATGATAAATTAAAATTTTGAGATGATTTAATATGTTTTTTGAGTTAAGCTCACAGAAAGCCTCCGTGAGCTTAAGCTCACGGTATCTCTACTCTCTCTCTCTCTCTCTCTCTATATATATATATATAGAGATAGATATAGAGAGTAAATCTACGGTGAGCTTAGCTCAAAAAATATATCAAATGATCTTCAAATTTTAATTTTTCACTCTCATTAATTCTTCATATTGAAATCTTGTGGGGTACAAAAATTTAAGATGTTTTGAGTTTTCTAAGTCACTATTTTTAATTTTTAAAAATCAACTCCAAAAATAATAATAAAATATTCAATATTTGTACATTATTTTCAAAAATAAAAAGAGTGACTTAAAAAACTCGAAACATCACAAATTTTTGTACCCCATAAGATTTCAATATGAAGAATTTAATGAGATTGAAAAATCAAAATTTGAAGATCATTTGATATATTTTTTGAACTAAACTCACGAAGGTCTTCCGTGAGGTTAAGCTCACCGTAGATTTACTATATATATATATATAGTAAAACTAATATGCTTCTAGGAGCACGGAGCCCCTCCGTGATCCTAACTCAAAAAAATATATTAAATGATCTCCAAATTTTAATTTATCACTCTCATTAAATTTTTCATATTGAAATCTTATAGGTTACAAAAATTTGGGGTGTTTTGAGTTTTCTAAATAACTCTTTTTATTTTTTGAAAAAAATGTACAAACATTAAATATTTTATTATTATTTTTAGAGTTAATTTTCAAAAATTAAAAAGAGCGAATTAGAAAACTTGAAACACCCTAAATTTTTGTATCCCACAAGATTTCAATATGAAGAATTTAATGAGAGTGATAAATTAAAATTTGGAGATCATTTGATATATTTTTTGAGCTATAATCATGGAGTGGCTCCGTTCTCCTAGTTATACTATATATATATATACTCTATATAGAGTAAAGATATTGTGAGCTTAAGCTCACGAAAGTTTATCTCAAAAAATATATCGAATCATATCTAAATTTTAATTTATCATGCTCATTAAATTTTTTATATGAAAATCTTATGGGATGCAAAAATTTAGAGTGTTTTGAGCTTTTAAGTCCCTGTTTTTAATTTTCTAAAATGATGTTCAAGTATTGAATATATTATTATTTTTTAGAGCTGATTTTCAAAAATTAAAAACAGGGACTTAAAAAGCTCAAAACGCTCAAAATTTTGCATCCCATGAGATTGTTATATAAAGAATTTAATGAGAATGATAAATTAAAATTTAGAGACGATTTGATATATTTTTTCAGTTAAACTCATGAAAGATCTCAGCAATCGAACTGACTTAAGTAAATTGAAGGCGTTTGGAGCAGTTTCATATTTATTTTTTTGCGTAAATGTTTGAGTTAAAAAGACTCTTTACCTGAGCGTAATCTCAAGTAATATCTTTTTTTGTCATTGGTCTTTATCGAATTATTTACCAGGTTGTCACATAAATAATTTAGTTGCTATTAGAACTAGATTTATGACTCGCACGAGGGCTTTTTTCTTTTTAATTTACGCAAATTAGTTAGTTGTCATTAGAACTAGATTTATGACCCGCCCGAGCGCTTTCCTTTTTAATTTACACCAAAAATCAGAAAAAAATACAAGAAAAGATCATCTCACGGGGATGCTCATGAACACAACTATTTGCAACCAAATAAAAGGATTTGTGTTCTAAACAACACAAATCAAATAAATTTTCCGTTGTTAGAAATGTCAGTACGAACATTCATGAAAGAATCCGTACAAGCTAAATTGCATACAAAAACTATCTAACATATTGTATTCTAGAGATTATTTTCTTCTGAATCAGAATCATACAAGTTTCTATAATAAAGCATCCTCAAAGATCATTTCTATAATATACAATTTTGGGGTGACAATATAACCATAAAAATTCATGAGAACTAATATCGTTTGCTGCAAATCAGTATTGATAAATCTGCAGATGACCTCACAATATAATGCAAAATGAATTAGTGATATGAAAATTCACCTCTAGACGAAAAGCAAGTTGACAACCGAAATGAAACAAAAAGAATTAATGAATTTCAATAGAAAAGGTAACCTCTTTTGGAGCTTGGAGCATGCTCTGTTCTTGATAGGTTATCCAATATCATTGTTCCTGTTAATTAAAAGATCAGCAATTAAAATTTAAAAAAAAAAGAGATTAACAACACAGGATTTCAATTACCAAATTGGTTCTAAAGTTAAAAATGGTTAAGAAAAAATGAACAAAAATCTAGATCAGTATCCACATAGAATTATTTAGATACAATATGCATATTAAGATGGGTAGAAATATTATTTTCAGTTGACAATGATGACGTGGATGCAAACATCAACAACTACATCATCAATACATGACATTGTGTTGATGATGATGATGCCAGCATACATAACATCTTCATATGCATTTATCTCAGTTGCATGGCTGATGTGGACATTGATGAGCCAATATCATTTGCATTGCTTTTGAATGCTGCAAGGAATATTTCCATCTGTGTCAAAATCCACATCATCAAATCAGCTCACAATCTGATGACATGGATTTCTATCCACTTTTATAATAAATGTTAATGATGGGAACAATTTGGTACAACACAAAACCTTATGCACCCATATTAGGAAACAAGTGATGTTTTCTGGTTTGATTTGCAGAACACATCTAAAGAAATAAATGAGCACATTTATCTGTATGACTTGTTTACAAATTTATTGCATGCCCCTGCTATAATATCATCACATAACAACAAATATCATGTGTGTGCCCCAATAAACATTGGAAGTACCATATGTAATACTACACAAAGTAATGTTGTACTGATACATGCATGTAGTTAGTGGTATGATATATATGCATCAATTGTACCTCTTTTTACCAATAGTGACATAGCAAAAGAACTGTTCTGTCTTTCAATATCAGAATGCCCTAAGTACTCTGATTCTAGTCACAACTTCCTTTGGTACAATACTAACACAAAACAACAGATTATGCCTTACAAAACTTCACATAGGTATTGAGAAACCTAAATGACAGGAACAATGTACATAACAAATCCTAAACTACATAAAGATAGAGGTAAAATGATACCTCATAACACCAACATCTGGAAACATTCCTGATGGTTTAGCCACCACCTCCAAGCACCAATATTGGCACAGTAAATTACCTCAAGTACCTCAAACAATCGGCATGGCCTCTGACCGGCAAATTAAAGCACCCCAATTTGTTGTGAAAGGACACAATCATGACCCGATTTGTTGTGAAAAAGGCCTCCTCTACTCCATCTCCATTGTGTCTGTCTATGTCGACATACAATACACGCTGCACAAAAAAAAATATATACTATACCAAACAGTATGTCTGACTGTAATAAACACAACTCTAGGACTCAACTGGTAGGAATATATTATGTAGCATGGACGACAGGTGCTCCCTTCAAGATCTTATGGTAACTATGAAGATTCAAAGAGGGAAATACTAAATTTCTTTCCCAAAAAAGAGAAGTTTTCAAATTAGCACCAAAATTAGTTTTTGCATCATGCTCCAACATTATGTATAATTCAAGAAGTTATCACCATAAGTTAAACACTAAGAGCTAGTCAAGTTTTATTGCAATTAAAATTATTAAATGAAATATCATTCATAAACTCTTCAATGTAAAAGTACAGGGCATACACAATCATACTGATTGGTTCTGGACAACAAAGGCTCTAATCGAACTTTCTGCGAATTTACAACAACAAAAAAAAAAGGAACAGAGGATATAAATGGCATATTAGTACATTATATACCCAATGGAATTTCAAAGTTCAAGGATGCCTATCACAATATCATTGACAACAGAATCCTGATGCTTGATGCTTCACATTTCTTGGCATGGTGTAGCCCACCAGCCTAACTTATAGAAATATCAGAATTGCCCCTATTTATCTTCACAGTAGCTCCTACAGACCCACCAGTTGAGGTCTTACATAAGTCAAAAAGACCCTAAAAAATTGGGCAGTCTTCTCCTACATTAAACCTACCACACCAAACAAAAAAAATTTCCTTCTTGAATAAGAACACAAAACATTATTTTTGAAGGTATGCCAACAAAAAAAAAATCATTTCACATCTACCACCATACAAACAATTGCATAGTCTCCTATCAGAACTTAGAAGAAACTAATTATACCCAAAACTCAAACTTCCTGAAGATAAATTTTAAACATTATGAAGTTAAAGATGATTAAATTTGAAGTTCACTTTTCAAGAGAAACTAGAAACAAGCGCAAGAGGTATAGGAGAAGGGAAAAAAAAAAAGCTTCTGCATTTTTGCCAAACTAAGGAAGTCTGGTTATTGAATGGGAAATCTTTGAAATAACCTATATAATCCACTTTCTAGTAGTGTCAGGATGGTGAAACCGCAACAAGTCTTCAGGTGCAGCCGGATATGGCCAAATTATCTGTATTGTGAAATGACCCAGTAGAAAAATAGAAAATACTTGAGTGTACGATTGTATTACATCAGACGGTGAGTAAGCAATTTGAACTCATAGCACATTTTGAAGCACAAATTTTGTAAAATGGCATTCTTTAGGGGGGCAAATAACAAGTGTCAAATACGAAGCTAAGCAAAAGGAGATAAAGACAGTGCGAACTAGAACCAGGGCGTCAATAGTGGCGGTAAGAAGTATGCACTAGTGAACTGAGAGATTAACTCATTTTTGTTAGGAATGCCTATGCAAAAAGAAGCAAGAGAGATCGAATGAGAAAGGAAGAGCCGGCGGTTGGCGTCTTCCGCCGGAGATGGAGGCTCCGACACTCGTGATGATGACCCAAGACTCGAGAGAGAGAGAGAGAGATGGCTGGTTTTGTTGGCTGTATGACTTACACTTACACAGGCCTGTGGGCCGCCCATGAAGATTTAGAGTGCAAGTTTTGAAAGGAGCATTGGCTGGGAGTAATAATTACTTCAATTTATTATTTTTATCACAAAAAAAGGCAAAAGTGTTGAGGGCTACAGTTCCTACGTAGGAATGACAACAACATCTGTGTTGAGGGCTACAGTTCATTAACATTGCAATTATCTTATTAGTTTTCATAAAAATTGCAAATATTTTATCAGTTTTCATAAAAAATACTTTACATCGATCTATGATATTTCTATTACAATTAGGTTGTTCATCTTTAGTGTCATTTTTTATTTAGTTACATTGATTTCATTAACATTACAGATTATATTAGCATAATTGTAGACTATCAAATATGAATGGAGATCAGATAGCAACATAATGAGATATAGTATCTTATCTACCCACTTGTACATCTTACTACTGTCGTGGACTTTATTAAAACTTTTATTTTAATTAGTAGAAATTTTCAGCCAGACCTAGTTATTTAAAATAACCATTTAATTTATTTTCCTGCATAGGCAGTGCCATATAATAATTGGACGGGAACATTGATAAATATTTATTTGACAACCTTAATAATAGTGAAATAAATTCAAACAGAATTTAAAAAATAAAATATTTTACAAACATATTTTTGTTTATGTAGATTATTTTTTTATGCAATTTAAGTGTCATTAATTTTCATTAAAAAAAACATCAAAATTGAATAACGTTTACAACGGTCAACTTTTATGAGTTTTGATGAAATATTAAATGACACTTAAATTGCATGATGTTTGAATCTCAATTAATCTATAAGTCCAAAAAATAACATGTTTTTAAAAGTCTTCTATTTTTGGGGTTTTTTAGTTAATTTGAAAATCTGTTTTGGCGGTGTCAATATAATAGTTATGGAAGGATCACATCCTGATATGATAATTAATTAACTAATTAATTCATTAAGGGTCATCAATTCATATTTTTTTCGTTCTCCATCACATTCTTTTATACACACAAACACACACTAACTTTTGTTTGTCACATAGGGTTATATTTTTGTAATTCTGTTGCAAAAAAAAATGTATCACAGCAGTTGCAGAATATTGATTAAAAGAAAATATTATGTCATTAATATTGTACGATTAATATTTTAGAGAATGATATAGATTACAGAACAAGTTCTAGATTGCCATAAAAGAAAAGAAAAGAATATTGTACCAGCACTAGCTAGTTCTTTGCTTCAATGGAAACTATAGAACAAAGTAAATTCCAGGTTGTATCACAAAAAAGGAAAAAGTGTGCTGCATATATTCTTGACTTCAATCTTATTTTTTAAGTATTTAAAACTTTTGTTATTTAATCATCTTTAATACAAAAAACACAAAATATAAAATCATGCCTCTTTAATGTCTCTCGTAAGAACTGTTGTCTTGGCATACTTGCTACATAGGAATGACATCACCGTCTATGTTGAGGGTTGTGGTTCATTAAACATTGCAATTATCTTATTAGTTTTCATAAAAATAGCATTTATTTATTTTATTAGCTTTCATAAAATTACATTACATCTATGATATTTCTATTACAATTAGGTTGTTCATTTTGAGTGACATTTTTTTATTTAGTTACATCGATTTCATTAACATTACAGATAGCAAAATTGTAGACTATGAAATATGAATGGAGAACAGATAGCAACATAGTGAGATATAGTATCTACCGGATCTAGATTCGCTGTCATATTTTTCATAGCAAGGAACATATGACACGTTTTTTCAGCTATCGGATGAATTTAAACGGTTCAAATTAGATACAGAGAGATTTTATTATTGAGTGGGCCCTATCATCGGTGACTCAATGGCACTGCTACCATTGAGTAACTATGGCAGCTGATCCGTTTCCAATATCTACCACTTGTAAATCTTACTACTGTCGTGGACTTAAAACTCTTTTTATTTAATTAGTAGAAATTCTCAGCCATACCTAGTTATTTAAAATAACCATTTTTTTCCTGCATAGGCAGTGCCATATATAATTTCATGAACAGGAATTGGACGGATACATTGATAAATATTTATCTGACAACCTTAATAATAGTGAAATAAATTCAAAAAAAAATAAAATAGAAATTATTTTACAAACATATTTTTGTATATGTAGATTAATTATTTATGCAATTTAAGTGTCATTATTTTTCACTACACACCATCAAAATTGAACAACATTTACAATGGTCAACTTTTATAAGTTTTGATGCAATATCAAATGACATTTAAATTTTATGATATTTGAATCTCAATTAATCTATAATCCAACAATAATACATTTTAAAAAAAATATATCTATTTTTGGGTTTTTTTTTTACTTAGTTTGAAAATCTATTTTCATGGTGTCAAAATAATAGTTATGGAAGGACCACATCCTGATATTATAACTAATGAACTAATTAATTCATTAAGGTCCATCAATTAATATTCTTTCGTTCTCCATCACATTCTTATATATATACACACTAACTTTTATTTGTCACATAGGGTTATATTTTTGTAATTCTATTGCAAAAAATCTATCACACGAAGTTGTAGAATATTGATTAAGAGCAAATATTGTGTCATCAATATTTGTACGATTAATATTTTGGAGAATGATATACGTTGAAGAAAAAAATTCTAGATTGCCATAAAAGAAAAGAAAAGAATATTGTACAGTACTAGCTAGTTCTTTGCTTCAATAGAAAATATAGAACAAAATAAATTCCAGGTTGTTTCACAAAAAAGGAAAAAGTGTGCTGCATATATTCTTGACTTCAATCAAATTAAAACCTTGCGTTCCAAACTCTGATTCGAATAATATATATATGGATTATAAAATGAACCCACATCAAATGGGCAATCCACCTTTAACATCATAAGAATTAAATGGTTTAGGAGAGAAGACCGAGTGGGCGAACCGAGGATATTTTGGACAAGTTCTTGCTGGAGGTAGGGGGAGGTTTCGAGAAGGGGATGCTCCAAAGAGCGTGCAAATTGCCCATTTGATAACTATGTGCAAAGCACCAACTGGTCATTGAGATCGACAATATCAAAAAAAGGATGAGTGAGATGAGGGAGAACTGCATAGACTTCAAGATAATAAGTATTGAGACCGAGATCTAGAGGACATTTTATGATACTTAATTAGAGAAGCAGCATTTTAATTAATGCATATGCATGTTAGCATGTACTGGTTCAATGGACCAAGGGGTGCAAGTGGACAGCACTATTAAAGTACCATGGCAGCTAGCGTAGCCCCTTATCTGTCACTCTTATATATATTTAATTATTCAACAACTGTCTTTTTAACGTTGAACCTAATCTCTATAATTTAGAAGTAAATCATAAAGTACAAAATATTTCTGAATTCAAAAGACTAATTTATTCATTTAACACAATCCCCATATTATATTTTAAAAAGTTTTACATTTGTTTGAATTTTGATTATTTCTTTAGGGGTAGAAATGCATTTAGGTTGATTATTAATGTTGATTGGTTAAATAATTAATCAGTTGTTTATATCAATTCTTGAATAAGATTTTTATTTAATGTGTTAATTCATGTTCTTCAATTAATCCCGTAAATTTAGGTTTCTTCTTTGTTATGCATTTAATGAATTATACATCATTCTCATTATTATTATTCTCATTTTTAATTTCGTGATCAATTATCAGCTGATCAAATTATTTTTGGATTGTCTATTTAGATTGTAAATATTTTTTAGAATTTACGGGATTTCACAGATGTAACGGGTGTAATAGACTAAAATTATGTGATGAATTGGATGTATTTATGCATATTGTATCTTTAGTTATTTTTGGATAAGCGAATCTAGCTACTTCTTGATGCTCAACTTATATTCTTTGATTGCATTTGTTAATTTGTGAATGCAATTAGAATACCCGAGTTTGGTACATTTAATTTAACTAATAGAATTGTGTATACGCCCACGAAAGGAAGTACCCTCGAATTTGCATATTTAAATAACACAAACTGAAGCGGGGTGCGATGGAGCGTTGTTTAGTGGGTAAAGGAACTTTCGCGGAAGATTCATTTTATTTCCATGGAATAATTTAATTGTTGGCCAACTCGCCGTTCTCAAAATGGAATCGTTGACTTAAATTTTGTTTAGTGGTACCAATGATTTCTTTTTTCGTGTAGGTTTATTTTATTGGCAATCCGAACTCTGATGCGAATCATATATGGGTTATAAATCCAACTTTGGCATCATAAGAATTAACACTGTTTTTTGCTTACACAAACCGAATTAATACAATCGGGAAATAATTGATGGCTGAGGCCGTAGTTTATGTGCTAGGGAGGATCGGTGTAGCGGCCTACCAAGAAGCTCTCAGGCTATATGGTTTGGGAGAGAAGATCGAGTGGGCGAAACATGAGCTCGAATGGGTCAGTGCTTTCCTGAAAGATGCTGAAGCGAAACAGAATAAAGATGCGAGGATGAAACTGTGGGTGAATGATGTCAGAGAGGTCGCCTACATGATCGAGGATGCTTTGGACAAGTTCTTGCTGGAGGTAGGGGGAGGTTTCAAGAATGGGATGCTCCAAAGAGCACGCAAATTGCCCAAGGAGCTACGGGCAAAGTACACACTGGTCACTGAGATAGACAATATCACAAAAAGGATGAGCGTGATCAGGGACAACTGTGACAAGTACAAGATAATGAGTATAGAAAGTAGTAGCACGGCCCCTGCCAAACAACCAGTAAAACCTGATGTAATACCTGAGATTGATAACACGGATATTGTTGGATTCAAAGACGACATCAATAATATACGTGATCTACTCCTTGATCATGATCAGAGAGATTTGTGCCGCTCTGTGATCTCAATTGTGGAAGCTGGCGGCCGAGGAAAAACAACAGTAGCAACGAAAGTATACAACAGGTATAATTTAGTCTTCATAATTAATTGGTTTAATTGGACATGCTATGCGTAAGGGTAATTGATTAATTTCTCTATATGCTTATATATACGAATGATGTTGTAAATTTGTAGTGCGGAGGTGGAACGTCATTTTCAAATCCGCATATGGCTAGTTATATCCAAGGAATACCAATTGATTGATGTTTTGAAGAAAATGCTACAGAAGTTGAAGGGAACAGATGCAAAGATACCGCAAACGGACCCAATGTATTTCCTGATTACAGAGCTTCACAAGTCATTGAAGGAGAAAAAATATCTTGTTGTGTTAGATGATGTATGGTCAACTGATCTCTGGATTGAACTTGAGATGGTTCTTCCTGAGGATAACAACGGGAGTCGAGTGTTGATTACTACCAGGTTTAAACTTTAATTATATAGCTCCATAGTTTATCTATTTATGTGCATGGTATGTACTCTCTAATTAAAAAAAATAAGCCATATGAACATGTTAGTTTGATGGATTTTAACTAAAGTTAGCTGGTAAATTATATGGGATTCTGACGATTATTTATATTCCTAAGCTTATTTAATATAATTAAATAACCACTTTGTCAGCTGAATTCTAAAAATACATTTGTACATAATAAGTTTTAATTATGATTAATTTTATTTATGAAATTAATTCATGCATCGCAAATGTATTAGGGATTTAAAAGTTGCGGAGAGCGCAGATGCCAGAAATAAACCATATCAACTACGGATCTTAGACGAGGATGAGAGCAAAAAACTACTGCTAAAAAAAGCTTTCCCTAATCAATTTGCAAAGGAATGTCCTGATAATCTACTTGAGCAAGCGAATCAACTTGCCAAAAAGTGTGGTGGATGGCCTCTTGCGCTGGTGGTGTTGGGAGGCATCTTATCCACCAGACATCCCAATTACAATACATGGGATGAGATAATGTCCAAACTAAATTGGAGCATCGATGGCAGCAACTGCATGAATATCATCTCCACCAGTTACGATGATCTGCCGGTGCATCTTAAGCTGTGCTTCATGTATTTTGCCGCATTTCCAGAAGATTATGAAATTGGAGTTCCGAGACTCATTCGAATGTGGATTGCAGAAGGATTTATCCAACATGAGACAAACAAAGATCTGGAGGATACAGCAAAAAACTATTTAGAGGAACTAGTCCAGAGGTACTATTTAATTATTACTTAATTAGCGCTCTTTTTTCAAGTTGATTTTTTGAATATATAAATGGCTCGAATGATCGTCTTACAATTTATTTTTGCCTTTTCAACTTAAATCTAATATACATGTTGAAAAACTTAATTCAATAACACTGTTCCATGCACGTATTCTATGGTAGATTTTGAAATTTAGGACAAATTCTATTAAAAAATTGTAACATAAAAGATCAGGCATTCACTATTTTTTTTTTTGAAAAGTCGGGCATTCATTCTTATTTTATGTTTTAAACTCCAATGTTACAATTAACAAGTCCCTTAATTCTTTCTTTTCTCTGAGGGAAGAAAGAGATCAGCAGTCGTCATTATTGTAAATTAGCCGAATTGAATTTCAAACCAATTATGTTAATTAGTTGTAGCTTGTTCTTGTAGAAAAATAGATATTAATTAGCATTAGTTGGCGCTTAATTTGGACTGTGAAAATGAAAATTATATATTACGTCTATTCATCTACTTAATCAAATATTTATAACTATAAGTATGTTTAGAATCAATTTTGCAATGTGTGTTTCTAAGGTACATTCATTTTTAAAGGACATATATTTGATAAATATTTTTTATTATAAATATTATTCTGATAAAAAATTAAAATTATACTTGTATTTACAGGTTTTGTATCATATTTGAAGACAATTTAAAATTTGTTGGGTCGACAATCAACGATCGTCAAGCCATTAAAATAATCTCATCGTTAAATTGTTTGATGAAAGAGCAGATATTTTTCAAATTTGCCCAATTTGACGCTTTGTTATGAAATTTGAAAAAAAGAACATTTTCGAGTGTACTTATTATCAAAATAATCGTACGTGTCAAATTTGGGAACATGGGATTTGTGTATCGGCCTTGCTTTGTAGTTTGTACTATGTAAAACTCTACGTGTAATTTGTAAAGTTTTGTTGTTGTGTACATATATATATTCCAGGTGCCTTGTTCAAGTTTCTAGGCGATCGCAACTGGGCAAAATGAGAAATTGTCGCATACATGATATTCTACATGAACTGGCGATCAATAAGGCCAAAGAGAATGATTTTCTGATGGTATACTCCAAGTCCACTACTGCCAATTTAACTTCTGCAAGCACGACATCAGCACGTCGTGCTGCATATCATGAACCAATGGGAGCGCAAGAAATAGCAATTGGGTCGAATCTCCGTTCTTTAATTTATGCTGGGAAAGATTTACCAAATTGCAATGCACTTAGGATGACAAGAGTTCTAGACCTAGCTAGTTTTGGGAATCAAAAACCATCAATATGTCTCAACCAGAAATGGCTACAACACTTGGGTACCACTCTAAGGTACCTGCGAATTGATTATATGGAGTTGACAGAAAAAACGTATTCATGCCTGACCCACTTGAAACATCTCCAAACGTTGGAAATAGATCTCTTGGTCCATGGTCAAAATAATACTTTTTTGAAAAAACAATATTGTTCTTGTTTGCCATGTCGGAAGCACAATACACGGACAGATGTACCTAGGCATGATGGTATGGTGAACTGCCCAGTTCATTTTGGCATTCCAAGATGTTGAGGCATGTTATTATATCTAATTTGGAGTGGCTCACTAATGGGATAAATATCTTCTGCAAATTTAGAAAATTTGCTAAAATTACAGTTGGTGGTTGCGAGGGAGGAGTGGGCTGTGGAGTTGCCACATTTTCCACGCATTCGCAAGTTGAAGATTGAGTTGAATCTTGTGGAGCATTGTTGGGAAACAATAAGCAACTTGATGATACAACTAGAGAACCTGGTTTCTCTATCGTTATATTACAAAGGACTGATGAAATACCCCATGATCACCCCTGTCTTTGCAAACTACATGCGGATGCATTCCTTGACACTAATGGGCGCATGGCCTATTGAGAATGAAGTCGTTGATCCTAAAACAGTTGCCCCTCCTCTGGGCACACTCCCGCCCAATCTTGATAAGCTCACACTCTTTGCCTCTGAGATAAACAAAGATCCAATGCCGGAACTAGAGCAGTTGCCCCGCCTCAGGCTCCTTAGATTACAAGGTCTATCATACATGGGAAAAAGCTCAGTTGCTCGAGGGAAGGGTTTAGATGCTTGCAACGACTGCAATTATCTTGGCTACCTCGTCTGGAGGAATTGAAAATAGAGGAGGGTGCATTGCCCATGCTTAACGTACTTGTTATATACAATTGTCCCAAACTGGAGAGGGTTCCTGACTTACAATATCTCACAAATCTCCGTGAGTTAAGGCTGCGGTGGATGCCATCACTTTTCCTTTCCAGGCTAAAAGGAGCAGATCAGCACAAAGTCAAACATATCCCATCAGTAATCAACGACTAAGAAATTTCATTTTGAGGCATGCGCGATTTTTATTTTCTTTTCCTAATCCCTTAATTTCTTCAAATGTATACCTATCATTTTCTCTACTTTTTTTAATTATTTGTTCCAAAAACTGACCAGTTGTTATTGGTTATGATTGCTTCACATGCTTTCTCCTCGCTGTCACTGTGCACCAATTTAAACTAGTACGAGCATGTAACAACAAAAAGGAAAAATATTATATATTACTTCTTAAATAATAATATTATTGTTGGATAGGTCTAGGTTTTCTCGAGCACCATTCCGCAAACAATAATTATTCATTTTAAGTTTCTTTTCTCAAGTACATTTTTTTCTCGATAGTTATTCTATCAAGAATTTCTAAAGGTGCAACCGTACAAGAGATAAAATGAACTTGTGAAATTAAAGAATACACAGGATCCAATGCACCAATAGGACACAGAAGGATCAAACTAAGAAACTTTCTTAAAGAAAGGGACAAAAATTATTGGAAGAATTATATTCCGGTAAATAATCTCTTTTCATATTAGATTTGTATATTAAATGCATGTTATCATGATTTAATTCAGTATTATGGAAGTTTCAATTATTAAATGAAATATATTTTTTTTAGTTTGCATAATTAGTTTTTTTAGTTTATTAGTTTTGTTTATGTGCAGACATTAGAAGCCATTTCCAAACTAAAAGGAAATGATCAGCACAAAGTCAAGCATATCCCATCAATAATCATCGACTTATGAATTTCATTATGAGGCATGTGTGATTTTTATTTTCTTTTCCTAATCCCTTAATTCCTTCAAATGTATACCTATCATTTTCTCTACCTTTTTTTAATTATTTTTTTAATTGGGAATTTAGTAGCTAACAGGTGCTACCATCTGTTAACAAGCAAGCGGAACCAAGTCCTACTCAGCTCATTAATCCTTCTCGGTTCCCAAGATAGTAAACACAAATATTTTGCCTCCACTCAATTTTTTATTATAATATTTTCACTCTATATACATTTAAGTGGGTTATAAAATTTAAATATCTAACCTAATTCTTATTGACGGAAATATATTTGTTAAATGGAATATCATAATTGTTAAAAATAATAAACATAATTGTTAAATGAAACATTTTTTTATCAACATCAAAAACTGTCTAAATTTTTAAACTCACGTACATTATAAAAATTGAACGGCTGACATAATTATTAACAATAGTTAATTTGTTAAACGGAGCACCCAGATTTGATAAACGAGACACATAATTATTAAATACAATAATTGAATGATCTTTTAATAAATATAAATTATATTTAATCTTTAAATAAATATAAATTTAATTTAATATATATAATAACATTTGTATTTAATAATTATATATTTCGTTTAACAAATATATAATTATTATTTATAAATGTGTTAATTGTTCAACTTTTATGTTGTACATGGATTCAAAAATTTTAAGCAATTTCAACATTTATGCTACATGTGAGTACAAAAATTTAGATATCTTTTGGAGTTAGACAAAAAATTATGTATTATGTTTAACAAATATACATCCTACGTTAACAGTTACGTTAACAGTTATATCAGATGTTCAAATTTTACACCCTGCGTAGGTGTACTAGAGTAAATATGAGCGCATTTGTGGTTCTTTTTCTTTCTCCAAAATAAATGAAATTTTTTTCATAAAAAATAACATTTGAAAAACCTTAATATGAGGTTCAAAAGACCGAATATCTTAATATGAGGTTCGCTGCAACACAATTTTTTTATAAGCAATAACATTTGAAAGATCAAGCAAAACGCTTATTATAAATGATTTAACCCGCATCTTAAACTTTGATGTCTAAAGAGATCAAAAGAAGCAAAGAGGCATGCGACAAATTCATGTATTCACTAGTCACAAGTTATTCTAATTATACAGCCACATAATTCCAAGACAAGACGTTAACTACAGGAGAGCGTCGCACTAACATCTGACAGATCAGATGCAATAAATACTATTTACATCAGTAGGCTTATGATAAAAAATTTTAGCATCCAAAAGCTGATGCAAAGCGCAGATGTAAATACGCTTGATGGTGATAATCAATTGCATCCGATTTTTTATTTGCATCAGCATTTTATTACATCAGGAAAGACAGATGCAAGATTCACTGTCATTTCCATTTGTTCCCTGAAGCAAATATTATTTTTTTGCAGGCATAATACTGATGTAATTATTGATATTAGCATCTGTTAATATAATGATATTTTCTTTTATTTACATCTAATAACAGATGATGTCTTTCATTATTCTTTCTAATAACAGATGATGTCTTTCATTTCTATAATAAACGCTAAATCCACCATTTATACCAAGATTTTTCAAAATCCCAATATTCATACCACGATTTAAACCTAAAAGATCTAATATTAATAACAAATTTTCTCAAAATATTCACACCAACATTCACCAACATTCAATATGCATATTCAGACAAATATAATCCAGATCAGAAAATAGTTTACAATTAAGAATTTTCACACACTGACAAATCCAACTAGTAAAATATCACGTGCTAACCATTGTTCAATTACTGTATATCAACATGTCACACACTTCTTCTTTCAAAAAGAAAATAACATAATAAATAAATTAATAAGCATGCCTAGTGTCTTGGGAAGTATGTCTTTGCTGGAGGGGAATTGAAGCCTTCAACTACAAAAGTTAGTTCTTTCTTTTACTGCAATGAACAAGATTATAATTAGTTGTTTGGGTAAGTGGGTATCTATTTGTTAGGTTGTGGAGAAAGCAAAAGATGCGTTGCGTGGCGCACGACAGTCGTCGGCCCCCCTAAACACACTTCTAAGGCATTCAAGATATCTATTGAGATGAAACCTGCAAAGATGGATATGTGAGGAACAATAGGAAGAAGAAACAATTGACCCAGACCGAATTGCCGCTAACCTATGGCCTATGCGCATTCTTTTAATAAAAAGGGCAAAGAACCAACTGGAAAATCTTAATTCATTCAGAAACAAGAGTAAAATTTAATTCCATGGAGCAAGTATACAAAACAAAACAACTGAGAGACATAACATACTTGCTAGGATAATAAGTGATCCCTAGCGAATGCAACCATGGCTCGGGTGTGTACGCCCACACTAAATATATAACTGCAGCATTATTAATTTGTTATACACAAAAATTCATTGTTAATAATTTGGCTTTGATATTATCCCAACCAAACAAATAGTACATCGAACAAGAAAGGATCAAGTATAGAGCCGACCAGAAAAGAATGGGATGAAATGAGATCGTAACTTGTGGCGATGACAAGAGTGATGATGGATCAAACAAACCGTACGATCCGATGGCTTAGGTCCATGCTCTCCAAATAAAACCAAGAGTGATCTATCGCCCGCCGCTCTCCCGAGCTGTCGTGATTAAAAGAGAAGGCAACATCGGAGCCGGAGGCGGAAGATCGACGCTCGCGCAATAGGCTAAGAGTGCGGCGGGGGCTGCTAACCACCAGTGTGGTCGGCGAAGAAGGTACCTCCTCCATTTGCGATTTGCCCTTTCGGCCTTTGGCAAACGCAAACCAAAGCCACTGTAACCACGCCGTGCAAGAGACGGAGACATGGCCACATTGGAGAGAACGATGAGAGAGAGAGAGAATCAGAAAAATGGGATAGGTGAGTGAGTTAAAAGGTTTAAACCTAGAATTAAGGGTGCAGATCCATCTTCAGCTGTATCCAACGATTCAGCGATAACAAGAGGGAATTTTTTAGTTTTTCAGCGCCAATTGGAGGGAATTTATTTGCATCTATAAATATATAGTTACATCAGCATTACTAATGCAATATGTTCAAATCAAAATTTCGAGGTCGGAATTTTTTTTTGCTGATGCTAATAAAAAAGTGCCGATGCAATTGACCATTTCCAGATGCAAATACGATACTTTCCTGTAGTGGTTTCCTACCGGTCCACAAACAGACACCATGCAAAGACCACCCATATTGCCTGGCCAATACAAGAACAAGAACAAGAACGTATCAGTCCCAACTGTTCTACTGCTTTTCAACATGCCAGAAAACAACCAGACAAGATTTAACCCAGCATAAAGCAAGTTCTCAAAACTGGGTCCAACAAAAAGCTTTAGAACAGATCTAGCCAGAGAAATTTTCATTATATTACTTTTTAAAAGTGGGTCCCTTCTGGAGGTTGCACTAACTTTCGGTTATGTGAGGCAGCCATCTCTTTCTTGAGCTGAGTCAAAATATCCTCCATTGTGTACTCTCTCTGCCAATTTGCTAATAACACAAATTTCTTTGGATCAACCTGCAATTTTGTTTGGCTTAAGGAATTATCTAATGTCATAAAGATCTGCAACAATTCACTGTTGTCCAAATGAAATTTAACTTGGAACACTTTAATGGCAAGAGGCATTAATCAGGTTTCTAAAGTCCACCTAGTAATTTTCCCTAAGAATACTTGCAGTATGTCAATTGGTTAATGCCAGATGAACTTCATAGTCAGTATAGGCATGTAATTTTGTTGTATTTCTCAGATACAATACCAGAAAATGCTGTCATTATAGCCTTTAAATGATGCAACGTTGGTACCACTGAAATCATGAGAGTCCAAAATGTCTTCAATGCCTATTACCAATAACCAATTTGCAAGGTAAAATAGAATAACAGAGAGTTTGAATATTTTAGCCCGGAACCCAAGCTATATTACTGTGGTAAAGGGGAAAACAAAAGGAACAAGAGGTGCATACCACTCCTGTCTCATGATTAACACACGCCATGTTGATACGAGAGTGGAACCTGACAGTTGGTGGTTTCTCAGGATAATCCTTGTCACAGAAAAGTTTCAGCTGATATATCCTACCCTCATGCACAGTCTACACAATAAATTATAAGACAATAATTTACCATTACAAAAATTTCAGGAAAGGAAGAGATCGATTACAAAGAGTAGAATCATGTTAGAAAGTAAAATAAAATAAATAAATATCCAAAAAGGCAATTATTTTCCAAATGTTGGGTACAGAATGAAATTATCCATTGGGTATACACAATCAAAGAAACTGACATTGTGTAAATATCATCAGCATCATCCATGCCATAGCTGACAGTGCCATCTCCTATCCCCTTCTCTCCATGCTCTAGCTCTTCCTAAAGTTCCTTGGAACTGCACAGAAATATCAGTTTCCAATTTCAGGTGCCTGCATGGAATTAGTTATTCCGATTATTCAGTATAACTGAGAATTACTGCAAAGTAATTAAGTTTAACCTTTATTCGCTGCAAAGAAGATAGCACCAACGAAACATTTACTACACCATACAACTCTATTACAGATTTCTATTGTAGAATACAATAGGGAGTGAATGATTAAAAATCACAATGCTATTTGGAAATAATTGATTTAGCAAAAAGAAATTTGGCAACAGTCCAATTTATTCTGAAACAAACCAGTGTTTGCAAGAAAATGAAGACACAGATAATCCCTCGCTGGTGGCAAACTTTCCTGATTGAAAATTTCTAAAACAAAATGAATACTTCCAAAAAGGCAAAAAAAAATATAAAAATAAAAATCCTTGATTTATGGGTAAGCGAACAATTGAGAACAACAAATCAGAAGAATGTCCTCTAACCATATTATAAATGTGATACTTAATTAGAGAATTTAAAATACATTTTATGAGACCCAGACTAAGAGGACATTTTATGATACTTAATTAGAGAATTTAAAATACGTTATTATTATCAGCCATGGACTCAATGGCATCAGATGTTGCAAAGATACACTAGTAGAAGACTTGAACAAAATGACATGAACTTGTCAATTTGTTTTTAAGGCAAGGGGTGCAAGTGGACAGGACAATTAAAGCACCATGGCAGCTAGCGTGGCCCCTTATCTGTCACTCTTATATATATTTAATTATTCAACAACTGTCTTTTTCACGTTGAACCTAATCTCTATAATTTAGGAGTAAATCATAAAGTACAAAATATTTCTGAATTCAAAAGACTAATTTAGTCATTTAACACGATCTCCATATTATATTTTAAAAAGTTTTACATTTGTTTGAATTTCATTATTTCTTTAGGGGTAGAAATGCATTTAGGTTGATTATTAATGTTGATTGGTTAAATAATTAATCGGTATTTATAACAATTCTTGAATAAGATTTTTATTTAATGTGTTAATTCATGTTCTTCAATTAATCCCGTAAATTTAGGTTTCTAATTTGTTATGCATTAAATGAATTATACATCATTCTCATTATTATTATTCTCATTTTTAATTTAGTGATCAATTATCAGCTGATCAAATTATTTTTGGATTGTCTATTTAGTTTGTAAATATTTTTTAGAATTTACGGGATTTCACAGATGTAACGGGTGTAATAGACTAAAATTATGTGATGAATTGGTTGTATTTATGCATATATTGTATCTCTAGTTATTTTTGGATAAGCGAATCTAGCTACTTCTTGATGCTCAACTTATATTCTTTGATTGCATTTGTTAACTTGTGAATGCAATTAGAATACCCGAGTTTGGTACAATTAATTTAACTAATAGAATTGTGTATACGCCCACGAAAGGAAGTACCCTCGAATTTGCATATTTAAATAACACAAACTGAAGCGAGGGTCCGAGGGAGTGTTGTTTAGTGGGTAAAGGATCTTTCGTGGAATATTCATTTTATTTCCATGGAATAATTTAATTGTGGGCCCACTCTCCGTTTTCAAAATGGAATCGTTGACACAAATTTTGTTTAATTGGTAAACGATTTTTTTTTTCGTGGTAGGTTCATTTTATTTCTGTGGAATAATTTAGTCGTGACTCGCTATCTGATTTTCTTTTTTGTGGAAGGTTCATTTTATTGGCAATTCGAACTCTGACGCGAATAATATATGGGTTATAAATCCACCTTACCATCATAAGAATTAACACAGTTTTTTGCTTACACAAACCGAATTAATACAATCGGGAAATAATTGATGGCTGAGGCCGTAGTGAGTTATGTGCTAGGGAGGATCGGCGAAGCGGCCTACCAAGAAGCTCTCAACCTATATGGTTTGGGAGAGAAGATCGAGTGGGCGAAACGAGAGCTCAAATGGATCAGTGCTTTCCTGAAAGATGCTGAAGCGAAACAAAACAATGATGCAAGGATGGAACAGTGGGTGAAGGATGTCAGGGAGGTCGCCTACATGATCGAGGATGCTTTGGACAAGTTCTTGGTGGAAGTAGGCGGAGGATCCGAAAAAGGGATCCTCCAAAGAGCACGCAAATTGCCTAAGGAGCTATGGGCAAAGCACACACTGGTCACTGAGATAGATAATATCACAAAAAGGATGAGCGAGATCAGAGAGAACTGCATAGACTTCAAGATAATGAGTATAGAGAGTAGTAGCACGGTCCCTATCAAACAACCAGTAAGGCCTATTGTAATACCTGAGATTGATAACACGGATATTGTTGGATTCAAAGACGACATCAATAAGATACGTGATCTACTCCTTGATCATGACCAGAGAGATTTGCGGCGCTCTGTGATCTCAATTGTGGGAGCTGGTGGCCGAGGAAAAACAACAGTAGCAACGAAAGCATACAAAAGGTTATATAATTACGTTGTTGTTCATATTAAAGGAAAATTACAAAGTTTTATATGATTTGCATGAGTTATTGTGCTTCAACGAAAAAGAAAAATAAATAAATTTGGATAGTTTGAAATCTGAAGTCACTCGTCATCATCAGTATTTTTGTGATAATTAATCAAGTATGCTTGCCATAATTACTTTTATATGTTTACCACCAACACAACTGATTAATTTTTCAATTTGAATTGTGAATTTGTGATCTATTAGATATAATATAATGTTCATGATTGGTTTAATTGGACATGTTGTAAGGGTAATTATTGATTAATTTCTTTATATGCTTATATATACGAATGATTTTGACATTTGTAGTGACATGGAGGAGGAACGTCATTTTCAAATCCGAATATGGCTAGTTATCTCCAAGGAGTACCAACTGATTGATGTTTTGAAAAAAATACTACAGAAGTTGTGGGGAACAGATGCAAATATACCGCAAACAAACCCAGAGTATTTCATTATAAAAATTTACAATTCATTGAAAGAGAAAAGATACCTCATCGTCTTAGATGATGTATGGTCAACTGATCTGTGGACCGGACTTAAGGTGGCTCTTCCTGAGGATAACAACGGGAGTCGAGTGCTGATTACTACCAGGTTTAAATTTTAATTACCATCATAATTTATCTATTTATGTGCATGGTATGTGCTGATGATGTCAATTTGAGGGGTTTTAATTTATGCTAGCTAAATTTTATGTAAATTTGCTAAGCTTATTGAATATAATTAGATAACCACTTTGTCAGCTAAATTCTAAAAATATGTTTGTACATAATAAGATTTTATTATGGTTATTTTTTTATCAAATTAATTCCTACATATGTATTAGGGATATAAAAGTTGCGAAGGGAGCAGATGCCAGAAATGAACCATATCAGCTACGGGTCTTAGACGAGGATGAGAGCAAAAAACTACTGCTAAAAAAAGCTTTCCCTAATGAATTTGCAACAGAATGCCCTAATAATCTACTTAAGCAAGCGAATCAACTTGCCAAAATGTGTAGTGGATGGCCTCTTGCACTGGTGGTGCTAGGAGGCATCTTATCCACCAGACATCCCGATTGCAGTACATGGGATGAGATAATATCCAAACATAATTGGAGCACCGAAGGCAGTGACTGCATGAATATCATCTCCACCAGTTACGATGATCTGCCGATGCATCTTAAGCTGTGCTTCATGTATTTTGCCGCATTTCCAGAAGATAAAGAAATTGGAGTTCCGAGACTCATTCGAATGTGGATTGCAGAAGGATTTATCCAACAGGAGACAAAAAAAGATCTGGAGGATACGGCAATGAACTATTTAAAGGAACTTGTGCGGAGGTACTATTTAATTATTACTTAATTAGCACTCTTTTTTCAAGTTGATTTTTTGAATATATAAATGGCTCGAATGATCGTCTTACAATTTATTTTTGCCTTTTCAACCTAAATCTAATATACATGTTGAAAAACATAATTCAATAACACCGTTCCATGCACGTATTCTATGGTAGATTTTGAAATTTAGGACAAATTCTATTAAAAATTTGTAAATGAAAAAATCAGACATTCATTATTTTCTTTTTGAAAAGTCAGGCATTCATTCTTATTTTATGTTTTAAACTCCAATGTTGCAATTAGCAAGTCCCTTAATTATTTCTTTTCTCTGAGGGAAGAAAGAGATCAGCAGTCGTCATTATTATAAATAAGCTTAAGCCGAATTGAATTTCAAACCAATTATGTTAATTAGTTGTAGCTAGTTCTTGTAGAAAAAATAGATATTAATTAGCATTAGTTGGCGCTTAATTTGAACTGTGAAAATGAAAATAATATATTACGTCTATTCATCTACTAAATCAAATATTTATAACTATAAGTATGTTTATAATCAATTTTGCAATGTCTGTTTCTAAGGTACATTCATTTTTAAAGGACATATATTTGATACATAATTTTATTATAAATATTATTCTGATCAAAAATTAAAATTATACTTGTATTTCTATTATCTCAATATACAGGTTTTGTATCATATTTGAAGTCAATTTAAAATTTGTTGGGTCGACAATCATCAATCGTGAAGCCATTAAAATAATCTCATCGTTAAATTGTTTGATGAAAGAGTAGATATTTTTGAAATTGTCCCAATTTGACGTATTGTTATGAAATTTGAAAAAAAAATATTTTTGGAGTGCACTTATTATCAAAATAATCGTACGTGTCAAATTTGGGGACATGGGATTTGTATATCGGCCTTGCTTTGTAGTTTGTACTATGTAAAACTCCACGTGCAATTTGTAAAGTTTTGTTGTTGTGTGCATATATATATTGCAGGTGCATGGTTCAAGTTTCTAGGCAATCAAGACTGGGCAAAATGAGAGATTGTCGCATACATGATATTCTACATGAACTGGCGATCAACAAGGCCAAAGAGAATGATTTTCTGATGGTATACTCCAAGTCCACTACTGCCAATTCAACTTGTGCAACCACGACATCAGCACGCCGTGCTGCATATCATGAATTTGACGACACCGAACCAATGGGAGCGCAAGCAATAGCAATTGGGTCGAATATCCGTTCTTTAATTTCTGCTGGGAAAGGTTTACCAAATTGTAATGCACTTAGGATGACTAGAGTGCTAGACTTAGAAGTTCGTAGTTGGAATCTAGGACCATCAGAAGATCGTAGCTCGGATCATGATGATTTATCATATCTCGACCTGAAATGGCTGCAACACTTGGGTACCACTCTGAGGTACCTACGAATTCATTTAAGATTTGGTGGATTTATGAAAACAAATTTTCCATGCGTAGCCCACTTGAAACATCTCCAAACGTTGGAAGTATGTGGCTTGGAATTGGTCCATGAAGAACAGAGTGAAAATAACAATAATAATACTTTTTTGAAAAAACAATATTGTTCTTGTTTCCCATGTCGGAAGCACAGTACTACTGAGACTAGATGTACCTTCAGCTGGCAGGTATAGTGAACTGCCTAGTTTGTTTTGGCATTCCAAGATGTTGAAGCATGTTATTTCTAGTTTAAGAGACCCAATAATGGGACCATTATCTTCTGCAAATTTAGAAAATCTGCTAAAATTAGAGTGTGTGGTTGCAAGGAAGGAGTGGGCTGTGAAGTTGCCACATTTTCCACGCATTCGCAAGTTGAGTATTAACTTGAATCTTGTGAAGCATTGTTGGGAAGCAATAAGCAACTTGATGATAAAGCTAGAGAACCTGACTTCTCTATCCTTATATTATGAAGGACGAATGGAATACCCCATGATCACCCCAGCCTTTGCAGACTACAAGCGGATGCATTCCTTAGAACTAAGGGGCACATGGCCTATTGAGAATGTAGTCGTTGATCGTAGCCTACTCCCGCCCAATCTTGATAAGCTCACACTCTTTGACTCTGAGATAAGCAAAGATCCAATGCCGGAACTAGAGCAGTTGCCCCTCCTTAGGCTACTTCTATTACATAGTCAATCATACATGGGAGAAAAGCTCAGTTGCTCCAGGAAAGGGCTTAGATGCTTGCAACGACTGGAACTTGATGGGCTACCTGGTCTGAAGGAATTGAAAATAGAGGAGGGTGCATTGCCCATGCTTAACGTACTTCATATAGGCAATTGTCCTAAACTGGAGGTGGTTCCTGACTTACAATATCTCACAAATCTCCGTGAGTTAAGTCTGCGGTGGATGCCATCACTTTTCATTTCCAGGATAAAAGGAGAAGATCAGCACAAAGTCAAGCATGTCCCATCAGTAATCATCAACCGGAATTTCATTATGAGGCCTGCGTGATTTTTATTTTCTTTTCCAAATCTCTTAGTTCCTTCAAATGTATACCTATCATTTTCTCTACTTTCTTTTTAATTATTTGTTCCAAGAACTGACTAGTTGTTATTGGTTATGATTGCTTCACATCCTTTCTCCTCGTTGTCACTGTGCTTGTTCAATTAAAATAATCTCAAAACTAACTAACAGACTAAATTAAACTAGTACCGGCATGTAACAATAAAAAGGAAAAATATTATATATTACTTCTTAACAATAATATTATTGTTGGATAGGTCTAGGTTTGCTCGAGCACCATTCCACAAACAATAATTATTCATTTTAAGTTTTTTTTCTAAGTACTTCATTTTTTTTTCTATTGGTAAAGTAAAACCTCAATGTTTTCTCGATAGTGTTTTTTTTAAAACCTTGACAGAGGTTGTCAAGTATATTTTCTCGATAGTTATTCTATCAAGAATTTCTAAAGGTACAACTAGTGTTCTAAATTCGTGTCGTGCCGGATCATTGTGAAATATACGATTCTGGATGTAATTTTTGGGGAATAAATATTTCTGTGTGCAACTTTGGGAGACAAATATTAAAACCGATTGTCTTTTGCAGACACGCCATGCCCCTTAACACGCCAGACGCGCCATGCCTACCCGTGTCTACCGTTGCCTAACGTGCCTACCCGTGTCATCTGTGCCACCCGTGTCATTGCTACTGTGTCCCGTTCCGTTCCGTGCCGTGCCGTGCCCCCCGTTCCGTTCCGTGCCGTGTCTGGTATCCATGCCGTTCCGTACCGTGTCGTGTTGTGCCAAATTTTCTAAAAGCCGGGCACGACATGGTTAAGACACGGGCATGAAACAGTACCGTTTTCGTTCCCGTGTCATGCTTTAACCCGTTCCGTTTCCAGCCGTGTTCGTATCGTTCCGCACCGTTTCCGGCCACGGCGTGTCTAAATTTAGAACACTAGGTACAACCGTACAAGAGATAAAATGAACCTGCGAAATTGAAGAATACACAGGATCCAACTAAGAAACTTTCTTAAAGAAAGGGACAAAAATTATGGAAGAATTATATTCCGGTAAATAATCTCTTTTCATATTAGATTTGTATATTAAATGCACGTCATCATGATTCAATTCAGTAATGAATAATTGACAAAATTGATCTTTCTCTGATAAAGAAAAGGAAGGCTATTTAATATTGTTTAACATTGGATATTGGCCATACGATGTACATAAAATTTGAATGTATCAAAACGAAACAAGTCCTACACAAATTGATGATGTAAATTTAGAAAAAAAAATCAATGCAAAAATCTCTAGTCTTAACATTTAACGATGCAAGTTTAACATTAATTAACATTGAATCAACGACAATATGAAGAAATAAAAAGGCACAAACACCATTCCGTCCAACGTCAATTAACATTGAATCAACGACAATATGAAGAAATAAAAAAATATGAAATTAAAATTGGGAATTAAAATTGGAAATCAACAGGACTACGCGGAACCTAGTCCTACTCAGCTCATTAATCCTTCTCGGTTCCCAAGATAGTAAACACAAATATTTTGCCACCACTCAATTTTTTATTATAATATTTTCACTCTATATACATTTAAGTGGGTTATAAAATTTAAATATCTAACCTAATTCTTATTGACGGATATATATTTATTAAATGAAACATCATATTTGTTAAAAAAACTAAATATAATTGTTAAATGAAACATTTTTTTATCAACAACAAAAACTGTCTAAATTTTAAACTCACGTACATTACAAAAATTGAACGACTGACATAATTATTAACAATAGTTAATTTGTTAAACGGAACACCCAGATTTGATAAACGAGACATAATTATTAAATACAAACATTCAACAATCTTTTAATAAATATAAATTATATTAATTTTTAAATAAATATAAATTCAATTTAACATGTATAATAACATTTGCATTTAATAATTATATATTCCGTTTAACAAATATATAATTATTATTAATAAATGTGTTAGTCGTTCAACTTTTATACATGGGTTCAAAAATTTTAAGCAATTTCAACATTTACGCTACATGTGAGTACAAAAATTTAGATATCTTTTGGAGTTAGACAAAAAATTATGTATTATGTTTAACAAATATACATCCTACGTTTATATCAGATGTTCAAATTTTACACCCTGCGTAGGTGCACCAGAGTGAAAATGTTATAATGCGATATGAAATGAACTCTCAACACTCAATAGTAAATATGAGCGCATGTGTGGTTCTTTTTCTTTATTTTAAAATAAATGAAGCAAAGAGGCATGCGACCAATTCATGTATTCACTAGTCACAAGTTATTCTAATTATTCCAAGACAAGACGTTTCCTACCGGTCCACAAACAGACACCATGCAATGACCACCCATATTGCCTGGCCAATACAAGAACAAGAACAAGAACAAGAACGTATCAGTACCAACTGTTCTACTGCTTTTCAACATGCCAGAAAACAACCAGACAAGATTTAACCCAGCATAAAGCAAGTTCTCAAAACTGGGTCCAACAAAAAGCTTTAGAACAGATCTAGCCAGAGAAATTTTCATTATATTACTTTTTAAAAGTGGGTCCCTTCTGGAGGTTGCACTAACTTTCGGTTATGTGAGGCAGCCATCTCTTTCTTGAGCTGAGTCAAAATATCCTCCATTGTATACTCTCTCTGCCAATTTGCTAATAACACAAATTTCTTTGGATCAACCTGCAATTTTGTTTGGCTTAAGGAATTATCTAATGTCATAAAGATCTGCAACAATTCACTGTTGTCCAAATGAAATTTAACTTGGAAAACTTTAATGGCAAGAGGCATTAATCAGGTTTCTAAAGTCCACCTAGTAATTTTCCCTAAGAATACTTGCAGTATGTCAATTGGTTAATGCCAAATTAACTTCATAGTCAGTATAGGCATGTAATTTTGTTGTATTTCTCAGGTACAATACCAGAAAATGCTGTCATTATAGCCTTTAAATGATGCAACGTTGGTACCACTGAAATCATGAGAGTCCAAAATGTCTTCTACCAGTACGAGCAAAACGAAGTGGCTCATCAATGCCTATTACCAATAACCAATTTGCAAGGTAAAATAGAATAACAGAGAGTTTGAATATTTTAGCCCGGAACCCAAGCTATATTACTGTGGTAAAGGGGAAAACAAAAGGAACAAGAGGTGCATACCACTCCTGTCTCATGATTAACACACGCCATGTTGATACGAGAGTGGAACCTGACAGTTGGTGGTTTCTCAGGATAATCCTTGTCACAGAAAAGTTTCAGCTGATATATCCTACCCTCATGCACAGTCTACACAATAAATTATAAGACAATAATGTACCATTACAAAAATTTCAGGAAAGGAAGAAATCGATTACAAAGAGTAGAATCATGTTAGAAAGTAAAATAAAATAAATAAATAACCAAAAAGGCAAATATTTTCCAAATGTTGGGTACAGAATGAAATTATCCATTGGGTATACACAATCAAAGAAACTGACATTGTGTGGCCCGATGATGGTGCCAGTCCAGGACCTCATGTAAATATCATCAGCATCATCCATGCCATAGCTGACAGTGCCATCTCCTATCCCCTTCTCTCCACGCTCTAGCTCTTCCAACAGCCTAAAGTTCCTTGGAACTGCACAGAAATATCAGTTTCTTATTTTAGGTGCCTGCTTGGAATTAATTGTTCTGATTATTCAGTATGATTGAGAACTACTGCAAAGTAATTGAGTCTAATTTGACCATCATCGCACAAAATACAATTCAATTGCAGATTCAGATATGTTGACCACCATAGGGACTCAATGAGTAAAAACCACAATGTTATTTGGAAATACTTGATTTAGCAAAAAGGAATTTCGCAGCAGTCCCAATTTATTCTGAAGCAAATCAGTGTTTGCAAGGAAATGAAAACACATAGATAATCCCTCATTGGTAGCAAACATTCCTGGATGAAAATTAATAAAACAAAATGAATAATCTCAAAAGGCAATAAAAACATAAGAATGCAAATCTTTGATTTATGAGTAAGCGGAACAATTGAGATTTGAGAACAACAAATCAGTGGAATGTCCTCAATAATAATATAAATGTGGTACTTAATTGGAGCATTTGTTCTTGCTCAAGGAGTTCGACATCGATTGGCTTTGAATTTGTTCTTTAAATTCAGCAATCTTGATCCATAGATCTTCACCAGAAGCAAAAAAAAAAAAAAAAAAAAAAAAAAAAGTGATTTCGAAACATCAATTCTAGCCATAAATTGAGAAAAGCAACTAAATTAAGTCAGTTGCTAGAGCAAAAATGAAAATTCGAGAAGAACTGTTGTATTATGAGATCCGGACCTTTAACCAAATTGATAAAGAACTGTTGTATTACATAAAGTGCTACTTGCATGAATTTAGTAGTCTCTGATAGGAATCTTGGACATACAAAGAAATTTAGCAATAAATTTCTAATTTCAAGTAGCTTATGTTTTTATTAATAAAAGGACAGAAAGATCAAACCCCTAATTTGACCAAGTACACACATCTCGACTTTTATAATTGAATAAGAAAATCAAAATGTTTAAACCGGGAATGATTAGAGGCAAACCGATAGAAACCAATTCACAAAACTTCAAGACGGCACAACTAAATCAAGGATCCGAATAATATAAAAAAGGCCGATTGTACTTCAGGTGATTCATCAGAGGAGGTCCTGATCGATCATGTATGATGCAACAAACGGACATGAACCCTAGTTCACACACCGCATTATTGATCGAAATGAAATAAACAGATTTCGATCGCTCACCGACGACTCCCGATCCCGCGGAGCTACCAAGTGTCATCGCCGTTAAAAGATCTCCCTTTTTGTCTCTGATTTCACCCTCTCAGCCTCGCCTGCGCACTAGGTATTTTTGTCAAATGGATTGTGCTCAAGTAGTCGTCGTACCGTATGGCCAATGCAATGATGATTTTTTTTTTAAGGGGGTGGGGGTACTTTATCCCAATTAGTGATCACCATTATTATATCCATATTCTAATATGGATTTCCAAATTAGATAATCATATCTAAAAATAATTAGAAGTTTTTTTATACTTTAAAAAATAAGAAAATTTTATATATTTTAGATATGATTATCAAATCCAAATTCTAGTATGGTTCGAGTTTTATTCCCCGAACCACGGTAAGCCCTCAACCCTAATTTTATCCTGGCCGTGTGACGTGTGTGGCCTTTGTATGGTCACACTTGACTTCATTTTTTAACTAAATGGCACTAAATAAAAATAATAATAAGAAAGTAAAAAATTATCTTACAAAATACGTCAGATTTGATAGATCCGAAGTGTTTTGTATTCTCCTCTTCTTATGATGAATTTTGACGCAATCGAATGGAGGAATAGTTTTCAAAAAAACTAAAAATTTTGAAGCATTATGTGAGATTATACGTTTAGATGACTATTTAATACTAATGCAAAATAGAAATTTTATAGTTGTTAAATAGTTGAAACAATAATAAATGCTGTTGTTGGTATTATTTATTTAACAAACCAGAAAAGAAAATATTGAGACTGGTCCAGAGGGAGGAAAAAAACTATTTGACTAAGGACAAATAATGGGATCGTATTATCTATGAAGCTAAAAAAGCTCCGTAATACAATTATTTTTAAATTATTAAATTATTAAATCATTTTTAATTTAATAATAATAAACCTCAGTATATTAAAATTTATATTTTAATTTTTTACGGGCGATCAGATTAAATCCAACCATTCTTATTTCCTTGTGGAGAATTCTCCATAGAGAATACGGGATAATCCATAAGGGTTCCACTTTTGAACCCGCCCGACTGATCTTTCAAAAAAAATGATTGATGTATATTTTGCTAAGCTAATAAATACTTTAATTTATACTCAATTTCAAATGCAAAGCGCACGGCCTAGTCAAGTAGTAGTCGGAGTGCCAAACCACAAGGACAATGGTGAATTATCGGTTCTCGCAAGTTTCACTAATCTAAACAATCGAATGAGGGTTTTATATCAAACTAAGAGTGCATAAATCTAACAACAACGACTGAAAAGTTTATCAAATAGAGGATTCTAGGGGCTTTCGGCTTCACTCTCACTTGTTTGGTCAATTCACTCTATTTGATCTTTTAATATGTTCTAGTATTTGTCGGGGATTCAATCTCAAATTTTAGTATCAAATTTACACTTTCGTGGCTTGATACCGTACATAAATAATTCGGTTTCACGATTAAGTACATCACCTTACAAGTCTAAGCCCATTAAGATCAGTGAATCACTTTGGCATAACCTAAATTTTGTACTTCGTCTTTCGGTACCTCACACAATTTCTAGGGTTTCCTCGATTTTCCCTTAAGTAATAAGTTTCACGATTAAGTACTTGGCCTACGACCTAAATCACTATTTTGGATCAAAAGATTCACTTCCACCTTTCGGTTTTCGCTTTCACTTCTAGGGTAACATGCAGTTGATTAAAACTAAGCATTCAATTTAGACAAAATAACAATCACAAACAATAAGAACTAAAAAGATCAATACACGAGTAAATTAAACCATTCGAGTTATCGAGTTTACATCTAGACCCCTAGAAGGGTGTTTAGCCACAAATCATGTCAAAGATTGTACCAAGATCTATTCTTAAACAACAATACAACATGAGAAAAAATACACCAAGAAGATCTACGATTTCTCGTCCGATTCTTGAGTTCTCCTTCAAATTCTCCCTCTAATGGTGTTTTTCCTCTTCTTTCTTGCTTAGGATCTCCTCTCCAGTCAGTTGAGAGATGTCTGAGACGAAGGGATGTCAAAATCTCTTAATTCCAATGAGAAAACCGCTTTAAAACTGTAAGTTCGCGCTTTCAGCCCTGAAAATTACAGTCCGACATTTTCAAATTGCGGTCCATAATTTTTGCACTTTCTTATCAGAACGAACCAGAGAGCAAATCCCATAATTACGGTCCGTAATTTGATGATTGCGGTCCGCAAATTTTGTCCAGAAGTGATTTTCACTTGATTTTTCCGTGTAGGTTCGATCCATCTCGTTCCAAGTATCATTTCTCATGTTAACATCCTTGTTTACATTCCATAACCTGCAAAACAATAAGAAATGCAGCAGTATCTCAAACTCGACATAAAAACTGAATAAATTCATAACAATTAACATAAAATGTATAGTTTTTGAGATAAAACCCTAATTGAAAATAATATATAAATGAGGCTTATCAACGTCCTTACCCGACACTCAGAAATTTGGCCCGACCCTTTCTAATGGTAAGAGCCGAACTCAAACTTTAAGAAGCGGACCATTCTAACTCTTATTAAACCCGGCCCTTTCGGACCCTTTCTTTAATATTTAATATTGTATAGTAATTATACTTAAAAAATCTAAAAAAATAAAATAAAATAAAATATCAAAACATAAAAATATAATTTAATATTATTATATAAATATAAATTAACATTAAAAATATATAATCGATGAGTTCTCCGTCTTTAAAGTTTAAATGGTCAATCTGATAGTTCAAAATATTTTTCATATAAAGATCTAGTTGGGAATCAAATTTTATATTTTTGAAGATTTTTTCACTATTTTTTAAAATAGTTAAAAAATGACTCATTTTGTCAGAGAGTCAAACACCCGTAATAAATACCCGGTTGTAAATTTACCGGACTCATCCCGAGCGAGCACTACCGGGCCCAACTTACTAACTCGGGCCTTGCCTAAGCGGGCACTACCATGGCCCAACTTACTAACTTAGGACTTTATGTTTGTGCAGCGACAACGCCGCACAAACGATAATTCGGGCTCCCGAGGCGATAACGCCCTAGGAGAGTGAACTGCTATAAGCACGTACTCTGGTCTGCTGAATCTGGTAATTCACCTTCCAAAATATAAACAAACGGATAAATATGTCTTCAGTTGCCATATCGTCAAAATGAGATAACTACCCAGGAAATAACAAATCGGAAACTAATACAAATGGGAGCCTACACTGTACCAACTAAGGGTCAGAGGACCGCATCCCGAAAATAATGACAAAATGAAGTATAATACAGATGGGAGCCTACACTGTACCAACCTGGGGCCAGAGGACCGCATCCCAAAGGGGAGCCTACGCTGTACCAACCAGGGGCCAGAGGACCGCATCCCGAGAAATGACAAAATGATAGATGATACAAATGGGAGCCTACACTGTACCACTAAGGGTCAGAGGACCGCATCCCGAAAATAATGACAAAATAAGGTAGAATCCAGACTCAGATATGGACGCCCACACTAAACACTGAAAGACATGGTATCCTAATCGCTCAAATTTGGATTAAAAATCTTAATCATATTAAGAATATTAAAAATATAATATTGATCAAAAGAAAAACACTCTGGCACGGCCGAACCCGCCAAATGACGGGGTCGGTGGATAACCGACAAGCAAAGCAGTGCGCAGTGTATATACGAGACTAAAGGAATATAACCCGTTAGTCCGTTATACAAGGCAACCTCGACCGAGATCACCCGCCCGCCTCTCAAGACTTTCCCATGCATTTTACATGATTAATTGTCTAACTTAATTAATAACTAATGATATTAATAATATTAATCTACTAATTATAATCTATAACTTTATTTATTTAATTCTAACCTAGTCCTATCTCGGGACTATTTTCAGAGTCATATTCCTATCTTGTCTACATGCAGTATGATATGATATGGAATGCAAATGCTGGTATGTCTCGATTATGCTGGTCAAGTACTGAATGCATATGACAGTTCAATTCGGTTCTCTAAATAATGTTTGGTCAGAAAATACCGCAGTTCAGATTTATTTTAAAAATATTTATTTTCGGTTTGGGTTCCTAATTCTGAAGAAAGAAGATGAATCCCAGGAAACCGTACCTGAGAATAGTTTGGTTAGATCGGTAACATCAAATTGCTAAGTTTCCGGTGGCGTATCACGATCTCATCAACCGTCTCATCCTGAGTGTACTTGATTTTCGGTCGTCAGGATATTTTCGAGAACCTATAAAGTCAAAATAAATTAAATTGGCGAGTGTCCTATTCATATTAGGTCTAGTTTGGTCATGGTACTCCGGACGCAGAAACGGGAGCGCTAATTATTTAAAGTTTATAATTAACTTATATCTATTTAGATAAATATAATTAACAAAAATTTTATTTAGATTTATTAAGTTATCTTAACATTATCACTTAATTATTTTAATTAAAATTAGAAAATTCAATTATCTAGAAATAAGGAAATTGATTAATATATAATATTATATAATTAATACTATTCTTATTAAAAATAGAGAAATTGATTAATATATATATATATATATATACATTTTATATATTTATTAATATTATTTCATTATAAAATAGAGAAATTGATTAATAGATATTTATATATATTAATTAATGTTATTAAATTATTAAAATTGAGAAATTGATTAATATATATTTTATATTATAAATTATTATTATACTTTATTTATTATTTTATAACCCTTAATTATTTATATCATATTCTTTAATTATATCTCATTTTATATTTTAACATTATTTTCATTAACTAGAAAATATATAATATAAGCTAGAATTCAAATAAGAACAAAATGAAAGAAAAAGTAATTAATTTTAATTAAACTTAATTTAAATTAAATATTTTTATTTATTAAAATGTGTTGGTGTTTTAATGTGTTTGGGATCATAGGCTGCCTCCAAAACCACTGTATCTGTTCGGATTTTCATTATTGAGGCAGATCGTGTAATCATCTCCCAATTCTTAAAGTTTACGTATTAGTCCATGGATACCTCCATACCTTTCGGGGCGGCTTCCAATTAATTAGTCATAATTTAAAATTGACCATTTAATTATCTTGAGACTTTTAGTTATTGGGCCTTAATTATATCAATGCTAATCCTAATTAGGTTTTAAGTATATTAGAGAATCATTTAGCAGCCCAATATTTGATGTTAAATCCTTATTGTTTTGAATGGGTCTAATCATAAATTTCCATTTTAATTTTCCCAAATTTAACTTAGGGCCCAATAGGGTCCAACTCTCAAATTAGCCATATTCTAATTATTCATTTATATTATCCAAGCTCAAATTTGAAAACCCGACAAGGATCAGAATCAACTCGATTAACGGAACAAAATCGCAAGGCAACAAGTCCCAGTAAGAGTAATGGGGATAGAGGGCAGATCAGTGCAACATTAATCCAAATACCAGAAATTAGACATGGCAATTCAATTAGGCTCAAATTAGCATACCAACCATCATGCACCATAACACAAGCCAGTCAAGGCAATAAATTAGGCATCACAAAAGTTAGGGCAGATGTAACAATATCAGACAGTCAACACAGATCAAGCAAGAACCCAGCCATGTACCGGCACAAACTTAAGGCCCCGCCTCACTGGTACCAACTGGTACCAGTGTACCAAGGCACATAACGAATCAACGCATAAGGCAAGCAACAGAGGCGGCACGGCTCAGCCGGCTGCCGATTCAAACACAATGACAGAGAACAACAACCAATCAAGCACGAGACTCAGCTCGGCACACAGAAAGGGCCCACACGGCCCTAGATAAAGAAAGATAATACCCGATTTATTCAAGACAACACAAAGAGGTGAATGGGTAGTCAGTGAAGAGGCAGCATAGGTTCGTACAAAGGGCGCCAGGGGGGGAGGGCCGGCGTCGCCTCTAGCGGCGGCCAAGGGGGCGAGATCACATGACCTTGCCGAGGTGGCTACGAGCTACAAGGGACGAAAGAGAGGGCTCGGTCGGGGAGAGGCTACTAGCTCGGGCAACACGGCAAGGGTCGGTCGAGAGGTGGTGTGTGGTGCTTTGGGCTCGGGTGTTAGGGTTAGGCGGCCCTTTTGGCAAAGGGGTGAGTGGTGCACGCCGGTGAGACGGAGAAGGGAGTGGGAGCCGGCCAAGGAGCGAGCCCCTTTGTGCGATCACAGAAGGAGAGAGAGGGGCCATCCATGGCGCTGGGGGGGAGATGTAGAGGAGAGGGGATACTTATCGCCGAAGAAGAAAAATCGGGAATAAAAGGGGTGGATCACGGGTGAAAAGAAAGAAGAGACGGAGAGATCGGGGTGACGCAATGAGAAAAAGAGGGAAACGGGGGGGGGAGAGAGAGATGTGAGCGATTTGATGGGCATTAAATGAGAGAGAGAATTTGATAGTACGAGATTCTCTGTGGCAGAGGACTGTGGTCATTGGCGTTGCAAATTTGATTTAATTTGGGAAATTTGAATATTTTGTTATTGTAAATCATTTATTTCTTTGTTATATCAAAATAGGTTAAGTTCAGAAGTCGTTCAGTAATATTCTGATTATATTTATTTAATAATTCAAAATCTTTGATTTAAATTATTTGAAGAGATTATTCATTTGATCATTAGATAAAGCCGTAAAATATACTTTATCTTTATTTATTTATAAATCATAAAATAATTTAATTAGAATATTATATTCAAGGTTTGATAATTATTGCGTTACGTTATTTCTGAATTATAATTAAGATTTATGATTGCTACTTTAATCGTTACTATTATTTAAGTTTTAAATCTCAATTATTAACATTTTAGATTCATATCTGGCATTTCGTTAATTTCATTATTTTGGTCTTTGGGTTTTGTTCATTATGATTATTATCTTAATTATAGCTCATAATAATTCAATCAAGTGATTTTCTATCGTAAAAAATAGTAAAAAAATTCTAAAAAATATAAAATTTGATCCCCAACTATATTTCCATAAGAAAAATATTTTGACTGGTTGAATCGACTATTTGAACTTTGAAGACGGAGAAACAGTATATAACACACGGATCATCCGTGCTACGCGTAACACCAGCCAAATTATATATATATATATATATATATATATATATATATATATATATATATATATACATATACATATACATATATATAGAGAAAGATAGACTATTGTGAAAATATTTACATTTTAGTTGAGATACAAACGGATCAAAAATTATATTTTAAAATCTCAAAAAATTTAATTTACGGTTTCCATTAAATTCTTCATATAAAAACTTGTGGGATACAAAAATTTGGAGTGTTTTGAGTTTTTTAAGCCACTCTTTTGAATTTTTTAAAAAACAACACAAACATTGAATATTTATTATTATTTTTAGAGCTGTTTTTTTAAAAATTCAAAAGAGTGGCTTAAAAAATCAAAACACTCCAAATTTTTGTATCCCACAAGATTTTTTATATGAAGAATTTAATGAAAATTCTAAATTAAAATTTTTGAGATTTTAAAATATAATTTTTGATCCGTTTGTATATCGATTAAAATGCAAACGTTTTTATGCAAAAGTAAATTATTCTACCTATACATATATATATATATATAGAGAGAGAGAGAGAGAGAAAGTAAGGCTATCACATGCTTCGATCAAATAAATAAATATTATCCGTCAATTGAAATCTCTCGTTTACCATGACAAAAAATGGACCCTCCAATTCGTATCTCAAATTTGAATGTTTAAACAGCCAATCCAAACCGTTAAACATCATCTTTATATTGAAATATCCTTGAAGATGAAATTTTATATTTTTTAAAATTTTTTTGTTATTTTTTAAATAGGTACAAAGTTTGTTGATCTAACGATTTCTGCACCATTCAAAACTAGCGATTTTGTACCCATCTAAAAAATAGCAAAAAATTTCAAAAAAAATATAAATTTTGATCTCCAAAGATAGTTCAATATGAAAGTCATGTTCAACGGTTTGGACCGACCGTTCGAACTTTCAAATTCGAGATATGAACACAAAGTACAGGAGGTTTTGTGCTTCGTGAAATACCATAACCTCATTATATATATATATATATATAGAGAGAGAGAGAGAGAGAGAGTAAAGATACCGTGAGTTTAACTCAAAAAATATATCAAATCATCTCCAAAATTTAATTTATCATACTCATTAAATTTTTTATATAAAAATCTTATACGATGCAAAAATTTGGAGTATTTTAAGTTTTTTAAGATATAGTTTTTAATTTTTGAAAATTTGTTCTTAAAATAATAAATGTTTGAATATCATTTTTAAAAATAAAAAATGGTGTCTTAAAAAGCTCAAAACACTCTAAATTTTTTTATCCCCCAAGATTTTCATATAAAGAATTTAATGGGCATGATAAATTAAAATTTGGAGATGATTTGATATATACTTTTTGAGTTAAGCTCACGGAAGGCCTCCGTGAGCTTAAGCTCACGTTATCTCTTTTTGAGTTAGGCCCTTACCTACTGACTTTTATCCAGTCCTTATTCAACCCTTAAAATCCCGAAGGGTTTGATAAGGGTCGAGTTTTTCAAGGGCCGTGCGTACCCCTTAAAAAAAATTAAGCTCTTTAAATCCGACCTTGTAAAAACTCTTATCAAACTTGGCCCTTACTCGATCCTCTCATAGGCCCGCTAGACCCGGCTCTTAAGAAGCCCAACTAGACCTTTAAGGATGATGCCTAGCTCCAAACAATGGACATGAACTTCACCTCACTCATACAGCTAGATCCGAAATTTTTATATTTAAGTAAAATTAAAATCAAAATTAAATATTGAAGTAATTATTGATGAAATCCGATATCTATATTTCACGGATTTAGCATCGACGTTGAGTGCTCCAACTCCACAGGGTTGCCACCCATGTGGAGTCAATTATTTTTATTTTTTATTCAATCCAAAATGAGAGATAAAGAGAAGAAGAGAGGATAAAATTTGAAATTCAATCATTCCACGTTCGTAGAGTGAAAGCACTCCACGTATCCTAGATAGCAATTTCATGAAGTGCAGATCCTAAAATTTACTTATAATTTATCTTAATATTTAATTTTGATATTATTTTTACTTAAACTTAAATGTAAAATTTTCGGCAGCTGGATAGAACTGGTGTATCAATCAAATCCCCCATTTCTCGAAGAGAATGTACTTCCTAGATCCGGTGTAAAGTATTATCAATACAGGAGACATTCCATAAAAATGTTGAAGCACGTGCACCATGCCTATTCCGAGGGGAGATTTGATTCGATCCCCCGTCTCAGATTCCCGGTGTACAATTCAAATTCGGAGAGGCTGTCTCCACCAACCCCCATTCACAGGCTCCAATCACCCAGCCGCCTCTTTTCTCTCCTCGTACCCTCCGTCACTGCCAAATCTCACGATCTCTGTCTGTATAAACTAAACTAAAACAAGCAAACAACCATTCAACCAACAAGCAAGAGGGAGAAACAGAGAGGGAGGGAGAGAGGAGAAGAGAAGAGAGACGAATTGTTAAGCCACAATGCTGAGCGCTACACTCTTGGTGCGACCGTGCTCTCTGCCTCTTGTCAAAACCCCAAAGCTCGAGGCACTGAGATCTCCCTCGTCAGTTGGTCCCCGATCTCTGACAACATTCAATTCTCTCTCCCTCGCTGCCACCCCACCGATCCACTTACCGCCTCTTTCGATCAAGAGCGGTAGACTAGGATTGAGCACCGTCGTCAGAGCGGCCAGTGAAAGCGGCGCTGGAGATGTGAAGGCGGAGGCGAAAGAAGACGGGGGAGCTCTTTTGCGTACACTTCAACTCGGATCTCTTTTCGGGTTGTGGTATCTGTTCAATATCTACTTCAATATTTACAATAAACAGGTGCGTATAATCTTTCCTTGCTAACTTTTAGATAGCTTCTGTAATATGAAACTTTTATTTTATTCCCATTGAATACGGATATATAGATCATATGTAGTTGGAATTAGTGGCATATGCGGTACTCAACATTTGGTGTCAATTTGGCATTCAAATGGGATATACTCCATTGAAATATGCTCTTTTTTTCCTTAAACTTTTATCTTGTTTATATCATTTTTATTCTTCATACAGGTTTTGAAGGTGTTTCCATACCCAATTACCATCACAACCGTCCAATTTGCTGTTGGTTCAGTGCTGGCTTTACTCATGTGGACCATCGGTGTCGTTAAGAAACCTAAGATTTCAACTTCTCAGGTACAAAATTTAATCTATCCAGCTATTTGAAACTCAAAATTTAAATGCAAACTAAATTAAAACTCAAATTACCCTCAACTATATTATAATTTCAGCTTATGGCTATTCTACCATTGGCCTTGGTGCATACAATGGGAAATCTCTTCACAAATATGAGCTTAGGCAAGGTTGCAGTTTCATTCACGCATACAATTAAGGCCATGGAACCTTTCTTCTCTGTTCTTCTCTCTGCTATCTTCCTTGGGGAGGTTAGTGAGACTAATTTCAAAATGCCTATTTTTGTTTTAGATATATTTTTTTCATTGTTCTATCCTTGTGATCAATTGTTAGTTACCTTTCTGAATTTTGTTTGGGAAATTGCAGTTTCCTACAGTCTGGGTGGTACTATCACTTATGCCAATTGTTGGAGGTGTAGCATTGGCATCTCTTACAGAAGCTTCGTTCAATTGGTGCGTGGTAGAAATTGATTACTAATACTATGTGTATCATTGACTGAACACATGCAAATTGCAGACAGTATGATAAGATATAGACATATAGTGCTGTATTAGCTCTAACTATACATTAGTTGCCGTCATTTTGCTACAAGCCTACAAGTAATTTCAATTAACTTGGTTCTATCATATTTTGTTTCAATTACTCCTTTGCTGTATATTTAAGCGTCAAGTCGTTAGCATCTGAGTAGTGTCTCATATTATTCATTCATGTAGTTACACTCTATTATTCTTCAGTTGTGTAACTACACTCAATGATAATGACCTGCAAGGCACAAAACTAGTTAATATGTTAAATGACACTGGAAACTCAGTACATGAATCCTTGTTTTAACAATACCAAGTTAGGCATGTATAGAACTGAACTTTTTTGGCCACTCAATTCATTGCCATTTCAAGGCAGGTAAGTCGTCCATACTGAACCCTGTGACAGTGAAGGCAAAATAAACCCTAGGATTACTTTAATTTGTTTTTCTTAGAGCAAGGTTGACAGTATATAACTTTTGTATTTGCATTTAATAGGGCTGGATTTTGGAGTGCAATGGCATCCAATGTGACTTTTCAATCCCGTAATGTGCTTAGCAAGAAGGTCATGGTTAAGAAAGAGGTATCAGTGATCATTCTTTACTATTCAGTTTCTTCAGCTTAATTTCCTTTGAAAAAGTTTTTTCTAGCCTGCATGCATAATTATTCTGCTTGCTAATTCAGCCAATCAAAAATTCAAAATAATAAGCAATTTAACTAGTTAAAGGAAAAAAAAAAAAAAAAAAAAGAATAGAGAGCAGATTCAACTGAAAGTCAGGTACTGTCTCAGTGTCCTGTATGTATTACATGTACTACATTCTGCAAGACTACTTAGGCAGTACAGAGCTACATATCTTACTGAGCTAACTTCATAACTATAAGCCCCTAAAGCAAGCCTGAGAAATAACAAATTTGTTTTTTTTTTTTCTTAACTTTTGCAGGAATCTCTGGACAATATTAGCCTTTTTTCGATTATAACAATAATGTCATTTTTCCTATTGGCCCCAGTTACTTTCTTTGCCGAAGGTGTTAAAGTAACCCCAGCTTTTCTTGAGGCTGCTGTGAGCATTTTTTTTAGTTGCTTTTTACATTTCTCTTTTGTTCCTGTTATCTCATTATAATGCTTGATTGTTTTTTTCTGGAAACTATAAGCAAAACATTATCATTGTGTTCTTTTGGGCAGGGTTTGAATGTAAAACAGATATACACTAGGTCCCTCTTTGCTGCTCTCTGTTTTCATGCATACCAGCAGGTGATTTCCTATCCTATTATCAAATTTTTCTTTAAATCACAAGAAGTGGTTAAACTTTATGGTCCTGATTTTATGAAAGGTAGCTCTCAGGATTCTAAACTAATTAAAAATCAGCAAATTGAAATGTTATAAGATATAACACTCTCCTATTTTTAAAGAATTTTTTGAGAAATGAATTTAAAAGTTTATGGTTGCTTGGAGGGCTTCAAATTTTGAAGATAATTAAGGACGGGGATGTGATAATTAAAAAGACAGTTAGTCACATCCGAATCAAGTTTTATAAAATTATGATGTATGGTAGCTTTAATGTTATTTTTTTTATCAGTTTACAATTTTAAGATAGATTAGTTCTATTCTGTTCTGGAAAAGGTAATGGCTAACAGTTTTGTAATTTGAAAATGTCAAAATAGGTGTCATATATGATACTGTCAAAGGTATCACCAGTGACACATTCAGTGGGTAATTGTGTCAAGCGGGTGGTGTGTCATTGTTACTTCAGTTCTCTTCTTCAGAACTCCTGTTTCTCCCATCAACTCTCTTGGTAAATCATTACAACTTTCTTTCGATTTGCTTTTTTGTTCATGTTGTTTGATATTTATATCAGAAGTGGTTTGACAACTACCAAAAAAGGAAAAAAAAGCTTGACATTTACATTGCTTATTTGCCTTTTGTGAACATCTTTGCACACTAGAATGCCTTTCATGTGAGCAAGCAACAATATTTGCTTGCATACACCTAATATTATAATTTTAAACTTGTAGCATTTCATATTTTCATAATGGAGGCTTGGCACCCATTTCTTTTTTCTTTTTCTTATTGGAAAAAGCCAATTGAACGTTGTTAAAACAGATGACAAAAATCCTCTGTGCACTATTAAGTATCTTTTGCTTTTTGAGGTACAGCGCTGGCAGTTGCATACCAGGAACTTAGTTCTATTAAGAACACATTTGATGTCTTCCTTGGGTCAGTAATGTTTCTTGGTTTATTTTCGACAGGTACTGGAATAGCACTTGCTGGTGTTTTCCTCTATTCTAGAGTAAAGAAAATCAAGCCCAAAACTACCTGATACTGGACCTTATCTCAATGTCATTTTGAGGCTTTTCCCCCGTTAGACTAGTCTTCTAGGTGGAGTTGTGTAGCTACACTTCACTCTGCCGTTTCCTTTTCATGCTTTGCTCTATGACTGGTGGGTCTTGGATAGATTTTGGTTTTATTATTCTTTTAAAATGAACAGATGTTGTGAGGTAAATTGTCTAGATGGTAGTTTTGTGAGGAAATAAATTGTTACCTTTGTTTTAAGTCATGATACCAGTAATTGCGGTACCTGTCCATTGATTTGCTGCCACTGTTGAAAGTATAACAGGAGCATCTTCCCATTTACCACAGTATTATAGGGGTTTTCACAATGAGATTGATTCATTGAAGTAGCAAAAATAATAATAAAATCCTCTTCAACTCGTACAATATCAAGCAGTTTTTGCTTCCTGCTGGTCCAGGTTGATGGACTACACGGGCCAACATTTTCTAATTTTAAGTTTCTGTAAGAAGGGTTGAAATTTTGAATGCGGTTCTCTAATGAGAAATGCGACATCGGATTCCATAATGCGCCTATCAAACTGATCCCCTTTTATTAAAAAATATATATATATATATATATATAGAAATCTACGGTGAGCTTAATCTCATGAAAAATCTCCGTGATTTAGCTCAAAAAGTATATCATTTCTAAATTTTGATTTATCAATTTATTAAATTTTTTATATTGAAAATCTTATGGGGTACAAAAATTTGAGATGTTTTGAATTTTTTAAGTCACTCTTTTTAATTTTTGAAAATCATGTACAATACATAATATATTATTATTATTTGTGAACATCATTTTCAAAAATTAAAAAGATGACTTAAAAATCTCAAAACATTTCAAATTTTTACATCTCATAAGATTTTCACATAAAGAATTTAATGAGAATGAAAATTAAAATTTGAAAATCATTTAATATATTTTTTGAGTTAAACTCACGGTATCTCCACTCTCTCTCTCTCTCTCTATATATATATATATATATATAGTAATGCTATGGTGCTTGTAAAAAAATTTTTGTGCTTGCGTCCGTATCTCGAATTTAAAAGTTCAAACGGCCGATCCAAACCGTTGAGCATCATCTTCATATTGAAATATCCTTGGAGATCAAATTTTATATTTTTTTGAATTTTTTGATATTTTTTAGATGGGTACAAAGTCGCTTGTTTTGGATGGTGCAGAAATTTTAGATCAACAAACTTTGTACCCATCTAAAAAATATCAAAAAAATTCAAAAAATATAAAATTTGATCTCCAAGGATATTTCAATATGAAGATGATGTTCAACGGTTTGGATCGGCCGTTTGAACTTTTAAATTCGAGATATGGACGCGAAGCACAAAAATTTTTTTGCTTCGCGAAGCACCATAGCATTACTCTATATATATATATATATATATATATATATATACACACGCAATTGAGAAATGGAGAAGGATTTTCGCCACAGGTTAGCTTAAAGATTACTTGTTAGCCTCTACTCTGTTGCTGTTCAACCTAGTTCGGACACCGTTGATTCAGATGCCTCCGGGTTCGTCAATGACACTCTTTTACCATTTATCTGATTATTACTGTATTTGATAAGACGGGCATGAGTAAGATTTTTTTCGTTAAATCATGAGTAAAATCTTTTTCGTTAAATCATCATATATGAGTATAGATATGAATAAAAAGCTTTCGTTATTCATTATCCATTGGGTAAATTATATAAATATATATATATAGTTAAAAATAAAAATATAATTATTTTATATTTTTAATAAAAATATATAGTTAAATTATATATTTATATATATAGTAATTGATATATTTTTTTATGACAATTGATATGAAAAAATTTATAATTTTTTTATATCTAAAATGTTAATTATTATTGTACTTTATTTAGTATATTTATTTATTGTTATTTATTTATCTAAATCATTTAATTATTTTCATTGAATTATTTTTATTTTTACCCGTTATCTACCGTTACTCGTTCGTTACCTGAAATTCTTAAAAGTACCAAAAGTCACTATTTGGAAGGCACTGATGACCTTCAAAAAGTACCATTTTTCTAAAGGAACATTTTTTTGAGATAATAACAACATCGACATTTTTAAGTGATTATTTCCAGTTCCAGGGACTAAGTTCTTTCCTCCAATCGGGAATTATCGGGTGCTGTAACTTTCTTGGAGGAAGGGGTTAAATCAACCCCTTTATTCCTCAGTTCTGTTCTTTTAGTTTCTTGGTTGAAGGGTAGAAATCCACCTCTTGTTCTCGGGTCTTGCTACAGTAACTGTGACTTTATTTATCTAATGCATTAGAGTTACTGGTAATTTTTATATTTTTTTTTCCTTCCAATTTCCAGATCTTACTTGCCCTTCATATTTTTTTGGATCCTATTATTTCAAGTTACAACGTCTCTATTTAGCTCCTGGAAGGCACTATGTGTATGAGCAGTATGACAGATATGTGCTTTCCTCCTTGCTGCTCACTGTTTCATGTGCATCAACAGTTCTGCTTTCTTTTTTTTTTCCCTTTACCTTTCTTTCTGTTGCAAAAATTAGAGCAGAGATAACATACAATTATGAGTCCAATGGCAAATTCAATCAAAATGAATGATTAGCGGTTAATACTTCATAGAGATAAACACGTGCATTTCTTAGTTGTTCTGTGTACCTACTAGACAAAAACGACTCAACACACCAATCTAAAATTAATGCCGTGCCAGTACAACAAAACTGATTTTGATGTGTTAGATGGCTTTTGATAATTGAAAGTGTAAAACAGCTATAAGTTATCCAGTTAGTTTCCTTGAACCACAAGCCCACAACTGTTTTATTAGTTACCAGTACCTCAGTAATTTGGTCATCTTATCCACACTGAATATTTATATATATATATATTTTTTAATTTAGCTAGTTCACCGTGGCAACTATAATTTTACTTAAACACAACATCACTACAAAGTATCAACATGTCAAACACAGCTCCACTACCTACATATAAAGATGTACTCAAATATTATAGTTTCCAATTAAACTGAATAATTGCTAACTGAATAATTCAGCAATATTAGCTCATCTGTGTTTGATCGAGATGTGTTTCGCTTTGCTGCTGAGGTAAATTTGCAAAAATGAAGATGGTTTTATTTGTTGGTTCTTGAACTCCAGAAATTGAGAGTGGAGATGATCAAACCGAAAGCTTTCTGATATCACTCATTTTTTGGATATGATTAGTTCCAGGGACCTCCTTGCATATTTCTTTTGCAGAGAAATGAGAACTGGTACCTTGCCATTTTTCTGCAATGGACCTATTGATGTGGCATTTTCAGGTATAAACTAATAAAAGATTGTTGTGCTTGCACAATGTATTCGAACTATATTCTTGCTAATTGTGGATTGTTACCAGAACCAGAAGCCTCGCTACCTGCTTGTGTAGAAAAGTGTCCTGATTTGTTTTCTGGTCGATTCCTTACTATTTAGCACATTAAATAAAAGTCTGGATCTAAAAATATATAGGAACGGCAGCACTTAAATACTTATTGTTGAAAAAACACGTCTAATATTACAATAAATCAGTTGGGTATTAATATTGTGTTGCTATGAGAATTTTATTTTCGAAATGCAACTTTAATTTGAGTTACTGAGAAAGAGTGAATGAACTTGAGGCCTTCATTTATTTATTTTTAAAAAGAAAAGAAATAGCAAGAACTAATGATTTAAAAATTAACCAAGGAGATAAAATATTGTGATTTTTCTTAAGGTTTGATGCTACTTTTGTTAGTTTGGTATGGTGTTCGGCATGTTATTGTGCGGAAGAGCATGTGCATCCTAATTTCAAACTAACAAATATTTATTTGACAATTGCAGTTTGACTGGAATTAGTATTGCAAAATAATTATTAATTTAATAAGGCTTATTTACTTAGCAATTGGGTTATAGGACACGTCAATAAGAATAAAAATAAAAGCATATTAATTACGGATTGACTTTCACTTCACTGCCGAAAAATAAAGGACGAATTTTAAAAATAAAAATAATTTTACATTGTTTAACAATTCATCAGAATGGTAGAGGAGGTCCTTTTTTCAGACGCACATGTTTTAACACTAGAAAAGCAAATTGGGCTGAAATGAACCTAATTTTTCTGTTGCCTTTCCTGTGAAGCCTTGCACAGACAGCATTGCCATAATATTTTATATTAATGGGGGTGTGATTCAACATATAAATTTTGCATGTATGCTTGCCACTGGCAA